>CM066220.1:10244348-10909537 GCA_033675125.1 Athetis lepigone
TTTGTCAATTGGCAAACTTTTAATGTGCCACTTGACTGCATATAACCTATCTACACTTTTTTACCTATAACATCATTAGTGTCGACGCTCCTTCCGTTCGAGTCAGTTTGCGTACGGCTTCCAATAATAATAAATAGTTGGCAGCGGCGCCCTCCTGTCTGTACACACTAAATAACTACACAATTAACGGTTCATTGCTTTCATCGTAGAGGATAGATATGAAATGTGTGCATTTCATCTTATCATCTCCCTAGCCTTTTCCCATCTTCGGGGTAGGCTTCCAGCCTAACCGGATTCGGCTGGATACCAGTGTTTTACGTGAAGCGACTGCCTATCAGACCCTCACAACCCAGTAACTGGGCGACTCGATACCCCTTGGTTAGACTGGTCAGACTTTCTGGCTTATGACTACCCTTAACAACTGTCAAAGTTTGGAGCCAACGTTCCGTGCTTTCCGAACCACGGAATGTCAGTGATATCCAAGATAAACTTTAGAAAGTACGTATGAATTAAAAAGATCACATTGGTCTTGGCCTTGCCCGAGAGTACACGAGAGGTGGGCGCCTTATTACCTAGGCCAAAACGACATGAAATGTGTGCATCTGTGTGCTTTATTTGGCTGGCCTTGAAAGTGTGCATATTTTTGCTCTCTAAATAGGTTGTCTGGTCATATTTTTAGAATGTGCGGTCCTAGGACAGGGCACACATGGTGTAGGGGCCCGCTGATGGCGGTTTAACTAAGTGGGGCTCCCATAAAACAAATGTTGATCTTTTGGTTATTGCCGATAGTTAACCTGATAATAACATTTCATACACAAGATAATTTTTTGCAAAAAAAACCGACTTCCCTCGATTTCGGCATGATACCATTATCAAATCCTGGACCTGATGACAATGGGACCATTTGGGAAGTCTACCCTTTCAAACAAAAAAAAATTAATTCATTCTTCTAATATAAGTACATGTATATAGTCCTGGTACAGTCGCGCAGAAAAGTGTAAAATAAAAATATAATAATTCCTTAAATATCATGTTTAAGTATTTCAAATAAGATTAAGTTTAATAAAATGCCTCTAGGCTCTAGGCATAAAGTCAGTCTTCAAAATAATTAATCGATTCGTCGATCGATCGTTTTCTATTCACCACTTCACGTTACTGCGCGCCTAGTACTTTGCATTGATTAAGGTGATCTTGTGAGAAAATTAAGGAATACAGTGAATTTTAAATTTTCGTACATGACTACTTCACGTTACTGCGCGCCTAGTACTTGGTGATCTTGTGAGAAAATTAAAAACACAGTGAATTTTAGATTTTCGTACATGACTACTTCACGTTACTGCGCGCCTAGTACTTTTGTTCTCTTAAGTTTTCAATCATTAATACCCGTTTTTTAACAAGCCATTCGTAAAGAGACAATATTACATCGTAAGCCTATCGACAGGTTACATTATTATCATGACGGATTATCATTCATCGTAGCTCTTTTTTCAATGATCTGTTATGATTTATTAAATTAATTGCGTTAATAAACTGTTCACAAGTGTACTATGTTAACCGTTTTTAGGTAAAATATAGGTGATTTTATCTCAGGGGACCAATAGGCACCTGAATGTGTGTGTAAAATATTAATTGGTCCCCTACCAGGAGACCAACGGGCACCTATATAGGGGCCGAATCCACAACTTTTATGCTGGGGGACAAATCTTAGGGGACGTACGGGCTCTGACCCCCTTTTTTTAGAAGTCGGTTAAAAACCTTTTCTGCCCGTCGGTTCTGTTTTTAATATTGTTCTAAAACTGATTAAAACCATCTCTGATTGTGGAAACTTTCGGCTGGGGGTACTACTCTTGCTCCGGAGTTACCATAACACAAGCTGTGCTTAGCTTGGGATCAGATGGCCGTGTGTGAGTTGTCCCAATATATTTATTTATTCTTGCTGAAAATTTAGTCTGTATAACATCACGCTATGACCCACAGGAGCGGAGCAGTAACCAAACACGAATATTAAACAGCTAGGCTGTGTCTACAACTTGTGTAAAAGACGAATTTTCTATCGATTTTCGCCCACGTATTTTCTTTAATCTGATTAGTCCTGTTCAAAGAGTCGTGACGGGAACGCGAAATTGATCTGTAACATTAAAAATGGTATAGACTCAGTACACTACACATATACACTATACACTACACACGTTTACTTAAGCAATTTTCTTTTTTTTTTGTTATATTAATTTTTTTTTAAAGTGCTTTGTTGTTTGTCGCCTCAATAATTTATTGTAAGATGAAAGAGACTAGCCTCCACGACACAGGGTATCCTAGTGTGGAGACTAGTGCTATATAATTGTAAACTTTTTATCTCGACAATAAAGATTTTTATATTAAAAAAAAATGGTATAGATATGTTATAGGCAGTCAGCATGTGACACACTTTTAAATGTAGCTATTTGACCAAATTATAATTGTCACAAATAACAAATTGTTATATTGTTATTTTCTATGGACTCTTAAAGCCTGCAAAGAAGATGGACAGTGGCGTAGAAAATGTCTGCGGTGCGCATTTATTAGTACTACAATAAAGTTGCAGGCGAGGTGCGATATATTGCACGGACCAACCGTGCAATATATCGCACCTTGCCTGGCGAACTGCAAGCGTACAAAAATAAAAAAAAACCCCGACCTAAAAAGAGTATGCAATTATAATGACAAAAGGTTAAAAATGCTAAACCCTATAAAAAGCAAACAAACTGAGCGTGTAACATTCCTATCACACCTAACAAACGACCTGATGTCCTTGAAGACCTGAACCGATTTCCACCCAACATAGCTAAGAACACTCTCGACTGATATACCTTTCAAACAAAAAAAAACGCATTAAAATCGGATCATCCGTTTGGGAGCTACGATGCCACAGACAGACACATACACATTTACACACACAGACACGTCAAACTTATAACACCCCGTCGTTTTTGCGTCGGGGGTTAAAAAGCAACCTTAATAGCAGTAATGATAAGATAGCACCGCAGACACTTTTTAAAATAAATAAATATCCTGGGACAACTCACACACGGCCATCTGATCCCAAACTAAGCAGAGCTTGTACTATGGTAACCAGACAACTGATAAACATAATTATAAGTATATAATTTTTAAATACATACTTACATTATAGATAAATCACACCCATCACACAAAGTTTATTCTGGGTGGGAATCGAACCCACGACCTCCGGCTTAGCTCCGGTCACTAACCACTAAACCAACAGGCCTGTCAAGTCTGTCTGCCTGTCCTTTTCTTCGCCATTGTCCTTCGTCTGCGCAAGACTTCATTTGACCGGTTTTCCGTCTCCAAAAACGAAATAAAATACGTATTATTGAATAGGAATCTGGTTCAAGTGCAAAACACTTCAATAGGCAATGAAATCTGGTATTTATGATTATGGCTCTGAGTAGTGGACCTTGGACTTCTTCTGCGTCTCTGTACGTCAATCATATCAAAAATAAGACTATAAAAATGTAGTGTTTGTGTACTAGTAATATCGTAAATGTATTTTGATTTGTTTTGTTTGTAACTGACTGGTTCTTGCGGTTTCTCAACTCCAACTTCAACTTTTATATGTGTTATAGCAATCCACCGAATTTTCGGTGATTTCTGCCAATGTCCAGTTTGAAAATAATATTTCAGTTTAAATGACAATAGGGATGTTGACTACATCAAAAGAATGACATTCTGTTTAGTCCGTCTGTTAGAGAGTCCAAAAATACTAGACACATATTTTTTGCTTGATCAAATTAATAACAAAATACAAAGATAAAGAGCATCAAAGTTCCGGAGAGGGGGCTTGTGACATCACTTCTCAGTAAAAATTATACAAAGGCGTGACGTATTACGAAACTTCAACGCACTGTATTGTCGTCATTTTCTGTTTACGAGAAAAAAGAAAAAATACGTGTCCCAAATTTTTTGATTATCTAACTGACGGACTAATAACTTTTTTTTTGTCGTCTCGCCTATTGTACGGTTAAATTATAGTATGGAGATCATACACGTGTTCTTATAACCAAGAACACGAGATGACTCCGTTAATATCTTACAAGACTCTGCGGTTTCTCTTGCGTATTTATTTATTTATTTACTTCATGCACAGGTGTACAAGGGTGGACTTAATGCCTTACTTGCGTATTTGGTAAGTGCTTAGCTCCTATAGGTCGTAACATAGCGTTAATTAGCTTTCTTTGATAAATGGGCTATCTAACACATAATTTTTATTACTAGCTTTTGCCCGCGGCTTCGCTCGCGTTAGAAAGAGACAAAAAGTAGCCTATGTTACTCTCCATCCCTTCAACTATCTCCACCTAAAAAATCACGTCAATCCGTCGTCGCTCCGTTTTGCCGTGAAAGAAAGACAAACAGACAGACACACACAGTCGCATTCCCAATTATAATATTAGTATGGATGGGAACCAGACATTCTGACCAGTCTAACCAAGAGGTATAGTGTCGCCTAGTTACTGGGTTGTGGAGGTCTGATAGGCAGTCGCTTCACGTAAAACACTGGTATCCAGCTGAATCCGGTTAGGCTGGAAGCCGACCCCAACTTTGGGGCAAAAGGCTAGGGAGATGATGATATTATGGATGGGAACCAACCGTTCTTTAAATAGCGAGTTTAACCAAATAAACTAACACCTTAGCTACATTATAATATCGCGGGTGAAACCGCAAGCTAATACATACCTACCCGGATAGATACATAACTAAATGAGGATGGGCCTGTTGGTCTAGTGGTTAGTGACCCTGACTGCTAAGCCGGAGGTCGTGGGTTCGATTCCCACCCAGGACAAACTTTATGTGATGAGCATGATTGTTTGTTCTGTGTCTGGGTGTAATTTATCTATAATATGTATGTATTTATGAAGTATTCAGTATGTATATCAGTTGTCTGGTTACCATAACACAAGCTCTGCTTAGCTTGGGATCAGATGACCGTGTGTGAGTTGTCTTAAGATATTTATTTAAATACCCATTAAAATAAAAAGTGTGATCCCCTATAGAATATCTCATTTTGTCAAAACCTTGCCTGGCAAAAGGTCGTCGACCGCTAGTCTATAATTTTTTCATGAAATATTTTTAATTCCGCACCCAAGTATTTCTAAAATTATTTCAGCCTGAAACAGCCTACCCTTTAAAACCATTCTACATTACAATTCTTTGCATTTTGTATACAAAAGTAATAACAACAGTCAAGAAATTTCAGCAGCAGGAATGTATGAAATACGTATTCACTTTCTCCAGCCGACCAGCAATTGTTTTCATGAATTAGGCTGAGGTTATAGTAAGTAGCGATTTGCGATGCGACTTCTTGCGACGAATGGGAAATCATCCAATGACTGCTCCCGTCCTGGTTGCGGCGGGAGGGCGTGTCAGACTTTTACTGACTAAAACCCACTCATGTTCCTTCGGTTGCCCTTTATGTTCCAAGGTTACGGTAACTATTATAAACAGCCCTCCCGCCCCGCCCAGGGGCCCTAGTCTGCTATTACAATCGTGTCTCAATGATCGATTTTTGCCGTGTAACGCCAAACTTTTGACACATTTCCCATACAAAAACAGTCAAAGTTGTCAAATATCCGGCCGATGACTGGTCATTGAGACACGATTGTAATAGCAGACTAGGGCCCCAGGACGGGAGAAGTCATTTGATGATTTCCCACTCTCCAAAAAAAAATTGTTTCAATCGCTCATGTATCGCAGCGTAGTGTAGCCTAAGCCTTACAGAACGTCATGCAATCGTCCCTGGGACTCAAGTCTGCTATTGTAAAAGTGGTTCAATGATCGATTCTTAACGTGTAACGTCAAACTTTTGACACATTTCCCATACAAAAACTGTCAAAGTAAATATTTGACGAGCCTGTTGGTGCAGTGGTGCCCCTGAATACTAAGCCGCAGGGCGTGCGTGGGTTCGAATCCCATCCAGGACAAACATTGTGCGGAGAGCGTTATTATTTGTTCTGTTTCTGGGTTTAATTTTGTCTATATTATGTATGTATTATAAGTTTGTATATCAGTTGTCTGGTTACTATGGTACAAGCTCTGCTTAGTTTGAAATCACGTGCCCGTGTGTGAGTTGTCCAGGGATATTTATTACTGTTACAGCAAGGGGTATCGTGTCGCCCAGTTACTGGGTTGTGAAGGTCTGATAGGCAGTCGCTTCACGAAAAACGCTGGTATCCGGCTGAATCCGACCTTAACATAGTTGGGAAAAGGCTAAATATGTCAAGATGAGGTGGCCTACCATGACGTCTTAAAACGAGAGTAATTCAGCTGAAAGAAAGAGACAGAGCTGTACAAGTCGTCTAGCGCCATCTCGTTCCCTTAGCGGAACTACTCTTGCTGTAAGATGTCATGGTAGGCCCCCAGTAGTCTGGTTACTACAGCTGAGGCTGCCTAGTTCAGGTTCATATGTATAGCCGGGTGTGAGCTGTCCCAAAATATATATTTATTTACTAGACCAAGGCCACGACGTGAACGATGAATGATGGGCGTTAATACGACTAGCCTGTTATGTGTTTGTTTATTTACTACAATGTATTCTACAGAAATAAACGCTTACGTCACTGAGTCGCGCGACGTCATGCCTCACTTGGCGAGCCATTCAAAGAATGGGTCTATTTTAAAATCTATTAAGGTGAAAGTGTTAGGCCAGCCTTCGGATGTTATAATCAATTAGCTTTTGCCCGCGACTTCGTCCGCGTGGAATAATAGTTCCCGTTCCTGGGTGATTTCCGGGGTGAATACTATCCTATGTCCTTTCTCGGGTCCCAGATATTTTCTTAATTAAATGGAAAGAGAAAGATGCACTTAACTTAAATTTACGTTGGTTTGTGAATAAGAGAATCGGTACCAATAGCAGCGCGACAGCGGGCTGTAGCTTGGTTGTTGAAATGTTAAAGATCGATCTTGATGACTAGCTATCTCTCACGGTTTTACCTTCGTGTTTAGTTACTGCTTTGCTCCTATATGTCGTAGCGTGTTGTTTTGTGACCAGCCGATTAATAACGCAACGGTGTCATCACTTAAGTCGTCATTTATTTCCTTTTGTATTCTGTTTAAGTTTCTGTTAAGTATTCTTAAGTATAATTATGTGATTAAATATAGATATCTAATTACCAATTACTTAGGTGTTAAAATAAGTGTTGTACGAAATATACAAAGAGTTCATTTTAAATAGTTAAATGTGCTAAAATACGAAATGAAGTGCGATTTAATTTAACGATGTACATTTGTACAGACTGCAAAGTGGACCAGGGTGGTTAGATACATGCACCTTGTATATATTATACATTGTTTATATTATACAGGGTGCATTTTTCAATCTGCAAAATCCGCACATTTATTCAGCACCCTTTAGCGTGAACGGGCGCTCAGTTTAGATTGATCATCTGACCTTAAGGCGCTGTCCATAGTGTACCTTGTAAAAGTCCAGATTTTCGTCGCAAAGTTAGCCGTATCTATACATACCACAAGCCAGAAAAAAATACAGTGTATAGTCTAATATATAAAGAAAAGACTTACATAAAAACAATTTACAAATGTGGTTTAGAACTACGAAAAAAAAATGTTCAAAAAGACCTCGAAAAAAAATTTTCATCTCGAAATTCTCAATTTTCTCAGCGACAACCATCATATTTTTTATATCTATAACAAAGAAAGTTATATAAACTAAAGACATATCTAACAATTTTAAAACACAGAACTGTATTTTTTAATATATTCAATTAAAACTGCAAAATTACTTACATTTTTGCGGATTTGCCAAAATATTTTCGACCTTATTTCTATTAATTCGATGCACCACCGCGAATAGCTACTTACCGCGCCTTAATCTTTATTTCTTAAAATTATTTATATTGATCAACCTCACCTACTTACAACTAAATTGTTTTCAGTTTCCTGCCAAAAGAAAAAAAAACAGCAACAAATTATGTTACCAGGATTTTATATTTGATTGAAAAGAGAATCCGTTGAGTTTCGTGCTTATTCTTCTCCATATAAACTTACCTAACACTGGCGAGGTCCTGGTTTCCAAATTAAAGTCATTAACAAATGACATTTTTAGGCACCTGATTTCTTATATTGTATACAATTGCATATCATCCCTGGGTACACAGTTGATACTAGAAATGTAATGATTACTATTAAAAACCTTATGTACGCAGTAAACCTTTTTCTTTAACATATCTTTTTCTTGTCCACAGACACGAAACAAAACCAACAGCACCAGGCAACCAGCAAACCAATCCAGAATGGGCAGACCTCACCCACGATACCGACATAAACTTCCAGAACGCTCCATCTCTCACCAGAGAAGAAAGAGAAGATATAGAAGTACTGCTCAATGATAAATATGTGCCTTTAACCGAAATACAACATACGAAAGTTATTACTGATCTGGATAGCCAGAAAGAGACGGAAGAATTAAATGAAAATTCCATTGAAAGATTCAAAAGAGATACTGGCCATACTACTTCAGAAAAACTTGTAGAGTATACTAGAACAGACGATGCAGTTAAAGTAGTACATGAATTCAGAAATGGTAACGCCTTTGACAGATCCAAAAGAGATGTTGGCAATTCTCTATCAGAAAAACATTTACAATATTCCAAAACAGCCGAAGGATTTAAAGAAGAAGAAGAATCTATAAACAGGAACGCCATTGACAGATCTAAGAGAGATGTCGCAAATGCCACTTCTGAAAGACCTGCAGAATATTCTAGAACGACAAGGAATGTTGGTGGAGAATCTGAAGGTGCTCTGAAACCAGTAGAAAGAACTCCAAGGGATGTCACCATACCGGAGACAGAATTCTTCAGTGTCAAAGCTGCAACATTTGTTGTCAATATTGAAGGTCTGAGAATCGAGAATTCTGATAAAGAGCCGAAGATCATTGATGAGAGCATCCCGAGTGTGCTGGCTGATAGTAGAGTTACTTTACGGTGAGTTATTTATTTTGTTCTTTTATTTATTTTCATTTCAAGACGGCAGGGCCATTGGTTAAAGCATTCGCGGCTGGTGTAAGACGATTTGGGCGAGTTTCAAAGTGATTTTTTCCACTCTTAAAGTATATAAGAGTTTTATAAAGTTATAAAACACTAGCTTTCGCCCGCGGCTCAAATTTTCATTCTCTATATAACTTTAGGGTTGGAATTTTCAAAATCCTATCTTAGTAAATCTCTTCGCTAAGAACATACCTCCCAAGTTTCATGTCTCTAGGACCAGCGGTTTAGGCTGTGCGTTGATATATCGACAATCAGTCAGTTTATCATTTTATTTTCGTATCTTGGAGATCACGGTCGGTGAAGTGTATTCATAATGAATATACATTAGTTTGGGATCAGATGGCCGTATGTGAGTTGTCCTAGGATATTTATTTATTTATATTTAATTCCAAAATCGCTCGCCTTTAGCAAGCTTTTCTATTTGGGCTGGTATTATAAAATTATTATAGGAGATTATATTTAACCAAACACGTCAATTACATTACTGTATCATACAGGACATCTTCTGTCCCTTTTGGTATTTTGTGTTTTCAATGGCTTTAAACCTTTATTGTTTTCATAGAATCGAGATGAGTTATGTAACTAACAGTTTCTTAAACTTGGTGATTGAAAAGAGTGTCCATGGAGTTTCTTGCTTATCCGTCTCCAAAGTGATCAACCTACGTTTGGAACAAGCAACTACCTTCAACTTAGACTAACCGACCGACTGTCACAATTCATAAGTGCCTGCAATTGGTCTAAGTGAATTAAATGCTTTGATTTTTAACACGCTTTTATAAGTTCGGGCTGTATGTATGTATGCACCGGAATCTTTGAGCTTAATTTTCAGCCTGTTCTAGACTTCTGATTAACTTGAAACTTTGCATGCGTTTCAAGAACCGATGACAATGCAATAATTCGTTAAAATTATTTCATTATCCTGATAAGGACCGTCAGGATTAATTAATTTCTTTAGGGATCCTCTGCATGAGAGTAAAAAAAAATAAGAAAAAAATCGCTGTTATAGTTACTCGAACTAAAAAATAGAAAATAAATAATAGTTTAAAAAACTATAAAACACGCTAGTAGGCTATAAAAGCGTGTTTTTTTTTAATTTTATTTTGAGGGTTTAGAATATTAAGTAGTTAGCATCTTCCAGTCCTTACTAAAGATCATTTGGACTATGAACAGTTGCTCTGTGTCTATAAATAAATGGAATTGGTCTGAACGTTCTATTGTCATGGTTTGATTGTGCTTACTAAGCTGTACTGTTCAAGCAATTGAAATTAGTCCACATTGACGGGCCTGTAGGTCTATGGTCAACTAGACCATTTCATTTTCAGTTAGTGTCGGTCTAGTAATCGGTCTAGTAGAATTTGAGCCTATTCATTACAATCAAACAAACAAACATACAAACGAAGTTTTCCTCTTTATAATATTAGTGTAGACACACAAGGAATTCTTGAAGAAACCTAAACTTTTTTTCTTCTCAGTATGTGGCTGCAGAATATAATATATGCCTCTTTCAACCTGGACTTATAAATACACTAACATCCCCCTGCGGTTTTAGCCGCGTAGTTCCCGTTCCCTTACGATTATTGGGATAAAAACTATAGGGATGGACTATCTCTGTACTAAATTTTCGTTTAACCTTTAGACAACCAACCGACAGCCAGCTGTCGGGCTGCTATTGTCTTTCTATTGTGTCTCAAATCACGTGTGTTGGAAGGATTAAATCGATGAAAGTGAGATAGACAGACAGAGTTACTTTAGAACCCGTACTAATATTATAAATGCGAAAGTAACTCTGTCTGTCTGTCTCTTCTTCACGCCTAAACCACTGAACCGATTTGAATCAAATTTGGTACAGTTATAGTCTGGGACCCGAGAAAGGACATATGATACTTTTCACCCCGGAAATCCCCCGGGAACGGGAGCTATTAATCCTCGCGGACGAGGTCGCGGGCAAAAGCTAGTTTATAATATTAATATGGATATTTTTTTTATTCCATAATCGTCTCCTGCTGAAAATGTATAATAGAGTCTCCGTTGATTTCCTTACGATTGTTTCAGATTGTTCGGCGACGGGATCACCTCCAGGACCGTGATAGCGTTCACTCACGAGATGGGGCAGTATGGGCAGCCATGCAAGTTTCTTCTTAATGGAGAGTACATGGTAAGTACTATATAATTCGTATTAGCTTCTACCACTGTTTCTTCCTGAAAAAGAAAGAAATAATTAAAGAACACCTTGTATTTTTAACCGTCTTAAAAAAAAAGGAGGAGGTTCTCAATTCGGATGTTTGTATTTTTTTTTAGGTTTGTTCGCGCATATCTCCGTCGTTTACCAACCGATTTGAACAATTCTTTTTTTGTTTGAATGGGTAGACTTCCCAAATGGTCCCATTGTCATCAGGTCCAGGATCTGATGATGGTGTCATGGCGTAATCAAGGGAAGTCGATTTTTTTTGCAAAAAAATATCTTGTATTAAGGACTCTTACAGAAAATATAATTATGTAAAAAAAAAACGAAAAATGGTATAAATAAGAGGAATACTGTGCAATGCCAAAAAGGCCCTTTCCTTAACATAATGCTGCGGAATAACTGTGCGTAGTCCCTTAGGGCCTGTTTGTCTAGTGGTTAGTGACCCTGACTGCTAAGCCGGAGGTCGTGGGTTCGATTCCCACCAAACATCGTGCTCAACACAATAAACTTTGTGTGATGAGCATGATTGTTGGCGAGCGATGGGTAGCTCGCCGCCCGGCTAGGACCAGTACCGCGTCGACGGCGCGTTAGTGTTCCACACGCGCCTCAAAGAGAAGAAGTCAGCACTGGAAGGGGCCCAACAGGGCCACGCCTGCCGTGGTTGCGGAATGTTTACAATAGTTACCGTGACCCTGGAACATAAAAGGCAATCGAAAGAACATGAGTGGGTTTTAGTCAGTAAAAGTCTGACACGCCCTCCCGTCGCACCCAGGACGGGAGCAGTCATTTGATGATTTCCCAATCACCAAAAAAAAAAAGTTTGCATGATTGTTTTTTCTGTGTTTGGGTGTAATTTATGTATATGTATGTATTTACTAGCTTCTGCCCGCGGCTTCGCTCGCGTTAGAAAGAGACAAAAAGTAGCCTATGTTACTCTCCATCCCTTCAACTATCTCCACTTAAAAAATCACGTCAATCCGTCGCTCCGTTTTGCCGTGAAAGAAAGACAAACAGACAGACAGACACACTTTCCCATTTATAATATTAGTATGGATAAGCTACCTATAAGTATGTTTATCAGTGGCCTGGTTACCATAGTACAAGGTCTGCTTAGTTTGAAATCAGATGGCCGTGTGTGAGTTGTCCCGGGATATTTATTTATTTCGATAACAACTCATGGTAGAGGTAAGAGACAGAAAGTAATCGGCAGCTGGTTCATTGGTGTTCCCGATGCGATATCAAACACACAGACAAACAGAGTTACTTACCAGATTTTTATGGATGCGGATAGTTCCAGCGTTTATCGAAAGGTTACATTGACATTTATACATAATTAGCGACCCGCCCCAGCCCTGCTAAAAATCCCTGCTTTTCTCTACTCTATAATAAGCATGGATTCTGCTTAAAACCTTTCCTCTAAAATCACTCTATAAAAAAAAACCGCATCAAAATCCGTTGCGTAGTTTTAAAGATTTAAGCATACATAGGTACAGACAGCGGGGGGCGACTTTGTTTTATACTACGTAGTAATTATTCTTTACTAGCTTTTGCCCGCGACTTCGACCGCGTGGATTAATTGTTCCCGTTCCCCGGAGGGTTTCCGGGATGAAAACTATCCTATGTCTTTTCTCGGGTCCCAGACTATATCTTTACCAAATTTCATTCAAATCGGTTCAGTGGTTAAGGCGTGAAGAAGAGACAGACAGACAGAGTTACTTTCGCATTTATAATATTAAGTACGGGTTGCACAAAAAAAACACGTACAAAATAGCAAAAAATATAAGTTATGAACAATGGCGAGGTCATCAATACATAGGATTACCTATGTATTGATGACTAAATTACTTCAACGCACGGCAAGTATCTGCTAATACAGTAATGATGATTATTTCCGCTCATTTGTGATAATCGCCTGTCTCGTAGGGCACTTCCACCTGTTTCTATTCTGTGGGCGTAATGGAGTTGACAGCGTAATGATAAAATGTTCATAAGTGTTAGGGCGATAGTGCACTACAAGGAATTTTACTGTCCGAACATCCGATTTTTTACGGTCCGAAGTGGCATAAAAAAAACGGATGATTGGCTTGTGCACTTGTCCGTCTTTACTCGGATGAAACGTCTCAGTTTAGGGTAGCTCTGTGTTTGAAACTACACGCCACGCACGCGAAATTACTCTGAAATAAAAACCGTTCCGGAATGGGGAAAAATAAAATGTCGGACAGTAAAATTACGTATAATGTACAAACTAGTATATACATTACTAGCTGACCCGTGCCCACTTCGTTGGGCGCCAAACATTTTAACTTAAAACTCGAAAACATGCGCTTCCCCAGACATAAGACTGAGCTAGATCGATTTCTCGTCCCCGAAAACCCCCACTTATTAAATTTCAGCGAAATCGTTAGGGTCGTTTCCGAGATCACATGCTTTTTCAAGCAATTAGCGCCATCTGCCGGGCTGATTTGTCAATCTAATCCATCCAGGGCGCCACCACTCAAACGCATACAGAAAAATTCATTTAAATCGGTCAAGCCGTTTAGGAGGAGTTCAATGACATACACACGCACAGCAGAATTATATATATAAAGATATGGCGTGCCATATCGGACCGTAAAAAATCGGACTGCCGGACAGTGAAATTCCTTGTAGTGCACAATCGCCCTTATACGACGTTTTATAACCGACTCCAAAAAGGAGGAGGTTCTTAAACCTTCTAACAGACGAGGTTCGAGACACAATAGAAATATACAATAGCAGCGCGATAGCCGGCTGTCGCGTGGTCGTCGAAAGGTTAATCCGATTGCTTTTTTAACACACTTAAGTAAATTGTAAGATTTACCTAATACTTCTAGTTGTCGCGTGCGTGGATTTTGAAACCTCCATCACCTATTTAACTTAAGGGATTAGGGGATGATATTTTAAAAATCATTTCTTATTCGCGACCTACTCGTCAGAAAGAACACACCTGCCAAGTTTCATGTCTCTAGGACCAGCGGTTTGGGTTGTTCGTTGATATATCAACAATCAGTTAGTCTGTGTTTTTTTATATATACCTATACTAGCTTCTGCCCGCGGCTTCGCTCGCGTTAGAAAGAGACAAAAAGTAGCTTATGTTACTCTCCATCCCTTCAACTATCTCCACTTAAAAAATCACGTCAATCCGTCGCTCCGTTTTGCCGTGAAAGAAAGACAAACAGACAGACAGACACACTTTCCCATTTATAATATTAGTATGGATGGAAAATGGTCAAATAATTGTAACAATAATTAAAAAATCTTTAAACATTATCGACCACAACATAGTTGGAAAAGGGCTCAAGAGTTGGGATGGAAAGTTAAGTGTGTCAAAGAATTTTCAAAAGAATTTGCCAAAATGCCAGTATGTATTGACCAAGGAGGAATCGCGTTTGAAAAATTAAAGAAAAGTATGTCACCTTGACTGTTGATGTCTAACCAAAATTTTTAGTCTAGGCTAAGAAAAAAAGATTGAGGTAAAGGTTAGTTTTTTTTTGTAGGATATATACTGACTGTCCTCGTCCAACTAATTTATTCTTGACGCTATAAAATAAATAAATAAATATCTTAGGGCAACTCACATATGGCCACCTAATCCTAAATTAGGCAGAGCCTGCAAGATGGACTGGAGGAATGATAAACTGATCCATACTAATATTATAAATGCGAAAGTAACTCTGTCTGTCTGTCTGTCTGTCTCTTCTTCGCGCCTAAACCACTGAACCGATTTGAATGAAATTTGGTACAGGTATAGTCTGAGACCCGAGACATAGAACAGGACATAGGATAGTTTTTATTCCGGAAATCCCCCGGGAACGGAAACTATTGTTTCACGCGGACGAAGTCGCGGGCAAAAGCTAGTAAAATATACATTTTACAGACACAGAACTCTAGTAGACTCCCCTCTTGGTTCGGACTTTCAGGAGCTGTAGTGGTTGGGATTAGTGTGGCGGGTTTGTCCCATAAAAGAGACATAGAACAGACAGTCATGCTCATCACACAAACATTGGTCCTGGGTGGGAGTCACCGCGACCTCCGACTTAGCAGTCAGGATCACTAACCACTAGACCAACTGGCCAATGCACGGACGAAATCGCAGGCACAAGCTGGGGCCCTCTAAAGGTCTCTGCACACAGCCGGCGTGGCGTGGCGGGGCGCGGCGTGGCGGGGCGCGGCGTGGCGGGGCGGTGACGCTGCGCTGGCGCGGCGGCATCGGTCACACTGCGAGCGCGATCACCGTCCCATCGGTCCTCCGCCCCTTCTGACTTGTATTCCCGCTCGTCGCGGCGGCGGCGTGGCGCGACGGTTACCGTCGAGTCGAGCGGGACGGCTCTGTGTGGCGTCGTCCATAATATCTAGTACATTACAACTGCTCAGTGTCGCGTCGCCGTCCCGTCCCGCCGCGCCGCGCCCGCTGTGTGCAGAGACCTTAAGGCCAATGCCTGCCGGGGTTGCGGAATAGTTGTAATAGTTACCGCGGCCCCGGAACATAAAGGGCAACCGAAGGAACAAGGGTGTGTTTTAATCAGTAAAAGTCTGACACTCCTCGCCCCGCCCAGGGCGGGAGAAGTCATTGGATGATTTCCTATCCATAAAAAACCGGTATACAAATAGTCTATGTTTGTTGTTCGTTTACTTGGGGATCACAATTGCGAAATGTTGTAGTGTTTAATTTGATTAGAGTCGTCCATTTTGTTGATTGAGTCCCTGAGCACGTGGGGACACACCCGAAATTTAAGTATTGTTCTTAAAAGCCGACAAGGTCATGTCGAGTCGGTGGAAGTTTTGTTTATAGGTTCCTTACCGAAATGGTACAAGAAGAACCCTTTTTTTTTAGGAGTGGGAAATCATCAAATGACTGCTCCCGTCCTGGGTGCGGCGGGAGGGCGTGTCAGGCTTTTACTGACTAAAACCCACTCATGTTCCTTCGGTTGCCCTTAATGTTCCGGGGAGCAGAACCCTTATAGTTTCGTCATGTCCATCCGTCCTTTCAAATTGAAATGCGCTTTAAATTCAACTTTAAAGTGCATGGCGTCCTCTCGACCCCAAACTAAATGGCTGGTTCAAAAATCTAAAAAAGTCGTTTTATATAGCTTTGTTACTCCAGAAGCTATAGAGGCTTTACTTGAGAAACGACAATGATGCGTCATTAATGCCAAATCTTGAATCCGACATGTAAATTGGTATGACAAAATTGTTGTTATATTATACTTTAAACTTTCGCGTTGCATATTAGTATTTTACTGTTTTACGGGATTTAACGCGCACGTACCTTTTTTATTTGTTTTTTGCTTGACGTTTCGGCAGGGTTACACCTGCCATGGTCACAACAAGCAGACTCAAAACAAAACAGTAAAACAGTAGAATATTAAAATTGTTGTTAAACTAAAATGCAAAATGCTTCATTACGGAACCCTATCCTATGCATGGCCTAACACACACTTGGCCAATTTGGTGTATAAGTATGTATATCAGTTTTCTGGTTACTATACTGGTTTCTGGATACTATAATACAAGCTCTGCTTAGTTTTTGATCAGATGACCGTGTGTGACTTTCCCAAGGGTAATTATTTATTTACTAGCTTTTGCCCGCGACTTCGTCCGCGTGGAATAATAGTTCCCGTTCCCGGGGGATTTCCGGGATGAAAACTATCCTATGTCCTTTCTCGGGTCTCAGACTATATCTGTACCAAATGTCATTCAAATCGTATCAGCGGTTTAGGGGTGAAGAAAAGACAGACAGACAGAGTTACTTTCGCATTTAAAATATTAGTACGGATTTAATAACCCTATGTAATACTTTCACTTTGTCCTCAGGCCAAGGAAGGCTCAGTGCGGCCTCGAACGGCGCTGTTCGACGTCGTAGCGCCCGCTCCGATCACTGACTCCAAGTTATACATATGTGCCAAAAATCTAAAGCTCGGCGTTGACGACCCTTTTAAAGATGAAGAGAAGTACTTGCATCAAGGTTAGTGTGTTCTGATTATGTATATGTTACCCGCCAAACCGGATTTCAGGACATAGAGAGAGAGAGAGAGAGTTTTGCCGAGGCTAAATTAGTTCTTCCTCACCCTGACTCGGACAGGTTAGAAGGCTAAGATCCCGCCTAAAGGTCATAGCTCATTAGAGCCACCCGGCAGCCACTCTGCACCGCCTCGCCTCCTGCGGCTAGTATTCTTTATATGGACTTGTATGGGCATGCGCTCACTATATCAACTCCGTAGCGGCACCGGATCGCCTCGGTTATAAAGCCCGGTTTCCACCGCGAGCGGAACGGACCCATTAATGACTTCGTTCGCAAGCGCAAACTGCAAATCACAAATAGTCAAACAAATAAACAGCAAATAGTCGAATAATAATTAATAATAAATGCATTAATAAACAATTATGTATTAAGAATTATAATTTTGTTGGTGGAAATACAAGTATGCAGTTTGCGGTTGCAAACGAAGTCATTAATGGGGCCGTTCCGCTCGCGCTTAAGGCGAGTCGGTGCGGAGTGGCTGCCGGGTGGCCGTAATGAGCTATGACCTTTAGCCTTCTAATCTAACCTGCGAAGCGTAGCTCCCGCCTTAGCCTTCGTGGTTATTTCTTTCTAACCACCCAGAAATAGGAGCCCCGGGGAGCAGCGGGGCTCCGTCGCTCAATACTCGTCGAGGCAAAACTAGTTTGTCCTGAAATCGGGTTGGCCGGTAACATTATACAAGGTGAATTTTTGAAACTGCAAAACTTTTAAAAGATTGTTATAAAACTCGTAATTCCATACTAAGTGCCTTACTAATAAACGCTGCATAAAGTTATGACAGGCTTATACGTCAAAAAATGTATGGTTACACAGGCTTTATTCATTGCATAACTTTACACAGTGATTATTAGTAAGGGCATAATATTATAAAGTGTGAATTAAAGTGTGTGAGTGTGTGTGTGTGTTTGTCTATCTGTTTGTACGTCTTTCACGGCAAAACGGAGCGACGAATTGACTAGATTTTTAGTGGAAAAAGTTGAAGGGATGGAGAGTGATATTTCTTTATCTTTCACTTTGAAATTGGCGCTTTTACTCTGACTTTCACTCTGACTTAGAATTTCACTGACTCAGACTGGCTCTGACTTTGATTCTGACTTTCGTTTTGACGTTGATTCTGACTTTGATTTAGACTATTTTTTTTACTTTGACTTTCCCCTTTATATTTATTTAATACTAGCTTTTGCCCGCGACTTCGTCCGCGTGGAATAATAGTTCCCGTTTCCGGGGGATTTCCGGGATGAAAACTATCCTATGTTCTTTCTCGGGTCCCAGACTATGTCTGTACCAAATTTCATTCAAAATTGGTTTAGTAGTTTAGGCGTGAAGAAGAGACAGACAGACAGACTGGCAGAGTTTCTTTCGCATTTATAATATTAGTACGGATTAACTGTGGAACTATCTTGAGCGTACACAAAAAGATTATTGGGGTTGTATAAGCGTGAAAGAGCTACATTGACCATGGTAAAAGCATCCAAAACATATCCAATGGCGTTCTTTTTTTGATGGATAGGAAATTATCAAATGACTTCTCCCGCCCCTGAAGAGGGAAGGAGGGTCAGACTTTTACTGACTAAAATCCAGTAATGTCCCTTCGGTTACCCTTATATATTCCGGGGCCGCGGTAACTATTAGAAGCATCGACACGCCGTCGACACGGGTCTGGTCCTAGTCGGGCGGCGAGCTACCTACCGCTAGCCTTCCGCAGGCCCACGCCTCCAGTGCCCCAGTGGCCATCATCTTGTGACTCTGGACAACTAAGCCTGGGTCTCTGTCCGGGGCGTGAAGCTTGACGCTGCCTCACGCGCCCCACCGCTTTAGTCTCCAGCGTGTCTGCTTCGCAGGAGGCGACGGCTTCCTATTCAGTCTCGCCCCGAAACATGGCCTGAACCAGCGCCGATCGCCTCTGCAACGACACGGTGGTGGTTCGCCCAAGCGGGGCCTACCTCCACCGTATGCTACACCGTGCCACGCAGGCGTCACTTCCGCCCGAATCCGACATAGGAACCTCCGAAATGTCCGTGTGCGATGAGGAGGATCATCATCTCCCTAGCCTTTTCCCAACTATGTTGGGGTCGGCTTACAGCCGAACCGGACTCAGCTGGATACCAGTGTTTTACGTGAAGCGTCTGCCTATTAGACCTCCACAGCCCAGTAACTGGGCGACGATACCCTTTGGTTTGATTGGTCAGACTTTCTGGCTTCTGAATACACCTAGCGTCAAAGTTCTACGAATGACAACCGGGGCTTAACATGCTTTCCGAGGCACGGGATGTCAGCAGTGATGTCCAAGATAAACTATAGAAAGTACATATGAATTGAAAAAGTCACATTGGTACTTGCCCGGATTCGAACCCGTAACCTCTTACACGCGCCTTTATGACGACCCAGATGTGTTATTCTGATGTATAAGCTACGAATATCTTGCAAAACCATCGGCCAATATTCTTTATTGTACACCAATAGGACAAAAACAGTAAAGGAAAATACAAACAAATAGGTATGCAAAAGTACAATAGGCGGCCTTTTTTCGCTAAAAAGCAGTTTCTATTACATACTATCATTTATATTGCTTGCTGCGGAGTAATTTTAAAACTGTGAATATCTTCAAAGGTATTGTTTGATATTATAAATGACTTCCGCACAATGAAAATTACGCTAGGGGCATTTTGCGTTTTAGTCATTTTATATTATCTCCGGAACTATATGACCAATTGACATACTGTAAACGGCAAATCTTATCTGTATGATGTCCTTGTGATACTGAAATAATTTATTGTCATAAGAATTAATATTTTGTTGCTCAAATAATCAACCAAACGTAAGCATGCCGAAAAATCATTTTTTTAATGCAATAAAAGAAGTATAAAAGATAAAATATTAAAGATAGAGATATGGTATCGCGGACTTTTTTGTAGAAATAATTAAGACAAACCAAGTTGCCATACATTGTTTTTAATTTTAAGCAACTGTTTAGGCAGCGCACGCAAATAATTCCGTTTTATGAGGTAATTTTTTCCGACTTGCTTGACAAATGTTGCGATAGCTCGGTTAATATACATGTTATAAAAATAATTTATAGCCTATAGCACTCAGGAATAATGTAGCTTTCTGCCAGTGAAAAAAATTTTGGAATTGGTTCATTAGTTCAAGAGATTACCCTAAACATACAAACTTACAAACTTACAAACATACAAACTTACAAACTTACAAATTTTACCTCTTTATAATATTAGTATAGACTAGCTTCTGCCCGCGGCTTCGCTCGCGTTAGAAAGAGACAAAAAGTAGCCTATGTTACTCTCCATCCCTTCAACTATCTCCACTTAAAAAATCACGTCAATCCGTCGCTCCGTTTTGCCTTGAAAGAAAGACAAACAGACAGACACACTTTCCCATTTATAATATTAGTATGGATTATGTTACTTAAGGTATGGAAAGGTACAAGATGTTCGCGTCGCACACGTCTCTGCTGCCGCTGTGGGTGACGATGGTGCTCATTATGACGTGTCTGACCTTCTCCATGTTCTCTGCTATACAAGTTGTGGTCTTGCTCAACCCGCTAGGAGATGATTCTACCTATGAAAACAAACAACTTTTGTTATGGAACCAACTCTGAAATCGCGAAAACAATATCAGCTGTTTCTAAGAAAAGTTCAATGCCCTCGGACCATAATGTATGAACCAGCTGATATTTTTTTCGCGATTTCGGAGTTGGTTCCATACTGAAAGTTGTTGGTTTTTATGAGTAGAATCATCTCCTAGCGGGTTGAGCAAGACCAAAAATACACCTTGTATATGTATTTAATATTATGTTACTGAAGGTACGGAGTCGCACAAGATGTTCGCATCGCATACGTCTCTGCTGCCGCTGTGGGTGACGATGGTGCTCATTATGACGTGTCTGACCTTCTCCGCGCTGTTCTCTGGACTCAACCTGGGGCTGATGTCTTTGGATAGGACTGAGCTGAAAATTATTTCGAATACTGGTAAAGTACACTATTATAATATTGGATTACTCTTAGAAAGTAATTTTTCATAAAGGCATTTAACAATGACTACAACTTTACACCATTTTTACAATAACAATAACTTAAGAATGACACCATTTTTACAATAACAATAACTTAAGAATGACACTATTTTTCCTATAACAATAACTTATGAATAACACCATTTTTACATTAACAATAACTTTAGAATAACACCATTTTTACAATAACAACATTTTAAAAATAGCAACAACTATACTATAACAACAACATTTAACAATAACAACAATATTTAACAGTAACAACAACTATATATAGGAACAGGCAATTAGCGTCACTTTTCTGACTAACCGACCGACTCTTTGACAATTCATAAGTACAGTAGTAAATGGTCTAAGTGAAATAAATACCTTTAATTTTGAATTTTATACTATAATACCATTGTAACAATAACAACAATATTAATCACCAGCCTTAACATAATTTAGAATTAGTATCAACATATCAAAACTTTATATTTAGGAGTAACGTAAGAATTTTAACCGCTTTTTTAACCAAGTTTTTTCATCCAGGAACGGAACAAGAACGTAAATACGCCCGGGCAATAATGCCTGTACGCGACCACGGGAACTATCTCCTCTGCAGCATACTCTTGGGCAATGTGGCGGTAAACTCCACATTCACTATACTCCTGGATGAGCTGACTTCAGGGTTGTTCGCTGTGATCTTCTCCACGTTGGCGATTGTGCTTCTGGGCGAGATTACTCCTCAGGCGATATGTTCGCGGCATGGGTTGATGGTTGGAGCGAAGAGTATTATGATTACGAAGGTATGTCTGATTGGTTTTTTTTTATTTTTATTCCATCTTACATCTATCATTACAGGTTTTTTTTGTGCCTCAATGCGATAGTGTACTTATATAATTTTCCTAAATCTAAACTTATTACCTACACTTAATTAAATTTTGTTTGAGTTTTGTCAGAATTTGTGCACCCGTATTGCAGTTCTTTTTTTTTGGGAAGTGGGAAATCATCAAGTGACTTTTCCCGTCCTGGGTGCGGCGGGAGGGCGTGTCAGACTTTTACTGACTAAAACCCACTCATGTTCCTTCGGTTTCCCTTTATGTTCCGGGGTCACGGTAACTATTATAAACATTCCGCAACCCCGAAAAAAAATTTTTTTGAAAAAAAAAAAACTTTAATCTCCATCCATCTGTTATTTTTATTCGCAATTTTAATAAGTAATACTTTTTGATTGAAAATTGTAGCAAAAATGTTCATTGCCTTATCCTAGGCTCATTTAGCAAAGCGGTCCCACAAAAGCGATGAAAATTTGAAATTAAAAATGACTCGTCACTTATTTGAATTTCTGAGATTGACTATAAACAAAGACTTAATATCGCTGTAGGTTGATGCAAAATCGACCTAGTAGTCAGAATCCATACTAACATTATAAATGGGAAAGTGTGTCTGTCTGATTGTATGTTTGTCTTTCTTTCACGGCAAAACAGAGCGACGAATTGACGTGATTTTTTAAGTGGAGATAGTTGAAGGAATGTAGAGTAACATAGGCTACTTTTTGTCTCTTTCTAACGCGAGCGAAGCCGCGGGCTAAAGCTGGTATGGTATAAAAAATACCTTTTTTTTTTCTATGTCTGCCCAAAACCTATGTATTATACAGACATCAGACATTATTACTCCTACATAGATGTATACAAGGTGTATTTTTGGTATTGCTCAACCCGATAGGAGATGATTCTACCCATGAAAACAAACAACTTTTGTTATGGATCCAACTCTGAAATCGCGAAAAAAATTTCAGCTGTTTCTAAGAAAAGTTCAATGCCCTCGGACTATAATGTATGAACCAGCTGATATTTTTTTCCCGATTTCATAGTTGGTTCCATAATGAAAGTTGTTTGTTTTTATGAGTAGAATCATCTCCTAGCGGGTTGAGCAAGACCAAAAATACACCTAGTATAATAAAAATAAGCCTACTAAATCATCCTAATCTCCCCCCACAGGCAGTAATGGCTCTAACAGCCCCCCTAGCATTCCCAGTAAGCAAGCTCCTGGACTACTTCCTAGGCGAGGAGATAGGCAGCGTGTACAACCGCGAGCGACTCAAGGAGCTAGTGAAGGTGAGGGAGACGTTATCTCTGTTTGCGTTCCGTACAAAGAACGTCAGAAAGGTAAGCCAAGTCTGAGTTAATCGAATGGTAGAACCCTTATTTTTTCGTTTGCAGTTGGTATTTAGAAGGTATGGCCTGTAAACGATGATGTATAGGTAAAAAGGTGTAGATAGGTTATATATAGGGTGTCAGCATGTGGCATTAAAATTTTGTTATATCTCCAAATTATAGTTGGGTATTTTACATCATTAACTAATAAATGTAAGACACGAGTTCTATAAAACCTTCATTTTAAATTTACTTCAATATTTGATTTTTATTGTCTTTGAAATCAATAAATAGTAAGTCAATTGAGTTGATAAATTAGTTAAGTAAACTATACAAAATTTATGGGAAAATACGGTATTTTACACCATTATCAATTGAAGTACTTTTTATGAGCTGTCAAAACGCAATACGGTAGTTTCCACCATTATCAATTGACGTACTTTTTATGAGCTGTCAAAACGCCATTCCTCAATAGATTTTGTATGGCAATGGCGACTTATGACGTCACTAAAATAACAACTCAGTTGACTATCTATTTATTGATTTCAAAACAACTAAAAATCAAATTTTATAGCAAATTGAAAATGAATCGAATTTATTAGGCTGAAATTAATAGAGGTTTTATAGGAATTGTGTCTAACATTTATTGGTTAATGGTGGAAACTACCCAATTCTCCAATAGATTTTGTATGGCAATGGCAACTTATGACGTCACTAAAATAACAACTCAGTTGACTATCTATTTATTGATTTCAAAACAACTAAAAATCAAATTTTATAGCAAATTGAAAATGAACCGATTTTTTTTTTTTTTACAGAAATTGTGTCTAACATTTATTGGTTAAAATGGTGTTAACTACCCAATTGCGTTTTGACAGCTCATAAAAAGTAAGTCAATTGATGATGGTGTCAAATACCATATTGTCTTTTTTTCGTCTCTTTGGAGTCATCTCGTGTTCTTGGTTATAAGAACACGTGTATGATCTCCATACTATAATTTAATAACCGTACAATTGTCACTAAAAAAAATATTAATAATCAAACTGGACATTGGCAGAAATCACCGAAGATTCGGTGGATTGCCATAATTAATTAAAAGTTGAAGTTGAAGTTCGTCTCTTTGTCACTGGCAATACTTGAATCATGTCATCCTACTTTGACGTCTAATTGTATGTGTGCGTTAGTGTGCCGTTTTTGAAGGTAGAATATCGTATAAGTAACCTACCTACACCTTTTTACCTATAATATCATTGCCTGTAGTATTGTATAATGTATGTATCTTCCTAGCCTCTGCAACCAGCCCTACTATAGTATGATTAAAATTAAAAATTTAACTTGCACAACAAAGTCCCTAGAATACGGAAGGCTGGTTAGCTGATTAGCGATTGACTATATTTTGTACTAGCTGACTTTGAAACAAATTTTTGAGTAGACAAATACCCTTTAAATGAAACGAAGTTGTCCAAATTTAATTGTCATTGGTGCCGATTCTCTTGTGCACAAACTAACGTAAATTAAGTTAAGTGCATCTTTCTCTTTCCATTTCTTAAAGAAAAGGACAGAAGATACATTTTAGTTAATCCTGTCAAATTAGACAGCGCCTGATGAAAATTGACGTATATTTAGACGCCATGTTTTTAAATTGCGTCTAAATTATCTATGGAGTGTCTAAATTTGACAGGACTTAACTAATATTTGATCTTATATCCTCTTCTTAATTAAAAGGAAAGAGAAAGATGCACTTAACTTAAATTTACGTTAGTTTGTGCACAAGAAAATCGGCACCATTATGCATTTTTTTCTCTTTATTTGAACCTTTATTTGACTTCAATGAATATTTAATAAGAAATGGCGCCCGGTTGCCCATCTAAGTGGTGGAGTGAGAGGTTCGTTCCCACCCTGTCTTTCCCACCTTTGCATGAAACCCTAGGAAAAAAAAACTGCATCCCACGCATTACACCGACCGATGTTGGATCTGGTCCTGTCTTAAAGGCTTATATTTCACCCCCTTACAAGAAGGCAGATTCCATTGCCTCCAACCATGGACTACCCAGTGCCGCAGCGAGACCTATCTTTTGCTAGTTGCAACCCATGCTACGTTATGCACACTATGCTTCACTATTGGCGATATACTAGGTGTATTTTTGGTCTTGCTCAAACTGCTAGGAGATGATTCTACCCATGAAAACAAACAACTTTTATTATGGAACCAACTCTGAAATCTCGAAACAAAAATCAGCTGTTACATACTTTATGGTCGGGAGGGCATTGAACTTATGTTAGAAACAGCTGATATTTTTTTGGCGATTTCAGAGTTGGTTCCATAATAGAAGTTAAAATAATAAAGACCAAAAATACACCTACTATTTAGACGTTACTAAGCACTGGTTTTGGCTTAGCCATGTTCCCGTCTCTATCGTACACTTGACGTTTGGCAGTTGTGTAACAGTGACAGGTATAGTGCTAAGCCAAAGTCAGTGCTTAGTAACGTTTATTCATCTCGCCATATGACTACTATGATTATGCTCAGCCTAATTATTCAACTAGGACACGTAGACTGTAGAAATCCTCAATCCGTCCTAAGTAAGCAGAGGTCAATGCTCGTGCATTATATGAATAAGAAGAAGCCTTTTTTTAGTTTAGAAAATCATGATTTAACCTCTCCCGGTCTGGGAGGAGCGGGCGTGTCAGACTTTTACTGACCTGTGTTCATTTGCCCTTCTGGGGCCACAGTAACTCTTTCGAACGATCTTGTTAGCTTCCCTAGTATGAGACGGTCCAGTGTATACAAGGTGTATTTTTGGTCTTGCTCAAACAGCTAGGAGATGATTCTACTCATAAAAACAAACAACTTTTATTATGGAACCAACTCGGAAATTGCGAAAAAAATATCAGCTGTTTCATACATTATGGTCGGGAGGGCATTGAACTTTTCATAGAAACAGCTGATATTTTTTTCGCGATTTCAGAGTTGGTTCCATAATAAAAGTTGTTTGTTTTCATTGGTAGAATCAGCTTTTAGCGGGTTGAGCAACACCAAAAATACACCTAGTATAAGTTGGTGTTATTATTTGGGTTTTCTTTTATAGCTATAGGTTGCTGTGACCCATTATGACTTTATATACAGGATAGAAACTTTAAACAAGAATATATTTTTTGTATAATAGTACTTTTATTGCTGTCTGTATTTTTTAAATCAGCGAATGGGGATCAAATAGACCATTTATGTGTGCAAAGATTTTAGTTTTACCCCCGTGCTGAAAGTTTCCATTCTGTATAAAGTTAACATAATATGTAACACTCATTATAATTGGGTAGTTTCCGCCATTAACCAATAAATGTTAGACACAATTTCTATAAAACCTCTATTAATTTCAGCCTAACAAATTCGGTTCATTTTCAATTTGCTGTAAAATTTGATTTTTAGTTGTTTTGAAATCAATAAATAGATAGTCAACTGAGTTGTTATTTTAGTGACGTCATAAGTCGCCATTGCCGTACAAAATCTATTGAAGAATGGCGTTTTGACAGCTCATAAAAAGTACGTCAATTGATAATGGTGGAAACTACCGTATTACCAACTTTATCAAGCAATAAAAATGCTACCAATAAACTCTTTAAACAATTAACCCCTCAAACTAACAGCAGATTCTCTAGACCCCCCAAACCCCGATTCTCTACCTCACAACCCCCTCTAATCTACCACTCCCCCCTCAGCTAACGACAGACGTCAACGACCTCGACAGAGACGAAGTGAACATCATCTCTGGAGCCCTAGAGCTCCGCAAGAAGACGGTCTCCGACGTGATGACGAAGCTGGAGGATGTGTTCATGCTGCCGATCAGCTCTGTGCTCGACTTCGAGACCATGTCGGAGATTATTAAGTCTGGTGAGTGTTCAGTGTTGAAATCCATACTATCCATACTAATATTATAAATGGAAAAGTGTGTCTGTTTGTCTTTCTTTCACGGCAAAACGGAGCCACGGATTGACGTGATTTCTTAAGTGGAGATAGTTGAAGGGATGGAGAGTAAAATAGGCTACTTTTTGTCTCTTTCTAACGCGAGCGAAGCCACGGGCAGAAGCTAGTATAGTATAACATGTCCTAGGAAAGTGAAATATTGTTTGACGGTGACAGCTGCACTGTGTCCTAGGAAAACGCAGCGGTCTAGAGCAAGAGAAATAAGGGTGATAGTGCAAATAAGGGTGTTGTGTTGACAAATAAAATTGTCTAAGGCCCGTATTAATTCTGAGACGCTCTCAAGTCTCTTGCTGTCCTTGTCATTCAAAAGGGAAAAAATAAGGACAGCAATAAATTTGACAGTGTCTCAGAATTGAGTGACGTCTATTAATACGGGCCTAAAAGTTCACATGAGATCGAGATTGTGAGACAGATCTTAAGATATTTGAAATCTTTAGAAGACATACATGAAGAGTTTGAGCGAAACATTAACCGCCTTATTACAAAACAAGGTTTTTCTCTAAACCAGGTTTAAACCATTGAGCTAGATTTTGTATTTCGAATCTTGATCGTATCAGAATAAGATTCAAATTACAAAACCTGGCTCAATGGCTTAAACCTAGTTTAGAGAAAAACCTTGTTTTGTAATAAGGCGGTAGAAGTTTAAGGTTATGTAGGGTTAGATGGATTGAATTATGAATTTATGATACATCAGCATAGCTCTGTGCTCGACTTCGAGACCATGTCGGAGATTATTAAGTCTGGTGAGTCTTTTCATCATAATCTTCATCATCATCTCCCTAGCCTCGGGATGAAGCGACTGCCTGTCAGACCTCCACAACACAGCGACACGATACCTCTTGAAATTTCAACTGTCTTGGATCCCGCAACAAAATTTATCAGTAAAGAACAGCGGAGGAGTAGGAAAATATGCTGTCCACTTCCCTCAATAAGAAGCAGGAGACAAAACAGAACTAGGCCAAGCCTAACCGGATTCAGCTGGATACCAGTGTTTTACGTGAAGCGACTGCCTATCAGACCTCCACAACCCAGTTGGGCGACACGATACCCCTTGGTTAGACTGGTCAGACTTTCTGGCTTCTGACTAACCGGTCACTTGCGTGTGTGGGATGGATGGATAGAGGAATGGCTGTTTAAGTAAGCAGTGATATGTTCAAATCTAATTGTTGAAATACTTCTTTAAGATAATAAAGTAAAGTAACTAAAGACCGGAGTTTTTTCTTTACTTTACTAGTAAACTGAATAACTATTGATATATCAACGCACAGCCCAAACCGCTGCTCCTAGAGACATGAAACTTGCAGGGTGTGTTCTTTGTGAAGAGTATAGGAAAATAGTATAGTGTCTTTTTTGGTCAACAAAAAAAAGATTGATGGAAATTTGACTTCTGGAGCGATAAAATAGTGGATGAAAGTTCGACATCCACGCGAGTGACGCCACTGGCGAAAGCTAGCTATTATTAAGTCTACACTAATAATTCAAAAACTAAAATATCTATGCTACTAGTGTAAGATTTATTACTAGTCCTAAATAAATAAACATTACTATAGTATTACACCCAATGTATCGCGTGGTTTCTGGACGATACCCAACTTTAACGGTAAATATAAACATGCCATAATAAGAACACCGTTATGATATAATGAGCTGTAATAGCGCGCAGTTAGCATTAGCACTTGCGGTTGTAAAATGTATGAAGTGGATGGTTTTTACTGTTATTTGATACTGCTACGCTCCCGTGGGTTTAGCGTGATGGTTTGATCTCATGCTGCTGTTAATAAATTAGTAAATATTTGTAAACAAAGTTTCGATTACATTAGTAAGAAAATATAGTATAACTAGCTTCTGCCCGCGGCTTCGCTCGCGTTAGAAAGAGACAAAAGGTAGCCTATGTTACTATCCATCCCTTCAACTATCTCCACTCAAAAAATCACGTCAATTCATCGCTCCGTTTTGCCGTGAAAGAAAGACAAACAGACAGACACACTTTCCCATTTATAATATTAGTATAGTATTGATTTGTAAACAAAGTGTTGATTACATTGTTAAGAAAAGATAAAGCATAATTTTCAAAAAAAAAACCGGTCAAGTGCGAGGACTTGCGCAACGAGGGTTCCGTTAATTTTTTATTTATTAATAAACTACAAATTTACGGTTTTCGGAGTTTTTCCTTTACTTGTGCTACATGCACTACGTCAATGGGAAGTACCCTATAGGTTTTGATTCCCTTGCAAATGTCTAAATGCAATATAAGCCGCCCGTATATTTTTATTGCGTTGATTTAGAAACTTGATTTTTTACTGCTTTGAGAGATAGCAGACCTGAGTATGTGATATTAATTTCAGCTTGATATCTCCACGCGTTTCTGAGAAAAAGGGTCTTGACACACGGACGGACGGACGGACCACAAAGTGATCCTATAAGGGTTCCGTTTTTACCTGTTGAGGTATGGAACCCTAAAAAGATAGCTAGGATTCATTAAGGCGCATTTATCGCGTTAGGGAATGGGGTTAGCCTGTAATGGAAAATTGAAGTGCATAAATAAACAAATTAACAAGATATTTAATAATATACCCTCTTTACGGCAGCCGGGTAAAAAAAACCAGCAAGTTTTTAAGATCCCTGTATCGTAAGAATTAAGCCAAGGCAGTTAGAGATAGCCAATCTTAACGACAGCGTCCGTTCATAAGCATGATGCGTCTATTAGCATCATTTAGTTCAACCATTTTAAAGGGAAATGAATGATCACACGCCACCATCAGCGAGATATTTAAGTGATGTTGTATAGATGCATCGATTAAAAAAGTCGTAACTATACATCTTTTCGAAACTATTTTTAACCGGCTGCCACAGGGTTGTGTTTTTCGAGCGTATGTATAGTATACTAGCTTCTGCCCGCGGCTTCGCTCGCGTTAGAAAGAGACAAAAAGTAGCCTATGTTACTCTCCATCCCTTCAACTATCTCCACTTAAAAAACACGTCAATTCGTCGCTCTGTTGTGCCGTGAAAGAAAGACAAACAGACAGACTGACAGACAGACAGACACACTTTCCCATTTATAATATTAGTATGGATGTATGTTGTCTCATTCTATGGCACGCTCTACAGTCTAACCCGTTTAACGGATTTTGACATATTATTATGTCATTGACTTCGTCTCAATTGTGGGAGTGTTTGGGTAAAATAAATGAGAAATAAAAAATAATTATTTAATAATCAAAAAACCCAATTAATGAATCAGAAACAAAGCCACCGAATTATTATATTTTTCTTTTTAGGGACCTATCTTTTGTAAGTTGTGCCAACATAGTGTAAAAAAAATGTACACTATGTTGTCACAACTATCCGACCCACTCTAGGAACAAACTGCACTGTAGGGTTCGTCAGATTTTCGTACCAACTTATTGTACGACTATATTCATACCTTAGCAAATTCTGTCTAGTTTAGCATCAGAAGTGCCAGGGCAAAAATATCAGCTGTTACTAACAAAAGGTCAATGCCCTCCGACCATAATGTTTGAAACAGCTGATATTATTTACGAGATTTCAGGGTTGGTTCCATAATAAAAGTTGTTTGTTTTCATGGGTAGAATCATCTCCTAGCGGGTTGAGCAAGACCAAAAATACACCTAGTATTTAAGTTATCTCAAGAACTAAAATTTCCTTTTCCTCCCCAGGATACTCCCGCATCCCAGTCTACGAAGGCGGGCGCGGCAACATAGTAACAGTGCTGTTCATCAAAGACCTGGCGTTCGTGGACCCTGACGACAACACGCCGCTGCGCACGCTGTGCCAGTACTACCAGAACCCCTGCAACTTTGTGTTCGAGGATGTCACCCTGGACGTCATGTTCAAGCAGTTTAAGGAAGGTAACATGGTAGAAGGTAGAAATTAGATGCAGATGCAGTTAACATGGTTCGGTGACCAGGGTCTCTAGATGGAAAGGACCCTTCATTTTTCCATAAGCAGGCTAATAGGGCGTAAGACCAGTGTTTGCCAGGGATGCGAAATACCATCGATAGACCCACTGCAGCCATGGAACGCATTGGCATAAAAAAATTGCAGTTATTATGAACATAGTATTAAGTTCCTCAACCTCCTTTGAAAAGGAAGGATCCTTCCGTCCGGGTGTTGTCTGTAGGTTACTGCCTGACGGTTCTGGTCATGCTTTTGTCGCGTCAAACTCCTTCATCGCGATGTAGGATCGCCAGTCATAGTTCACATGTCGCCACAGAAGAAACTCAGTTAGGCTTTAGTCAGTAAAGGTCTGGTGTACGAAGAAGGTCTCACATAGTAACAGTGCTGTTTATCAAAGACCTGGCGTTCATATTCAAGCAGTTCAAAGAAGGTAGGATGGTGGAAAGAAGATGGTAGAAGGTAGATGCAGTTGGTGTTGTAATAGGGCATGGTTCGATGATCAGGGATAGGTGAGAATGTAGGATTGACGTCATGGTTACGCAGTTTAAGGAAGGTAGAAAAGTAGGGTAGAAGAATGATGGTAGATGGTATTAGATGGATGGTAGAAGAAAGATGGTAAGATGTACAAGGTAGATACAGATGCAGTTGGCATGGTTCGGTGACCAGGGTGTCTAGATGGAAAGGACCCTTAATTTTTCATAAGCTGGCTAATAGGGCCACAGGAAGGTTGGTGGATGGTAGAAAGTAGATGCTGTTGGCGCTAGGACACGGCAGAGGCATGGTGCGGTGACCAGGGTGTCTAGGTGGAGAGGACCCTTTTTTCCGTAAGCAGGCTAATAGGACTTAAGGCTAGTGTCTGCCAGGGTTGCGGAATATCTTCGTAAGAGCCACTGCAGCCATGGAACGCAATGGTATAAAAATTTTGGAGGTAAGAGGAACAGAGTGTTACTCATCCTGCTTCGAAAAGGGAGGATCCTCTGAGCAGACGCTGCTCCTAGAGACATGAAACTTGCAGGGTGTGTTCTTTGTAAAGACCATTAAAAAAGGATTTTTAGAAATTCCTACTTATTTTTTATGTTATTTTTTTCTTTATTATGTGTATGTCTTGTGCACGATTGTGTTAGGTTCAAATAAATGCTTTTATTTTCTGAATAAATACGGTATTTTACAGCATCATCAATTGACGTACTTTTTATGAGCTGTCAAATCGCGACTATCCCCTAGATTTTGTGTGGAAATGTCACCTTATGACGTCACTAATTTAACAACTCACTTGACTAACTATTTAATTTTATTGATTTCAAAGCAAGTTTTTTTTTACCTAAAATAAGAGAGGTTTTATTGAAATTGTGTCTTACATTTATTGGTTAATGATGTGAAATACCCAATTTGTAGTTCTATCTTAAAATTCCATTTCTCATTCACCTCTCTCCCCCAGGTCACAAAGGTCACATGGCGTTTGTCCACCGCATAAACAACGAAGGTGAAGGAGACCCTTTCTACGAGACCATGGGACTAGTGACGTTAGAAGACGTCATCGAAGAGATGATACAGGCGGAGATTGTCGATGAAACTGACGTGTTTTGTGAGTACACCGGATTTTTACGGCTTTTGTAGTAACTTCCATAGAGTGACGTAATATGACGTCATCGAAGAAATGATGCAAATGGAGATTGTCGATGAAACTGACGTGTTTTGTGAGTACACCGACTTATTACGGCTTTTGTAGTAAAATTATGAGCTGGACGTAATATGACGTCATCGTAGAAATGATACAGGCGGAATTCGTGGGTGAAACTGACCTGTTTTGTGAGTAGACCAGCCATTTGTGCCTTTTGCTAGTTAGCTCTCTTTAAAAAAATTGCAGCTGTTTCTACCAAAAGTTCAATGCCCGAACAGCTAATATTTTTTCGTGCTTTCAGAGTTGGTTCCATAATAAAAGTTGTTTGTTTTTATGGGTAGAATCATCTCCTAGCGGGGTTTTCAAGACTAAAAAATACACGTAGTATAAATATGTAAATAAGTTATCATAGCCCAAGCTCTGCCTAGTTTGCTCTTATTTAACCGTATGTGACTAATCCCAAGATATCTATCTATTTCTTTCCCCAACAGTGGACAACCGCTCCAAACGCCGCCGCAACCGCCCCACGAACAAGCTACAGGACTTCGCCGCGTTTGCAGAGAGACACGAGAACCAACACATACATATATCTCCGCAACTGACGCTCGCCACCTTCCAGTTCTTGAGCACCAGTGAGTATCTATCACAATAATATTAATACCAGCCTATTACTGTCCCACTGCAGGACAAATGGCTCTTCTCATACAGAGAAGGCACGAGCATTGATCACCACGCGCGCTCAAGGCGGTGCGGCGATATCGAATTTATATTAACTACAAGTCCAGGTTTCCTCACGATGTTTTCCTTCACCGATGTCTGTGATGTCCAAGATAAACTTAGGGTGCGTTCCAAAAAGGGTAAAAATTACACGGAGTAGTGCGAAAGTTACTCTAGAGCGTTCCGAAATGAGCCGAGTGAAACCGAGGGTAACCGAACAATAACTCGACAGCTACCCGAGCAGTATTTAGGAACGCTTTCGGTAGAGTAATTTTCGCACTGACAAGTGCGATTTCTCACCCTTGGCTGAGCGTCGATAAAAATTACCTGACATATGTCAAAATCATAAATGCGCCAATGTTGAAGTTTGATGTTGAAGAATGGATTTACTAAAGTAGAAACGAACAGGTAGTACTTATTTATTTGCAAAATATGCTTAAAAACACAATTTTCCTTCTTTGCAATAGAGATAAAAGGTTATGTTGACAGTGTCATCATACGATCCTAACCATCATGACCCTAACCCGTTCCAAAACAGTAAATCGCTCTGTAGCGTTCAAAAACAGTATAGCCGTTCTCTTTCTTTCGTTGTTTCTATCTCTTTTTAATTTACGAGTGAATTATTCGCACGTTTTGGAACGCACCCTTAAGAATTTTAGAATTGACAAGTCATATGTACCTGACAAGCAATAAGATCAGTCAGTTTAACATTTTGTACATATCTTAGATGTGTTACGTCTTCCCTAAGAAAATTGGTAGAAAATGTCCTAAGCATTAAGTCATTTTTGACTATGACAACTTTTCTGTGTTCTATAAATCTTTTCTTTTTTGCCCGCAGGCGTAGACGCGTTCCGTCCAGAAATAGTGTCGGAGACGGTGCTCCGTCGTCTTCTGAAGCAGGACGTGATACATCACATCAAGCTCAAAGGGAAGGCCAAGAAGGATCCCAGCACTTATGTCTTCCAGCAGGGGAAACCGGTGAGTTGGTAGAAGACTGTTTATTAATTTTCAGCAGGTGTGAGAGGTTGTGGGTTCGAATCCGGGCAAGTGCCAATTTTTCAATTGTACAGTCACGTGTATAAACATGTATACACCACGCTAACATTAAAATCAAATTTCTCTTAGAATAACTATAATAATATTTAGTTTTATAGCACATTTTATAGTCGTCTATGATATTATTACTACAAAATAAGTTTCAACTGAAAGTTATGTCTCATTACAGAGAAAAAATAGTAAAATCATTGCATAGTGTATACATGTTTATGCTCGTGACTGTACATCACTGACGTGCTTCGGAAAGCACGTAAAGCCGTTGGTCCCGGTTGTCATTCGTAGAACTTTGACAGTCGTTACTGGTTAGCCAGAAACTATGACCAGTCTAACCAAGAGGTATCGTGTCGTCCAGTTACTGTGTTGTGGAGGTCTGATAGGCAGTCGCTTCACGTAAAACACAGGTATCCAGCTGAATCCGGTTAGACTGGGAGCAGACCTCGACATAGTTGGAAAAAGGCTAGGGAGATGATGAGTTTTGTGTACTTTAAAGCAGTTCTTCCTTCCAGGTGGACTACTTCGTGCTGATCCTGGAAGGTCGCGTGGAGGTGACGGTGGGTCGCGAGAACCTGGTGTTCGAGGCCGGACCCTTCACCTACTTCGGCGTACAGGCGCTCACACAGAACGTCGGGCTCGGTGAGTGTTCCTCAACTGTAGCTATACAATGTGTAACTGAATTAATGCACTTTGAGAAAATAGTTTGTTCAGAATCCTTTACTGAATCGATTTTCGTAATTTTTAATATAGGTTATATTTTATCCCAAAAATAATTAAAACTACGTAAACTGCTGTCACACTTCCGCTGTACAGTCAAAACAAACTAAAATGGATGACTAATAAAGAGGAGATTTATTAAAAATACGGTTGTACGTTTTACGTAGTTTAAAGAGAGAATGACATTTTATTTTAGTTTACACAGGTGACATTGGTTTTATCTGCCAGTGTTTTCATAGTATAACGAAGTAGTTTCAACACCCCCCCGCAATGCAAACACCCTGTATAAAATAATAAGCTCTATAAAAAATACACACTGTATACATCGCACAATAAAAAATACAACATCCAATATGTACCATACACCACTTAACAACCTAACACCTTACCATATTATCTACAAAACAAAAGATCAAAAAACAATTAATAATAAACCTAGCCTAATCCTAATAATGAAGCACATTTATAATGCTTAAGTTTAGGCAATGGTTTTGTTAAAATATCGGCGATCATGTTTTGTGTAGATATGTATTGAATTTGGAGTTGGTGTTGTGCTAAAGAGTCACGTATGAAATGGTGTCTAATGTCGATGTGTTTTGTGCGTGCATGATAAGTGTTGTTGTGTGCTAATTTATATGAGCTTTGATTGTCGGTATGTAGGATGATGGAATGACTGACGGCAAAAATTTCTTTGATGAGAGCTTTGAGGTATATTGCCTCTTTACAGGCCTCTGAAAGAGCCATGTATTCGGCCTCCGTCGTAGATAAAGCAACTGTGCGCTGCTTGCGTGATTCCCAACTTATTGGACCACTGCTCATTAAATAAACAAAACCGGTATAGGATCTTCTGTCTAGAAGATTATTACCGTAGTCAGCATCTACATAACCTGTTGGATGATAATTCTGGTTATCCTTTTTGTACTTAAGACGTAAGTCTTTTGTGCCTTTTAAATACCTAAGAACTCTTTTTGCGGCCTTCCAATGTTCTCCCCCGTAATGTGCATTGAATTGCGAAAGATATGACACTGCGTGTGAGATGTCAGGTCTTGTGCAAATAGCAATATACATTAGTGAGCCTATGAGTTCTTGATATGGCACATCAATATTATCCTTATCCTTTTCAGGAACGGTAAGTCTTGCTCCTGGTTCCAGTGGGGTTGTTACTGATATAGCATCGGTCATATTGAACTTTTTAATAAGTTTTTCAATATATTTTGTCTGATCGATGGTAATCATATCGGAATTTTGAGTAACTCTCATACCTAAACAGTCCTTGACAGGACCTAGGTCTTTGACGATGAACTGCTTTTTGAGCTCCTTTTTGAAGTTGTCCTTCATAGCATTATTCGTGCTTACGATAAAGAAATCGTCGACAAAGACTGCTACCACGAGTAGGTCGTTTCCCTCTCGCCTATAATAGAGGCAGTGTTCATTCGTTGCTTGTTTTAGTAAAAGCTTATGCATGGCTTCACATACTTTTATGTTCCACTGTCTAGGTGCTTGTTTGAGTCCATAAAGTGCCTTTTTGAGTAGACACACTTTGCCCTTTGAGTCAGAAGAGAAACCTTCTGGTTGCTCCATGTATATTTCCTCCTCAATATCGCCATTTAAGAAAGCAGTTTCCACGTCGAGGTGGTCTACTTGCAGTCCATAATGTGCCGCAAATGACAGTAAAAGCCGTACAGATGACAGTCTAGCAACAGGTGAAAAAGTTTCGCCATAGTCCACTCCAGCTACTTGAGTGAAACCTTTAGCTACTAGCCTGGCTTTATACTTAGTTATTTGGCCACTTGTATCCTTTTTAATTTTGTAGACCCATTTACATTTTGTAGTTTTTCTACCAGATGGTCTGTCCACAAGAATCCATGTTCCATGCTTTAACAGCGAATCATATTCAGCTTGCATCGCTTCTAGCCACTGCTTCTTTTGCGGATGGTCTGTTACTTCCCTGTAGGATTCCGGTTCAAAATCTGAGGTCAGGTAGAGATTTTCTTCAAATCTATTAGGAGGTCGCCTAACACGTGTAGGATATCTCCTTTCTGATTCAGAAGCTGGCTCAGGTCTGGCTTCAGACTCGGGTATGTCCGGTGATTCTACAGGTACTACAGGCTCATCTGATGCTGTGTCATAATCTGAGATTGACGCTTCAGGTGTCACAAGTATATCTGGAAGCTGAGACTGCGATTCAGAGTATGGAACTGGCTCATTATCTAATGGTACAATGACAGATGGTTCTGAAGGTTGTAAAAGCGTTGACTGCATATGTCTTGGAGGAATAATTACATTCTTCTCGGAAGGCATTTTGTCTTCGATGAAGACAACATCTCTTGCAATTATAATTGCACGAGGATTCTGAGGATCTATAAGCCGGTAGCCTTTACTTTCTGTTGCGTATCCAACAAAAATACAGGCTTTCGTCTTGGATTCCAGCTTAGTACGTTTCTCTTTGGGAACGAGAACGTGGGCTTCGCAACCAAAAACTCTTAAATGAGATAAGTTGATCTTCGTTCCAGACCACAGTTCTTCTGGAATTTTGTTATCTAAAGACTGTGTGGGTACACGATTCTTTAAATAAATTGATGTGTTGACCGCTTCACCCCAGTATGCTAATGACAGTTTGGAGTCCTTTAACATTGATCTGGCCTTTTCAATAATGGTCCGATTTGCACGCTCAGATACTCCATTTTGTTGAGGAGTGTATGGTATCGTGGTTTGATGCACAATGCCATTTTCCTTAAGGAAATTGCACATATCTTTATTGACATACTCACGACCATTGTCAGAACGTAAAACTTTGATACGTTGACCAGTTTGATTCTCAACTAAGTGTTTAAATTCTACAAATTTTGTAAAAACCTCCGATTTAAATTTTAAAAGATATCCAAAAGTTTTGCGACTGTAGTCGTCTGTAAAAGTTAGCAAATAAAGAGCACCGCCCCACGAGTGCGTACTCATTGGTCCGCATAAGTCGAGTGAATTAATTCTAAGACTTTTTTCGATCTGCTACTTGATTTTGGAAAAGGTTTTTTACTTAATTTGCCTTGTAAACACGGAACACAATTTTTATCAAAACTTCCGTTAAAGTCTATCCCTAGACGTTTGTTTTTTAAAATATTCATACTATTCGCATGAAGGTGACCAAGACGCCTATGCCACAGTAAGGCAGACTCTTTGCTTGTTAAGAAAGCATTTGGGCTCTGTACGTCAAGTCTGTACATGCCCTTATAATTTGAACCTGTGGCTATGACAGAATCTGTTACTTGACATTTGCCGCTCAAAAATATTTTAGCGCCTTCGGATGTAAATAAGATATCAAAACCTTTATTTACAATATTACTCACCGATAATAAATTAGTTGCTAAGCCAGGAACATACAACACATTACTAATTTTGTTTATACTGTCGGAAACATTTAGATTTACATTACCTTCACCATGACTCATGATTTGTTCTTTATTCGCAACTGTTATAGAAGTTACGTTGGACGACAAACTCTCAAACCAATCCCTTCTATTGCTCATATGGGATGTTGCGCCAGAATCAATAAACCAATCTGAACCTGTGGAATGTGGAATGGTAGAAAAACAAGATGAAAGTGTAAATTGCGTAGTGTAATTACTTGTAGATACATTATTTTCCTTCTTTTTATTTTTCCTATTCCTGCACTGAGAAATTAAATGTCCTAATTTCTTGCAGTAGGTACAGAACGGTTTCTTCTTTTGTTCCTTAGTATTAAGCGCTGAACTTATCGATCCATGGTTACTGTCAATGGTACTCGTAGATGCAGTCGCGCGAGCGTCTTCTTTAAGGAGCGCTGTCACAACGTTTTCCGAAGTTAATTTAGTATTCGAGTGTTCCAATGCCATGACCAGTGGTTGAAACTTTTCTGGTAGTCCTGTTAGCAACATAATTGCCAGAAATTCGTCTTCTACCGGAGCTGCGATACTTTGTAGCTGTTGTTGTGTAGAGAGCGACGAATTAACATATTCTTGTATGTTTCCTTGGTACTTATTCGACATGAGCAGTTTCATGAGCGTCAGTCGCCGGGAAAGTCCGCTGTCTGCGTATGCATTTTTAAGACATTTAAATGTTTCATATGCAGTTTTAGCCGTTCGTATCACCGGGTATACGGAGTCGTCACAAAGAAGACATATTTTCGCTCTGGCTTTAGCGTCCTTGCGCTTTATAACTGGGTTTGTTATATCGGCCTCATTTATGACCAGATCCCAAAGATCCAAGTCTGTCAGGAGACATTCTAATGTGAAAACCCAATTATTGAAATTTTCTTTGCCTTTCAACTTACGTATATTTACTTGCGAGCTTGAATCAGCTGCTGAAGTTGAAGGCTCGTTCATTTTCTCTTGTTGCGTGCCGGCACTATCACCGATGGAGAAAATTTTTTCCATAGCACACTATTTACGTAAGTAATGTAAGTATAACGTTACAATGCAAGCTAGCAGTTTCTAGTTTCTCTGAGGGTCCATAACCACTAATAAAGAGGAGATTTATTAAAAATACGGTTGTACGTTTTACGTAGTTTAAAGAGAGAATGACATTTTATTTTAGTTTACACAGGTGACATTGGTTTTATCTGCCAGTGTTTTCATAGTATAACGAAGTAGTTTCAACAGGATGAAACACCTACTACGCTAGACCCTTATGCAAGTGCGACTGTGTGCATGCGTAGATTTGTAATGTGACTATAATTTTCTCCCACAATCTGTACACAATAAAAAAAACAGTGTTTAAAACATAATAATAAAAATTCAGTGTATGTATTATGATTATAACATAATATTCTAATTGGGGTGTCTGGTGGTGTGCGTTTATTCCGGGACATGTTGTATAGAACCAGCCCCCCTAGACAAGTGTCATTGTAGAATAGATAGCGAAAACGAATAGATTGTCAAATGTATGGAGATGTCAAATTGTTTAGGTCAATTCCATATATTTGACAATCTATTCGTTTTCGCTATCTATTCTACAATGCCACCTGTCTAGGCCCTCTTGTGTGTGAGTGATCCCTGTCAAAACATCGATTTCCTATCTTGTTGAAGAAAACAGTGTCTTAGGTGAGGAAACGATATTTCAGTTGAAACAAATGTAAACAGATAACTTGGGACAAATCACACACGGCTTTTTGAAACGAGTACTGAGTATATCTCTTTCACATTTCCGGTATTGACAGAGAGAGATGGGAAATTAGTCGAGGCGGAGCCAACGCTTTTAACACCAATAATAACACTTATGCTGATTATGTGGACCAATAAATACGCAGACAAAATCTTTGGTACTCGTTTGTTAAAAAAAAACAGACTATAGACCAACAGGCCAATTTATGATCAGTATTGATGGCTCTGTGAAATCAATGTCTGAATTGTTGAATTTGATGTCTCGAATGAGGATATCGCCTATGGATGGAAGGAAACCGGTGCCTCGATTGAGTTGAGGGAGACAAGGGTGCCGATTCTCTTATTCACAAGCTAACGTAAATTTAAGTTAAGCGCATCTTTCTCTTTCCATTTAATTGAGAAAAGGACAGACGAAAAATTATTAGTTAAGTCCTGTCAAATTTAGACACTCCATAGATAAATTATACGCGATTTAAAAACATGGCGTCTAAATATACGTCAATTTTCTTCAGGCGCTGTCTAATTTGACAGGATTAAACTAAAATGTATCTTCTGTCCTGTTCTTTAAGAAATGGAAAGAGAATTATGCATTTAACTTAAATTCAGTTAAGTTTGTGAACAAGAGAATCAGCACCAATGTTTTGGTAAAATTCTCATCCAAAATATAGCTTTCCTCAACAGAGACATTCATTTCATCTATCAATAAATAGCTCGTAATTTAATTCCATCCAAAGGTTGTCTGGAAGAAATTGCTTTTTAGCGATAAGGCCGCCTATTGTACTCTTGCATATTTGTTTGTGTTGTCCTTTACTGTTTTTGTCCTATTGGTGTACAATAAAGAATATTCTATCTATCTATCTATCTCGTCTGGTTACTAACTATAACCCTGACCCTGTCTAGTTTCTTAATGGAATTGTCCCAAGATACATATTCATCAACAAATATATTCCACAGCGGAGTCCCCGACGCCATCAGCCATGGGTTCTCTGCAGAACATCAACATGGACGCCATGCTACGTCACACCTTCGTACCGGACTACTCTGTGAGGCTATCACAGAGTAGTCTGCCACCAAGAGTGGCGCAAATAGCGTCTTCATTAACCTTGATATCCATATCTTTCTATTACCCCAACCCTGATACCTATATCCCTCTCGAAACATCGATTTCCTCAATTAAAATAACGATTTCCTGAACCGAGACATCGATTTTTGCCAGTAAGGCACCAGTTTCTTCAGACATCGAGTCCCTCAAAGCCTGGATGGGGGATTTTGATGTCTCGATTGAGGATTTTGATGTCTCGAATGAGGATATTGACGACTGAAGTAATGAAACCAGTGGCTCTGTTGAGTTGAGGAAGTCAGTGTGTTGGTGACATTCTCATCCAAAATATAGCTTTCCTCAACCGAGACATTCATTTCTTTTATCAATAAATCGGTTGTCTAGTTTTGTTAATGAATTTGTCCTAAGATACACCTTCATTAACAATATATTCCACAGCGGAGTCCCCGACCCCGTCCGCGATGGGTTCTCTTCAGAACATCAACATGGACTCCATGCTGCGTCACACCTTCGTGCCGGACTACTCTGTGAGGGCCATCACAGAGCTGTTCTATCTGACTGTCAAACGGTAAGGAAACCTATATTGATCCATACTAATATTATAAACTAGCTTTTGCCCGCGCATTTTTATTTTTGCTATAAGTTTATATGCTATGTTTTGTTGTGTGCAATAAAATATATGAGTTACTTTCGCATCCGTACTAATATTATAAATGCGAAAGTAACTCTGTCTGTCTGTCTCCTTTACGCCTAAACCACTGAACCTATTTGAATGAAATTTGGTACAGATATAGTCTGGGACCCGAGAAAGGACATAGGATAGTTTTCATCCCGGAAATCCCTTGAGAGCGGGAGCTATTAATCCACGCGGACGAAGTCGCGGGCAGAAGCTAGTATATTATACAATACTAGCTGTCCCCCGCGGTTTTACCCGCGTAGTTCCCGTTCCTGTGGAATTTTCGTGATAAAAACTATCTTCTGTCCTTTTTCGGGTCCCAGACTAAATCTCTACCAAATTTCATTTAAATCGGTTTGGTAGTTTTGGCGTGAAAGCGAAACTGACAAAAAAATTTGAACTGACAGTTACAATAGCTATTTTAAAAGAATATTGCTTTAAATTTTGCTAACTGTATACATATTTTTATCTTGACTATAGGCTCCTTAACCTACTAGATAGACTGCCTGGAATGTTTATAATAGTTACCGTGACCCCGGAACATAAAGGGCAACCGAAGGAACATGAGTGGGTTTTAGTCAGTAAAAGTCTGACAGGCCCTCCCGCCGCACCCAGGGACCCTAGTCTGCTATTACAATCGTGTCTCAATGACCGATTTTTGAAGTGTAACGTAAAACTTTTGACACATTTCCCATACAAAAACTGTCAAAGTTGTCAAATATCCGGCCGATGACTGGTCATTGAGACACGATTGTAATAGCAGACTAGGGCCCCAGGACGGGGGCAGTCACTTGATGATTTCCCACTCCCCAAAAAAAAAAACCTACTAGATAGAGTCTAGCGTGAAATAATTCGTCCATTTGTCCCCCAGATCTCTTCACTTAGCAGCTAAACGCGCGACTCTCATGGAGAAAGGAGCTCTCTCTAAAGGAGCCACAAACGAACAATTTGACACAGAAGTTGATAAGGTAATATTTTACAAATATATCTTTATTTTTATAACAGGACGCTCTTATAGGTAAAGCGATGGCCTTAGCAAAATGGTAGCAGGCGGATGAGTTGACGAACATCGAAAGAATGACATACGATTGCCGAGGTTGCGGAATAGTTGTAATAGTTACCGCGGCCCCGGAACATAAAGGGCAACCGAAGGAACATGAGTAGGTTTTAGTCGGTAAAAGTCTGACACTGGTGCTGATTCTCTTGTTCACAAACTTAACTAAAGTTAATTTAAATGCATCTTTTTCTTTCCATTTCATAAAGAAGAGGACAGAAGATACATTTTAGTTTAATCCTGTCAAATTAGACAGCGCCCGAAAAAAATTGACGTATATCGCCATGTTTTTAAATCGCGTCTAAATTATCTATGGAGTGTCTAAATTTGACAGGACTTAACTAATATTTTATGGAAAGAGAAAGATGCACTTAACTTAAATTTATGTTAGTTTTTGAATAAGAGAATCGGCACCATTCCCTCCCGCTCCGACTGACTGCTGAAGGTTGTGGGTTCGATTCCTACCCAGGACAAACTGTGTGATCAGCATGATTGTTTGTTTTGTGTCTGGGTGTAATTTATCCATTATATAAGTACTAGCTTTTGCCCGCGACTTCGTCCGCGTGGATTGATAGTTACCGTTCCCGGGGGATTTCCGGGATGAAAACTATCCTATGTCCTTTCTCGGGTCCCAGACTATATCTGTACTAAATTTCATTTAAATCGGTTCAGTGGTTTAGGCGTGAAGAAGAGACAGACAGACAGACAGACAGACAGACAGACAGACAGATAGACAGACAGACAGGCAGAGTTACTTTCGCATTTATAATATTATATAGTACGGATGTTTATCAGTTGTCTGGTTACTATAGTACAAGCTCTGCTTAGTTTGGGATCATATGACCGTGTGTGAGTTGTCCCAGGGGGTTATTTTAATAATTTATTTTCATATAGGTGCAACGGTTTCGATAGTTCCCTTTACACAAAATTTTCATCCTGCATTTATTTTCTGACCCCAGTCCCAGTGGATATGGCGCCCGCCTCTCGTGTAAGAGGTTGTGGGTTCGAATCCGGGCAAGTACCAATGTGAATTTTTCAATTCATATGTACTTTCTAAAGTCTATCTTAGACATCACTGACATCCCGTGCCTCGGTGCGCACGTAAAGCCGTTAGTTCCGGTTGTCATTCGTAGAACTTTGACAGTCGTTACTGGTTAGTTAGAAACTCAGACCAGTCTAACCAAGAGATATCGTGTCGCCCAGTTACTGGGTTGTGGAGGTCAGATAGGCAGTCGCTCCACGTAAAACACCGGTATCGAGCTGAATCCGGTTAGACTGGCAGCCGACCCCAACACAGTTGGGAAAAAGGCTAGGGAGATGATGATTTATTTTCTGACCTATCCTATCCTATTTCAGCATCTATGTACTTCAAGTAGGTCAAGTGGTAACCTACCATTACTACTAAAATCGAAGAAACTTGGCAAATCCGCAAGTCCCGTCTCTATTAAAAACGCAGAGGATTTAGTATCTACGTCTAGCAATAATAAGGTTTAATTTTGATTGTTTGACTATGTAGATTTGATATAAATAACGATAGTGGATAGTGTACTCTGACTTGTTGTAGTTATTGATTGTGAGAAATTTATTATGCGAGCATTTGCTGTGCAAGCATTTGTTACATGAGCGTTTTTTACGTGAAATATTTCTAGCAAGCATATATTGACCGACATTGATGTTAAGAGAAAATTTCAACTTTACTCGAATCATTCGTCACGAACCGAACAATGTGGTGTACGTTAACCAAACTTTGTATTGAATTATTTAAAAGCACATATATTTTAGTAAGCATATGACAAAATTCGTTGACCTCAACTAAATCCGAAAGGAGCACAACGTCTAGAGTCTAGACGAACGACACCAAAGTAAAGTCATTTTAATAACAAATGCTTGGGGACCATTTCAGACCATTTGGCTCTCAAAAGCAAATGCTCGTAATAAGTACGTTTAAAAAAGTAACGTTTAATAAGAAAAATTTAGTTACTTCTTTTTCGTACATCAAACTTATAAACAAATCTACATTCCACAGTTACTCTCAAGAGCAAACATAATAGAACTAATGCAAATACCTCGCAACTACAATTCCTCAGAAAGATTGGACGCCAACTCCGACAAATATTTGATCAAACCCAACCAATGTTGGTCCCACTCCGACTCGTCGAAAGCTCAAATCAATTTGACGACTATTTCTTATAACGAGTTGGCCAAAACTGGCCCGTCCAAGTCGTACGCCAATGCTTGTGATTCGGCCAAGTGTTGGGCCAACTATGGGAAAGATTTGGACGCCAGTAATTGCGCTGAATGTGTCAAAAATAATTTCTGGCTAAATGATAATAAGACTTATGGTTAGTTTTTCTTGGTTATTTGTTACATGACCTGATTCTCTTGTTCACAAACTTAACTAAATTTAAGTTAAATGCATCTTTCTCTTTCCATTTTTTAAAGAAAAGTACAGAAGATACATTAGTTTAATCCTGTCAAATTAGACAGCGCCTGAAGAAAATTGACGTATATTTAGACGTCATGTTTTTAAATCGCGTCTAAATTATCTATGGAGCGTCTAAATTTGACAGGACTTAACTAATATTTTATCTTCTCTCCTTTTCTTAATTAAATGGAAAGAGAAAGATGCACTTAACTTAAATTTACGTTAGTTTGTGAATAAGAGAATCGTCACCAATGCCTTGTTGGTCTAATGGTTAGTAATCTATACTGTTAAGCCCGAGTAGGGATGTTAAAAAATAATCGATTTTTATTTTAATCGATTATTATTTTAAAATAATCGATTTTTTATTATCGATTTTTATATTAATATTAATCGATTTTTAATAAATCGATTATATAAATTAAGAGTTTAAATCGATTTTTTTAGAAATAGCTTATAACCTATTCAACAGAAGAAAATGATGATTTTATTATTTTTATTTATTTGTAATACTGTTTTGCTTACGAGATTCTCTATTAGAAATCCCATAATGATCTATAAAATATCAATATTTCGATGCAAGTACTAAAATAACTCAACCTAATTCCAACCCCTGGTAATTATACGAATAAGAAACGCATGTACTTTTACGTTATACAAAAAAATCTATTTTTTCGCAGAAATCGATTATTTTTTATGAAAATCGATTTTTGACAAATCGATTAATTTTGAATTAAGAAAAATCGATTTTTATTTAATCGATTATTTTCTATTAAACTCACATCCCTAAGCCCGAGGTCAGGTCTCCACCCAAGACATATACCGCCTTATTACAAAACAAGGTTTTTCTCTAAACCAGGTTTAAACCATTGAGCTAGGTTTTGTATTTCGAATCTTGATCGTAAGATTCAAATTACAAAACCTGGCTCAATGGTTTAAACCTGGTTTAGAGAAAAACCATGTTTTGTAATAAGGCGGAAAGTTTATGTGACGAGTATGATTATTTGTTCTGTGTCTGGGTGTCATTTATTTAAAAACAATTTATCAGGTTCATAATATAGCAGGTATATATATATAAATTCTCTCTCTAAAAGTCTCTGCGAGGCCTCTAGTATAGCAGATGACAGCAGACAGCAGTGATCTTGTCAGTAAAACAATAAAAAAGAAAGAAAATCTAAGATATTTTATCCTTTATTAAGTTTCCTCACAACTATTCTAGAATCAGACCAACCAAAGAAGAAGAAAACGACGTTCCACACAGATTCCTCTCTCCTCACATTCCACGACGTTTCGCCCCAACAACCAGAAAACGGTAACCCCACCCCAAAATCTCTCCTCAATATCCCCAATCGAGACACCCAAAAACACGATATCCCCAATCGAGACATCGATCTCCTCACTCGAGACTCGCACAAAACTGAAATCGATTACAAAATTCAAGAAATCGAGTTGAATGATCGTTTGAATCGATATGAGAGGTTCATGGGAGAGAGGGATTTGGAGGGCGATGAGAAGTGGAAAGAGGAGAGATTGCAGTTAGAGAGGAGGAGGGTTGAGACCGAACAGCTGATGTTGGTCCAGTTGTCTAGGATTATTAAGATGCTGGAGAGGAGTCAGAAATGAGGTTTTTTAACCGACTTCAAAAAAGGAGGAGGTTCTCAATTCGTATGTTGTTTTTTTTGTATGTTGCGATATCTCCGTCAATCGTTATCGGATTTTGATGGTTCTTTTTTTGTTTTATAACTCATGATTCAGGGGTGGTCCCATATCAATTTTGTGGCGATCGGTTCAGTGCTTCTCGAAAAATTCACCAAGAACCAAACACTTGAAGATACGCACACATCATCTATGTATATTACATAGACGATGTGTGCGTTTCTTCAAGTTTCTATTTTCGTTTTATAAGATTGTAAGTAGTACTGTGTATTACAGTATCTTTCAAAGATACTGTAACACACAGTCAGACATTGGGAGTCGACACTAAAAATTGTGTTGCCACCGACTTCCGAAATTTTAGTTATTTTTGGATTTTGGTTCTTTTTTTTTGGAAAAAGCTTTTTTTGGCGTTTTCTGTAGATCGTGTAGTGTAGTGGGGTAAATATACATACGTCGTATTATTATGGTAGTTTTTCAGGTTTAATTGTAGTGTAAGTAAAGAGCTGCTTTATATTTCAGGATTGTTCAAGTACGGAAAACTGTGTAATAGGTTAATTGATCGGAATTTGGTTGCTGTTACTACCAAAAAATATGGATATGACTTAAAATCCTCGAAATCGCTGCTTTGATCAAAATTTTACCGAGATTGGTGATTAGAATTCTGAATCGTTCTTGGGGATTATACGTTTCTTTTAATGTAATAATAACTCACACGTTTAAAATATAAGTAACAAAAATTGCCAGTATTAATTTACTTAAAATCCCGACGACATAGTAATATCCATATAATAATACTAATAAAAATATTCCCAACCACATTCTGGTTCACTGGTGATCATGTATCTGACAAGTGATCAAATATCTGATCAGTAAATATTTTTTTCTGAGATTGATTTGATGCTTACGTAATATTTTTCTGTTTTCTATTTCAGTTATTACAATCAGTGGACGAAGATATAAGCATCAGTGGCGAACACAAGACGCCATCCAGACAGGTAAAATAATTATTTTTATCACATTTATATAAAATAGTTAGATTCAAAACGCGTTTAGTATAATTGTTTTAGTTATATGCGATATATTACATTAACTTATGAAGGAAAATACTAGCATGACAAAAAGCATAAAGTTAACCTCGGAAACAATACTGTTTTAAAGACAGATTTGGTTTACTTTAGAATCTCTTTCTCCACTCTAAGAGTAAAAAAAATAACCTCGCCAAGAAAACAGTTTTTTGCTTTTCAGGTAAACAATCTACTAGTAGATTGTCTTTCAAATGTTTTTTTTTGGAGTTTCACAAGACTCTCTAAAATATATAGTAAAAGTTGTTAGTTATCATGAGCACAATCACGTGTTTAAGTATCGTACACTAATTGACGGGCCTGTTGGTCTAGTGGTTAGTGACCTTGACTGCTAAGCCGGAGGTCGTGAGTTCGATTCCCACCCAGGACAAACTTTGTGTGATGAGCATGATTGTTTGTTCTGTGTCTGGGTGTAATTTATCTATAATCTTTATGTATTTATAAAATATATAAGTAAGTATATCAGTTGTCTGGTTACCATAACACAAGCTCTGCTTAGGTTGGGATCAGATGGCCGCGTGTGACTTGTCTCAAGATATTTATTATTATTTTGGGAAAACGTATATGTTTCTTAGCTTTTTAGCTAGTTTTAAGCTACATTAACGGGTCTCAGACCAAGTCAATGTAGCGTGTGGTGTGTTTTATGTTTAGGTGTTGTGTGGAGAAATTTCATTTTCGTCTATTTGCATGAACTTTCGGACGATTCTGCAGGTGTTCAAGATTGCGGCTTTTTGGAGTGTAATGTAGATAGAATCCTGTAAATCTATTAGTTTGAGGCTATGGTGGAGATGTTTGGGAATAACACCTGTAGTAGAGATAACTATGGGAACTACATAAACTTTTTCTTGCCTCCAAATTCTGGTCACTTCTTCTTTGAGTTCTGCATATTTACTTATTTTCTCCCCTATGGTTTTTTGCAAATTGTGAGTATTGGGAATAGCAATATCAATTAGGTAAGTGACTTTGTTAATTTTATCTTGGAGTGTTATGTCTGGTCTATTGTAGTGAACAGTCCTGTCAGTTAGTATGGCGCGGTCGTAATAAAGTTTGTGTGTTGTGTTCTCTAAAACAGATTGTGGGGTGTATTTGTAGTAGGGGGTATTTGTATCTTTATTTATTAGTTTGTGTTTAAACGCTAGTTTTTGGTGTATGACGTTTGCTACTTGATTGTGCCTATGAGTGTAATCGGTTTGCGTAAGAGTTGTGCATGCTCCTGTTATGTGTTGTATGGTCTCTGGTTGGCTATGACACTTGCGGCATTTATCGTTCGTCATTGTAGGATCCTTGATAATGAATTTTCTATAGTTTTTAGTATTAATGATCTGATCCTGTATAGCCATAATGAATCCTTCGGTTTCTGGGAACAGATTACCTATCTTAAGCCATTTATTGGATGCTACTGTATCTATATGTGATTGTTCTAGGTCATGGGGGTGCCGCCCGTGTAGCACTTTTTTTTTCCAATCGTCTACTTTTTGCTTTTGCGGGTCATTGTTAATGTTTTGTGTATCGTGGGATGAGTTCTGTTCGTTTAGGTTAAGTGGGGAGTAATTAATATCATTTGTGGTTATAGCTTTGTGTATGTTGCTTGAAAGAGATTTTGCGTGAAAGAATGTCCTAAGTCTCGTTATTTGTTTCTGCCAGAGATGATGAATATCTATTAGGCCTCTCCCTCCATTTTGCCGTTTAATAGTTAGTCTTTCAATTGCTGATTTAGGGTGTAAATTATTATGTTTAGTGAGAGTGGTGCGTGTTGTTCTCTCTATTTGTTGAATATCTGTTTTTGACCATTTTATTACGCCAAACGAATAGGTTAATATTGGAATTGCATATGTATTTATGGCTTTTACAAGATGTTTCCCTGAGAGTTGGGTTTTACATACCGCGACCACCCTTCTCTTGTATTCAGTATTTAATGTATTTTTAATAGCTGTGTGATCTAATCCTTTGAGTTGTCTGTATCCTAAATATTTATATAAATCTGTGGGCTCCATAGCTGTAATTGTGTCAGTGTTATTAATTGCATAGTCACCTGGTTGAATTTTGCCTCTTATTATATGTACCGTTTTGCATTTATCAAGCCCAAACTCCATGTTTATATCTTTGCTAAAATTTGTAGTTATATTTATTAATTTTTTCATTTCTTTTTCGGTTTTCGCGTACAATTTAATGTCATCCATGTAGATGAGATGGGAGATCGTGGTTTCTTCTGTAGTATGTTTTAATAAATATCCGGCCTGGGAACGTTGCAGTAGGTAAGACAGAGGGTTGAGTGCAAGACAGAACCATAGGGGGCTCAGGGAATCTCCTTGGTAGATTCCTTTTTTAATCGCTATCTGTCGGGTCGTGATGGTATTATCACGGCAGTGCAACTGGAGTGTAGTTTTCCAATGGGACATAATGTTTTGTAAGAAGCCTATAATATTTGAATTTATTTTGTATATGTGTAATATTTGAATTAACCATGAATGTGGGATACTATCAAAAGCTTTTTTATAATCTATATAGGTGCAGTGTAAATTTTTATTTTTTGTTGCAGCGTGTTTGTGTACTATTGAATCTATAACTAGTTGTTCCTTACATCCCATGTGGCCCCGCCTGCATCCCTTTTGCTCCTCTGCTACAATGTTGTGGTGTTCTATGTGTCTATTGATTTTTGACGTGATTGCTGATGTTAAGATTTTGTATATTGTAGGAAGGCATGTTATTGGTCTGTATTGAGAAGGTTGTGATGAGTATTGGGTTTTAGGTAACATGTAGGTTATACTACAGAAATAAATTCAGGTATATGTTGTTTACCTAAGATAATATCTGTTAAGTTTTTAGCTATAGTTTTGTGTAGTGTATCTAATTTTTTATACCAGTAATTATGTATTTTATCAATGCCAGGGGACTTCCAGTTGTGGAGTCTCGCTGTTATGTTAGTAATGTCTGATTCAGTTATCTCAATAAATTCCATTTCATCTAATGAACTCCACCTAGATTCTTCGTCTGTTATCCAATCTGATCTTTCATTGTGTTGTACTTGCTGTTCCATATCCCAGACCAAAATGTTTCCAGTTGTTCTGCTGTTGGTAGTTCTACGTTGGTGTCGGCTGTTGTGTCAGACTGTGGTTTCTTTAGATTTCTGTAGAAATTCTTTTCGTTCATGGCAAATAAGGAGTTGTCATTTTTACGCTCTTGCCCTTTATTGTATCTTCTTAACCTATGAACTTTGAGAGCTAGTTTCTGTTTCAGAGTATCCAAGAATTCTTCTGGTTTCCTATTGTCATTTTCGTGTCTAGTGTGGATGGCCATGTTTTTAAATATAGTTTCTACTCTTCTTACTACTTTACTTGATCTGTTATTGTTAATGTACTGGGTGAGTCTACTACAATCTGCTCTAAGTTTTTCTATATTTTGTTCAAGCCTCCGTTGCCACGCTGGTTTATTCCTATCTTTTGGCCTTGTGTTACCTGTGTACTCTGTGATTTTATAATTAAGTTCTTCGGAAATAACTAGTGCTGTGCAATATACCAGGGTATGTACGTCTGTGAGTTGGGTTTCTTCACTAATATATTGATTGAGAATCTGTTGATTAAATAAATTGACAAGTTGTAATAGTTTTGGTGTGTACCTAAGCTTCGGCAGTTTTGGTCGGACTGCCGGGTCCATGCCAGAATATTGAGTAAGAGCTGTTTTGAATTTATCACGAATTTCTTGGATAAGTGTGTCTGTGGGCTGATTTTGATCAGAGTCAGCTAGCGTCTCTATATCATTTTCTAAAATTATTGTTATATTCTCAGTTTGTGTGGACGTATGAGATGTAAGAATGTTTTGTGAAAATTCTTGTGATTGAAAATATGATTGCGATTGTATGTTAGGTTGTGATTGAGAGTGTTCTAATTGTTCTTGTTGATGCAATTCGATTGTGTTTTGTGTTAATGTTGTTGGGTTAGAGCTTTGAGTACTTTCTTGTTCTTCTAATTGTGCACGGATTTCCTCTTTTAACTGATCGATTAATTCTTGCGGCAATAATTTATTTCTTACTATAGCCCTTCTTTGATCTGAAATTCTTTGTTCTGTAACGGATATTTCTGGGTATTGACGTGAAAAAAGTTCATGCAATTGTTGTCTGTAGGTGGTCATATCGGTCTCTAATTTAGTAATGTATAGGTAGTTCCGCATGATAAATAGGTTAACTTCTTTGCTCCATCTCATGCGAACTCTTGCTTTTCCAGCCTTGGTGGACGCGGGCAAGAAGGTACAACTTACCTCCCGCGCAACATTCAAGGCCGGAGTTGGTGTAACTGTATTATAGCTAGTGATGGGGGGTGATGATAGTGTGGTGGGTGACGATAGCAAGGATGGTGATGTTGTTCTAGACGGTGTGTATGATACAGTGCTTGGGCTGTATGGTTCTACAGGGGTGTCTGTCCTGTCAGTCAATCTGTCACCATCGTCACTGATTCCGGCTGTAGTATCTTTGTCGGTGGGAGCCCGCCTGCTCAACTCCTCACCGCTGACGGTTCGCATGCTGTGACACCCAGCGTCAGCTCCAGGTGCGCCCCGGCGATCGCCCCCGGGCAGCGGTCCTAAACGTTTTCTCTTTGAACGAGTCTCCATGTTTAATGGGTTTCCAGAGCCACGTTAGCCACGACAGTAATTTCTCATTCGTGTGTCCGCCCCCCACGTGATTAGATGGTCAATCAGGACGTGTGGTTGTTTAGGGGGCTTATTATTATTATTATTATTATTAATTACCAGTCACTCTATATATATAATAGTCGTCCTTCACTTTTTCCTCGTCTTTGGCCACTGCTCCATCATGTTAATCTTTGTTGTTTATCTCACAGGTATCCCCGCACCCCCTCCCCGTATCAGCGTCCCCGCACACGCGCTCAACATTCACGTCGCGAACATCGCCCGAAGCTCGCAACGGTGACGTGTACGCGCGCGCAGACGAACAAGAGAAACTGTTGAAATAACGACAACCTTACCTCGCAGTGCCGGACGACAGGGGGCGCCGTGGCACTACATAGGTATTATTGTACTTGACACTCCCTTGTAGGTTTAAAAAAAAAGATAAAAAAAAGTTTGTATCTGACCAGTGATTAAATCTGAGCGATGATCAAATATTTCAGTAGTGATCAAGTATCTGACCAGTGATCAGATTGATAAGTGAACAAGTTACTCATTAGTGATCAAATATCTGACCAGTGATCAGATTGATCAGTAATTAAGTCATCAGTGATCAAGTATCTGATCAGTGACTAGATTGATGTCTTGTAAATCTCCGCAAACCATAAAAACTATTAAGCATACATACACAGTCACTTTTAGGTAGCAACGTCAAGTATCTGTCTAGTGATCTAGTATCTGACAAGTGGTTAGGTATCTGACTATTAAATCTGATGTTATAAGAGTGTTAATATATTTACTCACGCGCCGTCAAACAAGAAAAACTGTTGAAATAACGACAACCTTACCTCGCAGTGCCGGACGACAGGGGGCGCCGCGGCACTACATAGGTATTATTGTACTTGAAACTCCCTTGTAGATACTAAAAAGAAGTAATAGTTATATTAATTAACAAGTATCTGACTAGCAGAAATCTGATGGTATTCAAAGTCTGACAAGTGGACAATTTGATCAGTGATCAAGTTCTGACTCTGACTTCTGATCAAGTCTCTGATTAGTGATCAAGTAACCGACCAGTGATTAAGTATCTGACTAATAAATCTGATGTTCTACGACATTGTAGGTATTAAGGGTCTGGTTTCTGAACAGTGTTCGAGCATGTGATTAGATTAATTAGTTATAAAGTTACTCATCAGTGATCAAGTATCTGACCAGTGTTCAAATTGATGTCTTGTGAATCTCCGGAAAACCATAAAAACTATTGAACATACATACAAAGTCACTTTTAGGTAGCCACTTCAAGTATCTGACTAGTGATCTAGTATCTGACAAGTGGTTAGGTATCTGACTATTAAATCTGATGTTGTAACAATGTTAATATATTTACTCACTCGCCGACAAGCAAGATAATCTGTTGAAATAACGACAACCGTACCTCGCAGTGCCGGACGACAGGGGGCGCCGCGGCACTACATAGGTATTATTGTACTTGAAACTCCCTTACAGATACTAAAAAGAAGTAATAGTTATATTAATTAACAAGTATCTGACTAGCAGAAATCTGATGGTATTCAAAGTCTGACAAGTGGACAATTTGATCAGTAATCAAGTTCTTACTCTGACTAGTGATCTAGTCTCTGATTAGTGATCAAGTAACCGACCAGTGATTAAGTATTTGACTAATAAATCTGTTGTTCTACGACATTATAGGTATTAAAGGTCTGGTTTCTGAACAGTGTTCGAGCATGTGATTAGATTAATCAGTTATAAAGTTACTCATCAGTGATCAAGTATCTGACCAGTGTTTAGATTGATGTCTTGTCATCATCCGGAACACCATAAAAACTATTGAACATACAAACAAAGTCACTTTTAGATAGCAACTTCAAGTATCTGATCAGTGATTTAGTATCTGACAAGTGGTTAGGTATCTGGCTATTAAATCTGATGTTATAAGAGTGTTAATATATTTACTCGTGCGCTGGTGAACAAGAGAAACTGTTGAAATAACGACAACCTTACCTCGCAGTGCCGGACGACAGGGGGCGCCGCGGCACTACATAGGTATTATTGTACTTGAAACTCCCTTACAGATACTAAAAAGAAGTAATAGTTATATTAATTAACAAGTATCTGACTAGCAGAAATCTGATGGTATTCAAAGTCTGACAAGTGGACAATTTGATCAGTGATCAAGTTCTTACTCTGACTAGTGATCAAGTCTCTGATTAGTGATCAAGTAACCGACCAGTGATTAAGTATCTAACTAATAAATCTTATGTTCTAAGATGTCCAATAACGTTTATACGTGCGTGATATAAGAACAGTTTTACTTCGCGGTCCCGAATGACAGGTGACTTCGCGGCACTACGTAGGTATTCACTGTACTTGAAACAGTCCCTTGTAGTTATTAAAATAATGTATCTGAACAGTGATTAAAGCTGAGCGATGATCAAATATGTCAGTAGTGATCAAGTGTCTGATCGAAAATCAGATTGAACAGTGATCAATTAATATCTGTTCAGGGGTCAAATATTTGAAGTGTTCAAGTATTTCACCATTCACCATTGATCAAGTGTATATCTTCAGTGATTAAGTATCTGAACAATGAACAAGCATCTAATCAGTGGTCAGATTGATCAGTGATCAAGTCAAGTATCTGACTAATAAATCTGATGTTCTAAGATATGTGGACCCATTTATACGTGCACGCGGATAAACAGGAGAAACATTTAAATACACACAACTCGAAACAAGTTTCTTTGAAGTTATTTAAACAAAAAGTCTTTATCTGACCAGTGATCAAGTATCTGCGGAGTAAATCTGATTTTTTGACGAATACGTGATCAAAGTGTCTAATTAATTATTTAAGTATCTGAGTGATCAAATGTTTGATCAGTGATGAAGTACTTACTAGTGATCAAGTCTGACCAGTAATCTGGTCTGATGAATGAACGAAACTATTAAAATAAAAAGTAGAAATTACAGGTATACTATGTACTCAAAACGAAGTCAAATTGTTTATTACTATTAGTGCCAGGTAGTTATTATTAGTCCGTCAACTCATAGTTATATAAAAACTAACTAAATTTTGACGGATGATTCTGTTGGCACCATAAAAATTGTCGTGTGCAGGAATCGAACCTTGAGCTACACTATGAGTGTCAACGATTCACTCGTTCGAAAAAAAAAATGTTTGTAGCAATTTTTTATAGAAGCTAGATGTACTTAGTCGAAATTAGTTGCCTTAACTAATGGTAATAGAATAGTCAGATTAGAGAAACTATTTAGTCGTCGTTAGGAGCGCGCACTGCGATTTTTTTTATCGTCCACGATTTTTTTGTCGCAGATAATGTGTCATAATTTTAAATGGATGCACTCAGACGATAAAAAACTTGCAAGGAAAATATAAGTATAAAAAATATATTATTATAAGTCGCATCGCAGTGCGCGCTACCACTAAAAAAATACGTAAATCGTTTAGCGATTTTCAAGATATAAACGCACCAACGAACAGACAGAAAGAAAAGCGTTTTTCGTCTAAGTATATGATCCTGTTTAAATATTATTAGAAATACAGAAAAAAACGTAAAAAACTTAAGAAATATTGCACTAATTAGACTAGAACATACACTGTCCAGTATTAATAAAAACAAAAAAAAAACAATATATTTTTGACTGGTAATCAGTGTACGATACTTAAACGCGTGTTTGTGCTCATGATAACAAACAATTTTTATTATGGGAGGAAAGCCGAAATCGTGAAAAAATATTAGCTGTTCAGTACATTAGGCAAACATAAATGTAATAAACAGCTGTTTTCTTTTTCGCGATTTCAGGTTTGTTCCCAAAGTAAAAGTTGTTGATTGTCATGACAATCACGTGTTTAGGTCATCATCATCTCCCTAGCCTTTTTCCCAACCGTATTGGGGTCGGCTGCCAGCCTAACCGGATTCAGCTCGATACCAGTGTTATACGTGGAGCGACTGCCTACCTGACCTCCACAACCCAGTAACTAGGCGACACGATACCTCTTGGTTAGACTGGTCAGAGTTTCTAACTAACCAGTAACGACTGTCAAAGTTCTACGAATGACAACCGGGACCAACGGCTTTACGTGCTTTCCGAGACACGGGAATCACGTGTTTAGGTATCGTACACTAATTACCAGTCAACCTATATAATAATGACTTAATTTGTACAATAAGAAATAATATAATTATTTAGAAACTCCCTTATCTTAAAAAGTAAACGTTTTCCCGGTGAATAATGCACTTTCTTTGACATGGAATCTAGTAATCTAGAAAATTCTAAGGCAGCATAATATGAGACATAAAAACCATAGCTTTATTTTGTGTAAAAAGATACAGATATTAAATAGTAATCTCGGTTACAACTTCAGCAATTGCGGGAATTCCGTAACTGTATGTTACTCATTCTATATTATTCAGAAAAAAAAATGTCATTAGACAATTTTTACGACAGTAATTATTATATGGCCAAAAAATCTTGAAAATTTGTAACCATTAGGACAACATTTCATTAGGACAGGTTGTGCAACTTTATCGCGCCACCAACATAATGTTTAGAGGTCGCCACTAATTGAACTGTATACATTTTCTTTGGTCCTAAGTAACTTGTGGTTAAAATAAATGAATTTATAAGTACAAGAACAATGTATTCAGATACTTAAATTAATAGTATTATTTCGTCATTACATAAATTTAATATGTTAAGTTCCTATATTTAAATTCTTAACTTTAATTGGCATTCTTTGTGATTAGTTCTTAATTAAAAGTTCTGTTAAACTAGTCATTATTGTTTCTTTATAAACGTTTTGCTATGACATATTCTTAAATATGAGGCTATTTTTAATATGTATAATCGGGAAACATCTTGTGTATGGACTGATTAATATACTAGGTGTATTTTTGATCTTGCTCAACCTGCTAGATTTCTTTCGAGATTCCAGAGTTGCTTCCATAATAAAAGTTGTTTGTTTTCATGGGTAGAATCATCTCCTAGCGGGTTGAGCAGGACCAAAAATACACCTTGTATATTTTTTATTGTAGCCAGAAAAATATGAAGTGGATTGAAATGGTCATGTGCCTAGTCCTATAGAAAATGCGCCGTCAGCCATATTTTTTCTATTATAGTGTTTTCCGAGTCTTCTTAACGTTAATTTAATTTATTACTTAATAAGTATACGAGGCCTATAAGTACTTAAATAGTTTCAGGACAATAAAACATTATTTTTCTGTACCAAAAATATCTCCAGTATATCCTTTGTATGACGTCACCACATCAAGCTGTCTCCTCTAATAGATTTTCAACTTTATCTCCGAATCTTTAGGTTTAAGATTAATTGAAAAACTGTCAATGTCACACAACTGTCAAACTAAAAAGACAGAAAGTAGGCCTGTTGGTCTAGTGGTAGACCCTGACTGTTAAGCCGAAGGTCGTGGTGACTCCCATCCAGGGGGCGTACCACAAGCCCTTATAGCAGTATTACTTTGATATTACTTTCAGTGGGAAAGAGACGGCGCTAGACAACGTGTCTAGCGCTGTCACTTGCACACTCCTGCAACAGGACTAAAACAATCTTACTTTAAACGTCATGGTAAGGGGGCAGGACAAACATTGTGTGATGAGCACGACTGTTTGTTCTGTGACTGAGTGTCATTTATTCACAATATGTATGTATTTATAAATTATATAAGTATGTTTATCAGTTGTCTGGTTACCGTAGTACAAGCTCTGCTTAGTTTGGGATCAGATGGCCGTGTGTGAATTGTCCCAAGATTTTTATTTGTGTCGGCCTAGGAATTTTATGTGTAAATAAGAATTTCTTGTTTTTCTAACATGTGTAGTGTAGTTAAAATTGACAATAGACTTTTTGAAAGTGAGAATAATAAGCAATGTTATTGTATAAAAAAAAACAATTTAAACTATACTTTTAATATGTTTATTTTTTATCCGGAACGTCATACTCAAAATGCTTCATTTGTTTTTTAAAAAGTACTTTGAAATGTCATTTAGTTAAATTATTATGAGAAAATGTGTAAAATATGTAAGTACAGTCACGAGCATAAACATGTATACACTTCACAAAGATTTGAATCAAATTTCTCTTAAATGAGCCATAACTTTCATTTGAAACTTATTTTATAGTAATTCTATCATAGACTACTATACAATATACCCCAAAAATTAATTATTTTCATAGTTATTCTAAGAGAAAATTGATTTTAAAGTTAGCGTGGTGTATACATGTTTATACACGTGACTGTACTTGGGTACATAAAAGAAAAACAATTTATATGTGTCTGGGTGTATCTTATTTATGTTATGTATGTATTTTTTTTTTATTAAATAATGCCCTTACTAATAATCACTGTGTAAAGTTATGCAATGAATAAAGCCTGTGTAACCATACATTTTTTGACGTATAAACCTGTCATAACTTTATGTAGCGAATATTAGTAAGGCGCTTAGTATGTATATCAGTTGTCTGGTTACTGTAGTACAGTTTGCCTAGTGTAGGGTTAGATGGCCGTGTGTGAGTTGTCCCATGATATTTTATTACTACAATAGATACACTGCAATGATGTCTAAATTATTATGTTTATGAATACATGGTGCTCACATTTTTACAATAGGTATTGTGATGAAGATATTTCAAAATACAGTGAATCAGTGTGAGCTATAGCTAATTACTAAAAATATAAAATTAGTCACAGATAATAAAAAACTTGGTTATGTAGAGTTACTGGTAATTAGTAACATAGACGCAAAAAATGTACTCATAAAAAAAAAACAATAATTTTTTTTGGCTTTTATTCCATATTTTACGCCTATTAATTAATTCAATTATTATGCATGTTAATTTTGTACTTTAAACTGCTTGAAATCAATATTTTTACATAACCCAATTAATATTTTATAAAAAAATATTATTTTACGTATTTGCAACAATCTGCAGTAAAAAAAAACTAAGTAAGGTTCGGTAGCTTCGTTAAATTAGTAACAAAAAAAAACTTGAAAGATTTGTTTGTTTTTATGTCTTTATATAGTCTGTTTTCTTATGACTAATTACCAGTTTAAAAAAATTAGCAGCTAGTTTTTACCAAGACAAAATAACGATCTGTAAAAGAAATATGCGAATTGGCCTGTAACTTATAATATAACTAAGTACAATATAATAATGAAAATATAAAACTCAAAATATATAGTTTTCTACTTTGTACGTGCTTCGGCTAGAATGACTATCCAAGGAAATTATAAGTAAAATGGTGTAGATAGGTTATAGACACTTTAAACCTTATTTGAGACACAAAAAGACAATAGCAGCCCGACAGCCGGCTGTCGCTTCGTTGAAAGGTTAAAATGCAGTTATTTCACTAAATTATAATTGTCACAAATTATATTATTCGTCTCTTTTTCACTTGCAATACTTGAATCATGCCATCCTGCTTTGACGTCTAATTGTATGTGTGCGTTAGTGTGCTGTTTTTGAAGATAGAATGTCGTGTAAGTAACCTATCTACACCCTTTTACTTATTATATCATTGATCCAAGGCGGTTTGCGGTCTTTTATAAAATAGTACTAAAATAAACTTACCTTTGAGAAATCTCTTAAGGCCCAATTCACTTGAAAATGGCAGCCGTCTTATACAATTTTAAACTTTATCTTCATTGCTGTAACACATAGTATCGCTTGAAAAAGTCGTGTGCCATTCGTCGGAATGCTCGCGTCGCCTTAAGCTAGAATGGCGCCGATTCCCTAGTTGACAAACTAAACAAAATTTAAGTTCAGTGCATCTTTTTCTATCCTTGTCATTAAGAAAGAGATAGATAACAAAAATAGTTAAGTCCTGTTAAATTTAAATGATTCATACTCAATTTAGACGCAATAAAAACATGATCGTGGTGATCAATGCTCGTTGATCACCACGCTTGCTCAAGGCGGATTGGCGATTTCTGACTTATATTCACTATAAGTCCAGGTTTCCTCACGAAGTTTTCCTTCACCGATGTCTGTGATGTCCAAGATAATCTTTAGAAAGTACATTTGAATTAAAAAGTCACATTGGTACTTGCCCGGATTCGAACCCACAACCTCTTGCATGAGAGGCGGGAGCTTTGACCACTAGGCCATCATGACATTATGTTTCTAAAAATAAAGTTTAAAATTATATGACTCTGAAACTGCCGCTGAAATCCCGATGTGAATTGAACCTATAAAATAATGTGATATAGTGGATCTGATAGCATAATAATACTATAGGCCGCCTTAAAGACTACCCACATTTATTTAGCTCTATTCAGAGCTGATTTAATGTGCGTATATACACGACACGACTATGCGATTAGTCGCAAGTCGCACTAACGATTGAGGCATTTATTTGTTTTTGTGTTGTTTAGTTTAATTCCGAAGCGATTTTCCACAACGAAAACGCCAACTGATTTGTCGCGATTGTATCGGAATCCTTAGATTATATTTAATGTTGAATGTTTTCATAAAAGTTGTAACTAATTTAAGAGTAAACTGTATTTGATTTCAGTTGAAATAAATGCGCTTAGCATATATTTTGTTGTTTTATTTTGTACCCATTTTAAGAGATAAAATTAACAAAAATGTTGATAGGTTACAATCCGGTATTTGACACCATCATCAATTGACGTACTTTTTATGAGCTGTCAAAACGCAATTCTCAATTCAAGCTTTGTATGCCAATACCAGCTTGTGACGTCACAAGCTAGCAACCCTATTGACTAACTATTTATTGATTTTTAAGCAATTAAAATCTAATTTTACAGTAAATTAAAAACAAATCCGATGATTAGAACTAATAAAAAGATAATATGTTATAATCTATATTTAAATCTATATATAAAAAATATGTCTTAGATTTATCGGTTAATAGTGTCAAATACCGTATTGGGTAGTTTACACCATTAACCAATAAATGTTAGACACAATTTCTATAAAACCTCTTTTAATTTCAGCCCAATAAATTCGGTTCAGTTTCAATTTGCTATAAAATTTGATTTTTAGTTGCTTTGAAATCAATAAATAGATAGTCAACGGAGTTGTTATTTTAGAGACGTCAAAGTTGCCATTGCCATACAAAATCTATTGGAAAATTGCGTTTTGACAGCTCATAAAAAGTACGTCAATTGATGATGGTGTCAAATACCGGATTCTATTGTAACCTATCAACTACTAAGATATTTGAATACCGGTAGGTTTAGATAACTCTTTGAAATATAGGTAAGTCAAAAATGAAACGAAACAAAAATTTTTTTTTTATTGAATGCATTGGTAATTTTTTTTATTATGAAGATTTATACCTATTGTATACAATTTTCAGAGTAAAAATATAGTGCAATAATTATCTATACTAATATTATAAAGAGGAAAGCTTTGATTCTTTGTTTGTATTGAATAGAGGCTCTGTAATTACTGCACCGAATTGAAAAAATCTTTCAGTTTAGGTCCTGCACAACCCGCTAGAAGATGATTCTACCCATGAAAACAATCAACTTTTATTATGGAACCAACTCTAAAATCTAGAAAATAATATCAGCTGTTTTATACATTATGGTCGGGAGGGCATTGAACTTTTGTTAGAAACAGCTGATATGTCTAAGTTGCTTCCATAATAAAAGTTTTTTGTTTACATGGGTAGAATAATCTCTTAGCAGGTTGTGCAAGACTAAAAATACACCTAGTATAAAGCTACGTTATCAGCGAGTGACATAAGCTATAAAACATCTCGCCACGCAAAGAGGACCGGAGCAGCAATGAAAAATGTGCCAAAAACGGGATAAAGTAACCTTTAGGTATAATAATATCCCACTATGATCCACAGAAGCGATGCAGTAACTAAAAACTAATCATTTGCGCGTGTGAAACCACGTGGAACACCCAGTGAAGACTTAAAAACAAAACGCATCGAACCGCGTCAAGTATAACCTGGTTCATTATAGAAAGGAATCTAAAATGGCAGCGCTTATCATGTTCTCTCGCTCGCACACTAGTGCCGTCTATACTCACTCGCGCGCGTACCATCAACATAAAAAAAATAGTCTTGATTTGTTTCCACGCTGCCTTGACGCGCTCAGTGCTCCTTTTTATGAATATCTTGTTATAGTTTTCGGTTATTTTTCCGTTGTTACCTGTTTGTTATTGTGGTAAAAGTAGGCACTGTTTCCGATGAAAACAATAAAAATTCTTAATAATATTTTCGATTTCAAAAAAAAACTTCAACTTTAAATTTTATATGCAGACTGTACTTTCTGTCAACGCAAGTACATGCCGCCATTTCAGATTCTGAACCGGCTTATACAATTCGGCCATTTTAAAAATTTGTATGTCAGAAAGCTACGCGCGTACAAGCCCAGCGAAACTAAACTAAGCTACCGGTCATAGACCTCAAAATATAATTTGTAGGATTTTGACTTGGCGTCATTTGTCGCTCCACGTAAAACACTGGTATCCAGCTGAATCCGGTTAGGTTGGAAGCCGACCCCAATATAGGTGGGAAAGGGCCAGGGAAATAAATGAACGATGACCGTCAAGATGATGGGACCACTTAGTAAAATTTTATGGGTGTAATTTCATTATGAAAGTATGAAATCCGTGCTTATATTATCTATAAATGCGAAAGTAACTCTGTCTGTCTGTCTTTTCTTCACTTAACCACTGAACCGATTTGAATGAAATTTGGTAAGTACAGATATAGTCGGGACCCGAGAAAGGACATAGGATAGTTTTAATCCCGAAATTCCCCGGGAACGGGAGTTAATCTACGCGGGCAAAAGCTAGTAGTTAATATAGTGATTTGATTTTGATATGTCCTATTTACACGACATTCGCAAAATCTAGCGACCCGTCATCTTGTCATTCATAATTTAAAAATGCTCGAACCTTTATTCGCAATTCCAAAATGCTACAGTTTACGGTTTAGCCATACAAAAGTATACAAAAAACTCAAAAGTCCTACTAAACTGTAATAAACAGGAAACAAACTTGTTTCTTTCTTAATAAGTAGGTAGCCATGTACTCCTTGTACTAAAGAAGACGAAATATGTATAGGTGAAGTTTCCAGTATAAAATGGTCTATGCTGGTGTATGAGCTTTGTAGAATGAGATGTCAGGTTATACTGGCTGTGTAATAATTTATGTTTATTGACGCATTTACATTAGGTTGGCCACCGGATCCGATGGCTGTTTTCGTTTGGTTGGTCTGTTTGGTTTGGTTTATCGAAATCGATGATTGTTTTCGATGAAATTGGGTCAAAGCCGAAATAAAAATCTATCGGAAACCGTATGTTAGCAGTCAGCCACTATCTACGAAATTAAACAAACACTCTATTGAACTGAACTCTTTATTTAAAACTGCTTAATAGTACTCGAGGTAAAGAAACCATAGCGTGATTCACAAAATACATTAAATTGCACAACGCCATCTAGAACGCTATGGTGCAGTAACACCATAGCGTTCTAGATTAGCGAATTAGTTAAACAATCAGTAGATTGTTTAACTAATTACAATGTGATAATAAAGACATCATAAGTATTATTGTTACTCTAGAACAAAATACTTACAAAGTAAAAATTGTAAAATAGCCTCAGATTCAATTAGACACCGTAAGAAGATCTGATGTTTAGATAGGAATAATGCAATAAAGCGACTAAACAGTGATTGATATCTATACTAAAATCATAATGTGGGAAGTTTCGATTGTTACTTTGTTTGCATTGAATAGACTCCGTAAATACTGAACGCTATGACCATAAGACCGGAGCATCAATAAAAAATGTGGCAACACTGGAAAAAAAAGAATCTGATGTAATCCACAGGAGCAATGCAGTTAACACAAAAATCTATTAAAACGCGAATGAAACCGCGTGGAACAGCTGGTAATTAATATCGACGCAGGCTTCTAACGGACACGCCATTGCCGAAAAGTTCGATTACGGAAACCAGCATAATATTGCGGTTTCGCATACGTTAAGACCTTTGATTATCTATACTTCTATACTAATATTATAAAGAGGTAAAATTTGTAAGTTTGTATGTAGGGGGTAATCTCTGGAACTACTGGTCCGATTTGAAAAAATCTTTCAGTGCTAGATAGCCCATTTATCGAGGAATGCTATAGGCTATATACCATCACGCTACGACCCACGGGAGCGGAGCAGTAACGAAAAATGCGGGTGAAACCGCAGGAGACAGCTAGTCTATACTAAATTACTAATATTATAAAGAGGAAAGATTTGTATCTTTGTATGTAACGAATAAACTCAAAAACTACGGGACCATCATCTCCCTAGCCTTTTCCCAACTATGTTGGGGTCGGCTTCCAGCCTAACCGGATTCAGCTGGGTGTGTTTTACGTGAAGCGACTGCCTATCAGACCCTCACAACCCAGTAACTGGGCGACACGATACCCTTTGGTTAGACTGGTAAGACTATTTGGCGTCTGAATACCCGTAACGACTGTCAAAGTTCTACGAATGTCAACCGGGACCAACGGGTTAACGTGCTTTCCGAGGCACGGGATGTCAGGGACTCAAAAGCAATACAATAACGGATTTAGGATGTTGATGGGGCTGCCCCGATTCTGCAGTGCATCCAATATGTTCACCCAAGCACACGTTGATGGCTTCCACGCCATAATCAGACAGAAATCTGCCTCATTGCTCTGCGGAATGCGGGCCAGCTCCAACTCCATCCTGAAAACCGTGGCATGGAGATACGAATCTCCATTACTATATGATGTGGTACGTAGGTGCATCACGAGCAATAAGCTTGTTTCTAAATAGTTTGTTCGCAGGTGCATCACGAACAGTATTATTGTTTATTTTTATGTACGAAATAGATTGTTTTTTTTTTACTAACATAGATGTAAGTTTTATTGTATTAACCGCCTATGGATGCTGCTGGTCCGAAATAAAAAGTATTTTATTTTATTTTATTTTTTTATTTTAAAAGCTACTGGACCGATTTGAAAATATTTTTTCCATTAGAAAGCTACATTATCCCTGAGTAACATAGGCTATATAATATCACGTTATGTCCCACGGGAGCGAAGCAGTAACCAAAAATCTAACGTAACGCGAATGAAACTGCGAGGAACAGCTAGTAATAATATAAATAAATAAAATAATTAATTGATCCGTTTTCAAATCCGGATCCGAATCTTATACCCGATCCAATGTAAACGCCCCATTACATTGTTTCGTAGTGTCCTCAGTGAGTCATTTTATGTTAATCTTTAATAACTGTTAGTAGTATGTTGTCTCTCAACATACCAACATGTATTCTGAATAAAACATACCTAGTTTATGTTATACAAAATGTATTCCGATAGTGTTATTTATTTATTTATTTTTGTGCTAAGTGTGCAGTGCGCGTATGATCGGAATGAAGGTATGTCGTTTAATTATTCTGTTTATTTAATTATAGGCTTTTGTTTTCGTTTACATTTAATTTTGATTCTGTCATGTCAGACACGCTCGCTGCTGGTTATGGAATGGTATGAGTGAAACAAAAGATTGAATTTGGATTTGACATATTTAGGTATATGAATATTATAAAGCTAAGGAGTTTGTTTGATTGAACACGCTAATCTCGGAAACCACTGTTTTAAATTTAAAAAAACGTTGAGTGTTGTTTAATCCATTTATCATTATCGCGCTGCGATTTACTACGGGGGGTGGAAGTGGCCCTACCATCGCCTCCAGGGTCAAAGCCAACCTCACCTGCACGTGGTACACCCTGCTGATTCACTGACGAGGCTCTGACGGACCAGATCTCTTCACAAAGATAGGAGACCATCGCAGTCATATTGCATATATTTTTGTTATAAGTATATCTTTCTTCGTTTGAGATATTGTAAAATAAACATGGTCGTGGCAGAATTGTGGTGTGTTTTCCACAAATGCCGTTAATAAAGAGTTGAAGTTGACTTATTGCGGGAGAGCCAGCTTACACATAATACCTATATTTTGGAGAAAAACATTTTTACATTTAAAACATTAATGACACATAGGAATTAAAAAAGAAAGTGCTGAGTCTTTAGATCGCGTCATAATTATCTATAGAGTATCTAAATTTGACAGGTTTTAACTACCTAATATTTTATCTTCTGTCCTTTTCTTAATTAAATGGAAAGATAAAGATGCACTTAACTTAAATTTACGTTAGTTTGTGAATGAGAGAATCGGCACCATTGTGATTTTATCTATTCAGTAGAGGTCCCTCGAGGTTTCACACGCAATTTGACTGCTCTTCTCTCTAGGGTCGTAGCGTGATGTTATAATAAAGCTTACTAGCTTTGCCCGCAGCTTCGCTCGCGTTAGAAAGAGACAAAAGTAGCCTAAATATCACTTTCCATCCTTTCAACTATCGCCACTTCAAAAATCACGTCAATCCGTCGCTTTGTTTCGCCGTGAAAGACGGACAAACAGACAGACAGACACACACACACACACACACACACACACACACACACTTTCCCATTTATAATACTAGCTTTTGCCCGCGACTTCGTCCGCGTGGAATAATAGTTCCCGTTATCGGAGGATTTCCGGGATGAAAACTAAACTATCCTATGTCCTTTCTCGGGTCCCACTCCCAGACCACTATATCTGTACCAAATTTCATTCAAATCGGTTCAGTGGTATTAGGCGTGAGGAAGAGACAGACAGACAGAGTTACTTTCGCATTTATAATATTAGTACGGATTAGTATGGATAGCCTAATAATCCTCGATGTTGTTCCAATTCGAAACAGGTGCTCCTGAGACAAGCGCTTCAACCAAACAAACTAACTATTTAGCTTAATAATATTTGAAAAAAAATAGATTTATTTTTGCGTGTTACATTGCATACATTTCGTTACTATACGCGTTAAGGATATCAACAATTGAGTTAAAAGTCCTTCACGATGTTTTTCACTTATAAAAAACATTGTCTTATGGCGATTGTGCACTAACTACAAGGAATTTTACTGTCTGAACATCCGATTTTTTACGGCCCGAAGTGGCATGAAAAAAACGGATGATTGGCTTGTGCACTTGTCCGTCTTTACTCGGATGATACGCCTCAGTTTAGGGTAGCTCTGTCTTTGAAACTACACGCCACGCACGCGAAATGATTCTGAAATAAAAACCGTTCCGGAATGGGGAAAAGACATTAAATTTTTATGTCGGACGGTAAAATTACGTATAGTGCACAAACTAGTATATATGTCGCAGTCATCTGGTTAAATCAGCTATTTAATTGAATGACTAAACGACAACTCGTCAAGTTGTTTAATGTAACGTTCAACGACTTGACTGAACGTCATTTAGCATTGTCGTTTAATGGGATATAGTCGACTTTGTAATGTTTGTTTAGGGTGACCATAGGTTCGCAACTTAAAAACTTAACTTCCTTTACATAACTTAAACTGTAAGATGTTGTACTATAAGCTTTTTGCATAAATAAATAATAACAAAAATGGTGACATGACATGATACACTTTATTATGATTTTAATAAAAAAAAAACTTTAAAAGTAGCCGGCGGTGGCAGTGTATTAATAGGTAATCCATGCTGTCACACTATTTTATTACGAATAAGTCACTTTAAAGTAAATTTAGTCAAAATAATGTCAAGATAGTGCTATCTGCGCGAGCTATTTTACGCCATATTTGTTTTGGTGACTACTAACGCCGCAGTGGAAAAAAAATGAACTAAATTACAATCACCTGACTGATTTTACGTCCGCTCTGTTCAAAGGGCTATGCTACAATCAGCTATCTAGTTGGACGTTGAGTGACGCTTGTTCAATCAGCTTTCGGCCTAGAGTCATTCAATTAAATGTCACCATTCAATGAACGCGCTAGTCATACAATCAAATAGCTGATTCAACCAGATGACTGCGACATATACATTATATAGCGTGCCATATCGAAACGTAAAAAATCGGACTGCCGATGCCGGACAGTAAAATTCCTTGTAGTGCACAATCGTCCATATTTCTAAGAAAAAATATCATTTACATATTCTTTTCCTGTATGTTGCGGTCAGTTTCTAGTTTGACCAGCCTGAGTACCGAAAGGAGAGATTCTATGGCACTGTAGAGCGTGCCATAGAGTGAGATATTGGTGCCGATTCTCTTATTCACAAACTAACGTAAATTTAAGTTAAGTGCATCTTTCTCTTTTCATTTCGTTAAGAAAAGGACAGAAAATACATTTTGTTTAGTCATGTCAAATTAGACAGCACCTGAAGAAAATTGACGTATATTTAGTCGCCATGTTTTTAATCGCGTCTAAATTACTTATTTATTTATAAACATACAATTATAGCACTACTAGCTTCTGCCCGCGACTTCGCTCGCGTTAGAAAGAGACAAAAAGTAGCCTATGTTACTCTCCATCCCTTCAACTATCTCCACTTAAAAAATCACGTCAATCCGTCGCTCCGTTTTGCCGTGAAAGAAAGACAAACAGACAGACAGACAGACAGACAGACCGACAGACAGACACACTTTCCCATTTATAATATTAGTATGGATTACAGAGCATTCCAATTCAATGCTATAGGTAAGAATAAATATATATATACAAGAAAAAACAAACAACACATACATAAACTCAGAATAATTAGTAAAGAAACTATATACCTACTATTATCTATGGAGCATATACCTACAATGTCGTGATGGCCTAGTGGTTAGGGCGCCCGCCTCTCATGCTAGAGTTTGTGGGTTCGAATCCGAGCAAGTACCAATGTGACTTTTTCAATTCATATGTACTTTCTAAAGTTTATCTTGGACATCACAGACATCGGTGAAGGAAAACATCGTGAGGAAACCTGGACTTGTAGTTAATATAAGTCCGAAATCGCCAATCCGCCTTGAGCGCGCGCGGTGACCAATGCTCGTGCCTTCTCTGTATGAGAAGAGGCCTTCGCCCTGCAGTGGGAGAGTTATAGGCTGGTATTATTATACTTTTTACATGGAATGACTGCCTATCTGACCTCCACAACCCAGCTACGGGATTTCCGTACACGTCATTTAATATCCTTGTAAAGAGCGAAGACGCGTTATGTGATCTTTATTTTATTGTTATCCTTATTAAAAAGCAAAAGATTATTTACTCTCTGTTTAAATGCTAAGGTTATGATATTATTGTTCTAACTAGTCGTACACATAGTCGCCTATTCCTCGAGCATTAGCCTGAACTCAAACTCTGGTCTTCTTAATATGTTTGCATATGAATGGAAGAAGATATTGGTGCCGATTCTCTTATGCACAAACTAACGTAAATTTAGGTTAAGTGCATCTTTCTCTTTCCGTTTAATTAAGAAAAGGACAGAAGATATAAAAAGCTTTTTCCAAAAAAAAGATAACCGACTTCAAAAACTAAAAGCTCAAAAATAACTATTTCGGAAGTCGGTGGCAACACAAATCGACCGGCAGAAGAGAAGCCACCGAAAAAGCTTTTTATTTTTGACTATTTAGTTAGAGTCCCAATGTCTGAGTACGCTTTAGAGTAACTTTCAAAATAAAAATACTACAACAATCCAAGAAAGCAAAATGCGATCTATGCGGGCAACGTCACGGGATATCCATTAGTGTTATATACTAAAACCTTCCCCAGAATATAACAAACAATTTGCTGAAAACCGCATCAAAATCGGTTCGCCCAAACGAGAGTTAATCGCGGACAAACATACATACATACATACATACAGGTCGAACTGAGAACCTACTTTTTTTTGAAGTCGGTTAAAAATATTAGTTAAGTCCTGTCAAATTTAGACACTCCATAGATAATTTAGACGCAATTTAAAAACATGGCGTCTAAGTATAGGTACGTCAATTTTCATCAGGCGCTGTCTAATTTGACAGGACTTAACTAATATTTTATCTTCTGTCCTTTTCTTAATTAAATGGAAAGAGAATGATGCACCTAACTCAAATTTCCGTTAAATTTACGTTAGTTTGTGAATAAGAGAATCGGCACCAGTATCTTAATTTGACAGGACCAATATAAATGTTCTGTCCTTTTCTTAATAATATGGAAAGAGAAAGATGCACTGAACTCAAATTTAGTTCAGTTTGTGACCAAGAGAATCGTCACCATTTGCTGATTCTTCAACTGTTTTTGTTTCCAGGAGAAACATGTCAGTCAGATGGTAAAGTGGGCAAATGCGTACATGTCTACAAATGTCTGTCCTCCATCTTGGATTTGAAGGATAGAAACCACCCACCGGTAAAGTATTGATTGATTTATTTATTTAAACCTTCGAATATACGTGATTCAAGACACAATAGAAAGACAATAGCAGCGCGATAGCCGGCTGTCGCTTGATTGTTCAAAGATAAACTTAGCTCTAGTTTTGAAAAGCGGTTATTCAGTGTCAGTTACTACAAATAGCATATTTATTTAACTCTATTCAGCTTATGTCCCCGGGAAACAACGATTTTATACAAAACCCGAACAGACGCGAAAAGCTGTACGGAAGTTCGCTGAATAAGTGAATACAGCTGAATAAATGTGCCCAGTCTTATAAGCTCGACGCACGGTGGGCTGAAAATCGGCTTTCATAGACTTAGGGATTTCAATTTGCAAGTGCTTGTTTTTATGCCGGATATCGCTTCTATTAGTCATTACTATGTACAAAAATGACACCCGAGTTAATTCTACCCAAAAACGAAGGAAATATAATTTTTTTACGAAAAATTTGTATGAAGCTAGTATGAAAAATCGAATTATCTCCTAAACGGCATGTTTAACCGTAATATCCTTGGAGATGGTCATAGTGCTAATTATTTATGATTTTTTGGTTGGCGATAGGACGAAAAATTTAATGCCGTTTTTTTTTAAAAAATCGTCAAAATATTTTTATTTATTTTTACATGTAAAACGATCCCTTTTAGTGTCTAAGTTAAAAAGTTCGATATGTTATTAACCCAAATATTAAGAACACACGAAACAAGAAAAATAAAATAAAAAAATTGCTGTTTTTGACACATTTATATTAATTTAAATAAAAAAAGATTTATATTGAAGTAACATTATGAAGTTATATTTTATACAAAATAAGTTAATTTAAGGAATTAATACTAAGCATTCGTAAAATAAAGTAAAATAAATAAAAAAAATAAAACATATCATTAAATATTACAAAAAAACCCAAACACACTCAAATACAAATTTACAAATATGTACATATATATCTTTTTTACAAATTTTCCTTATCACTCTCGTTGTCAGACTCCAATTCTGAGTCAGCATCCAGATTGGATATATCCAAAAATTCGAACTCAGTTTCCTGAAATTGAATTAAGTCGAGAGTTTCAGCAAAAAAGCTCTGCTTTTTCTTGGCATCTAACTTAGGCCTTTGTGCACTTAGCAAAGGGTCCGAAGAAACAACAAGCATATTTAAAATGTCTTGATTGGAATCCTGCCTGCTTCTTTTCCGCGAATGATGTTCTCGAAACCTCCTAAAATCTTTGTTTCGAGACTCTGAGGCTTCTTCCGAGAGAGTCCCAATCGGCACAATATTATTTTTCTCGATTATGTCAGCCCCATGGATTAGTAACTTATGAACGGTTGACGACATGTAGAACCAGTCGTATAGTAATACGTACTTTTCTGCTGTTTTGCGAGCATAATCTCTAAATTTTATTATATCGATCTGCTCTCCAGATGTAATTGCTTGTAAAATTACAGCAAATCTTTTGATGAGGTCTTCATCCAAACCGGTTATAGCTGCGGTTTTATTAGAAAACTCAAAGAATTTTCTTGCAGTATTCCCGTCATTGGTGGTTCCCGAGCCTTGTTTTACTATATCAATCAACAGATTGAGCTCATCTTTGAATTTATTTTGAATTATTTTCTTTCTTGTCTGTAGCATTTCTTTGTGCTCATCACTTCTCGCTGCCCACCGTTTGAAGTCCAGTTTGTATGCAATGTGTAACAGACATTCCATACAATTTATACGGGCGTGTAGGGATGACAAGCCAAACTCATACAGGTCCGAACACACAATTTTTGATGTTACAGCATCTAAGCGGTTCATTTCTGTAGGCTTTGCTAAGCACAGGTAGCACGATGCATTTGATCTAGCTTCAGAAAGGTAAGTACAGACTTTAGCGTCGATCATCGTCATCATTAGTTGATGAGTCACCCTATTATTATTATTGCACTCTGTGGGGATAAGGCCTCAATTTCTTCATCCATTTGTTTTTTCAGCCCAAGGACAACTGCTTCACTCTCCTTTACAAAAGTAAACTGAACTGGACGACAATACAAAACTGAGCATGGTTTTGGGTTCGTCCATAAAATGTTGTCTCCATCTGTCAGTTTTAGTGGCACCAAGGAGGTCATGAAAATGCTTGAATCATCTTCCTCACCCTCAATTTTCTGCTTGTATCGGCTTTGGTTAGAAGCACCGTCAAATCCCCACTTGGATATCAGCTTCAACTGCTTGTTATGCTCTTCGTTAGAAAGGCTTTGAAGGATTCTTGTAACCGTGATATCAAGTAAAGCTTGAAGTGTAATCCTAGCCGATGAATCAGTAACTGTCACTGATTGCTTCGGAGGGTAGCAATCAAGCTTAGTTTGTTGCACTTTATAGTAAGATGGATAAATATCTTTAGCACCTTCTCGAATGGCAGCCTCACGCAACGTAATATATTGCCACTTTGAGAGTTTTAGCGAAAGAAGCAATCCAAGCGCCTTTTCTGGCGTAAATATGATTGTTTTCGCTGGTTTCTTAAGCGTTTCATTTAATTTAGCGGCTGCTTCAGGATTTTTCATCATGTATTCGATGACAGAGGCGATATCTCCATGCCCTTCTTCTTTTAAACGTGCTGCAGCTGCATATGCCAATTCACTGGAACCTTCGCCTGTGTGTTCATCAGATCTTCTCTTTTTTTGTTTACTTCCCAGGTCTTCGAATGGTTTACGGGATCTTTTCGTCATTGTTCCAATGGACGTTGATGTCGACGGTTCTGGAGAGACTGAGGGCGCTCTTGGTATCTCATCAACACTTGGTTCTTGATTAACTAAAGTTTGCACAAAACTCGGCCAATCAATATTTGCTCCCAACCAATTCTCGTACTTTCTCCTGAAATTATCAAGGAATCGGTTGGATTTCCCCCACCTTTGTAAAGCGGCTCGCGTAAATCTCCGACAAAATTCTTTGAGAACAACATAATCTTCGTCAGACAGGCAATCGCCTATGCGGGATACAACTGCACTAAACAATACTTCATGATCAAATGAAGTACTCTCACTTCGTAGAAGAACAAACAAGTCTAAATTGGTGATTAAACTTTCCATTTTAAGATTTTATAGTCGCAGATTTAGTGTTAGCAGTTACACAGTTGTGAACAAATTAAATTATAAAACAAAACTTTAGCCCTTTTATTGCAAAACGACAATAATTAGGTAACTACCCTCATTAGTTATCTCCTCATTAGCTAATGAAAATCTATAATTGTCACTAACTATTCTTAGAACTCATAGCACTGCTAATTAACAAATTAGCTTACTTATCAGGAAATGTTAAATATAATCCATTGTCGTGAGATATTGAAAATCATTAAATCACCTATTAAGACTCATTAGAAGACCTAATCAGTGTAGTTACTTAATCACTTCTTTTTGGACTCATTAGAAGACAATTGGTAATTTGGTTGTATGAAAAGTTTTAAAACTCATTTTGTGCTGATAAATATCTAGCTCAAACATAGTTGGCTACGTGTGGGTGTACTATAAACCTCTGCCAACTCCTTCGGAAATATAGGAGTGATGCTATTTTATGTTATGTGTAGTTAAAAGTCCGTGTTCTTCAACATAAACACCAAAAGGAATCGTTTCATACGTAAAAACAAATAAAAATATTTTGACGATTTTTTAAAAAAAAACGGCATTAAATTTTTCGTCCAATTGCCAACCAAAAAATCATAAATAATTAGCACTATGACCATCTCCAAGGATATTACGGTTAAACATGCCGTTTAGGAGATAATTCGATTTTTCATACTAGCTTCATACAAATTTTTCGTAAAAAAATTATATTTCCTTCGTTTTTGGGTAGAATTAACTCGGGTGTCATTTTTGTACATAGTAATGACTAATAGAAGCGATATCCGGCATAAAAACAAGCACTTGCAAATTGAAATCCCTAAGTCTATGAAAGCCGATTTTCAGCCCACCGTGCGACGGCGTTTCTCATTTTTACGGCTCTGAACGCGACTAATAGAAGTAGAACTGTATAAGAGTACTAAATTCATCGCCCACATATGCTGTTGATTTACTGAAAGCAAATGTTTCTGCCTGCCATGTAGAATTTAAGTTTAGGCATATTAACCCTGTGGCCGTTGTAAAGGCTTTTAAGCAGATCAAAATCAAAGCAACTGAAGATCTTTGGGGCATGTCAACTAATGTTTGTAATTCGATTATTGAGACAATAGCGCCCTATTTAGCATATGTATTTAATTTGTGTATAGATCAAGGGGTTTTCCCGGATTTAATGAAGTACAGCAAAGTTATACCACTTTTCAAATCCGGGGATAGCAAAGACGCTAATAATTATAGACCTGTGTCTGTTTTACCGGTTCTCAGCAAAGTATTTGAAAAAATAATGCTTAATCAAATGCTTAGGCACTTTAACTGCAATAACATCTTACATGACCAACAGTATGGTTTCACCAAAGGACGTTGTACTACTGACGCCGGTGTCACTTTAATTAAACATATATTTCAAGCATGGGAAGAGTCGCAAGATGCCATTGGCGTTTTCTGCGACCTCTCCAAAGCATTTGATTGCGTGAACCATGAAACACTTCTTTTGAAACTCGAGCATTACGGGCTCGATAGATTAGCGCTGAGCTTAGTGAAATCCTATTTGAATGATAGACTGCAACAGGTACAAATTAACGGTGTAAATTCAGTGGGCTTAAAGGTGAAAATGGGCGTACCGCAGGGATCTATATTGGGTCCATTCCTATTTTTAGTTTACATAAATGATTTACCAAGTTTACTGGAAAACCAACCGCAAATGGTGTTATTTGCCGATGACACTTCACTGATTTTTAAAGTGAATAGACGTGTACAACATCTTGACGACGTAAATAACGCTATGCCTGATATACAGAACTGGTTTACGGTAAATAATTTAGTATTAAATGAAAAAAAAACTAAATGCATAAGATTCACTTTACCTAATGTTAGAAGTACTAGTCGTAATGTTGTATTGAATAAGGATGTACTAGAGTTCGTCGATAAAACAGTTTTTCTGGGGATTACGCTTGACTCAAAGCTGCAGTGGGGTCCTCACTTAACATCTCTTGCGGCGCGGTTAAGTTCAGCCGCTTTCGCTGTCAGAAAAATCCGACAGTTAACTGACGTGGATACCGCAAGACTAGTCTATTTTAGCTATTTTCATAGTGTAATGTCTTACGGTATTTTGCTTTGGGGACGTGCTGCAGATATAGATTCCATCTTTATTCTGCAAAAGAGGGCTATCAGAGCCATATATAATCTTCGCAGAAGCGAATCTCTAAGGAATCTGTTTAAAACTATTAACATCATGACGGTACCTTGTCAATATATATATGAAAACATTATGTACGTTCGAAAAAATCTGCATCTTTTTAAAAAAATAAGTGACAGACATAATTTTAATACTAGAAATAGAAACAAACTTGATCAACCAAGCTTTAGATTATCAAAAGTCCACACATCTTTTATGGGATATTGTGTAAAGTGTTATAATAAAATACCACTTGATATTCTGCAGCTAAATGAGAGAAAATTTAAAACCTGCATTAAACGCACGCTATGTAGTCAAGCATATTATAAGTTAGAAGACTATATCAATGATAAACATGCTTGGCTCAATGCTGGTCCTGCTCCACCTAAGCTCAGAAATTAGAAAATTTAATAATTGGAATAAAGAAATTTGTTGCTTGGCCTCTTTGTTTTGACATGAATAATTAATTGCATTTATTATTATTTCTTCAGGTAATTAAATTTCACCCATTTATATTTATAGTACAGAACATTGGTTTGTGTAAATTAGAAGCATTTTTGAATATTGTAAATGTGAGTACGATGCCGTTATTTCTTTATACATGTATGATTATATAATACTGACACAAATGGACATGGTGGTTGGGAGAATTGTCATGCTCGCTTAAAAGTCTCGCTGATGGTGGCGAGTGCGTTGGATCATTTGGTTCCCTCCAAAATGGTTGAGCTAAATGGTGCTGATGTCATGCGTCATGCTCGTGAACGGGCGCTGTCAGTTGAGATCGGTCGTCTCTTAACTGCCATGACTTTTTTATTACTTTTTTTATACTAATTTGTAAGTTTTTACTTTTTAATTATTAATTTTGTTATTTACTTGCATTGTTTTCACATATAGAAGCACGAAAATCAATGTAACCAAGATTTTGTAAAACATGATTTTTTTTAAAAGAGTGTCCGTGGAGTTTCTTGCCTGTTCTTCTCCATAGAGATCTACGCTTTGGAACAGGCAATTAGCGTCACTTTTCTGACTGACCGACCGACTCTTTGACTATTCATAAGTGCCTATAAATGGTCTAAGTGAAATAAATGCCTTGAATTTTGAATTTTGAATTTAGAGTAACTATTTATTAATCTGTGGTACATAATAGTAGGGGCGTTATAAGCCAAAAGCTATATTTTTGCTTTAAAGCATGAGACTTGGACTTGGTACACTTGTTAGTTAGGTGGCCTAAAGTGAAAATCGCCCGGAGGCACCCGGGGGAGGGGTTGAAGTTCTCTTTTGCCGCGCGCTCTGTTTGTCGTCATAACTGCTAATTTATTATGCACGCCACACTCAGGACTCGTCTAATATCCCTCGCTTCACTCGTGATTTAAGTTCTACACTAGGGAGTAAACCTCGAGTCCTTCGTTACGCTCGCGATTTTAATCGTCACCCGCGACAGAAGACACTGCTTTATTCCCTTGGTTAATAATCTACTATTCCACTTCCCTCCATAACAAGCAGGAGACAGAACAGAACTAGGCCGATAGGCACAAAGGGGTGATTACAACTGGGAGAAGCCCAGATTGCCTAGCACCACGGAATAGAATCTGTTAAAATTAATGGGTACCAAAATGTGAGCTGTTACGATTGATTCCAATAGTAGGTATGGCAAAAACGCTTGAACGTACGGAAATTGGTTCTGGTTTCCACAAGGTCCGTATAATAAACGACATCGGATGTAACCTGTATGTAAACTATCAGCTGAATATATAATATAACTGCCATAGAATGTGATGTGCAGATTGTTCGAATTCACATTTCGATGAGGAACATTAGCACAAAGGCGAAGCAACAAGTTTGAAAGAATAGAGTTTACTTTTAAAATTGCCATGACCTGTGAGAACTTGAGCAACGCAATGATCAACATCCAACCATGTCTTAGCCAGCCGATCACGAACGGATGGAAAGAACAGAGGTGACGGCCCTTCATGGAAATTATCACTCTTACTTTGCCATTCGGATAAGGATTCGGAGTTCCTCCCAGACCTCAGTCTGCGGTTTAAATAATCTAGATGGTATAAAGTTAGTGTCCATGGTCTCCCGCGCGGAATAGTACATTGAAGCACAACGCTGTACCTCAAGATCGTCTGGAAGTACACCTGCGAATACCGGTAGGGCTTCAGTACTGACCGTTCTATACGCTTTGCATAAAAATATCAAAGCCAAACGTTGACTTTGAGTGAGGTAATTTACGTCGTGCCGCCCCTATTAGTGGCCCTATCGGCCCAGACAAGTGCACCGTAGCATATAGACCCTATAAAGTAGGTAGCCCCATATATCGGTCATTCTCCGATTCGGCGTTATTTGCCTAATTACCGTAACCATTTTTATTTTTCACTGATTTACCTTAAACTCATTAAAATATGAAACTAGTAAAAAATACGAATTCAATAATAAATGAGGCATGTTTTAATTACTGGTAGTTTTATAGTTATTGAGACTTAAAAAAATTATGAGTACGGTAATTAGAAAAGTTTAATATCTTATGCCACGGTAATTAGAAAACACTGTCAATTTTAAGTAAAATGTGATATAATATAATAAAAATAACACACATTAATAATTTGTATACATCTATTTATATAAAATGAATCCCTATTTCCCTTTATCACCTTTGGACCGATTTCACTAATTCTTTGTTGTGTTTGTTATTGTTTGGAGAAGGTTCTTATGGAAAATAATAAAAAAATGGTTGCCTGTAAAGTCGGTTTTACGGGCGAAGATTTTACGTGACAACGTCTTTTACCGATCATAGTTGAGTGGGAGAGAGACGCAAGGCATTCGGCGGGCCTCTCTCTCGTTCGGTGACTCATCGTAACGTTACCGAGCGTTACACTTTTTCATAAGTGACTCCCAGCCGCAACCTAATTTAAGACGTTGTCACGTCAAAAAAATTGATAATTAAAAGGGTACTTTAGAGTAGTGTAGGTTAGAGTAGAGTAGGGTAGAGTGGGATATAGTAGGGTAGGCTAGAGCAGGCTAGAGTGGGATATAGTAGGGTAGGCTGGAGTAGGCTAGAGTATGGTATAGTAGGAGTGAAGCCGCGGGTTCGTTTTCGCGTTATTTTCATACAGATTATTTACATTTTTAAATATTGATATAACAAAAACAAAAACATTTCAGAATATAAAAAGCAGTAGCCCAACGGCATCGGGAACAGGGTCCCAGCTACCGATGATCAGGGCTTCAGAGAGAAGAACTTCCTAACGATGCGAGCCGTGTCCAAAAGCTTCTGAATGAAGCCCTAGTTTCAGCCATCTGACGAGAGCCTCCTTAGGTGTTGGTCGAGACTCTTGGCTATTAAACCATTGGCAGAAACAACTATCGGCACATGACCGTTGAGTCCACATTCAACATGTCAACAATCTCGCGAGCCAAGTCGATACTTAATTTTTATTTGCTACAACAGTCCTTTCAGTGATGATGTATCGACCCCAGTACAATGTGACATTGCCATCTTCAGATTCTACGAGGCCGTATCTCAGAGCAAGTTGCAGATTGATAATCCTGGCTACTAGGTTGTGCCCATTCAAGTCCTCTTTGTTAGCAAGACGAGAATAATCAGAGATAGTGTGTCGAATCGTTCTCCCGGCAGGTGACACGCCCGACATAAGTCAACCGTACCATCTTACACAATAAATTCCCGACAATTCTTCGTCATGATAACCTCATCCATAATTGTACTCATCCGTAATTGACAAAACCTTCGGTTTCCCCAAATAGGTCACCAAATTGTAGCTACTAAACTGACACTAAAAAGTCTACATCAGGCCCATGCAGGGCCCGGAAAAACCGCCCGTGTAGCGCCTTACTCTGCCATACTTCCTCACGATCCTTTGCCTCAAGCACTACAAGTTTGCGCCAGTTCTCTTTAGTTAAGGAGAGCGGAGTGAGGTTCTTGACCACAGTGACCACATCTCGGATTCTCGGTGCTGACGTAAGGAACCACGTCAGCTTTAAGGAAATATTCCCGGAGATACAACCTCCGGGTCTCATGGTTGAGGAGAGACTTAGCATTAAGAAAGCCTCATCCTCCACATATCCGCGGGATTATATATATATCCCGCGGATATGCCTCATCAACTCATCACTGATGATCGCGGGTGATGCTCAAGCGCGCTTTGCATGTAGATTGACTTCTGTACCCATCTATTTTGAGGCTACAGTTAGTAAATAAGAATTAATTTTTCATACAACGGTAATTATAAACATACGGTAATTAGTATACGGTAATTAGAAAACGATAGATTTTCTTTAAAATTTCGGAAACCAACAAAATATGCAAATACTAGCTTATTACAACGTACGGAGGCCAAAGTACTGCCTCGATTTACATGATCAACTTAGGTCTAACTTAAAAAATCAAATTTATATAATGTGAAACGGTAATTAGAAAAGTTTGTAACCAAGGTTACGGTAATTATATACAAGAGCGTTTTATTAGCGGTACACTAAAGTTAGAGACGTGCAACTGCTGATGTTTTGCGGTACACATGGAGGAGACGAGACGCATTCGGAAGTGGTGTGCCAAATACTGTTTTTTAGGGGTGTGCACTCGAGAACAGAATATGTCACGGTAATTATAACTTTCCATCGGACATCCGATAATTTAATGATAATTATTTATAGACTGGTTCTAGTGAGTCAATATTTTACTATGCGATACACGTTGTTTAACACCATTTAAAATGTTGAATAGATCAAAGTAAACCTGTAAGTCATAAAAATTACAAGTAAGTTTTAACATTAAGACAGTGTGCGGACACGTTACGGTAATTAGAGAACAGAGGTTTTTGAACTTAGATTAAATTAATTTAGTCTTAAATACTTTAAACAGAAGCCTGTGTTTTTGTTTATGGCTAGATAGGGATGCTATCTAACATATAAAAATATTGGATGATTTAATATGATAAAAGTACGGATTATTCAAGCCCGGACACGTAAAATTTGCTTATCGGAGAATGGCCGATATCGTTTTTAAAGTGAAAAATGATAAACCCCAAGTTGCTTTGGATATTCTCGGGGCAGGGCATAAAAGTTCATTTTAGCTTTTTCACCTGTTGCTTTTATATGATCGACAAATGAAAAATTCCTTTCTAAGACCATGCCAAGATAGCATACAGCTTACTGATTTTTTGACGGGAATGTTATGAAATTTAATACTAGGCCATGATTTATAAAATTAACTTAGGTATGTAGTAGTAACTTTAAATAATAAAAATGTTTCATTTTATATTCACATTTATTTCAATTTAATCAATTATTTAAATCTAATAATTTAATGTATTTACCACTGTTTTTATTGTGCTAGCGGTGTTAACCTATAATTAATTGTTGCGCCCGCAATTGTATCTATCTATAAATAATTATTTAGTACTGGTGTAAACAGTTGTTGGTTAACCTGAATAAAATAAAATAAATAAAAAACAGGTACTTTCCAAGCTATAGTAGGTATGTGCTTAATTCAAATGATCTTGTTAATCCCCTTATTTCTGAACGCATGCATTCAGTAGTCAACTTTGCAAGCTTGTTTATTTTTAACATGTAGTGGGAAAAACCTACCGCAAAATCATCGGAATAAAATTATTATTTTATGGATTGCACCATATTATATTAAAAGGGGTTATGGGACATCCCGCCCACGAAAGATCTCGCTCCTGAGCGAAATGTGACTTTTTAAAATGTGCATGGGTATATTCGCCCGAAAAATAATGTACTTTTGCACGAATAAACTGTTTTTCTTTCTTTCTTTCTTTCTTCTTTACTGTTTAAATATGGTCATTTGACTTTATGGTTTGCAGATTCATATAATAAAAAAAATATACGATTTAGCTAAAATATCTCTTTACTTTTTAAAAGGAGACACCCCAGTATCATTTATTTTACACACACCCATTAAAAGTAGGTAATCAGACTAATATATATTATAAGAGGTAAGCTTTGTATGTTATTCTGTTTGCATAGGGATAATCTACGAAAGTAAAGCAATCCTATGTTAATCGAAATTTACACCGTGACTGGTGAGGTGCGATAATATTATGCTCAATCGCTTTAAAGTACTTTAGACTGAACAGGTTGATCAAAAGTGGTTCGGATTGAAAATTTTTGGTTACTAGCTTTTGCCGGCGACTTCGTCCGCGTGGAATAATAGTTCCCGTTCCCGGTTGATTTGCGGGATTTCCGGGATAAAAACTATCCTACGTCCTTTCTCGGGTCCCATATAGATATAGGGTATATCTGTACCAAATTTCATTCAAATCGGTTCAGTGGTTAGGTGTGAAGAAGAGACAGACAGACAGAGTTACTTTCGCATTTATAATATTAGTACGGATTAGTTTTATGCACCCGAAAGGTGTCAAACCAAGTGAAGCCGGAACACATTAATAATACCTGCATACACAAAATAAACAACATAATATTATAATGAATTTGGTCAAGGTCATTTGCCATCTTAATTACTATTTTGAAACTAAGTTATTTACGCACTTAGTTTTAAATGTTAATGAGTTTTTAATCTTCTAAAAGATTTTGAATTTATACAGTTTTACCTACGTATATTTTAGACAAACTGTCTTCTGCGGTCACGCCTGGAATGTTTATAATAGTTACCGTGACCCCGGAACATATAGGGCAACCGAAGGAACATGAGTGGGTTTTAGTCAGTAAAAGTCTGACACGCCCTCCCGTCGCACCCAGGACGGGAGCAGTCATTTGATGATTTCCCACTCCCCCAAAAAAAACGCCCGTGTCTTTTTGGTTACAACTCTACTATCACAAGTTCGTAGCGTGAAGTTTTAAAGAGTCAATTTGATTTGAACACATAATCTCAGGAACTCCTGGTTCGAATTAAATAAAATGATGGATAGCCCAGTTATTCAGGAAGGCTATCCATACTAATATTATAAATGGGAAAGTGTGTCTGTCTGTCTGTCTGTTTGTCTTTCTTTCACGGCAAAACGGAGCGACGAATTGACGTGATTTTTTAAGTGGAGATAGTTGAAGGGATGGAGAGTAACATAGGCTACTTTTTGTCTCTTTTTAACGCGAGCGAAGCCGCTGGCAAAAGCTAGTAAATAATAATAAAACAATATAAAATCGTTAAGAAAAGCGTAGTTGACAATAAGGCTCTCAAAGTCTTGAATAAGGACACCCAGCGCTCGCTGTTGCATTGGGTCACTAACCTATGATGTAGTAGCTCAGAAGTAGTGTGATCCGTTCTTTTTTTGAATGGATATCTAGCGCGCGTGTCCATAATTTATTGTTTTTATGAGGCATTTGGTAACTAAGGTATTGTTTTTTACATATTTGGAATGAGAATCGAATACGGAATAGCCTCCTTCAATATGTTCCTCGTCTCACATAACACTGTGTATATACAGGGTGTTCCACGGCTATGCCACATGGAAGGAAAGTACCTTAAATATTGTAAATAGAACATTTCACTTGAAGAGGGTGGAATATGTCACGTACTTATTATTTTATAACATCTTTTGTCTACCATATTTCATGCAAATAAATGATATTCTATTCTATTCTATTCTAAGAATTTGAATTTTAAAAACATTTTAAACTGTACTCATAGATATTTAAATAAATAGTTGGACCGGGAATCGAACCTGTTACTCGAGTAAATTAATCAGCCTGTAACTTTGTCATACCGATCGCGATCGAAAGGGAAAGGGATTATATTTTGCTTAATAACAGTGTCAAAAATAAAAGAAAGACTACGAATTTTAACATTTTTAATACTTTGTCAATTTATCAAATGCTCAAATGATTTTCACCTTTTCATTTAAAAATGTTAAAATTCATGGTATTTCTTTTATTTTTGACGCTATGTTATTTAGTAAAATTTAATCTTTGGGATGAAGCCTTTAGATCGCGATCGGTATGACAAAGTTACAGGCTGATTAATTTTCTCGAGTAACAGGTTCGATTCCCGGTCCAACTAGGTATTTATTTAAATATCTATGAGTACAGTTTAAATTGTTTTTAAAATTCAAATAATGTCTTCTTTCAGTAAAATGCTCTATCTACAATATTTAAGGTACTTTCCCTCCATGTGGCATAGCCGTGGGACGCCCTGTATATGACTGACACAGTGTACATGACGAATGTTATATTTTTTACATTTCAGATTTGCTCATTTCAAACGTCAGAGCCTGTTATATGCTGCGTCGACTGTGAATTGGTCAATGACACCAGGTGGGTAACATAACTGCATAGTTAAAGAACAAACATTACTTACAAACTAACAAGACGTAATCATTCTCGCTAGAGATTATGGTTTGTACCTAGTAAAGAATCTATTTTGGGTTAAACTCGCCATTCTCGCTAGAGATAATATTTTGTAGTAAAAAAACTCTTTGGGTTAAACTCGCCATTTCAATATGTATTTCGTATTTTTATATGTGTATTTTAAATTTTTGTGTGCAATATACTAGGTGTATTTTTGGTCTTGCACAACCCGCTAGGAGATGATTCTAACCATGGAAACAATATATTGTGTTTACGAGATTTCAGAGTTGGAATAATACATAAAAAATATCTTATCTTATAATGGTGCCGATTCTCTTGTCCACAAACAAACTAATGAAAATTTAAGTTAAATGCATCTTTCTCTTTCCATTTCTTAAAGAAAAGGACAGAAGATACATTTTAGTTTAATCCTGTCAAATTAGACAGCGCCGGAAGAAAATTGACGTATATTTAGACGCCATTGAAATCGCGTCTAAATTATCTATGGAGTGTCTAAATTTGACAGGACTTAACTAATATTTTATCTTCTGTCTTTTTCTTATTAAAAGGAAAGAGAAAGATGCACTTAACTCAAATTTACGTTAGTTTGTGGACAAGAGAATCGGCACCAATGTAAGATAATTTTTTCGAGATTTCAGAGTTGGTCCCATAACAAAAGTTGTTTGTTTTCATGGGTAGAATCATCTCTTAGCCGGTTGTGCAAGACCAAAAATACACCTAGTAGTACATATATGATATGAACTAGAGACCCCATCTTCGCAAATCTTTCAAAATCCCGGCTTTTCTATACTATAATATGCACGTAATTGTACATATTACCTTCCTCTTGAACCACTATGTCTTTAAAAAAAACCGTGTCAAAAACCCTTGCGTAGTTTTAAAGATCTTCTAAGCATACATTACATACATATGATACATATAGGGACAGCGGAAAGCGATTTTGTTTTGTACAATGTATAAAAACAAAGTCGTGTTAGTTACACATTTTATAACTCAAGAACGGCAGAATCGATTTGGCTGAAAATTGGTGGGGAGGTAGCTTAGGACCAGGGGACAGACGTAGAAATCTTTTTAGTTATCTTCTTTTTGTTTTTATCCTGTTTCCGTGTGACGTGACATAAAACGTGGTTTCGAGTAAAATTCGAGCGGAGTAGTAACCAAAAATCTGATAAAGCGCGGGTGAAACCGCGGGGGACAGCTATAAATGAAAACGTATTTTTTTCAGAAATGCAGTGATAGACAAAGATGGAGGAATATTCTTCAAAACTGGTCAGAAGGCGAGAGATAGTGAGTAAAATAACCATTTTATTCTACAAACTAGCTTTCGCCCGCGGCTTCGCCTGCGTGGATGTCGAACTTCTATCCACTATTTTAACCCTTTAGGGGTTGAATATCAAAAAAAAATATACTTAAAAATATATCCTTTCTTAGTGGCTATTTACTCTTTATAAAAAATAAACCCTCAAAAAAAAGTGAGCCGTCACGGGACGCCTGGCAGATGTGAAACATCGACATCGACACATCGAAACCACGGAAACGATACCCATAACCGAAATTTTGAAAAATGTTAGCCGCCATTTTGGATTCTGTAATGGACCTCATTTTCGGCATCAGTGTCCCCGAAAACCACGGAAGCGATACCCATGACCGAAATTTTGAAAAATGTTAGCCGCCATCTTGGATTCTGAAATGGACCTCATTTTCGGCATCAGTGCCCCCGAAAACCACAAAACGTGAGGCCAAAGGCCCCTCTTCATGTATGCCGATGCATCAGCAGATGCCACCTGCCGACGCATACGCCGACGTGTAGACGGGGTGGTTTGAGCGTCTATGGTAGGTATTTTGCATACGACAGACGTCCGACGATGAATCTGCCACGCATTGGCCTCCAATCCGTCTGCCGATGCATCGGCTGATGCCACCGGACGACGCATACGCCGACGTGTAGAGGGGGTGGTTTGAGCGACTGTTGTAGGTACGGTATATACGGTAGACGTCAGCCGATGCATCTGCCTCCAACCCGATAGTTGGCGGTTTTCGTGGCACAGATCAAAGGGTTTTTGCCGCAAGGCGCATATCAAAAAAAGTAATATGATTGAAAAGAAACAAAACAAAAGCGTGGCGAGCGTCGCCACGGCATGCATCGCCACGCCAGAAAGTTTTACGTGCGGCTATAGATGTTTCACATCAAAAATAAACGCGTTGATATCAGTCAGTGAGTTTAATATTATTCGCTATTCACTCGCGTTATGATTTTCGTTTATGAATGGAAAATCATCAAATGACTTCTCATGAGGGAGTAGGTATCAGACTTTTACTGACTAAAACCCACTCATGTTCCTTCGGTTGCCCTTTATGTTCCAGGGTCACGGTAACTATTATAAACATTCCGCAACCTCCGGTACCCACTGACTTTTTTCTCCACTACTCCAGGATACGTATTCATCCACATTATATTTCAGATTGTATAAACCACCTCAAGTATATGCCGTTTCCGTGCAATACCAAGGGAGTTGAACGCGTGTGGGACCAGCAGAAAGAGTGCTACTCGTATGAAATTCTCTTCAAGACCTCTCTGGTCGGAGGGCGTGATGCTGAGAGGTCAAAGTATCCTCATATGGTAAGAGTATTGCTTTCAGCTGTAATCTAGTGGTTAGTGGCGCTGACTGCTAAGCCAGAGGTCGTGGCTCCCACCCAGGACCTTAGTGCGAAGAGCATGATTGTTTGTTCTGTGTCTGAAAAAAATGTATATCAGTTGTCTGGTTAAATAGCTTAGTTTGGGATCAGATGGCTTTGTGTGAGTTGTTCAAAAATATTATATTTTATTATCTTCCCGATGGCATGGCCCAGGATTCTTTGGTCACGCTTCCTACAAAGCTAGAACGTTTTTGTCATAATAAAACACATCGGTCACTTCGAAAGAGCGGTTTTGGCACGAGTCTCATGGTTGTCTCAGAGAAACACTTTCCACCATTTTTCCCTCCTGGAAGGATTTTTAAGGAGGATTTTTAGACATTATTATTTTATCAATTCTTTCCCCACCTAGGGGGGACATTGTTATTTTTAGGGTTCCGTACCTCAAAAGGTAAAAACGGAACCCTTATAGGATCACTTTGTTGTCCGTCTGTCCGTCCGTCCGTCCGTCCATCTGTCAAGACCTTTTTCTCAGAAACGCGTCCAGATATCAAGCTGAAATTAATACCACACACTCAGGTCTGCTTCTCTCAAAGCAGTGAAAAAATCAAGTTTCTAAATCTACGCAATAAAAAGATACGGCGGTTTTTATTGCATATTTAGACATTTTCAAAGGAATCAAAACTCAAAACCTATAGGGTACTTCCCATTGACCTATAAAATTTGGCAAGAAGTAAAGTCATGTAGCACAAGTAAAGGGAAAACTCCGAAAACCGTTAATTTGTAGTTAGTTCACATCCGGCGTCCGTCTGTCCGTCTGTCTGTCAAGAACCTTTTTCTCAGGAACGCGTCGAGACATCAAGCTGAAATTTATATCAGACACTCAGGTCTGCTATCTCTCAAAGCAGTGAAAAAAATTAAGTTTCTAAAACAACGCAACAAAAAGATACGGCGGTTTATATTGCATATTTAGACATTTTCAAGGGAATTAAAACTCAAAACCTATAGGGTATTTTCCATTGACCAAGAATCATGAAATTTGGCAAGAAGCAAAGTCATGTAGCACAAGTAAAGGGAAAACTCCGAAAACCGTAAATATGTAGTTAGTTCACATCCATCCGTCCATCCGTTTGTCCGTCTGTCAAGACCCTTTTTCTCAGAAACGCTTCGAGATATCAAGCTGAAATTAATATCACATACTCAAGTGTGCTAACTCACAAAGCAGTGAAAAAATCAAGTTTCTAAATCAAGGCAATAAAAAGACACGGCGGTTTATATTGCATTTAGACATTAATTTGCAAGCGAATCAAAACCTATAGGGTACTTCCCATTGACCAAGAATCATGAAATTTGGCAAGAAGCAAGGTCATGTAGCATAAAAGGAAAAACTCCAAAACCCGTAAATTTGTAGTTATTTCATAAAAAAAATTAACGGAACCCTCGTTGCGCGAGTCCAACTCGCACTTGATCGGTTTTTTCGAATGCTTCTTCCCCCCAGGGAGAGATTCTAGAAGGGTACTTTTAACTTTTTTCCCCTCCATTTTTCCTTTTGATGAGGCGAAAGTGAAATAATCCTAAAGGTCATAGCACACTTAAGGTCCATAGCACACTTAAATGACTCTGCTCCAACACCGCCCTAAACTAAGACGACGTCCACGCGGTGACAGCTAGCAGGCACCCAGCAGTCCACGCGGCGACAGCTAGCAGACGGCCAGCTATCCACCCGCCGGCCGACCGCTACGCACTACGGAAGTTGACCCCCTCTGGACTGAGCGGCGACAGCGCACCGACCGCTCGTCTACGACGTGCGGCCAGCGAGACGTCAACTACCGAGCAGTCTGACGGCGGTATGCTCGCTGATAGCGAGCTGTCTGCTAATTTATGATGCTAATTAAAAATATATCTTTTTTTTATTGTTCTCAAAGAGCAATATTTAAAGCCCATATTTAAATTTTATTCTTTTTGCCGGGTGGGACCAGAGTCGTGTAAGTGGGCTAAACATAGCACACTCCGTAGTGCGTAGCGGTCGGCGGGTCGATAGCTGGCCGTCTGCTAGCTGTCGCCGCGTGGACTGTTGGGTGCCTGCTAGCTGTCACCGCGTGGACTGCTAGCAGTCGTCTTAGTTTAGGGCGGTGTTGGGTGGGAGCGGGGTTGGAGCAGAGTCATTGAAGTGTGCTATCACCTTAAGGCCCTAAATTTACTCGACTAACGTATTCATAAACATTTCAGGCGTTGCTTGGCTACGGAGACGACAAAGATTCAGCTCAGTGGCTGTGTGGAGGCTCTCTGATCAGCGAGAGATTTGTGCTCACTGCCGCGCATTGCATCTCGGAGACCGTCATGTGAGTAATGGCCTTTTTACCACACAAGTTCCTTTAAGTGTTATATTTACTGTACAGTCCCAAATACGGAGCCCGCCTCCCATGTAAGGGGTTGTGGGTTCAAATCCGGCCTAGAACCAACGTGACTTTTTCAGTTTATATACATGAGTGTACTTTCAAAAGTTTGTCTCCGCCATCACTGACATCCGTACCTCGGAAAGCTGTTGGGCCCAGTTGTCATTCGTAGAACTTTGACATTACTTCCAGGTAGCCAGAAAGCCAGAAAGTTTGGCCAGTCTTACCAAGGGGTATCGTATAGCCTAGTTACTGGGTCGTGGAGGTCTGAAGGCCAGTCGCTTGACGTAAAACACTGGTATCCAGCTCAATCCGGTTAGACTGGAAGCCGACCTCAACATAGTTGGGAAAAGGCAGAGAGATGACGACTCCAGTGTGGTCTTCATTCACTAACATACAAAAGAAATATATATATATTTTATTTACAGAGGACCAGTTCGTTTCGTAGCCTTTGGCATCCTGAAGCGCTCAGACCCTGACAAGTACTGGCAAATCTACAGCGTGAAGAGGACCATTGCTCATCCGGAGTACCGCCCGCCCTCCAAATACCATGATATTGCGTTACTCGAGACTGTGCAACCGTAAGTAGGGTAGCTAAATGTGTTTTAAACAAGTAATTATGGAATTTCTTTCCCATTCTTGTCTCTAAACGAAACTACACAATATGGTCCAGTTGAAGACCACCGACACCCCAGGTGATCTGGCATTTTTGTTAATCTAAGAAATATAATAAACTAGCTTTTGCCCGCGGCTTCGCTCGCGTTAGAAAGAGACAAAAAGTAGCCTATGTTACTCTCCATCCCTTCAACTATTTGGAAAAGATTTGGTTTGCGCAAACCCACAGACAAGACATGCATTTGCTCATAGATTTTATGCATTTTTAGGGCCTTTTTTGTACAACAAATTAAACAAACTGTTAGATATATATAGCATTAATTACAGTAAATGCAGTACATTGTTGACGGAATATCTATTAAAACTAAATTACACAGACACAGAGAAACTATTGGAAGTTGTAATATAATTGTAGAATTAGTTCGTAAGTTGTTTTAAAATCTAAAATTATGATGCACCCTAATTATTAGTCTTGCTAAGCGATGACCTGAAACACAGGTTTTGTTAACCTAGCTCAGGAAAGTCGCCAATCATACATTTGTAGGTTTAAGTTAAATTTTCGGGTAATATTGTTAATTTTAGTTATACACAGTTTTCTGATACTATAGGTTTATTTATTATTTAAGACTTACTTGTGGCGATTAATAACTTTAATGTGTAACTTTATTGTGTATAATGATTTAATAAACATTATTTTATTTTTTTTATTTTATTATAACTATCTCCACTTAAAAAATCACGTCAATTCGTCGCTCCGTTTTGCCGTGAAAGAAAGACAAACATACAGACAGACAGACAGACAGACAGTGGCGGATTAACGTATAAGCACTACAAGCACGTGCTTGGGGCCCCTGTTCTCCAGGGGCCTCCATCCTCTGCTGGCGTTTAATTTTATACCTACATTTCATCGAGATTCATCCACAATATGTCCGAAATCACAAGGCGCGAGCAGTCCGGGAGCAGGGTCCAAGGGCCGCGCCGACCCCCAGCAGAAGTCATTTTTTATTAATATCCGTGTTTCAACTTATTTTCTGTGTTTGTTAGTTTTATATATACTAAATAGGTAAACCCAATTTACTTACGTTTGCCAATTACCGCGGAAAATAACACTCAAACGAAAAAATCGCACATCGAAGAAATCACTTTTTTTTTCTAATATTTACCGATTTAACGATTACGTATGTTTATTATCAGCCCATGAGTGTCCACTGCAGGAGATAGGCCCCACCCAACTTTTTCCAGCGCATGCGGTTCTGTTCCGACCGCATTTAACGACTCCCTGCGACCTTAGGAAGATCATCCGTCCATCTGGCGGGAAACCGAAGCTGCACTTGCAAATACGGGGCCTACGTTCGAGAACGTTTTTCCTCCATCAGTTCTTCGATCTATGTGCTCAGCCCACTTCTACTTCAGCTTTGCGACTCGGTGGGTGACTTTGGTTCTCCTACGGGTCTACTCGAACGGAAACGGAAACCCCGAACGCGCGGTGGAAAGAACGACTTAGCGCTTACTTATGAGGCCCGAAGCTAGCGACCACGTCTCAGATCCATATGCATCACTGGCAACACACACTGATTGAAGACTTTTGTCTTCAAGCACTGGGGTATTGAGGAACGAGAAAATAGTGCGTTGTTTCCCTGACAAAACGAGTTGGATTCGGTGACCGACCTCTTTCTCGAAGTTGGACGTACCATGTCGGACTATTTGACCTAAGTATAGATACATATTCGTCCACAACTTCAAACTAGCGTTTTCAATGGTTATTTGGGTGGGCAATACATGGCTATTATACAAGATTTTTGTAATTATGTTGTTCATTTTGAGGCCCACGCGTTGAGAAACTTTACCGAGGTGGTCGAGCATTGTGCCCAGATCCTCCAGCGACTCTGCCGTGACCACAATTTAGTCAGCCATTCGAAGGTGGGTGTTGTACTCGGCGTTTATGTTGATCCCAAAGTCTACCTAGTTCTGAAGCTCAAAGACATCTTGCAATGTCTACAGTTAGAGTTTTCGAACTCTGATCCTGGAGGCGAACTGACTTGGTGGCGTTTTTGTACAAGCACCTCGATGTACCGATGGGCAATTCGACATCTCTGATGGGCCTGCAGCATGACCTTCGTTTCCACTGAAGCGATGGCCTTCTCTAAGTCCACGATCGCCAGAAATAAAGACCGACTATACTCCTCAGTCTATGGACAAAGCCCTTATCGAAAACCGGCTGGTTTGGGAGGATGGCAGTCGTCTAGCTTGCGAACAGGACGATTCGTAATGATTCTCTGTGTGCGCCGCACACTTCGCACACAGGGGCGGCGCGGCCTTGGTCCAACAGAAATTTTATACTTTCTACCTTCCATTTCCATTTAAGCAATAGAGGGGAGGGAGACAGACAGACACACTTTCCCATTTATAATATTAGTATGGATTGATTTTATTATATAATGATTTTATTATATGTATTGATGTATTGATTAAATAATGGTGCTTTTAATATTTTTTTTGTTTTTGTATGGCCATCCTGGACTTTTTTTTAAAACTAAAAGCCCATTTCATAACATTTCCTTTCAACGATCTTTTCTTCAAAAGTTAGGTGACAGCGACAATGACAGTATTGCCAGATTACTAAACAACTATTAGGCCACTCATATACACGTGAATCTAGATTGTGATAATGTTTGGGGAATCGATACAAATCTTTTATGAATAAAGGTGATATGGTTTAAATAAATTTTGTTTACATTAATAGGTAAGTGATACGAAGTTCACCGGGTCATCTAGTATGTATATAATAGTAAACTCACTGCCTGATATCAACGTGTTTGTTAATATATAACAATAACTAACTAAATACATTAAACTTGGAGGGTTTATTCTTTGTGAAGAATATAAAAAATAGCCCTAAAGGGTTAAAATAGTAGGTAGAAGTTCGACATCCACGCGGGCGAAGCCACGGGCGAAGGCTAGTAAATATTTTTAATCTAGATATTTTTTTTATCTTAATATTATTTTTGTACGTTGGAAATAAGAAAAGCTGTTACAGTATTATTTTTTACAGCATATTACACGCCTTTTTGTTATTTCAAACCGTATTAAATGGCTTTTATTTGCATGATTTGGATTTATGAAAATGATTCCATTCGTATTTTGAAAACAATTAAACATTACTTATTTGTGTCAGGTTTGACGGGTTGTAACCTCTATGGTTGTAACTGTTTTGACACTTGATTTGCCGGTTACTATGACAACGACATCCAACAGAACATGGACAACTTTTATATGGGAAAATGGAATTGTTGTTTTACTCTATCTTTCTCGCAATTTTAGAGACAAAAAGTAGCCTATGTTACTCTCCATCCCTTTAACTATCTCCATTTAAAAAATCACGTCAATCCGTCGCTCCGTTTTGCCGTGAAAGAAAGACAAACAGACAGACAGACAGACAGACAGACAGACAGACAGACAGACAGACACACTTTCCCATTTATAATATTGTATGGACTAGCTTCTGCCCGCGGCTTCGCTCGCGTTAGAAAGAGACAAAAAGTAGCCTATGTTACTCTCCATCCCTTCAACTATCTCCACTTAAAAAATCACGTCAATCCGTCGCTCCGTTTTGCTGTGAAAGAAAGACAAACAGACAGACAGACAGACAGACACACTTTCCCATTTATAATATTAGTATTGATAAGAAAAAGAAATTTAGGCCCAGACTTTTGGCATACAATGGTGCCGATTCTATTGTTCACAAACTTAACTAAATTTAATTTAAGTTTATCTTACCTTTTTAATTCATTAAGAAAAGGACAGAACATAAAATATTAGTTAAGTCCTGTAAAATTTAGACAATCCATAGATAACTTAGACGCGATTAAAAACATGGCGACTATATTACGCCAATTTTCTTCAGGCGCTGTCTAATTTGACAGGATTAAATTAAAATGTATCTTCTGTCCTTTTCTTTACGAAATGGAAAGAGAAAGATGCATTTAACTTAAATTTATAGTTAAGTTTGTGAACAACAGAATTAGCACCAATGCCACTGATTCCTTTGTAATCTAATCATCTTTTTCTTGTAATGAAATAAAAGGAAAATGATGCACTTGATTTAAATTTAGGTTAGTTTGTGTTTTAGAGAATCGACACCAATGCCACTGATTCCCTTGTACACAAACAAAACTAGATTTAAGTTCAATGCATTTTTATTCCTTTTTTCACGAAGAAAAGGATAGAAAGATGAACAATAAATGAGTCCAGGGGCCCTAGTCTGCTATTCAACTTCAACTTTTATATAATACTAGCTTCTGCCCGCGGCTTCGCTCGCGTTAGAAAGAGACAAAAAGTAGCCTATGTTACTCTCCATCCCTTCAGCTATCTCCACTTAAAAAATCACGTCAATTCGTCGCTCCGTTTTGCCGTGAAAGAAAGACAAACAGACAGACAGACACACTTTCCCATTTATAATATTAGTATGGATTATGGCAATCCACCGAATTTTCGGTGATTTCTGCCAATATCTAGTTTGAAAATAATATTTTAGTGACAATTGTACGGTTATTAAATTATAGTATGGAGATCATACACGTGTTCTTATATCCAAGAACACGAGATGACTTTAGTCTGCCATTACAATCGTGTCTGAATGATCGATTTTTTACGTGTAACGTCAAACATTTGAAAACTGTCAAAGTTGTCAAATATCCGGCCGATGACTGGTCATTGAGACACGATTGACGATTGTAATACCTAGCAGACTAGGACAGGGGTGTTAGAAAGAAAAAAGTGCACTGAGCTCAAAGTTTAGTATGTGAACAAAGAATCAGCGCCAAGTTCTTTTTTTTAAATATTTGTTTGTACTTTATTTTGCTGTGCAACACATGGGCTTATAAAGGTTTTTCATTATTTCTTTTATTGCAGCGTAAAATACAGCAAAGACGTATTTCCAGCGTGTCTGGACTACTCCGGTAAACAGCAGGATTACGCGTTCGCGACGGGCTGGGGCAAGCTCGGCAAGAATCGGCCTCTAGCTGACACTCTACAAGAGGTAACGGATATATATGTCACCGGAAAATAACAAGATCCGTAAGTTTATCAATCTACTAGGAAGTTTATAAACTTCCGTAGGATTCTAAACGGGAGATAAATTGTAATATTTTACGTAAATTTATCAATTTCCGACGTCATACGGTAAATTTATTAACTAACGGTTATCTATTCGTCAGATTTTAAACGGTTTGACCAATCACAGAAACTCTTTTAAATATACGCATCTTTGAAATACGTAAAATAACACACTGCTCTCTGATTGGTCAATGTTCATAGTGGCAATGCTTGTGTCCAGATACTGGTATAATCAGACTTGGCAAACTATAAACTGGAAGCAACAATGCCTGGTTCCTCTCTGGCACGGATGTAGTGAGTTGAGTTTTCTTTGAGTTGCAACACAGTTCAACATTTAAAACTAATAAAAACGCACAAGCAAACTGGTTTATTTATGTTCCGTGGCGAACAATGGCGGCCGCGAGGAAGGGGAAGTGACACGTGACAGACAACCAATCAGATCGCGCGTAGCGTTTGGTTACTGCTTACTTATTATTTTACGAGTGAGTTCAGTAAGTTTATCAATTTACGAAAACGTGGACGTAAAATATTACAATTTATCTCCCGTTTAGAATCCTACGAAAGTTTATAAATTTCCTAGTAAATTGATAAACTTACGGATCTTGTTATTTTCCGGTGACATATATACAGTGTACAGTGTTAGATTCTGATGTCCAAAGCCATGTTTCTACTTAATGGTGCCGATTCTATTCTTCACATCCTAACCTAAATTTAAGTCAAGTGCTTCTTTCTCTTTCCATTCATTATGAAAAGGACAGAAGATAAAATATTATGAAAAGGACAGAAGATAGAATATAAGTCCTGTCAAATTAAGACACTCCATAAATGCAAGACGCGATTAAAAACAAGGCCACTATAAATGCGTCGATTTACTTTAGGCGCAGTCAAATTTGACGGGACTAAACTAGGACGTATCGTCTGTCCTTTTCTAATTGTAATGGAAAAAGAGAAAAAGAAAAAAAAAACAAAAGAATTCGTCAGCAATAGATTTGGTTTTCTCCCACACTTACCGTGAACGAGCGAAATTGTAGAGTGCTCAATACTTTTGGCCAAGGCTGTCGGCTGTACTTAACTTAAATTTGGTTTTGTTGGTGAACAAGAGAATCAGCATAAATACCTATCTATTTTTATATGTTTTTCGAGCGTATGTATGTATGTCACATTCTGGCTGACGGGCCTGTTGGTCTAGTGGTTAGTTGCCCTGATTGCTAAGCCGGAGGTCGTGGGTTCGATTCCCACCCAGAACAAACTTTGTGTGATGAGCATGAATGTTTGTTCTGTGTCTGGGTGTGTTTTATCTATAATATGTATGTATTTAAAAAATTATATAACTATGTTTATCAGTTGTCTGGTTACCATAACACAAGCTCTGCTTAGCTTGGGATCAGATGACCGTGGTGTGTGAGTTGTCCCAAGATATTTATTTATTTATTATTCTATGGCACGCTCTACAGCCTAAATCTTTCCATGACTATAAAGCTATATGGCTTATCAACTTTTTTGAACGCACTCAAGAAATATTTATGTCTCTAACGTCTAATGTTATTTAATAACGGGCAAACCGAAGGCAGGTCCGGTTTCACATTCTTATTCCGGTTTTTGAATTATAACATACCGGCACTGGGATTACGTATCTTGCAGAAGCCGAGCGACCGCGATAATTTAGCAATATAAACGTCAATTCGGATAATTTAGCAATATAAACGTCAATTCAAAATACGTCAAGTCAAATAGTAATCTAGCGATAGTGCTGCCTCTGTGGAGCAATCAGTTAACTAAAATATGCATTTTTCGTTTGGTGGTTTCGTATTTAGTATGGTTTTTAAGAGCAAAGTTAAGTTTTTTTTGTTAAAGGTCGTATTTAATTAGTTCCAGCGATTGCTACCTTATCGTCATCGTAGCAATAAGTGCATTAGAACAATCAGCGAGCGATTAGCAATCGGTTCATACATAATACGTTTTTTTTTACGTTAAGCGATTAATCGCGCGGTGACCGCGCGATCACTGTGCAAATATTGCTGATTGCTGTTTCATAGGTAATAACCCCGCGGGTTTTCACGCCCTATCCACAAGTTCTTGGCTCTAGTTGCCCTACTCAATCCCCTTTGGTATCATATTTATTTTAGGTTTTCTTAAAATACGTATAATTTTCTCTTCTAGGTAACTCTGAACATGTTTTCTAAAGAGGAGTGTCTGAAGAACTTCCCTCCTCACAGACTGTTGAAGCAGGGGTACAGTGAAGACTCACAAATGTGCTACGGGGATGAAACTCAGCCTAAGGATACTTGTGAGGTAATAAATAATGCTTATTAATAAGTTACAGATATCCGTACTAATATTATAAATGCGAAAGTAACTCTGTCTGTCTGTCTCTTCTTTACGCCTAAACCACTGAACCGATTTAAATGAAATTTGGTACAGATATAGTCTGGAACCCGAGAAAGGACATATCGGCCATTCTCCGATAAGCAAATTTTACGTGTCTGGACTTGAATAATCCGTATTTTTATCATATTCAATCATCCAATATTTTTTATATGTTAGATAGAATCCCTATCTAGCCATAAACGAACATACAGGCTTCTGTGTTAAGTAGTTAAGACTAAATTAATTTAATCTAAGTTCAAAAACCTCTGTTCTCTAATTACTGTAACGTGTCAATCAATCAATCAATCAATCAAATCATTTATTTGCATAATACAGGTATAAAAGATGTTACAAATTGATATAGAGTGCACTGTATCATTACCTAATTAGATGTGCAAATATTTATATACAGGGTGTCCCACGGTTATGCCACATGGAGGGAAAGTACCTTAAATATTGTACATAGAGCATTTTACTGAAAGAAGACATTATATGAATTTTAAAAACAATTGAAACTGCATTCATAGATATTTAAATAATTAAATGGTTGGGCCGGGAATCGAACTTGTTCCACGAGAAAAAATAATCACCCTGTTGTTTTATCATACCGATCGAAAGGTTTCATCATAAGGGTTATTTTTTGTTAAATAACATAGTGTCACAAATAAAAGGAAGACCGTGAATTTTAACATTTGATTTGAAATTTTGTTCAGAAAAGTTAAAAGCTTACATTGCCGTAAGGACATACAATTGATAATCATAACTACTTATTACTAATTAATCTACCCACTTGAGTAGAACGCATTATTTAAATAAATAAATATCCACCACAACAAGACCAAAAAATCGGCAGGAAACGAAATAACCAAAAGTCATTACTTTGTATTCAAGAAGATAGGACTCATATTGAACATTTGAAAAATTGACTAATTTGTATTTAAAATGTTAAAATTAATGGTGTTCCTTTTATTTTTGACACTATGTTATTTAGCAAAAAATAATCCTTGTGATGAAGCCTTTCGTTTGGTAGGATAAAACTACAGGCTGATTAATTTTCTCGAGTAACAGGTTCGATTCCCGGTTCAACTATGTAATTAAATTATTTAAAATCTATGAATGCAGTTTCAATTGTTATTAAAATTCATATAATGTCTTCTTTCAGTAAAATGTTCTATCTACAATATTTAAGGTACTTTCCCTCCATGTGGCATAGCCGTGGGACACCCTGTATATATACTAGCGGCCCGTCCCAGCTTCGCACGGGTAGATATAAGATGACACAATAAAAACACAATAATAACAAAATAATAGATAACACAATGATAACAAAATTTTTTTTTAATTTGATCGCAGCGCTAACTGTCGGTACAGACAAAAATTAAAATTCGAATATTATTTAAAAGACACTGCGATGGTAGCGCCGACATGTTAAGAAGTACTGCTACGCATTTTCTTATAGAACCTTTTTAATATCATTAATATAACGGTTTTACATAAAAATAAAACCGATATTATGTGCCGAGAGGGAAAACATACAGCATTGTTTATGAAGAAGCAGTGTATACTTATCTTATATATGTGCGGTTTCCGTACTTTACCAGATGAATAAAGGTGGCGCCACTAGCGCTTCCGTTTTATAATACTTTCTGACAGCTAGGATGGCGGGGACCGCTGTCACTTCGAGTGTTCATAGTCTTCACCAGGAAGGACTTCCTGCAATGCTGTATGTTTTCCCTCTCGGCACATAATATCGGTTTTATTTTTATGTAAAACCGTTATATTGATGTGCCTCCGGAAAACATACAGCATTGTTTATGAAGACGTGTTTGTTATCTGCTGGTGAAAGGTTATAGAAAACACAACGCTATGCTGATTTTAAAGGTTTATTGTATTAAAGTTAAATCAAAATTAGTATTTAAATAAGTTTAGGCGAAAAAACTTCTTAATATATAATCAATTTGTATAAATAATTTGTAATTAGAAGGAAGTATAATTTTACTTTTCGCAAAAAGAAGATCATGGTAGTAACAACACAGACGCTTAGCGTGCACAAACCACAAAATTAATTGAAATGAATTTCACTCTTGTGCAGGTTTTGATTTAATCATATTGTAATCACTATAGTAACTATTTTGAAATTTAGGATGGAGTAAATGTACTGAAAAATGTGTGAGGATTGTCTTTAGGGAGTTCTATTTCGCGACAGTAATGGTTGAAAAATGTATTGGAGGATTTCCAATTACCTCGTGATAGGATATCGTCTATTGGTTGATTATCTGACCATCCAAGGGAAGCTACTGCTGATCTGCAACTTCCCGGAGATGCATATATTCCGCTATCTTTAAGAACACTACGTACCCAGTTTGCAATTACGGTGCGTGAGGCAGCTTTAGTTTTGTTACATACAGTTATAAAAAGATTGGTTAAATTAGCAATTTCTGACCTTCTTATTTCAGTCTTTTGTATTAAAAGCCTTATTAAAGTGACAGGACATAAATTTTTATCATGATGTTTAGATAACTTCCATGCGGATTGGCGATAATTATGTGTATCAGTCTTTGACCCAAACACAGGTATTAAATAAATATTATTGCCATCATCAAAGAAATTGTCCTTTGTTATTCTAAGCAAAGTTAAGTCATGAACCCGGCGGCCTGAAGCTAACAATAAGACCGTAGCTGTTCTGCGGGCTAAATCGAACAATGTGTCTTTGGGTGGATTAGATGAGAGCCACTCGAGTACAATCCGTGGATCCCACGTTAATGGTGATCTCCTTATTTTTGGCCTAGCTATTCCTATTGCCTTAAGGGTATGTTTAACAATAAAATTGGAGAAGGTTTGCTGTTCTACATTGGGACCGCAAAAAGTTAAAACTGCCGATTTATGTACAAGTATTGTGCTATAAGATAGATTTTCTTTTAAAAAGAGGAAAATTAAGAATTTAGCAATATCGGCTGGTTGAGGTTGTTTTGGATTTACACGAGAGTTTGAGCACCATGTTAGCCATCGTTTTAGTGCTGGCATATAAGTTGCTAAGGTTGACTGTCGCCAGCTACTCTTTAGCAGTTCCTTTTCCTTTTCGGACCAATCTTTTATTTGGGCACCCCCCCCCCAACTTTCCAGGCTTTCAGGGTTAATGTCTGTACTTGTGGAGGGGGCTGTGATGTCGTCACATCTATCAGAGTCTCCGATAAGTTCCGCAATTCGTGTGGGTGATCTAGCGCTCTGGACTTCAGGTCTTGAAGCCAGAAGACTTGAGGCCACTCCGGGGCTACTACCAGGTAAGTCCCCGTTGCCTTGTTGAGATGAGCTAAAACTCTGGGCAGCAGGCTGGGAGGCGGGAATACCCAGGCTAGCTGACGATTCGATGGTCTGCTGAAGGCGTCTTATAGTTTGCAGATAGATCTCTGGGGTCTATTGATACGTAGTTTTTATACTACAGCAGTCTTTTTTGACGCGAACAGATCTGTGTCTGAGCGGCCCCATTTCAGGAAAACTTCCGCAGTTCCTCGGGGTAAAATGTGCCATTCTGCAGGTGGCTTTCCCCGTGATAGCTTATCTGCTATTATATTGTATCTCCCTGGTAAATAGTGCGCTGACAGTTGTCTGTTAGGTGTATTAAGTTGTAGGTTAGTGCTAGTAGTCCTAGCGAGGGGTACCCCCCTCTTTCCGATTGTCCGATTGAATGAGTATGTGAGAGTTCTGTAATATTTCTGCTCTCGTCTTGATTGCTGCTATTACTGCATAAAGCTCTTTTTTGTTGCAGTGCCATCTCTTTTGGCAAGTTGACCACGCGCCTGACATTAGATGGCCGTCCAGGTGGGCACCCCAACCCCAATCCGAAGCATCTGTTGCTAGGAAATTGGTGGTCGGTCTTTTGTGTATAGGCATCATGTGACGGGTGGCTCCGCGCCACCACATCATCTCTTGATACACAACTTGGGACAATGGCTGTTTTTGGCGGGGTCGGTTCCTGTTGAACTTTCTCAAGAAGATTTGCATTTTGCGACAGTGCAGTCTTCCCCGGGGTATTACGAAGTTCGCAAAATTTAACTGACCCAGCAGACTTTGAAGTTCCCTCAAGTTGACATGACTTTTTGACAACGCCCGGTCTAAGGCAACGTTGATGCTTTGTCTTCGATTCGTCGGTAGCGACATTGTATTTGCTGCCGTTTGCCAACGAATACCAAGGTACTCCAAATCTTGTGTCGGTATCAACACTGATTTTTGGTAGTTGATATGCCAGCCCAAGTGTTCCATGTGCCTCACGGCTTCCGCAGCCTGACGACATAACATGGATTGGTCTTGATTGACCAGAAGGAAGTCGTCTAGATAGACTAGAACCCGACATCCCTTCGCACGCAAGGTCTCCGCGACCCAGCATGTTACTGAAGAAAACAGGTGGGGAGCCGAAGCTAGCCCGAACGGTAGACATGTCATCTCGTACATTTGGTGGCCGTAGCTGATCCTTAAGAAAGGTCGATGAGATTTTGCTGTTGGCAGGTGAAAATAGGCCTGAGATATGTCTATTTTCGTCATCCAGTCTCCAGGTTGGAGGAAATCTGGGACAGACGCGTGAGAAATCAGACGGAAATGTTTCGTCTTTACGAATTTGTTCAACTCGCGAGGATCGAAAATAGGGCGCATTGAGCCGTCGCTTTTCTTCCGCAGAAAAAGCTTTGAAATAAAACTGGGAGTTTTCTTGGAAACTCGTTGCAATACTCCTTGATCCAAGAGTTCCTTGATTATATGGGACATTGCAGGGGAAGTTTTGGTTGTATATTGCGCCATAATTCGGTTTGTTGGCATTAGCAAAGGAGGTTTCTTGCAAAGGGGTATTCGAAACCCCGTGATGGCCGATATTAAGAATTTGCTGGCACGTAGTGCTTGCCAACGGTTTTTGAACATCTTTAAACAACCTCCCTTGAAATGTGTCGGATAGTCACTTTTTAACCGACTTCAAAAAAAAAGTAGGTTCTCTGTTTGACCTGTATGTATGTATGTATGTATGTATGTATGTATGTTTGTCCGCAAATATCTTGCGTTTGGCTGAACCGATTTTGATGCGGTTTTCAGAAAAGTGTTCGTTACATTCTGGGGAAGGTTTTAGTATATAACACTAGTGGGTATCCCGTGACGTTGCCTGCATAGATCCTGTTTTGCTTTCTTGGGTTGTAGATTTTTAAAGACGATTGTATGTTGGACTCTAACTAAAAAGTAAAAAAAAAATAAAAAGCTTTTTAAAAAAAAGATAACCGACTTCAAAAACTAAAAGCTCAAAAATAACTATTTCCGAAGTCGGTGGCTTCTCTTCTGCCGGTCGATTTGTGTTGCCATTGCCACCGACTTCGGAAATAGTTATTTTTGAGCTTTTAGTTTTTGAAGTCGGTTATCTTTTTTTTAAAAAGCTTTTTATTTTCCCTCTTTATTTCGAAATGAATAGTTTTTTGTTTGTTTGTAACCCTCACTTTTTCCTTTATACGTTTGTTTTGTTTGTTGTTTTTTGTGGGTATCTCGAAAATTATTTTTGGTATTTTGTGTCTGTGGTCTATATTTTGAAGAGGACGGTTCTCGATATCTCGATTTTGCTGGTTCTTTAGATTTCGCAGCTGATGGCGGGGATAACCAAAAATGAGGTCCTCCGAGGGACTGTATAAGGGACAGCAATTTTGATCTTTCAAATAAAAATTCTTCGCTAGGAGGAATATTGGTGAGCGCGGCTTGAATATTCTTGTTTGGAATTTCACAGATTAGTCTTTTACGTCTAGTTTCGATACATTCTTCTCTTTTACCACAAATCAATTGTAAAGTTTGTTCGGACAATTTGTAAGATGGGGAGTCATTACCAAACGTTTCAGTGATTTTATTGAAGAGGTTATCTGATTTTAGTTCCGTGGGATTACTGTGAGCCCAATTGATAATGCTTTGTAGACCTGATTGTAATAGTTCCCTTTGATGTAACAAGGCATTGGTAGTGGCAGCCATAATTTCTTCCGTAGAAGCCAAGAAATCTTTCCCTCGGTTCAGACTATATAATTCGTCGTTTATTTTTAAGTTGCAAAAACCAGGACACGCGAGCATATCATTCAAGGTATTCTTATAACGAATATGTTGCCACGAGGTGGAATTAAAGTGTTGTAAGTTTATTAATTGACGTAACCGTTTTTCATCCGCTGTTTTAAGAACCTTTTTATCATCAAAATTTGTTTTACATGCACCTAAATCTAGTGCTTTGGGCGACACAGTCGACGGATTAGTCAAGAATTCGTGACTCGTATCGTTCGGTTCATTTATAACGTCGTTCTCGCTAGTGGTCATAAAAGAATTCGGCACAATACACTGTTGGTGCATTATAAGATTTGTGAGAGCACTGACCTGCTTGTATAACGCGTCGATCCGAGGATCGACCGTTACCTGTGAATCTCGCTTTCGCTTCTTTCGCGGAGGTTCCTCCTGCACCGCCTCGCTGTCCGATGAACTGCTGGTGCTTGAGGAGTCTTCTTTTTCTTGCTCTGGCTCCCTCTCGGGCGTAGGCGAGTTCGGAACGACCGGTCGACTGGGCCCGGCGGTAGCCTCAGTGATGTCGTCACTCGACGCGAGATTCATTGCGAAACGACCGATATTTTAAAGTTAAGATTGAAATATAACCAATAAGAAATACAATGGCGGTTTATTTAACACGTGGTAATGCAAAATTTTTAAAAAGTTAACGGATTATCCAGTTATTTTTGGATTTCGACCGCACGCGGCGAAAGTACACAACGCTATGAACACTCGAAGTGACAGCGGTCCCCGCCATCCTAGCTGTCAGAAAGTATTATAAAACGGAAGCGCTAGTGGCGCCACCTTTATTCATCTGGTAAAGTACGGAAACCGCACATATATAAGATAAGTATACACTGCTTCTTCATAAACAATGCTGTATGTTTTCCGGAGGCACATCAATGTTTATGTTTATGACATCTGAAAGTGATTATTATTTAAAATTTGACACTGCGATGGTAGCGCAGCAACTACTAATAAATTAATTGTGACTGTCAAATAATAACAGACAAATAATTAGCAATAAATTAAAATTGCGACTATAATTTGAGATTTAAACTATCCTATCTCTCAAGTTGGATCGAACTGCACATGGTGTGCGAATTTCATTATAATCGGTTAAGTGGTTTAGGAGTCCATTGAGGACAAACATTGTGACACGAGATTTATATATATTAAGATATATATATATATATATATAATATTTATATATATATGTGTGTCCGCACACTAACTTAAACTTAATGTTAAAACTTACTTGTAATTTTTATGACTTAAGGATAGTTTTCATCCCGGAAATCCCCTGAACGGGAACTATTATTCAACGCAGACGAAGTCGCGGGCAAAAGCTAGTCTTATCCTTTAACAATTTATCCCCCAGGGCGACAGCGGCGGCCCGCTACAAGTGGCGTCAGAAGTGTCGTCGTGCATGCACAGCGTGCTCGGCGTGACGTCATTCGGGCGCGCGTGCGGGTACGCGGGCGGCGCCGGCATGTACACGCGCGTGCGACACTACGTGCGCTGGGTAGAGAGTGTTGTGTGGCCGGGGTGAATGGGGAATAAACTATGAGGACATTTTGTAATTTCTGTTGTTTTTTTCTTCTACTAAAGCAATTTTCAAGATTCTACCCAAATAGGACCCCTTAGGCCCTGTCCAGGAAGGGTGAATTCGCCGCGATTCTCTCGCGCGTCTCACGCGCGAATGTTGCGTCCAGAGCCAACGCGTATAGAGCGTACCTACGAGCGAGTCGTATTTCCTTCTCTTTCTCTTTTATACGTGCACTCGCTCTGAAATTCGCGCGAAATCTGGACGCAACAAGGCGGCCCTAGTATCTCGACTCGCGCGCATTACGCGCGAATCACGCGCGAGTCGAGAGTCCGGCGAATTGCACTCGTATTACGCGCGAGTTTATTATTCGCGCGATGCTTGTGGACGCGATGTATTGGTGCCTAGTATCTCTCCAACGCGCGAGTGAATTCGCGCGAGTCGAATCGCGGCGAATTCGCCCTTTCTGGACAGGGTCTTATATTATAAATCCTGCCTGTCTGTCTTAAAGGCTAATTATTAGACTCTTTTGGACGTCATTTACTAGAAACAAAAATAGGTACTTAAACGAATCTCTAGGCCCATTCCAAAAGGCAGGTTCTTTGGAAGAACAATGGACAAGACATGAAAATAAAACCACATGATATTCACAATCAAAATTCATTTATTGCAAAATCTTAAGTGCCTAATTAAATTTATTGCTACATTAAAAATACATCTAAGTACCTAAATATACTACACTCATGTAGTAAAAACCTGATCTGATAATCTTTTATCATGTAAGGTGCGTTGGGGTAACACCGGACGGTTTTTCGAATAGTTGCAAGAATTATGCAAAAACTTTTTTTTCTCAATTTTGGTAAACACCACGCTCTTGAGAAATGGTGGAAATTGATAATGAATTTTTCGTCCGAGTTGCCGGAGGGACTGGCGGTCACTGCAGGGTGGGACGGAACAAAATAACGTTAATTACGCAATGTGGCTGGCATTAAAAAATATAGCCAAATAAGTGGAATATTTGATTCCTACGTTCTTACCCCAGCGCCTATCTTACCCCAACGCACCTTACTTATTCGGAAGTGCATCAAAAAAGGGTTATGGGGATCACTACCGCACCTCATAATCAGAATCTAGATCGATGGCTGATAATTTTATAATCGAATTTCAGACCGTATTTGACTGTGACTATGTGACCAACGGATTTCCTCTAAATTGAAGGGTGCTTCCAACCATACCCCTATTGTCTTGTGGCTATTCGGTGTTTTAATTATATTAATAGACAATGGTAATGACATAACCAAGCCGTGTCGCTCAGTTACTGGGTTGTGGAGGTCTGATAGGCAGTCACTTCACGTAAAACACTGGAATCCAGCTGAATCCGGTAAGTTTGCCGATACCATCAATTGCATATATTGTAGGTTGCCACAGAAGCAACATAGTTCATTTTAATTTCTATTTACAATATGAGTTGAAAATATTATTCAAAAGTTTTTGTACATTGTTTTTTACTATTCTAGAAGGAAAACTAAACATTTGTAATTTACATAATTATGAATACCTGGAAAGCATCGCTTAGGCGGGGATTCTCATTATCTTATTTTAATGTAGATTAATTAGTGAGTATTATTATAATTACTGAATATTTCACCAATATTAATTATGCTTTTTTTCTTATTCACAAACTAAACTAAATTTAAGTTAAGTGCATCTTTCTCTGTCCATTTTATTAAGAAAAGGATAGAAGATAGTACTGTCAAATCGGCAAGCGCCTGAAGTAAATCGACGTTATTGTTGGGGCATTATTTTTTTCGCGTCTAAATCATCGATGGGGGTATTAATTTGACAGGACTAAATTAAATGAAATGGAAAGAAAACGATGCTCTGGGGGCGTACCACAAGCCCTTATAAACAGTATTACTTAGATATTACTTTCAGTGGGAAAGAGACGGCGCTAGACAACGTGTCTAACGCTTTCACTTGCACACTCCTGAACAGGAATAAAACAATCTTACTTTAAACGTCATGGTAAAGGGGCTAAACTTAAATTTTGTTTCGTTTGTGTAAAATGGAATCGGCATCAATGTATTTTTGCAGCCAATGATATAAGTAAAAAAGTATAGATAGGTTATATGCAGTCTAAAAGTGGCACTTTAAAAGTTTGCCATCTGACCAACATGATACTAAGTATCACGTTGACATTTGACGTTTATCTCTTTTTCACTCGCATTACTTCAAACATGCCATCCTACTTTGACGTGTAATGTATGTGTGCGTTAGTGTGCCGTTTTTGAAGATAGAATTTCGTTTAGGTAACCTATCTACACCTTTTTACTTATAATAACATTGTTTGCAGCTATATTTTTAGTTCGACAGTAGAAATCGCAGTGTAGACTGAACATCAGAGCCAACTAAATTATTTCTAAGCATTACAGATTCATAAATTAGTTAAGTACCTATATATTAACAATGATTATGTTGTTATAACTTATAACTAATTTAATATGTATTGTCTACTTATTTTTCTAATCTGAATACTCAAACACAAATTAAAATAATAATTATTCTTATGACTTTTTTTAAATAAATATATATTTTTTTAATATTAGTTTTGAAGGAAAACATCGTCAGGAAATCTAGACTTACAATTAAAGTAAGCCTGAAATCACCACACCGCCTTGAGCGCGCGTGGTGATCAATGCTCGTGCCTTCTCTGTATGAGAAGAGGTCTTTGCCCTGCAGTGGGACAGTAATAGGCTGGTACTATTATAAATATTATATTTGAGTATTCGGAATTTATTTTACGGGGTACATTGTATTACTGATGTCAAAATATTGAATTATATTTTGGAAATATGTATAGTCGACATGATTCAAAAAAGTGTAGTCATATTTGAGGAGGATTTTCGTTTGTCTGATGCAGTATAGCATATTATAGCAAGAATGGATGTTACTCGTTATTTGTTCAAACTTTCCCGTCAGCGATTGAAATTCCAAAAATCATTTATTAGTTAGGACATGGATTCAGTAGTTTAGGCTGTTTCTTTACATAACAATAAAAAGACAAAATAAAAAAATTATGTTATAAGTACAATCGACAAAATGGAATCATGACCCACCATAAGCTTATTTTCCTACAGACATTCAAATACAATTAGGTCGACAATCGCGTAAACATGTATTAAAAATGTCACACGTCTAGCCTTATTATTTTGACAGCTTCAAACGATTTGTCGTCGAAATGGGTCATGATTCAACTTTGTCGATAGTACATGGCCACACTTTGTAGAAACATTTTATATATTTTCAATACATAAAAGTAAATTTGAATATATTATATTATTATTTGTAATTTACGTCTTATAATGCTTGACCTCGAATATTTTTATATTTTGATATATTTTTTATCTTAAATTCTTTCCTTATCCATAAAATCCTAACTGTTAGTAGTGCAATCGAAAAATCAGCGTTTAATCATGCTGTCTCCTTCATTTATATTTATATTATAGGGTGTGAGTGAAATAGCACGATACATTATTTTGTTTTACCTCTTATATATTTATGTGACAGTTATTTAGTCAGATTTTATGAATAAGATATTACAGGTTAGATTTGCAAAAACGAACCAACACATACAATCTCTTTATACTTAAATGTTTTATTTAACACTAGCTTTTGCCCGCGACTTCGTCCGCGTAGATTAATAGTTCCCGTTCCCGAGGGATTTCCGGGATGAAAACTATCCTATGTCCTTTCTCGGGTCCCAGACTATATCTGTACCAAATTCTTATTTCTATTCGTTTTTATGTGATAATCCGTACTAATATTATAAATGCGAAAGTAACTCTGTCTGTCTGTCTCTTCTTCACGCCTAAACCACTGAACCGATTTGAATGAAATTTGGTACAGATATATTCATCCCTAAAATCCCCCAGGAACAGGAAACCCGTAAACGAAGTTGCGGGCAAAAGCTAGTATAGCATAATTAAGTATTTCTTTCCTATCACAAATCACAGAAAGTAATGAATAGTCTACAGACACAATTTCAAATGAGATGAAGAACTATTTTAAAGCATCCGTTATTTTAGAACTCAATATTAATATACTTTTGAAAAAGTATTGGTTCGTTTTAGCATTTCCTTAGGTCTGACAAAATACTCTTCGTGTGTTCATTATAGATTAATATTCTTTTTATATATTTTCTGTTCTCTTTAATTTTATACAAGGTGTTAATTTTATTTGCAAATATGTCAAACGATTTTTTTATTACATGAAAATGAGAACAATATTACCACCTTGTATATAAATTTAGTTAGTACAGGCTGACTTTTAATATAGTTATATTCAACAAAACAATATTCAGTGTCGCCATATAAAAAAGAAATATTCGAATCTCAACAGTCTACATTTTTTTTTATTAGTGAAAATTATGTTTTTGTGTGAAGTAAAAATATTTATCAGTTAACGGCCCTGAAATTTCAACTATTTTGTTGTCCGTGTGTACTCTTGAATGCAAAAAAAAACTACAAAATATGTAAAATTACATAATTCCTTCTACAATCACTATTCAATATTAAACTCGAACAAAAATTACTGAAAAAATTACGTTTCTTGTATTGTTATATTTTTACTTATGTTTTTACTTGAAAAGATAGATCTCCTTATGCGAACAAACTTAATTTTAAACTTCTTTTATTTTTATTACTAACTGACCCCAACAGATGTAGTTCTGTCAAACGGAACTAGGACACTGTTTTGTTTCTATCATGGTGTTTTAGAAATGAATATTCATCATATTTTTTTTTATTTCATAGTCAATACTTACTTCGTGGTCATGCAGCTGTCCGGAGTGGAGACAAATTAAATATTATAAAAAAAGGTCCAGCCATTTTCGATTTTAAATGGTACACTAATAATCTGATTTTATTTTACATTTATAGATTGATTCCATAACAAAAATTGTTTTATGGTCTCCTAAAAGACCTAAATTATCAAAAAAGAACTAACTAAATGAACTATTTCATTACATTATGGTTGGGAGGGCATTGAACTTTTGTTAGAAACAGCTGATATTTTTTTCGCGATTTCAGAGTTGGTTCCATAATAAAAGTTGTTTGTTTTCATGGGTAGAATCATCTCCTAGCGGGTTGTGCAAGACCAAAAATACACCTTGTATAACTAAACTATAATTAAAAGTCACCCTGTATACATAACATAAAAAACTCAATTTACTTTGATTATGTTTGTGTGTGTGTTTGTCAGTACATCGTATAGTGTGTTCGCTTGCTTGTGTGTGTGTGTATGTGGCGCGGTCGCCGCCGGGAGGGGGGCGCGCTATGGGGGAGTCATACTGCCGCCATACTCAGGGGAAGCACCACGACCTACAATAAACATGAGCTAATTAATATGAGACACATACATATGAGACCTATAATGAAAATGAAGAGAATATAAATAATGGCAAATGAAGAGAATAGTTTTTAAAAGTCCGTTAAGTTTCGAGTTCAGAAACTAAACTAAATATAAGTAAAGTACTTACATCTTTTTCTTTCGATTTCATTAGGAAAAGGACAGAAGATACATATTAGTTTAGGCCTGTCCTGTTACTTTTAAGAAGACTCCTGGTGACATGAAAGATTCATTTATTTGCTGAACACATTCATTAATATGCTAAATATCAGCTGTCTCATACATTATAGTCGGGAGGGCATTGAACTTTTGTTAGAAACAGCTGATAATTTTTTCGAGATTTCAGATTTGGTTCTATAATAAAAGTTGTTTGTTTTTCATGAGTAGAATCATCTCCTAGCGGGTTATGCAAGACCGAAAATACACCTTGTATAATATGCATAGATGTTACAACTGTTACAACTCATGAGGTAGATAAGGAGGCAGGTATTCACTATGAGAAGGGTCAACAGGGCCAACGCCTGCCGGGGTTGCGGAACAGTTCTAATAGTTGCCGCGGCCCCGGAACATAAAGGGCAACCGACGGAACATGAGTGGGTTTTAGTCAGTAAAAGTCTGCCCTCCCGCCGCACCCAGGACGGGAGCAGTCATTTGAAGATTTCCCACTCCCCAAAAAAACAGAAGTATTCACTCATGCTTTAGACCTCAGTATGACCTCTCACCTCGGCCTCTGCCGCGGCCTCGACCCCTGCCCCTCCCGCGGCCGCGTCACCTTCTTCCATCGCCCAGTCCTACCATGTCTGGAAGTAAAGGTATAATGTTTTATAATATGTTACAGTGTTAAGTAAGATAGCAACTATGGTCATCTATTGTTGTTGAAACTAACGTGCTGTCGGCCAACTTGTGATCTAATGAAAGTACAGCTGTTGACGGTCTAACGCAGTGGTCGGCAACCTGCGGCTCACCCGCCACATGCGGCTCTTTGGATGTGAAGCTACGGCTCTTTAGTCCCATACGAAGTAGTAGAATTGTAGGTAGGAAAAAATTATGTGGATCTTTAAAAATGTTGAAATTTTGTTGATCAATATTTTTGACTCTTCCAACTCAAAAGGTTGCCGACCTCTGATCTAGCGGTATCGTCGCGTTCATATTTATCTACAGGCGACAAGCAACCACTCTACCGACAGGACGTCACAAGCCTCCTGAGTGGAACATCATCTTTTGTGTGACAACCCTAAACCTTCGAACACTCGTGATTCGAGACACAATAGTAAGAGAATAGCAGCACGACAGCCGGCTGTCGCTTGGTCGTTGAAAGGTTAAACCGTCGAAAAAAAAATTTGCGTATAGCCAAAAGTGTAAAAAAATAAAAAGTGAGCCGTCACGCCTGGCAGATGTGAAACATCGACATTACATCATCGCCACACAGTACACAAGACTGTGACTGTATATATGTATATGTCACCGGAAAATAACAAGATCCGTAAGTTTATCAATCTACTAGGAAGTTTATAAACTTCCGTAGGATTCTAAACGGGAGATAAATTGTAATATTTTACGTCCACATTTTCGTAAATTTATCAATTTCCGACGTCATACGGTAAATTTATAAACTAACGGATATCTATTCGTAAGATTTTATATGGTTCGACCAATCACAGAAACTCTTTTAAATATACGCATCTTTGAAATACGTAAAATAACACACTGCTCTCTGATAGGTCAACGTTCATAGTTTATGTTCCGTGGCGAACAATAGCGGCCGCGAGGAAGGAGAAGTGACACGTGAGTTCACGTGACAGTCAACCAATCAGATCGCGCGTAGCGTTTGGTTACTGCTTACTTATTATTTTACGAGTGAGTTCAGTAAGTTTATCAATTTACGAAAATGTGGACGTAAAATATTACAATTTATCTCCCGTTTAGAATCCTACGGAAGTTTATAAACTTCCTAGTAGATTGATAAACTTACGGATCTTGTTATTTTCCGGTGACATATACACCATCATATTAGCGTGGCGACGCGTCGCCACGGCATGCGTCGCTACGCCAGAAATTTGTTTTACGTGCGGCTATAGATGTTTCACATCAAAAACAATACCTGTGCACACTTTTTACTAGTTTTTAACTGCCAAAAACCGAAATGGCTGCCGGCAATGGGCATATACAAAATTTTACTTTCAAGTAAATCTAAATCATCACTGACAACCCGTACCTAAAAAGCATACGTCCCGGTTGTCATTCGCAGAGCTGTGACAGTCGTTCTACAAGCCTGAAAGTCTGACCAGTCTAACCAAGAAGTATCGTATTATCCAGTATTAACTTTGCCTTTTAGAAAGCTTCTGTAAAATAAGTCAAACACGACCAAATCTTACCTATATTCGTAGCGGTCTTCTCAAGGTAGGCCAGGGGACCTTGAAGAGGGGTCCCGGCGTACGCCCCTCGGCCTCCAGCCAGAAACATACCCTGAGCGAGGCTGTTCTGCATCTGCCAGGAGTTGGAGGTTCATGAAATGGGCTGGAGAATTATGACAGTATTTTAATTTAACCTTTTGACCGCCAAAACAGCGAATTCGTGCCCTCGGGTCCAGCTATTTAAATAAGTATAGAAGTATGTCACGGGATCGTGACCGTGGCTATTTGTTTGTCATCTATACATGACTCTGGCGGTCAAAAGGTTAAACCGCCAAAATTTTACAAATTCGCATGATTTTTTGTTGATTTATAAACGTTGATTAACAATATTTATGCTATTAATTGGCTATCTCTCGCAGTTTCACCCGCGTTACGTTAGGTTTTTGGTTACTGCTCTTCTCCCGTGGGACATAGCGTGTTGTTATGTAGCCTATGTGTTATTCTGAATCTGATGTATAAGCTACATTACTGTAAAGTTTCAACGAAATCCGTTCAGATGTTTTTGCAAGAAATAGTAACCAACACAGATTGTCACATTTACAATATTAGTACGTTTTTTGTTTGTTAGTCTAAACAGGCTAACCTCTGGAACAGCGTATCGGTCGTTTTACACCATCATGTACGACGTACTTTTTATGAGCTGTCAAAACGCAATTCTCCAATAGATTTTTAGAGCAACGTCACCGAAGAGGTCACTAAATTAACAACTCAGTTGACTAACAATATTTATTGATTTCAAAGCCACTAAAAAGCAAATTTACAATAAATTTAGAATGAACTGAAGTTTTTGGGCTAAAAAAGAGGTTTAGAAATTGTGTCTAACATTTATTGGTTAATTATGTAAAATACCTAATGGTTCTAGTCTATGATAGCCTGATTCGCGCGGAATAGTACAGGCTATACAGGGCACAAGAGCAAAACAGTAACCAAAAACCTAACTTAACGCATTTGAAACCGCAGGCAACTGCTAGTAAAAATGTGCAAAAGCCAAATCTAAAAAATAATAATAAATAAAAAGTCTACATACCTTGCAAGTGCTGCCATTTCAAATAATCAAGCGGTGTGGAAAGGTAAAAAAATAAATAAAACAAAAAAAAAGAAAATCAAAATTTTATATATTTTTTAAGAAAAATTAAAATTAATTTGCAATCTATCTACTAAACAAAATGAAAATGAATTTAAAATTCCTTATATTTAATAAGTAAAGACATGCAATAAGTAGGACATGCCTAAAGTTCCCGTTACGATAAGAAATCAATTTTGTAACAGTAATCTCTTATTCAGTACCTAACTTGTAACATATCTTTACTTTTAAAATTGAGGAATATTTCCTAAGTGAAAATTTGATTAAGACAGTCACGGTTGAAATAACAAAAATAGTTTAAATTACCTGAGGGAGTCTATCCACTGTACTCTACCTACTTATATAGATTATACTTAATTCCTAGAAGTTTAGTAAAATTTTATATACTTATCTCTTCGAACTAACGTAATTTTAGTAGGTCTATTGCAGTCTATTGTGTATGCCTTAATTATTTTGTGATCATAATATTTATTATGCAATATAATTACAGTAGAAAAATAAACTGATAAAACTAATACTTTGAAACCGCTAATTCAAGTCCAATTTGACCAATTTGTACTTAAAACAAAGTTTTTAGCCAATTCTCGACTTATTTCTAACCAACAACGGCTTTAAAATCGCCATTATTTAAATCATCACTAGGCGATTTATCACTAGAACAAAGTCCAGAATTTCAGATCCATTTGATACACTGTAACGCGTTGCGCGTTACTACCGACGTTGCACAGTTGCGGGGTACGCGGGTGGGTGCGGGGGACGCGGTACCTGCTGTTGCTGTAACGCCGCCTGTTGCTGCAACGCTGCTTGTTGCGCGGCGGCCGCTGCAGCCATTTGTTGCGCCTGTAACGATTGTTTTTTATTAAACTGACTGTTTAGTGCGGTTTTATCCGCTACTGAGTATAACCGACCTGCCGAGGTTGCGGAATAGTTCTAATAGTTACCGCGCCCCGGAACATAAAGCGCAACCGAAGGAACAAGGGTGGGTTTTAGTCAGTAAAAGTCTGACACTCTCTCCCGCCCCGTCCCGAGCGGAAGAAGTCATTTGATGATTACTCATCCTCAAAAAAAAGGATAACCGACAAGTGTGTGAAAAAACTTTGTAGAAAGTAAATGTTTACAAATTACACCGGCCGCAGTCATAATATTATTACTACTAAGAACACGCTAAGTGGATATTATATACGACCGTAAATAGCTATGTCTTTTACTATCACTTACTTGAATGTATTCTGGCAGTTGTGAGTTTGCCATGCTCACTCAAATGTCTCGCTGATAGTGCCATGCGTTGGATCACGGGGTTCCCTTCAATGTGGTTTGCTCAATGGTACCGATTTGTACGTCATGCTCATGAACGGTAGGGGCTGGTAATTTCTTAGTTGCCTCACCAAGAGCGCCTTCTCACTAGCATTTGTCCAGCGTAGGCGTTCGATAAACGTATGCGCGCCGCAACTACTCGGCGTAGACACCGCGTTGTCGCGGCGTCAGTGCAATGGTAAATGAATGCACCATAAGTTGGAGCAATATACCTGCAAACTTCGTTCCGCCACGTGCACGGCATGGGCATGGTCGCCTGTTGCACGGCCTGTGTGTTCTGTTGTAACACTTGTTACAACTTGTAACAACATACTGCACACTGTTATAGCAACGTACCTGCACACTCTGTTGCACTACATGTTGCGGCGCGGGCGCCTATTGCACGGCCTGTGTGTTCTGTTGTAACACTAGTTACAGCGACATACTGCACACTGTTACAGCAACATACCTGCACACTCTGTTGCACTACATGTTGCGGCGCGGGCGCCTGTTGCACGGCCTGTGTGTTCTGTTGTAACACTTGTTACAGCAACATACTGCACACTGTTACAGCAACGTACCTGCACACTCTGTTGCACTACATGTTGCGGCGCGGGCGCCTGTTGCACGGCCTGTGCTGCCTGCGTGTTCTGTTGCTGTTGACACTTATTGTACACAGTGTGGCCCTGGGCAGAAATGTTCTATAGTCAGAAAACAAAATTAATAAACACAGTGCCCCCTTCATGCCATGCCAGGTCCGGATCTAGGGAGAATAGACAAGGCGGCAGTTTCAGGGGGGCGCCAAAATTATAATATACGGTCACAGTATAAATTGTCATTGTGTCAATGCAAGAGGTTGTGAGTTTAAATCCGGGCAAGCACCAATGTGACTTTTTCAATTCATATGTACTTTCTAAAGTTTATCTTAGACATCACTGACATACCCTGCCTCGGGAAGCACGTAAAGCCGTTGGTCCCGGTTGTCACTCGTAGAACTTGGACAGTCGTTACGGGTAGCCAGAAGCCAGAAAGTGTAACCAAAGGGTATGGTGCCGCCCAGTTACTGGGTTGTGGAGGTCTGATAGGCAGTCGTTTTGCGTAAAACACTGGTATCCAGCTGAATCCGGTTAGGCTGGAAGGAAAAGGCTAGGGAGATGACCCAGTACATTCCAGAGTCCGGACTAACCTGTAAGTCCGCCAGTAAGTTCTGCCACTGGCTGATCTTGTCGTAATGCTTTCTCAACAACTCTTCTTTCCTCTGAAGCTCACACTTCAGTTCATTGTTATCTTCTTTCACCAGCAATTCTGGCTTCATCGCTGATAGCAGGAATCTAGAAGATTACAGAGAGAATTGTATGTCTGAAAATCAAATGTAAATTAAACTGTAATATCGGAAGTTGGTTTTGTTTCTGTTTCATGTCTGTTTCATGACGGGCCTTTTGGTGTAGTGGTTAGTAGCCCTGACTGCTAAGCCGGAGGTCGTGGGTTCGATTCCTACCCAGAACAAACTTTGTGTGATGAGCATGATTGTTTGTTCTGTGTCTGGGTGTAATTTATCTATAATATGAATGTATTTATAAAGTATATAAGTATGTATATCAGTTGTCTGGTTACCATAACACAAGCTCTTAGCAGAGCTTAACTTGGGATCAGATAACCGTGTGTGAGTTGTCCCAATATATTTACATTTATGTAATTCGCTGTCTGTTGTGTAAAATGCCACCAACTTCCGAAATTGCAATTCGGTTTCTTCCTTTAAATTAATATACCCTTATGTTACTCCCATGGCTGAGACAAATTCAATGACACCTCATATTATGTCGAAATCCGTTAAACGATTTAGGTTCTAGAGCGTGCCATAGAATGAGATAGTTAAAAATCGATGGATCTGTTGATCGCTGCAGGTAAATAAAACGCAACTCATCGTGGCGCCAAATCGCTACGCCGCCGTGTTATCACCTATTAAATTTGATAACACAGGCCTGTATATCGTACGTATCCGATTAGATATTATATAATAGGTACTTGAAGAAATAAACACACAGGAATTCGAAGTCAGTAATCTGCTAGAAAATGTTGCCTTATCTTTGTAAAAACAATACGAGAAACACGTAATTCTTACGCGTTTTCTGTAATCTATCTTATCTTCTTTGCCTCTTACGAAGAATTCCTCATGTTTATTGAATGCGTTTACAAACATACTACGCACACACAGACAAGAAGCAACATAGTAGTATTGTTGTAGTGCAACATATATTATAATATCTGAAGAATTGTAGATCATACATATATTTTAATCGTACGTGAATGGAAACCACGACACGCAGCCCACCAGCCAAATGCTTAATCAATTTATCAATCGTGTTGTCACATAATTTAAGTTTAAGGTAATCTTATAATGTCGGAAATAGGTTGTTGTGCTGACTAAACGGGATACCAGCGCCGCCTGGTGGCGCTCGACAGAGTCCACAACGTGGAGTTCGACCGGAGCTAGATCAGTCGTTGGGTGCGGTGGAAGAGTAAACGCCGACAAGACTTTACTCCGATGGGATTTCACGCCAATAATACTCTTCGTCATCAGGGCCATCATCAGGCGAAGCGTTTTGTCGGCGTAAATTACCGTCGACGCAAAGTCTTGTCGGCGTAGTGGTTGTCTGCGTTTAGACGCACTCATGGAGAGATAAAAAGACGTTACAGGCAGACCAAGTTATATGTGAAATGGCTAAAATTGGAACCACTGCTGACATGACATTTCAGTCATACATTTGACTTCAATGATATTTTAAGTAAAAAAGGCGTAGATAGGTTACCCAAACGAAATTCTATCTTCAAAAACGGCACACTAACGCACACATACATTACACGTCAAAGTAGGATGACATGATTGAAGTAGTGCGAGTGAAAAAGAGATAAACGTCAAATGTCAACGCAATACTCAGTATCATGTTTGCCAATTGGCAAACTTTTAATGTGCCACTTTTTGACTGCATATAACCTATCTACACTTTTTTACTTAAAATATCATTGTTTGACTTCATTTGAGTGTACTCTGTTTCTTTCTCTTTCCAACGCTGAATAGACGGAGTCGCCCTCCTTCAGTTCACAGATAACTTGGTCTGTCTGTATTTTGGCTTAGCCATGTTCCCGTCTCTATCGTGCACTTGACGTTTAGCAGTTGTATAACATTGACAAGTATAGTGCTAAGCTAAAGTCAGTGCTTAGTAAAGTCTATTTATATCGCCATAAATCTATACTACCAACCTCTTCTGCAAGAAGAACGCCTCCATCTGCCTGGCGAGGTCGATGAACCGCTCCACTTCCACCTTCACCTCCTCCTTCTCCACGCACGGAGACGCTTCCTGCTTCGTCAGCACGTTCAGACATGCCTGGAACACTTTTGTGATGATGAGCTGTCCTTGACGTAACTGTAGGAGACTAGCCCCCGAATCTCAGATTAATCTGAGCCCCGAATACTCAAACGAAGAACGCAGCTGATAGAGGTAGAACGGACAACGGTATAAGTGTGACCAAAAAGTGGAGCTGGATAAGTCTGCGTAATCGTAGTCTGAATTAAATATTTTTTATCGGGATGCCGTGATTTGTCACGGACCACCACTGGTTCTTAGACTTTATTAAAATCTGCCCCATTTGAGCTTGCCACCGGGGTAGTGGTTAGCACTGACAGACAGGTGGCGTTTATCACCCCAGTGGTCAATGGTACCTATTTAGTTTCAACGGCACTTAGACGCACACATACAATATTAGAAAAGTATGCTAAGAACTCCATGAGTTCTTAGCCCATGGGCGTAGCCACACTGGGGCAAGCTGGGGCGCTTGCCCCACCCTGGCTCTGATCTAAGGCGCCTAACTAAAAAAAATAATAATAACAACAATCATATTATCCGTAAGAAAGTTACCTACACAATAAAAATAGTCGACATGTAAAAAAGTGCGATCAAAACAAAAATCGCGCACGATTGACCGAATGCGCGCATCGCAGCAGCCTTTTGAAACCGAGCCGTATTTCCGTAGATAAATACACACATCAACATGGTCTAGAGATATTTCAATGAAACCTAAATAACTAGTTATAATTCTATTAACTTTTTGTTAAGACACCTATACATTAAAATAAACCTTGTTTATAGCCTATCTAATCTGATATTAAACTTTTAGATAAGGTAAAATTAAAAAAAAATTAAAATAAGAGGAAAAACTCAGACAGAATTTCAATCTTGAATTTATTTTTGAAACATCAAAACCTAAACAACACAACTATTTTTTTAATAAAAAATAACCGGTCAAGTGCGAGTTGGACTCGCGCAACGAGGGTTCCGTTAATTTGTTATTTAGTGAAATAGGATCTGGTACACTTGCGCGAAAGACATTTGCGCGAAAGACACTTGCGCGCGGACGTTTGGGCGAATGGACACATGCGCGAATGGACGTTTGCGCCCATAGACATTTCCGCGAATGGACACTTGCGCGACTAGACGTTTCCGCGCCAAACCACTTGCGCGAAGCCCTTTGCGCGACGGACACTTGCGCGCCAGACAGTTTCGCGAGAGACGTTTGCGCCCAAACACTTCCGCGACTAGACACTTGCGCGAACTTTTTTCCAAAGGACATTGGGCAAATTTAAAAATATTATTAAGGGGTACCAATATTTTTTTATTTACTTAGTTTTTATTATATGGCGTCCACATACCTACCGAGGGTGGTAAGTCGTTTTCAAAAGCAAGATGGCGGCCATGATATTTTTCACAAAATACGTCATGGGTGTCAATTTCAAGGTTTTTTAGGGTGCTAAGGTCGAAAATGAGGTCGATTTGGGAATCCAAGATGGCGGCCGTGACCTTTCTGACAATATGCATCATGGGTGTCGTTTTCATGGTTTTTTGGGGTGCTAAGGTCGAAAATGAGGTCGATTTGAGAATCCAAGATGGCGGCCGTGACCTTTTTCACAATATGCGTCATGGGTGTCGTTTTCATGGGTTTTTGGGGTGCTAAGGTCAAAAATTAGGTCGATTTGAGAATCTAAGATGGCAGTCTTGACCTTTCTCACAATATGCATCATGGGTGTCGTTTTCATGGTTTTTTGGGGTGCTAAGGTCGAAAATGACGTCGATTTGAGAATCCAAGATGGCGGCCGTGACTTTTCTCACGCATATTGTTAGAAAGGTCACGGCCGCCATCTTGGATTCTCAAATCGACCTCATTTTCGACCTTAGCACCCCAAAAAACCATGAAAACGACACCCATGATGCATATTGTGAGAAAGGTCAAGGCCGCCATCTTGGATTCTGAAATTGACCTCATTTTCGACCTTAGCACCCCAAAAAACCATGAAAACGACACCCATGATGCATATTGTGAGAGTGGTCAAGGCCGCCATCTTGGATTCTGAAATTGACCTCATTATTGACCTTAGCACCCCAAAAACCCATGAAAACGACACCCATGACGCATATTGTGTAAAAGGTCACGACCGCCATCTTGGATTCTCAAATCGACCTCATTTTCGACCTTAGCACTCCAAAAAACCATGAAAACGACACCCATGATGCATATTGTGTAAAAGGTCACGACCGCCATCTTGGATTCTCAAATGGACCTCATTTTCGACCTTAGCACCCTAAAAAACCTTGAAATTGACACCCATGACGTATTTCGTGAAAAATATCATGGCCGCCATCTTGCTTTTGAAAACGACTTACCACCAACGGTAGGTATGTGGACGCCATATAATAAAAACTAAGTAAATAAAAAAATACTGGTACCCCTTAATAATATTTTTAAATTTGCCCAATGTCCTTTGGAAAAAAGTTCGCGCAAGTGTCTAGTCGCGGAAGTGTTTGGGCGCAAACGTCTCTCGCGAAACTGTCTGGCGCGCAAGTGTCCGTCGCGCAAAGGGCATCGCGCAAGTGGTTTGGCGCGGAAACGTCTAGTCGCGCAAGTGTCCATTCGCGGAAATGTCTATGGGCGCAAACGTCCATTCGCGCATGTGTCCATTCGCCCAAACGGCCGCGCGCAAGTGTCTTTCGCGCAAATGTCTTTCGCGCATGTGTCCTGATACCAGTGAAATAACTACAATATTATGGCTTTCGGAGTTTTTTCTTTACTTGTGCTACATGACATTGTTTCTTGCCAAATTTCATGATTATTGGTCAGATGTATCACCGTTCTTCCCGTACGGTGAGCTACACATAAAGCTATACAAAACCAGTATAAGCTGACTTCTGATTGTACAAAAAACATACCCAATGCGAGGTAATAATACCCTATAGGTTTTGATTTCCATGCAAATGTCTAAATATGCAGTATAAACCGCCGTATTTTTTTGTTGCGTTGATTTAGAAACTTGATGTTTTTACTGCTTTGAGAGATAGCAGACCCTAGTATGTATATTATATATAATAATTTCAGCTTGATATCTCGACGCGTTTCTGAGAAAAAGGGTCTTGACAGACGGACGAACTGACGGACGGATGTGAACTAACTACTTTACGGTTTTCGGAGTTTTTCCTTTACTTGTGCTTCATGACCTTGCTTCTTGCCAAATTTCATGATTCTTAGTGCCAGGCCACACGGTGCGGCAACGCACCGCACCGCATTACTCCGCACCGCACCGCGGCCACACGAGCAGTGCGGCGTCGCAATGTTCTTACGGCGCCGCTGCGGCACCGTATGATATACATGTAATTATTATCAACGAGCGAGCACTTTTGCCTATGCCGTATAAACAACTGAGCGGTGCCGCTGCGGCGCCGCTGCGGCACCGCACTGCTTGCACCCCTCCACGCCTCATCTGCCTCGCGCCGTTGTCCGGTGTGCATGCGGTGCGGCGCCGGAGCGGTGCCGGACGTACCGTGTGGCATACCATTCATTTTTATATGTAAAAAACCGTTGCGGCACCGCTCAGGCACCGCGCCGGAGCCGCACCGCACCGTGTGGCCTGGCACTTAGTCAATGGGAAGTACCCTATAGGTTTTCATTCCCTTGCAATAGTCTAAATATGCAATATAAACCGCCGTATCTTTTTATTGCGTTGATTTAGAAACTTGATTTCTTCACTGCTTTGAGAGATAGCAGACCTGAGTATATGATATTAACTTCAGCTTGATATCTCAACGCGTTTCTGAGAAAAATGGTCGTGACAGACGGACGGACAACAAAGTGATCCTATAAGGACTCTGTTTTTACCTTTTGAGGTACGGAACCCTAAAAATGATATAAACTTAAAATTAATAATCCGTGGATCCACCTAAGACTCTCCTGTCACATCTGCAGCGGTTCTGCATACTCAAAACCAGGGTGTCAAAATCCTGTTGTGGAATGCTGCCCAAAGTCCAGCTAATCTTAGCAAAGCATGTGCAAGAAAAGCTGGTTTTCTTTCATCCACAATATCTTCAGGGAAATTCCTAAGAGAGGATTTAAGTCAGGGGATTGTGCAGGCCAGTCTAAAGCTTGGATGCTAACATGTAACGATAGGCGCCGTATGTGGACAGGCATTGTTATGCATTAGCTGGAAATTTTGTACGATTTGCTGTCTATGAGGCAAGATGACAGGCTCTAACACCTCATCTCGGTATTTATAGCAGTCATATTGCCTTGTATCCAAACGAGGTCCGTTCTACCGCCGCCGCCGAGACTGACTTCTGCCCCATCCTGAGCCCAAGGCTGGCTACGCCCATGTCTTAGCCTATGATGGCATGATTCAAGTATTGCTAGCGAAGAGACCAATATAATTTGTGTCAATTATAATTTGCTCAAATAGGTAGGTACCTACCTACATTTCAAAAGTGCCACATGACTGCCTATATGTAGCCTATCTACACCTTTTAACTTATAATATCATTGGCAGTGAGTGTGAAAAAGTATTGAAGAGTAAGTGGTTGTGTGTGCCTAATAGGGTGTGTTAACCTAATGATTGTGTAGGTACTTAATAAATAATTACGATGTAAGGTAAAAAAATAAAATGCCAGAATACTCATCATTATTTTTAATTCGAAATTTCATTTTTAAAACAGCATTTAAATTATACGCTATCAAATAATCTACAGAACATTCGACTCGTGGTCACAAGTTAACCTTTATCTTATGATGTTTCGCTCCAAAACCAAACACAAACGGGACAATTTCGACAGGGGGGAAATAGCGACTCTTTGCAACTGCCGAAATTGCCCCATATGTTACTAATTTCACAATATTATTGCAAATACACTAACCTATTAAATATTTCTATACAATTTTCAGCTTAAATAAGTTAACAAGAGTTCAGAGGAAACCATTATTGCTTTAGACAAGCGTTTTCCATCAGTTGCTTATATTAAGGCGGTAATTCCAAAGACATTTATTTAAATATACATACAAAAGCGTATTTCAGACACACAAGCATTTAATTCTACTCATCAATAAGTATCGAAATAAGCATGAAATCGCGAAAAACTATTTGATCGAAAGGAACGGACTTTGTGATTCTTGACGGAATTTCAGGGTTAAGTTCAGTCCGTCCAATACGCGGTTAGTCCAATGGTTAAAACATTTCCAACCACTACATTAAAAAAATGGCATTCTGTTTAGTCCGTCTGATAGATCGGCTAAAAATACGGGACACGTATTTTTTGCCTTATCAAATTAATAAAAAAAATACAAAGATAAAGAGCAACAAAGTTCCGGAGTGGGGGCTTTTGACGTCACCATCCTGCAAAAATTGTATCAAATCGTGACGTCATGCGCAATTTCAACGCACTGTATCGTCGTCATTCTTCGTTTAAGAGAAAAAAGAAAAAATACGTGTCCAAAATTTTTTGATAATCTATCTGACGGACTAATTACTTTTTTTTTATCGTCTCGCCTATTGACCATTGGCGATTAACCCAATTTGCAATTATTCCAAGTTGCCGTTGCTTCAAAATAAAGGACGGGGCACCAGAGGGGATTAAATTTGTTAACGTCAACAGAAACTGTTATCGGTCAAGAGCAAAAAAACGGACATTTTGACTTTCAAACAACAAGCCATTAAGGGGTTAAAACAATGTTTAATTTAGTGATGATATTGAGAAATTGGAACTATAGTCATAGTTCTGGATGAAAAATCGGAAAATTTATCCGCAAAATGGGACCACTTCATGGGCGAAAAAGGAGTAAAAAAGCAATGAAATTCGTGGCTTCTAATGATGATTAAAACCAAGCCCTCTACAGTAAGTATTTCTAAATTACTTTACACAACGCACAGTGGGCAATTACCACACATCCAAAACACACATTTTTCACACGATGAGCGAAACATCAAAAAATTTAGATTTCCGTGTAACCAGGAGTCCCAAATATACTTTAATGTCTATGACTATTATTTTTTTTATACAATATATCTCACGTTTTCTGCCACACTGATCTCTTGAGAACTCAAAGTCTGTAGGTCCTCTTGGAATTGCCAACTTATATGACAAAAAGGTTAGTCTATTTGCGAGTGCACAGACTTATGTTCGGGCGTCAGTTTAAGGGACAACGCACACCGGAATGGCAGCGGCCGGCAGCGGCCGCCCGCGGCGCCGCGAGGCCGCCAGCGTCGGCGTCGCTAGAAACGAAAGGCGCGCGGCCGCTGGCAGCCGCTGGCGGCCTCAGGACCTCTTCAAGCTTTTCAAGCGATACTAGTCTTTTAAGTATGTAGTTAAAGTTTAAAATTATTTCACACGGAAAGTGCTCGCCGCGTCGCTGCCGGCCGCTGCCATTCCGGTGTGACTCGGGCCTTATATTTATAAAGAAGTGAAATTTTCTACCACAGGTAGATAATTTTGTGACAGATAATCTCTAAGGTACTCGTCCGATTACGAAAAACTCTATCCAATAAAAGATAAATAATTTGATTATTGAAAAAATCTCGCAAGATCTGACCATTCCGCGTCAATATAAAACGAGATTTCAAAGACAAAGGAAGACAATAAAAACAATTATTAAGCTCCGGACATCAGTTACACCTTGAAAAAAACTAAATTTCAAACAGAATTTTATTACAATTCCTTGAGTTCACAAAAGTGTGTGCAGAGCATTACAATTAATATTAAAAATTAAAGGTTTCACAATGTCTAGCGCAAATCCAATGTATCTTAAATCTGCGTAAGAAATTATAATTTTAATTTCTTAAACCGGAACGAAATTTTTCAACTACCTTTAGACCCTGTCCAGAAAGGGCGAATTCGCCGCGATTCGATTCGCGCGAATTTACTCGCGCGTTGGCGTGATGCTAGGCACCAATACATCGCGTCCACAAGCATCGCGCGAATAATAAACTCGCGTGTAATACGCGTGCAATTCGCCGGACTCTGGACGCAACAAGGCGGCCTTAGTATCTCGACTCGCGCGCATTACGCGCGAATCACGCGCGAGTCGAGAGTCCGGCGAATTGCACGCGTATTACGCGCGAGTTTATTATTCGCGCGATGCTTGTGGACGCGATGTATTGATGCCTAGTATCTCGCCAACGCGCGAGTGAATTCGCGCGAGTCGAATCGCGGCGAATTCGCCCTTTGACCCTGTCCAGGAGGGCGAATTCGCCGCGATTCTCTCCGCGCGAGTGTTGCGTCCAGAGCCAACGCGTATTGAGCGTCCCTACGCGCGAGTCGTATTTCCTTCTCTTTCTTTTTTATACGTGCTCTCGCTCTGAAATTCGCGCGAACTCTGGACGCAACAAGGCGGCCCTAGTATCTCGACTCGCGCGCGTTACGCGCGAGTCACGCGCGAGTCGAGAGTCCGGCGAATTGCACGCGTATTACGCGCGAGTTTATTAGTCGCGCGATGCTTGTGGACGCGATGTATTGGTGCCTAGTATCTCGCCAACGCGCGAGTGAATTCGCGCGAGTCGAATCGCGGCGAATTCGCCTTCCTGGACAGGGCCTTTCTGGACAGGGTCATACGCGTACGCTGCCGCTGTGGACGCAACATTCACGCGTGATACGCGCGAGAGAATCGCGGCGAATTTGCCCTTCCTAGACAGGGCCTTACAGGTACACCCAATAAAATATTATAACCAAACAACATACGTTTAGGTGGCAGTGACCACTTAAACCTTGCAACACACTTGATTCGAGACACAATAGAAAGACAATAGCAGCGCGACAGCCGGCTGTCGCTTGGTCGTCGATAGGTTAAAATCAGGTGAGTCTGATCAAATAAAAATAAAGCTGGAAAAACTGTTTTGTTTCTTTGAACGGGCTTTATCTCTAGAACTTCCAGACGGATTAAAATAATTTAAAATTATTTTTTTTTTTTACACTAAAGCATCACGCCACGACCTACAGGGGCCGAGCAAACTGTAGGGTACAGCTAGCGAAATAAAAAGATAAGTTGGCAAAAATAACACATGTGCTTACTGAATATAATTTATGGATTTAGTGTTGTTGATAATTGCAAGTTTAAGTATTTATTTCGTACCTATTTAGATACCTATAGGATCTGGTGTACTGGTAATTCGGCACATCCATACTAATATTATAAATGGGAAAGTGTGTCTGTCTGTTTGTCTTTGTTTCACGGCAAAACGGAGCGACGGATTGACGTGATTTTTTAAGTGGAGATAGTTGAAGGGATGGAGAGTAACATAGGCTACTTTTTGTCTCTTTCTAACGCGAGCGAAGCCGCGGGCAGAAGCTAGTATTTTAAACAAACCAGCAATGACATGGTTCCCTCAGATTTGCGCTAGACAGAAATTAGGAATTCAATAGTTCTGCAATGAAACACAAATTGTGTAGCTTATATTTTAGTTAATTTCGATCGAACACAATATAGCATTTATTTTACTTATTTTAAGCATTAAATTTAGGTAACATTCGACCAACAGGACCACACTTTAGAACACAAATTCACAATTCACTCAGATTTCAGAATCAAATTAGGAGAATACAGCTATGCATTTGCGCAATTTATAAAACCAAATATAATTTCACTGCGAAATTCTGAACCGATTTGATATATAAAAAAAATATCTTATATTATAATTAGGTCTAAAATAAAGCTGTAATTAGCGAGTTACATGTCAAAATGGATTTTATTTACAACTCCAAAATGTATATTTTGCCAAATTATTTTATCTGCCTATTAAGGTATTTAGATATGGCAGTTACATTTTATCCTGCGCTTTAAAAGCGTTGCCTTTATGCATTGAGTTAAGCAAATTAATAAGAATATATTTTGACCAATAATTTCGAAATATCTTTGACATATAACCCGCCTGTCTATTATATCTAAAAATCTACATACGATCCAAAGTTACACCCAATTTTGAAACGTGAGAATATCTCTAAAATCGCTATGTTCCACTGCAGTACAAAGGCCTCTTCTCATACAGAGAAGGCACGAATATTAATCACTTTTACTAAAAGCGGATTGGCTATTAATAAAACATTCAGGTTTTAGGTGTAAGAAGTCATAAAAACCGCGCGAAACCGATCAAAGATGGCGGAGAAGTTCTTCAAATCGGGTGCAAATTGGACGCATGAAGTTCGTAAACCTACAAGTACTTTACAAACTTAAAAAAAAACTCGTGTGATCTTAAAATGAACCGCTTTAATCAGTCGTCGTAAATGGCTAATAGAATTTACAAATTACGGTGTGTTCCACTCTTTAATGAACTTTATATTAAGATAAATAAATTATTCTAGGGCGACATCGGGAGGTCTACTTTGTATAATATTTACAGGGTTATACCTATATAATATAATATGTATTGCTTAACGAGGTACCAATATCGAACATGGGAAAGCGCGATTAAACTTAACTAAAATAATTATTTTTTGCTTATTAACAAAACCGATCGCGTGCGAGTGTCCTACTCACGTTTGGCCGATTTTATGGTCTGATAACGTCAATACATAATTATAGATTCTAAATTTTAATTACTTTATCAAAAGCAGAACTCCCGATGGTCGTAAGTGAAGTCTCTATATTATGCAGTGTTTGGAAATCTAATATGATAATTATTGCTGCCTTCAGATAGCTATGTATTGACTAATATATATAATTATCTTATTTATTAACCTATAATATAAATATATTTCCTTGTTATATCTCAACTTCACGCAATAGATACTTCGAAATTCGATATAAATTTGCAATGACAAAAATGACGCGTCGATTATGTATAGAAAAGTATGTAAAATACATACTAAATGAATTCAGAGATCTGATATGAAATACTTCATAACATTGGACCGATTTTTTACGAAAATCGTGTCGAAATAAACCAGCAAACGCATCACTGCGCTTTTTTGTGATTGATATACATTATGAACACTATTAATCTATTGCCAGACAATGAGATATACTTATGCACGCTAATTCGAGATTCGCGTCTTGGTTTAAACTGACCCTAAGTGGATAAAGCGAGTGCCTTAGCAGTTAATATAACCGCAATACCACTGCCACAAACCACCAACTGTAAGTACTTCACGAAACCACTAACTAGACTTCAAAACATTGCACAAACGAGACAAAATCTTGGACGTTGCCTAAACTAAATTAAAAAAAATACTGCTCATTTCTGATAACCGTACTGCCACGGAGATTGATAAGGACTCCTATAGTAATTATTTGACATTTGAGGGTACATTGGAGGAGGTGGCATTTGAGGGTTGTGCATCGGAGGTTGGTGGTAGTATTCCGGCCTCCACTGGCTTCTTTCCGGTTGAGGTTGGAGTCTCTCATTACCAGTATAGGTCCTATAATCTAAAGGCGCGTTGACGAAGATAGAGTCATTGTACTGGCCTATTGGCATGGACCAGCTTTGCTGCGGAAGTGGCGGCTGCTCCAAGCTTTCAACTATCACTCTGTCATTTGGTGGAGACACTTTAGGCGACGGTTTCCGAGGAGTCGGCAGTTTCTGAGGCTGAGGCGAAGACTGCTTACTCGTCATAAACTTGTGGAATTCTCCCTCAAAAGCGCTGGGGTTTTTATTAATGGGGGGCACCACTTTTGGTACCCTTAAACTCGGGTCTAAAAGGATCGCTGAGTAAGTTTTGACTGGTTTCGGGGTAGGTTTATGTTCAATTTTTGGTGATATTGTCGACGTTGTAACTGTCGATGGCGTTGCTATATCGGCGAATTTATACGACAGTTTTGGCGCGGGTTTAAGCGCAGTCATTGGTCTGTACGACTGTTGTGGTTTAGCCATTATCGGTTCGACAGGCGAGTTATATTCATAAACTGTCTTTTTAGGTGTCCTAGGTTTCCGCGGTTTCTTCTCTTTGACGGGAGCGTCGGGGTTTTTAGGTTTAGGTTCCCTCTTCTTTCGTTCCTTCTTGGGTTTATCAACTTTCTCCCCTTCCGCTTTTGTAGATTTCCGTTTTTTCGTTTCTTTCTTTGCTGGGAGAGATTGGACTTCGATTACAGTTTGTAGCTTTGGTTGGGTTGTGATCTCTGCAGTACTGCCGGTTGCTGTGGTCAGTGGGTCATTAGTAACTGGCGCTGGTTTGAAAATAGGTATCTCTTCCTCAGCATGAGGCGGAGATTCCCAACTCGAGACTAGAGCTGCCATGGTCTCAAGTTGAACATCTGACAGTTTCTTTGACTTGACTTTTTTACCTCTCCTCTGAACTGGTGTCTTCTTTTTCTCTCCTCCTTCTTTCTCTTTCTCTGCTCCTGTATTTTCTTCTCCTTCTTTAGGATTGGCATCCTCTTCTTTAATTTCTTTCTTAACTTTCACTTCCTTTTTTAAACTATCCTTACGCTTTTTCCGTGTTTTAGAACTCTTTCTATTCTTTGGTGCCCCATAGTCGGAATCTTTGTCAGAATCAATGTATCCTACATCTGGTTGCTGTGCCTCTGATGGGTCCATTTCGTCGCCTTTCAGCCAGATATCTTCAAGGACATCGAGTTGTGTCTCATCAGGTTGTAAAGGCAAGTTTGGTCTCTTCATTGCAGTCATCATGTCCAGGTCTCCTTCAGCCATTGTCATCTCATCATCATCCATGACATCATGACCAAGGATAGAGACAGCAATAGCACCTTCTGATATACTTTTACTAGCCATTGCTCGCTTTAAATGTAATGGATGTCTTTTCTTCTTTTTCAACCCTTCTTCCTCTGCTTCGATAAATGATTCTGGCAGCTCAGTATTATTTTTATTGCATAATATATCTTGGCCTGAAGGATGGGGGGCAGGAACCATCTTTTCAGGTTGTTCCGGGTGACAACCAATGTCTTGGCCCTTTAACCATAGCTCGTAGCGGTCAGGTTGAAACCGTTTCACAAACGTATCCATTGAAATCTTAACCATATCATTACTGCAGGTACATTGCGTAGCACGCTTGCCGTATTCAACCCATCGTGGAGCAGCAAAGTTTGTGGACTCGGCACAATTAAACCCGTGATTGAATCCAGCATGGTAACCATATGGGAATGTAATCATAATCTCTCCGGCTTCTTGAGTGATTTTATTTACAGGAACGGAATATTGTTTCAAAATTTGAGGAGATATCAATGTCATTTTGTGTCTGAGGAACGCTTGGCAAGTTTTGGCAGATGTCGGGAAGAACCCGGAGGCTATTCGTTCAAATCTTTTACCGTGCTCTGGTGGGATTGCGTACCAAGTTTTTGGGTCACCGAAGTGGAGATAGTTTATCGAGTACAAATCCATATCTTCAGTGTGCCAAGCGAATGTTGTTTTCCACATACCAAAGTACAAGTAAGCAGTGTTAACACCATCAATCTCAATACCGTAATCAGAGTTTACAAAGTCTAGGATAGTACCGAGGCTGTTTATATTCCATTCTTTAACATCAGGGTCCGTGATGCTGCCGTTGACATCAGCTCCGTAGATGGGTGCTACATAAGTGACATTCTTCCAATATTTCCTCTCCAGGTCATCATAACCCGAGTGACGTGGGGTGCAGTACTTAGCGGAGTTAGCCATGACAGCAAACTGTTTTACAGTCATAGCTTTCTTTTGTATATTTATTTGTTGAAACAAACCTTGCTTGCCGGTCACTACCTGGCAGATAGGCGATGGGATCGTCACGTTCAGCTGGTCTAGGTCATAGCCCGACTTTCGAGGCACCCACTCTGGCGGAGGAATCACCTTCGCGAGCCCTGCCTTGTGGGCTCCCTTCGATTCCATATACTGCACGTATTTGTTGAAATCCTTGAATTCCTCCCATGTTGGGCGGAATACCTGTATTGACATGCCGTTTGACGACATACCAGCATCTTCCCCAGCCACAGACATTGTCCTTTTTACGATCACAAACACCAAAAATCAATCAACAATGTTTCATCACACTTTAGTCAGAATTACACCATCTTTCACAAATTGTCCACGATTTATTGATGAATTACGCGACACAACATAATATTTTACAGTTCTCAGTACGCTAATTGAATTAATAAACACGCGATAAACCTTTCGTAATTATGTGAAAACATTATCAGTAAAATGGCCGACTTGATCGAGATGCGCTTGCAACAAAATCCCTTCACGACAGTCGCGAGTTATTAGAAGCTTCATAAGTAAAAATGGGTCACGTACACCGAAAGTTGTTCGACTTTTCCCGAAGAAAGATTATATTCACCATACGAAGCTTCCACTAAATAGCAACACCGGGCCACGATATGATTAGATTTCCTAGGTTGGTAGCGCCATGTCGTAGTTTGACATTTGTGAATAAACCTATTTTGTTGAGGTTATGAATGAAATGCAATTTTAGAGTAATATTCGTGAAAATACGAATTGTTTTGAGTAAATTGGACTCACCTGAAAAGATTCTTCAAATTCTTCTACTAAATTACCACTGCCGTTTGAAGGTGCCGCCATTTTTTCGTTACACACACACTATTCGATGCTGTTTGTTTATGTGTCTCCGTGACAGAAGTGAACCTTACTACATATTATTTTGTAGGTAGATGAGTGATTCACGCACATCACTACCACATTCACAAACATGTTGCCTTCTCACTCACACTTTTATGAAAGGAATTTCACTATCTCTATTTAGGGGTCAATAAATTAGGGCTGGTGCGGAATTAGGCTGTTTTTTTCAACTACCCGGAAACGAAGAATAGAAGATGAAGTGAAAGTCAATCAAAAAGTTAAACTTTTAGAAAGAAAGCCGGTAATGTATGTTGTAATATGGTCTATCGCAATCCAAACAGATAAAGCTCACTATTATAATTGAAATGACTCAATAATTTCAACTAATGAATGAATTAAGTAAAAAATCGGATGATTCTATTAGCGATGCAGAAAATAGGAGACAGAAGGAGAAGGCTTGAGAAAGGAGTCCTAAAGTTTTTATGAATGAGCACAAGGCTACACAGTGCTGACAACTTGAAGGTATAAAATGATACTGCGGCCGGGTGCTCGCGGCGTTGCCGACGCGTCGCTTCGTTTGTGCCCGAGCGCATGTCAATGTTTACATCACGTGACTCTGTTTGTAAACTTTGAAGCATGGCCATGCATGACATTACACTTTCCTCTGTCAAAAACTTTTTCTAGGTATTTGTAGGTATTTCGGTTCATCTGTTGAGATGATAGAAATAGTATTATGTTTTAGAAATAGTATTTTTTTTTTCATTGTATTTATCTTTTGGGACTTTTACGTGCTTTCTTTATAAGGAAAATTTACTATCGTGTAGCCGGTTGGAATCGGTTAGATTGCCGTAGTGCGATTACCGCATGGCAGCGCGGATCGCGGCTTCGATTTCCGTACGTGTTTTTTTTATGACCAACAGACACTTAATCGTTAGTGTAGTTGTTTTGTAAACGGACGGATATTATGTAGGGGCGGATATTGGTGAATTTCCCTGTGTACGCTACGTTTTTAGAAAGAGAAAAAGAAACTCGCCTGAATCATGTTTCTTTTTGTATTTAGTAGTAAGTACCTAGCTATTATAAGCTAACAATTTTTAAATATTATAGTATAGGTGAATTTATTAATTATGCGATCTAATACTAAAGTTAATGTCACGAGTTCAAATAATTATCTTCAACTTAGAATTTTAACATGATTATTAAGAAAAATTGCTAAAGTTAAAAAAGGTCATTTTTTTCTTTGAGCCTAACCCAAAGACTTACCCGCGGAGTTTCTATTTGCAGAAAAAAATCCTTCTATGTCTTCCCTTGTCTTAGCTATTTAGATTAATGCAAAATCTGTTTTCGCATAATTGGCATAAATGGGGCGCTTCGCGACCTTCACTACGCAGAGCGTTCACCTGTGGGAGGCCTCACAATTCCAAGCTACTTTTTTTCCATGGGTAAAATTTTTATAAAATAAACAGTGTAGTTCGTTTTGTTGGTTAGTCTTGAAATCTCTGGAAATCAGGAAGTATGAAGTCTTATCATTATCATAATATTGGTCTGATATATAATTTTTGGTCCGAGTGCATTTTTTATTTTCTACAAAAAGAAATGGCGCTGTAGGGATTTGGAATAGACCTTTGCCCAAAAATTAGTTTTTAATTTACTAGTACTATGTCTATTTTTATTTTTTGACTACTTTCAACAAAATATAAGTAGTTGAAACATTTAGGAAGACTTTATTCATTTATTCCTAAACTAGCTTTTGCCCGCGGCTTCGCTCGCGTTAGAAAGAGACAAAAAGTAACCTATGTTACTCTCCATCCCTTCAACTATCTCCACTTAAAAAATCACGTCAATTCGTAGCTCCATTTTGCCGTGAAAGAAAGACAAGCATACAGACAGACACACTTTCTCATTTATAATATTAGTATGGATTGATATCTGTTATTAAAATCTATAGTATTTTTTTAAGATGAATAACGCATTGGCTATTTGATACTCAATTTTTTTTGTTGTATATCGATACTAGTGGCGTACTCACGTACGTTCTGTTTTCATCGGTCATCAACCCGAGTCAACGACCGCGTCGTATATTCGTAATACTTTGTGTTGTACGCTAATAATATGAATGTAATTCTTATTACAATAATATGTAATGCTCTGGAATTTGCTAACAAAACAAATACCTATTAATGTTAAAATTTTAGAGGTGTGTAAAGGGGGAGAGGCTAGCCTCCATCAAGCATAATGCAAAAAAAATACATTATTCTAAGTTATTGTAACTTATTGTTATGGCATAGATTTATCTATCTGTTTTCTTTTAGCACGTATTCGCTACACTACTTTGCTAAAATAATTAATTATGAATCACCTGTGTTGGTAACCTTTTTAGATAATCAGACTGCGTCAATTTACATCATAGCCTACGTGTGAATATGTTTGTAAAAAATAAAAACTACCAACATTCAGAAAAAAATTGTTGTTGTTCTACTATAAAAACTCATTATTTTCCCGTGATTTTTTAACACTTTCGAATCGAGACAAAAATCCTGATATTCAAAACTAATACTCTTGTCTGATGGTTTTTTAAAGTTTTTTTATCTATGTCAAACAAACATGGCGACGGCGGCATAACCTCGCAAATTTTGTTTTGTCGTGATAAATTGTAATATTTTGTGCTTAAAAAGTTAATGAGTGTTATTATAGTGATTTGTGAATACAAATAAATAAACTACCATGGCTGACGCGGCTGCGAGACAGTTGCAATATGAATACAAAGCCGTAAGTAAAATATTTCGATTCGCATTAGGGATTTTGGCAAAATTATTGCTTGTTATTGTGCAATTTTATCACGTTTTCCTGTTTAAAACCTAATTTAATTCCTATAAAGCTTCTTAAAACTCGTTTCAAGCTTCTTGAAACTCTTTCTGCTGCAACAAGAACGAAAAGTATTCTTAAAAATATTTTAATCGATGTTTTTCCCTAGAACTCCAACTTGGTTTTGCAAGCTGACGTGAGGCTTATTGAGCGTCGTGGTCGTGATGAGGCGACTGGTGAGGTCCTGTCCTTATCAGGGAAACTCACAGGCACTCGGATGGGAGACAGGGCCCAGAGAACCAAGCCTGACAAGACGGAAGAGAGGAAAGTCAAGTAAGCCTTTGAATTTTTGTTTTTTTTCCTTAACCTATAGACAGTTTGAGTAACAGTTTCTCAGTACCTACCTTGGATACTTGCTTGCTTACCGTCCTTCTCATTGGTAAATCCACATTTTTTTATCATCAACCATAAGAATGAATAATCAACCAATACCGTGGCATGCTCTTTAAGCAAGTTTATAAAATCCGGTTGGTGGCTTGCACTGATAATATGACATGATGAGCCAGTCAATAAACGAATATTTTGACCGGCCTGTTGGTCTAGTGGTTAGAGACCCTGAATACTGGAGGAATTGAACCTATGATGGGTTTAATTCCCACTCAAGACAAACTTTGTGTGTGAGCTTGATTGTTTGTTCTGTATCTGGGTTTCTGTATGTATTTATCAATAGCAATACTACTTAGTATAAACTAGTCTGTCTCTCTCTCTCTCGGGTCGGCCCCTCATGTCCGAGGATCGTGGTCAGCACTAGGGTTGCACCTGGAGCGGATGATCTGGCTCCACCAGTTTCTGTCCAGCGCTTCTCTTACAACGGTGTAAAATTTGTCTGACGCCGAGTCTTTTAATTGATCGGCCAATCTTCAACTTCAACTTTTATATAATTTATGGCAATCCACCGAATTTTCGGTGATTTCTGCCAATGTCCAGTTTAATTAATAATATTTTTTTTTAGTGACAACTGACAATTGTACGGTTATTAAATTATAGTATGGAGATCATACACGTGTTCTTATAACCAAGAACACGAGATGACTCCTCGGCCAATCTTGTTGGTGAACGACCGCGCAATCTTTCATTTACTTTCATCTTTTTTTTTGATCTTTCATTTCAATGCTTAAATCTTTAAAACTACGCAATGGATTTTGATGCATCAATCAATGATACTTGGATGACATTCTATCTTCAAAAACAGCACACTAATGCACACATACAGTTATACGTCAAAGCAGGATGACATGATTCACGTATTGCAAGTAGAAATGAGACATGCTGACTGCCTATACCTACTTACACCTTTTTACTTATAATATGTTTGGTGTCAATAGCGTGACTCAAGAGGAAGGTTTTGTGTGTATAATACATGCATTTAAGGGTCAACTTACACCGAAAGAGCGGCAAAGGGCAGCGAAGCACGGAGTCCCGCGCTCCGTTTATGAAATTCGCCGGAATTCCCGCGGCGTTGCGGGTATCCGAGCGCCTCGTTCGAGTTTGTCATGCGATAATGAGTATTATAATAATAATACCAGCCCATAACTGTCCCACTGCTGGGCAAAGGCCTCTTCTCATACAGAGAAGGCACGAGCATTGATCACCACGCTTGCTCAAGGCGGGTTGGCGATTTCGGACTCATATTAACTACAAGTCCAGGTTTCCTCACGATTTTTTCCTTCACCGATGTCTGTGATGTCTAAGATAATCTTTAGAAAGTACATATGAATTGATAAAGTCACATTGGTACTTGCCCGGATTCGAAACCGCAACCTCTTGCATGAGAGGCGGGCGCCTTAACCACGACGGCCATCACGACATAATAATAAGTATTATAGAAATAAAGTAAAACTCATATGACACTGAAACTGCGTTCCGCTTCGCTACCCTTCGCCGCTCTTTCGGTGTGAGTTGACCCTTACAGTAGAGAAAAGCTGGGTTTTTCAAATATTTGTAATACCTGTACCTAGCTACCTAGCTGGGGCAAGTCACTATATTATATAAGTAAGTTTATTACTTGTCCGTTTACCACAGTACAAGTTTTCCTTAGTTTCGGACCAGATGTCTGTGAGTTGCCCCAAGATGTCTATTAATTTTTTATTTTCCAGACGTCAAAAACGAGACGAGGCATCCTACGAACTCTCAAAATCCAAGACTTCCCGTGTAGCCTGGGCCGATGACACCCCAGGAGTACTATACCGTCCACGAGCCCAACACACAAGGCACGCCTACGAGATGCTTCTCACCTTCATGCAGAGTGCGCTAGGAGACCAGCCGAGAGATATTCTCTGCGGAGCTTGTGACGAAGTGCTGGTGGTGCTCAAGAATGATAAGTTGAAGGATTTGGATAAGAAGAAGGAGATTGAAATGTTGTTGGGGCCGGTCGCAGATGAGAGATTTGCGTTGTTGGTTAATTTAGGTGAGATATTGCAGTTTTTCATTTTTTACTTTAAGTTATCTTCCGCAAATAAAGATAAAATGTCACAGAAAGGTACTTGATTTATATATGCACTAGCTTTTGCCCGCGACTTCGTCCGCGTGAATTAATAGTTTGTTTGTTTGATTGTAATGAATAGGCTCAAAAACTACTGGACCGATTTTCAAAATTCTTTCACCATTCGAAAGCTACATTGTCCACGAGTAACATAGGCTCTTAGATTATATCTAAGCATAGGCTATATAATAAATATCACGCTATGTCCCACGGGAGCGACACAGTAACCAAAAACCTAATGTTACGTGGGTGAAACTGCGAGGAACAGCTAGTAAATAATATAAATTAGATTAAGGAATTTAGAAAAAGCAAATAAATATGAAAAAATTTGAAACACCACTATACAACTTATAAAATTAATTGGACCCCCTACCCAACTCTGATAATTATAACTTAGCCTACAATTTTGATTAAAGTGCAAAAAATAGGTCACCTCTAGATTACAGGAAAAACCCTACATTGTGCATATTCATATATTTATTTGTGGTTTACCAATAATCACTTCACACAATAATTATTTCTAATTTTTCTTCCTTATATCCTCCAGGCAAGAAGATCACAGACTTCAACATCAGCTCAGCGGCTGAAGGCAATACGGAGATTGACGAGACATACGGTATCAATGTGCAGTTCGAGGAGTCCTCGGAGGAAGACGATGAGGATGCTTACGGAGAGGTGAGAAACATAGCTAATAGATTGATTTGTCTGTGGAATAGCAGTTGTTTTTCTTCCAATAGGGATGACGACAACATAAAAAAAATGGCATTCTGTTCAGACGGACTAACCGTCTGATAGATCGGCCAAAAATACGGGACACGTATTTTTTGCTTGGTCAAAATAATAAAAAAACACTAAGATAAATAGCAACAAAGTTCCGGAGTGGGGGCTTTTGACGTCACCGTCCTGCAAAATATTATCTGATCGCGACGTCACGAGCAACTTCAACGCACTGTATCGTCGTCATTTTTCGTTTATGAGAAAAAAGAAAAAATACGTGTACAACATTTTTTAATAATCTCACTTACGGACTAATTACTTTTTTTTCGTCGTCTCGCCTATTGCTTGATTTTTGATTGTGTGACTCACATACAAGCCGAATAAGCAAGCCTTGCTTGCAAAACTGAAAAATATATTTGCAAAATTTGAATTTTAATATGTTGATTGTGGAAAACTTTCGGAAGACTTGCTAGATTTTTTCTTATCCTTTTAAAATCGGTCGCCACTGTCTGATAGCATAGCCCGATTTTGAGTTGGTCAACTCAAAATCGGGCTAATAACGCAGAAATAGGCTAGACGACGAAAAAAAGGTAATTAGTCCGTCAGTTAGATTATCAAAAAAATTTGGACACGTATTTTTTCTTTTTTCTCGTAAACGTCAAATGACGATGTTACAGTGCGTTGAAGTTTCGCGTGACGTCACGATCTTATACAATTTTTACAAGATGGTGACGTCAAAAGCCCCCACTCCGAAACTTTGTTGCTCTTTATCTTTGTATTTTTTATTAATTTGATCTAGCAAAAAAATACGTGTCCCGTATTTTTGGCCGATCTATCAGACGGACTAAACAGAATGCCATTTTTTTTATGTTGTCGTCATCCCTATTCGCTACATCGTTGCAAACCAACCTAACTATTAGACAATGTTTAAGTATCAATAAATAACATAATTGCGTACCTTATATTACAACCCTTCATTCTTCTTCAGGTCCGTGAAGAAGAAAAAGAAGACGGAGAAGGCTCGGAGAATGAGAAGGAAAAGGACAGCAGTGCTGATGAGGACAGTGATGGAGAGGGCAAAAAAAATGCTATACATACTAATGTGAGTACTGAGGACTTGATTGAGGAACAATTTTAGTTTTTTCTAATTTGAAGGATGTGATTATGCATGTAATATTGTTGATAGTTTACAACCTTTTAAGTCATATTTTTTTAACAACAGTAATGTAATTTGACGTGTACTTTAAGTTAAAAATAAATGTTAAACCCATAAGAACCGGGGTTGCCGAATGTTTATAATAGTAACCGTGACCCATAAAGGGCAACCGAAGGAACATGAGTGGGTTTTAGTCAGTAAAAGTCTGACACGCCCTCCCGCAGCGCCCAGGACGGGAGAAGTCATTTGATGATTTCTCACTCCCCAAAAAAATAAAACCCATAGGAACACTTCAAGTTTTGCAAAACTTGAGTTGACATTGAATATGCTTATTTTTTCGTTTTTTATTTTCCTCCCCTCTGCTTTCTTCTTGACATAATTTAGAAAAGAGAAGCAATTTAAATCGATGCACAATTCGCAAATAATTACTTCATGAACTTACGGACCAATCATATTGATAATCTTCGTTTTGAAGTCTAACATACATACGCTAAGGCCGTTTGTCCATCGCCGTCGTCACCGTCACGTCAACAAGAACTGATGACGACGCCGAAGTGACGACACATACATTTACTATAGCCGCGTGTCCGCCGCACGTCACTTCATCTCATATTTATCTCGGCTCGCGGTGACGGTGACGGCGACGATGGACTAGCTGCCTCACATTTAATTTCTGTAAATGCTTTAAAAATGATAATCCATACTAATATTATAAATGGGAAAGTGAGTCTGTCTGTCTGTTTGTCTTTCTTTCACGGCAAAACGGAGCGACGAATTGACGTGATTTTTTTAAGTGGAGATAGTTGAAGGGATGGAGAGTAACATAGGCTACTTTTTGTCTCTTTCTAACGCGAGCGAAGCCGCGGGCAAAAGCTAGTAATTTATAATCTATTTGTTTCCCCCCCAACAGTTAACAGAAGAACAATCACAAAAACGACACCAAACTACCCTCCATCCGATGGACATCGACGCCTACTGGCTCCAACGCCGCCTCTCCCGCCACTTCCCCGACGCCATGCTCTCGCAGGCCAAGTCGGCCGACGTGTTGGCCGCGTTGGCCGACGCGGCCGACGAACGTGATCTGGAGAATAGGCTGGTTTTGCTGCTTGGCTATGATTGCTTCGAGTTCGTGAAGCTGCTGAATAAATATCGGTATACTGGTGAGTTGGAGATGTTTTTTCGGTCGTGTAGGTTAAGTCGGCCGATATGTTGGTCGGTTTGGCGGACATGTTGGTTGGGTTGGCTGACAATCTGGCCGCGCTAGCCAACATATTGGTCATGCTGGCTGACATAATGGTCGTGTAGGCCAAGCCACCACATCCTACATATCAGACATACTTCTATGGCAACATCTATCGCCGAACACGTGAACTATCCTACATCCCGTTTCGTTTTCCCAGGAATACCAGGAATCCAACCAGAATTGTTAACAGAAGTGTACCTAGGTCAGCAATGTATGCAAAAAATTCCTATGTAATGTGTGGACGTATATACAGGGTGTCCCACGGCAATGCCACATGGAGGGAAAGTACCTTAAATATTGTAGATAGAACATTTTACTGAAAGAAGACATTATTTGAATTTTGAAAACATTTTAAACTGCATTCATAGATATTTAAATAATTACCTAGTTGAACCGGGAATCGAACCTGTTACTCTAGAAATTTAATCAACCTGTAGTTTTATCCTACTGATCGAAAGGCTTCATCACAAGGATTATTTTTTGCTAAATAACATAGTGTCAAAAATAAAAGAAAGACCATGAATTTTATCATTTTTAATAAAAAAAATAGTCAATTTTTCAAATGCTCAAAACTAGTCACTTCTTCTTGAATACAAAGTGATAACTTTTAATTATTTCGTTCCCTGACGTCTTTTTGGTCTTGTTGTGGTGGATATTTATTTATTTAAATGTTGAGTACTACTCAAGTGAGTAGATTATTTAGTAATAAGTAGTTATGATTGTCAATTGTATGTCCTTACAGCATTGTAAGCTTCACTTTTCAGAACAAAATTTTACTTTAAATGTTAAAATTCAAGGTCTTCCTTTTATTTGTGACACTATGTTATTTAGCAAAAAATAATCCTTATGATGAAACCTTTCGATCGGTATGATTAAACAACAGGGTGATTATTTTTCCTATTGGAACAAGTTCGATTCCCGGCCCAACCATTCAATTATTTAAAAATCTATGAATGCAGTTTAAATTGTTTTTAAAATTCATATAATGTCTTCTTTCAGTAAAATGTTCTATCTACAAGATTTAAGGTACTTTACCTCCATGTGGCATAGCCGTGGGACACCCTGTATATTGCAATTCCAAATATTGTTAGAGAACTGCCTACAAAAAGATTTAAAAGAAAACTAAAAAAATATGGCTGATAGACAAATGTTTTTATTCTATATTTGAACTGTTACTGAATTAAGTGTATTTTGTGTTGTATTAAATATAGTTGTAGTATGTACTATCGACAAAATTGAATCATGACCCATTTCGACGACAAATCGTTTGAAGCTGTCAAAATAATAAGACTAGACGTGTGACATTTTTAATACATGTTTACGCGATTGCCGACCTAATTGTATTTGAATGTCTGTAGGAAAATAAGCTTATGGTGGGTCATTGGGTCGATTGTACTTAAATATTTGCATGTCGCATGCCGACAAAAAGTATCCGGTACTGGTAATTTCTACTGTCCATCACTATGTAACCTACATTTTATGCAAATAAATCCTATTCTATACTATCGCGAGTTTTCGGCGACCTCCTTTCTTTCTCCCTTTTCAATGAAGGATGAGGAACATTACACTCTGATCCTCAGTACCTCCAAACTTCCTAACTAGCATCACAGCTGTTGTTAAACATATACAAGGCGCATTTTTAAAACTGCAGAACCTTTACGGGGTTGTTATAAAACTTGTAAATCTTTATATATATAATTCTGCTGTGTATGTGTATGTCATTGAACTCCTCCTAAACGGCTTGACCGATTTTGATGAAATTTTTTGTGTGTTTTCAAGGGGATCTGGGAATGGTTTAGATTCACAAATCAACCCGGCAGATGGCGCTGATTGCTTGAAAAAGCATGACATCTCGGAAACGGCCCTAACGATTTCGCTGAAATTTGATATGTGGGGGTTTTCGGGGACGAGAAATCGATCTAGCTCAGTCTTATGTCTGGGGAAGCGCATGTTTTCGAGTTTTAAGTTAAAATGTTTGGCGCCCAACGAAGTGGGCACGGGCCAGCTAGTAATCATATAAAAATACTATACCTGGTAAAAAATCAATAGTACTTGTTTTTTTTTGTCTGTATTTCAGAAACTTACATAGTAAGCGTCGTATGCTTTAAATGAAGATTTAATATGAATATTAAAAAAATTACCCATTTTATCGTTGATTCGGTTCGAATTTCACTAATGTACAGTGGGCAAAGCAGATAAGTGTCCAGGGCCGTCATATACAATTGAGGTTTTCTTGAATACCAATGAATGTATTCAAATGAAATTTAACCTTATTGAAAAGCTAGTCATTTTCTACTATAGTTTAAATTTTTATTAGAAAATATCCGTGGGTTTTTGAGAAAACTTAAACTGTATCTGATGGCCCTGGATACTTATCTGCTTTGCCCACCGTACATAGTTGCCTCCTGAAAGGTTTCGCAGATTCAAAAATACTTATGTAAAAATACACCAAACCCCCTATTCAACTATCAAACTAAAAAAAATTCTTCTCCACAGTCCTCTACTGCACGAAGCTGGCCTCATCTCAGTCAGAAAGCGAACGAGCCGCCATCAGAGAGGAAATGTCAAAACAGCCACATTTGCAGAAGATACTACAGCAGCTTGACACTGGCAAGGGAGAGGATGAGGTGAGGGGGGTAGAATACTGGGCTATTACTGTCTTATGCTGGGCAAAGGCTTCTGACCAATGGTATTATATGTAAAAAGGTGTAGATAGGTTAGGGAAACAAATTAAACGCTCACCAAAATAATATGCTTGCGTACCAAAAATAGTAAATTAAAAAAAAAAGTAAGTAACTAGTTAATTAATAAAAAATAGTAAATGATCACCAAATTGTGTTAGGTTAGAACTGTGACCATGCTACGCGCGAGATCTACTAGTGATTCATTTTATTTACCTTCGTCAAAATCAGTCTAATTCGTATAAAAAGGAAAATAGGTTATTTCTAGAATACTTTATGGAACATAATTTGGTGATTATTTACTATTTTTTGGTGATCATTTACTATTTTTGGTGGTAAGTTAAACATAAGCCGATAGGTTATATGCACTCAAAAAGTGGCACTCTAAAAGTTTGCTATTCGACCAACATTTTACTGAGTATCGCGTTGACATTTGACATTTATCTCTTTTTCACTCGCACTACTTCAATCATACCATCCTACTTTGACGTGTAATGTATGTGTGCGTTAGTGTGCCGTTTTTGAAGATAGAATTTCGTTTGGGTAACCTATCTACGCCTTAACCGACTTCGAAAAAAGGAGATTTCTCAATTCGAACGTATACAATATGCTTTTTTTTATGTTTGTTTGCGGATAACTTCGTCGTTTATGAACCGATTTTGATGATTCTTTTTTGACGTGACAACGTCTTATAAATTGGTTTGCCGGGTGACACTTCAAGAAACTGCGTTACGCTCCGCTCACGTTATGCGCTCACAATGCGAGCGAGTGAGAGGCACGCGTCCCTTCCACTCGGGCATGGTTAGCCCGCCTAAGAGCGAGAGAGAGACATAAAAAGTGAAAGGCACGATTTTACCACTCAAAGTCGTTGTCACGTAAAACTTTCGCCCGTATACCGACTTTACAGGCAACCAATTTTTTTTTTTACTTATATTATCTTTGCTTCTGACAGAGAAGGCACGAGCATTGATCGCCATGTGATCTTTAAGACGGTGCGTCGGTTTTGAATGTTTTCGAAATCCGGGTTAGCTCGCGATATTTTTTTCCGTGTTTCAATTGAAAAAGTAATATTAGTATTGTCTCCGATTTGAGCTGACAGCATCTTACAAGACCCTGCCGGGATTTCGGAATAGTTCTTATAGTTACCGCGGCCCGGGAACATAAAGGGCAACCGAAGGAACATGAGTGGGTTATAAATAGTCAGTAAAAGTCTGACACGCCCTCCTGCCTCGCCGCCGGGAGAAATCAAACGACGATGGCCCATTCGCCAAAAAAAAAAAAATGTTAGTAGAACTTTTTTTTTTTGGTGATTGGAAAATCATCAAATGACTGCTCCCATCCCGGGTGCGGCGGGAGGGCGTGTCAGACTTTTACTGACTAAAACCCACTCATGTTCCTTCGGTTGCCCTTTATGATCCCGGGCCGCGGTAACTATTATAAACATTCCGCAACCCCGGCAATGTTAGTAGAACTTCACTACATACAGTTGCAAACTTAGTGACGTCATTAGGTGACATTGTCATATAAAAATTATGGGAGAATTGCGTTTTGACAGCTCATAAAAAGTAAGTCAATTGATGATAGTGTAAAATATCGTTTTTACCATCCTTTTATACCTCTCAGACGGCCCAACAATCATCAGAAGCGCCTCGCAAGCGCCTGAAGGCCGACAGCGAGGCGGCCTCGGGCGCGGGACAGGTGACGGGCAGTCGGAAGGTACTCCAACTTGAGGAGCTGGTGTTCGCGGCGGGGGCTCACTTCATGGCCAATAAGCGCTGTCAGCTGCCGCCTGGATCCTTCAGGAAGCAGAGGAAAGGTAGGACAGCTTTGCTTTCACTCTTGCACAAACCCTGTTCTCCTTCTTATCATTTAATATGTCATCTTTACTAATAGGCGGGACTACGATACATGTAATGATATCTTTTTACACTAAGGCCCACTTGCACCACATACCACTAAACTGGTTTAGCGCTAAACGGATTTAAAACATAGTTGTGTCTCTGTCAACTTCAAACAATTTGACAGGGATACAGTGATATTCTAAGTCAGTTTAGCGCTCAACCCGTTTAGTAATGGGTGGTGCAAGTGGGCCTAAATGTGTTAGGATTTTTATATCTCACTAGCTTTTGCCCGCGGCTTTGCTCACGTTAGGAAGAGACAAAAAGTAGCCTATGTTACTCTCCCTCCTTTCAACTATCTCTACTTAAAAAATCACGTCAATTCGTCGCTCCGTTTTGCCGTGAAAGAAAGACAAACATACAGACAGACAGACACACTTTCCCATTTATAATATTAGTAAGTATATGCGGTCTGAAATTAGGCGAAACGACGAAAAAGTAATTAGTCCGACAGTTAGATTATTTTAAAATTATGGACACGTATTTTTTCTTTTTTCTTGTAAACGAAAAATGCAGCAATACAGAACAAACTTTGTGTGATCAGCATGATTGTTTGTTCTGTGTCTGGGTGTGATTTATCTATAATATGTATGTATTTATAAAGTATATAAGTATGTTTATCAGTTGTCTGATTACCATAGTACAAGCTCTGTTTAGTTTGGAATCAGATGGCCGTGTGTGTCTCCTAAGATATTTTTCTATCTAACCCCCCCCCCCCTTCCCCAGGTTACGAAGAAGTCCACGTGCCGGCTTTGAAGCCAAAGCCGTTTGACGAAGGCGAGACGTTGGTGCCCGTGGAGAAGTTACCCAAGTACGTACAGCCTGCCTTCGAGGGGTTCAAGACATTGAACAGGATACAGGTATGTGTTGTTCTTCGTTATTGTCAGGCACTAGGAATAGGGATGTTGACTACATCAAAAGAATGACATTCTATTTAGTCCGTCTGTTAGACAGTCCAAAAATACTGGACACATATTTTTTGCTTAATCAAATTAATAACAAAATACAAAAATAAAGAGCATCAAAGTTCCGGAGAGGGGGCTTGTGACGTCACTTCTCAGTAAAAATTATACAAAGGTGTGACGTTTCACGAAACTTCAACGCACTGTATTGTCGTCATTTTCTGTTTACGAAAAAAAAAGAAAAATACGTGTCCCAAATTTTTTGATTATCTAACTGACGGACTAATTACTTTTTTTTTGTCATCTCGCCTATTGACACATTGATTTGTTTATCTTTCAACGACCAATCGACAGCCGGCTGTCGGGCTGCTATTGTGTTTTTATTGTTTTTAGTTTTTAAAGGCGGTAATTTTTTTACTTTTTAGTGTCAAATTACATTATCTGAATGTGTAGTCCAATTCTATTCTAGTTATAGGTTGACATTAAATTGAACACAATATTAGACAAATATACAAAACAAAAATGTTCATAACATGAAAACAAACTATCTAAGTTTTAAACGGCTAATAGGCGAGACGACAAAAAAAAAAGTAATTAGTCCGTCAGTTAGATAATCAAAAAATTTAGGACTCGTATTTTTTCTTTTTTCTCGTAAACAGAAAATGACGACAATACAGTGCGTTGTAGTTTCGTGAAACGTCACGCCTTTGTATATTTTTACTCAGAAGTGACGTCACAAGCCCCCTCTCCGGAACTTTGATGCTCTTTATCTTTGTATTTTGTTATTAATTTGATCAAGCAAAAAATATGTGTCCAGTATTTTTGGACTGTCTAACAGACTTACTAAACAGAATGTCATTCTTTTGATGTAGTCAACATCCCTATTATCTATTTTTTTAAACGCCTGCATCTTTATACACGCCAAATGTTTATTAAATAATAACAACATAGAATAATTATGACGTACATAATTAATTTTAATACTACACTACGACTAGAATCACTTTTGTAAATGACGTTTCAAAGTGCCTTTTTTGGCCTAATGAAGATAAACGATTTGACTATTGACTATTGAATAATCTTGCATAAGATTTTTTTGCCCTTACTAATAATCACTGTGTAAAGTTATGCAATGAATAAAGCCTGTGTAACCATACATTTTTTGACGTATAAACCTGTCATAACTTTATGCAGCGTTTACAAGACGCTTAATGGTGCCGATTCTCTTGTGCACAAACCATCGTAATTTAAGTTAAGTGCATCTTTCTCTTTCCATTTCTTAAAGAAAAGGACAGTAGATACATTTTAGCTTAATCCTGTCAAATTAGACAGCGCCTGATGAAAATTGACGTATATTTAGACGCCATGTTTTTAAAATGCGTCTAAATTATCTATGGAGTGTCTAAATTTGATAGGACTTAACTTATATTTGATCTTCTGTCCTTTTCTTAATTAAACGGAAAGAGAAAGATGCATTAACTTAAATTTACGTTAGTTTGTGCACAAGAGAATCGGCACCAATGTCTACTTTAATTTAAATTAAATTTCTTTTCTTTTCCAGTCGCGCATATCAAAGGCAGCTCTGGAAACGGACGAAAACCTCCTGGTCTGTGCCCCTACAGGCGCCGGGAAGACCAACGTGGCCCTCCTCACGATCCTCCGCGAGGTCGGCAAACACGTCAACGACGACGGCTCCGTCAACGTGCACGACTTCAAGATGATATATGTCGCGCCTATGAGGTCGTTGGTGCAGGAGATGGTAAATATATCTATGTTTTTTGACTAGCTTTTGCCCGCGGCTTCGCTCGCGTTAGAAAGAGACAAAAAGTAGCCTATGTTACTCTCCATCCCTTCAACTATCTCCACTTAAAAAATCACGTCAATTCGTCGCTCCGTTTTGCCGTGAAAGAAAGACGAACATACAGACAGACATACTTTCCCATTTATAATATAAGTATGGACTAGCTCTTGCCCGCGGCTTTGCTCGCGTTAGAAAGAAACAAAAAGTAGCCTATGTTACTCTCCGTCCCTTCAACTATCTCCACTTAAAAAATCACGTCAATTCGTCGCTCCGTTTTGCCGTGAAAGAAAGACAAACAGACAGACACACTTTCCCATTTATAATATAAGTATGGACTAGCTTTTGCCCGCGGCTTCGCTCGCGTTACAAAGAGACAAAAAGTAGCCTATGTTACTCTCCATCTCTTCAACTATCTCCACTTTAAAAATTACGTCAATTCGTCCCTCCGTTTTGCCGTGAAAGAAAGACAAACATACAGACAGACACTTTCCCATTTATAATATTAGTATGGATTTTTGGGAGTGCATTGGACTTTTGTATTTGTAAAAAAAAAAAACTCTGGTGTAGAAACAGCTGATATTTTATAATGGACGAATATGTTATATCGTGTGTAGTAGACATGGATTCACTTTAATTCTAAACGTTTTAATTCTACTAACTAAAAGCAAGGAAGGTCGAACACGTCTTTTGATGGAGGGCTGTGGCAAGTGGGTGACCAACATCTACTCGTTGCAAGTAGCTGATGCAAATATTTTTAGGAACGCCATAAACAGTCCGTCACTTGAAACCAAAAAACTAATAGTACCTTTTGACAATAACGAACTTTAGTTCATAGGAACCGGGCATTAGTTGTAGCGTTGTTTTTACTAACTCCTGGTTTTTCCGCAGGTGGGTAACTTCAGTAAGCGTCTCTCGGCGTACAACATGAGGGTTTCCGAGCTGACGGGAGACCATCAGCTGACCAGGGAGCAGATAGACGCTACGCAGCTCATTGTATGCACGCCTGAGAAGTGGGACATTATTACTAGGAAAGGTATGTGTTATTATAGGGTAGCAAGTATTGGCCCTCTAGGGCCAATGCCTGCCGGGGTTGCGGAATAGTTCTAATAGTTAACACGGCCCCGGAACTTAAAGGGCATCTGAAGGAACATGAGTGGGTTTTAGTCGGTAAAAATCTGACATTCCCCCGTCTCCGTTTTACCACCGGACATCCAGACGTACGGCGGGATACCACCCTTTCTTGGTTGATAATCCTCATATCCGCACGCAGCGCTTCTCAAAATCGTTCATAATGCGCACCGCAAAGGAATGGAACTCCCTGCGTCTGTGTTTCTAAATTCATATAACCCGGAAGTATTTAAAAAACAAGTGCATAGGCATCTACTGGGTAAGCTCGCTCCATCGTAGGCTCCGTCTATGCCCACGGGCTAGTCTGGGACCAAGAGCAAGCCCATAATAATAAAAAAAAAAACTTATGTGGGTTTTAGTCAGTAAAAGTCTGAAACGCCCTCCCATCCCGTCTAAGGGATTCGTCATTTGATGATTTCAGATGATTTAGGTTGGGACAAGAGGACTTTCAGATTACTAGTTGGACGCAACTAAAGTTGGTTTGTCCACCTCCGCCGTCACCGTCACGTCACTGAGAAAGAGACGACGCAGAAGTGGCGATACGTACATTTACTATAGCCTCGTGTCCATCGCACGTCACGACACCTCAAACTCAACTGCGAGTCGAGTTTAGTATGAGGAGACGTCGTCATCACATTCTTGCTGTCGTGACGGTGATGGCGATAGGAGCCCTAAAGTCGTCACGTCTTTTTACTAGCAACATCCATACTAATATTATAAATGTGAAAGTAACTCTGTCTGTCTGTCTCTTCTTCACGCCTAAACTTATCTGAACCAATTTGAATGAAATTTGGTACAGATATAGTCTGGGACTCGAGAAAGGACATAGGATAGTTTTCATCCCGAAAATCCCCTTTGAACGGGAACTAAATTCCACCCGGACGAAGTCGCGGGCAAAAGCTAGTCTTATTTTTTATTTTTATTTATTAGGGGATAACAAACAGCAACAACATATAAATACTATACTTAGCATAAGCAATGATGTATTACGGATTATTCTATTGTTATTATTATTTTAGTTAATTGACATAGTACTGACAATTTTCTTATTATTTATTTATCACTGATTATTTGTATTTTTATTTGAATGAATGTATGCAATTTTTATGGATTTTATTATCTGAAATTAAATAAATTGAAATAAGCAACCTATGTAGGCAATGTTGCAGCCCACTACGTTATCCACAGATTAACAAATGTAATAAATAAAAGGTGCCACTAGAGGAACAATAATAATAATAACAGGTTCCCATAGAGCTCAAAAACCATTTTAATACAACATCCTCATTTCTCTTGCAGGTGGCGAACGTTCCTTCACGAACCTGGTGCGTTTGATCATCATTGACGAGGTCCACCTTCTCCACGACGAGCGAGGGCCGGTGCTGGAGGCGCTCGTCGCCAGGACCTTGAGGACTGTGGAGCAGACGCAGGAAGAGGTCAGTAGTACTCGTCACTAGGTTATAGGAACATAGGTGGCGCCACGGTCGTTGTGTGAGGTCCACCTTCTCCATGATGAGAGGGAGCTGGGCTGGAGGCTCTTGGAGGACCTTGAGGACTCAGACGCAGGAAGAGGTCAGTATCTTGGACTCGACTATTGAAAGCTGTTTTAATGAGGGTATTCTGAATAATGCCCGCTAAGCGACCGGCATTTACGCGTGAGGTCCATAAACCGTCGTCTCCCTAGCCTTTCTAACTATATTGGGGTCGGCTTCCAGCCTAACCGGATTCAGCTGGATACCAGTGTTTTACGTGAAGCGACTGCCTATCAGACCTCCACAACCCAGTAACTGGGCGACACGATACCCCTTGGTTAGACTGGTCAGACTTTCTGGCTTCTGACTACCCGTAACGACTGTCAAAGTTCTACGAATGACAACCGGGACCAACGGCTTTACGTGCTTTCCGAGGCACGAGATGTCAGTGATGTCCAAGATAAACTTTAGAAAGTACATATGAATTGAAAAAGTCACATTGGTACTTGCCCGGGTTCGAACCCACAACCTCTTGCATGAGAGGCGGGCGCCTTAACCACTAGGCGATCATGACATTAATTTATAACAATACTAGCTGTCCCCCGCGGTTTCACCCGCGTTATATCAGATTTTTAATTACAACCCGTGCGAGCTAACGTTTGTTAACGTGCGAGTTAATTTTTAAGCCGCAGTTGTTTAATTTAAATTGTGTGTTAGTATCTTCATGAGTCTCCTATTTTTTATTATTTTTTAATTAGTGTTGGCGTATACCTGTCATCTGTCATAGCGTTAGCACAAAATCGAACATCTCCTTTTTTGCACTCATTACTTTAAATGTCATTCATTCGAGCCAGGTGGCATGTTAGCTCGCACGGATAGTACTACTCCGCCCGAATTTTACTCGAAACCACGTTTTATGTCACGTCCCACGGAAACAGGATAAAAACAAAAAAGGAAGATATAAAGTATTCTTCTTCTGCCTTCTCTGTATGAGAAGAGGCCTTTGCCCAGCAGTGGGACAGTAATAGGCTGGTATTATCTATTTATTTTATAAAGTATTCTATGTCCGTCCCCTGGTCCTAAGCTACTTCCCCACCAATTTTCAGCCAAATCGGTTCTGCCGTTCTTGAGTTATAAAATGTGTAACTAACACGACTTTCTTTTATATGATAGAAGTGTGGGATGGTTGGAATAGGCGACAACTCACACACGCACAATGGCCCAATTAAACTCAAACTAAAATCATTTATTTCTAACTAGCTTCTGCCCGCGGCTTTGCTCGCGTTAGAAAGAGACAAAAAGTAGCCTATGTTACTCTCCATCCCTTCAACTATCTTCACTTAAAAAATCACGTCAATCCGTCGCTCCGTTTTGCCGTGAAAGAAAGACAAACATACAGACAGACAGACACACTTTCCCATTTATAATATTAGTATGGATAGACCATTTCAAAGGCACTTTAGAACGTCAAAAACAAAGAAAAATGAATCTAGTTGCCCATTCCAAAAAGTTGATTCGTATGGAGAAGAACGGGCAAGAAACTCCATACTTACTCTTTTAAAATAATACTTTTACAATAGTGTTTGTACATGGTTAATTGTGAAGAGTAGAATGTATACAATGTCAAAAACCATTTCCGTCAAAAAAGTATATAAACTTAAAAATATATATCATTAGGAAATGGAAGCTAATCAAGTTCACGAACATTTAGTGTAACATATTAACAAATAAATCACTTATTATGAGGCTAAGTGCGGACAAGCCCAGCGAAACTAAAACTAATATATGTATAGACTAGCTTTTGCCCGCGGCTTCCCTCGCGTTAGAAAGAGACAAAAAGTAGCCTATGTTACTCTCCATCCCTTCAACTATCTCCACTTAAAAAATCACGTCAATCCGTCGCTCCGTTTTGCCGTGAAAGAAAGACAAACAGACAGACAGACAGACAGACAGACAGACACACTTTCCCATTTATAATATTAGTATGGATTAATGTTTTGTTTCAGGTCCGACTAGTCGGTCTATCGGCTACGCTACCCAACTATACCGATGTGGCTGCCTTTCTACGCGTGAAGCCTGATCAAGGCTTGTTCTACTTTGATAATTCGTTCAGGTAACTACTGATTGTTACTACGCTATTATTAGTTACATCTCTTTGTTTGTAAGTTTGTATGTAACTCTTTTGAGCTCGATTTTACCTTTGAACGATCAGATGTCATTCAATCTTCAAACACCTGTCAAATTCGATGTAATAAAAAAAACACGATTTATGAATAACTAGCTCTTCCTCGCGGTTTCACCCGCGTTACGTTAGGTTTATGGTTACTGCTTCGCTCCCGTGGGACATAGCGTGATATTATATAGCCTATGTTACTCGTGGACAATGTAGCTTTCGAATGGTGAAAGAATTTTTATAATCGGTCCAGTAGTTTTTGAGCCTATTCATTACAATCAAACATACAAACTAAGTTTTCCTCTTTATAATATTAGTGTAGATTCAACAAAAAATTTAAAAACAAATAATAGCTAAAAAAAAACTACAAAAATAAAACAAAATTCACCAAATTGGTTTAAGAATAGTGTAAATAAGAAATCAATGCATATTCTCAACGCATAATTTGACCAATACAATATTGTATGGACTTTAAAAGAGACTTTGACCTCTGAGTTTGTTTCGGATGTTTCTTCTCAGAGGAGTCCAGCTAGGAAACACCGGCCCCATCGTTCGATTAAAAAATAAAAGAAAAAAAAATGACGTGTAAAAGTGTAATTTATTACCTATTTACAAAAATAAATCATTTTATTCATTTATTATTGTAAAAAAGCATGGGGTGCTCTTTAGGATATTGTCCTTGATGATCTTTCTACTCATATCTGTCAATAAAATAACTATTGATACTGCACCCCACGCTTTTTTGCAATAATATACTATCGACAAAAATGAAACATGACCCATTTTGACGATAAATCGTTTGAAGCTGTCAAAATAATAAAACTAGACGTGTGACATTTTTAATACATGTGCAAGCGATTGTCGACCTAAATGAATTTGAATGTCTGTGGGAAAATAAGCTTATAGTGGGTCATGATTCCATTGGGTTGATTGTACATTGATTTCTTATTTACACTATTCTATATCCTTCTTTTTAGTTCAATCCATACTAATATTATGAATGCAAAAGTAACTCTGTCTGTCTCATCTTCACGCCTAAACTACTGACCCGATTTGAATGAAATTCGGTACAGATATAGTCTGGGACCCGAGAAAGGACCTAGGATAGTTTTCATCCCGGAAATCCTCCGGGAACGGAAACTATTATTCAACGCGGACGAAGTTACAGGCAAAAGCTAGTTTTCTATAATAGCGTTATTTGTTTAATTAGGGTTCCGTACCTCAAAAGGTAAAAACGGAACCCTTATAGGATCACTTTGTTGTCCGTCTGTCCGTCCGTCCGTCTGTCAAGACCCTTTTTCTCAGAAACGCGTCGAGATATCAAGCTGAAATTAATATCACATACTCAAGTCTGCTATCTCTCGAAACAGTGAAAAAATCAAGTTTCTAAATCAACGCAATTAAAAGATACGGCGGTTTATATTGCATATTTGGACATTTACAAGGAAATCAAAACCTATAAGGTACTTCCCATTGACCTAGAATCATGAAATTTGGCAAGGAGCAAGGTCATGTAGCAGAAGTAAAGGGAAAACTCCGAAAACCGTAAATTTGTAGTTAGTTCACATCAGGCGTCAGTTTGTCCGTCCGTCTGTCAACAACCTTTTTCTCAGGAACGCGTCGAGATATCATGCTGAAATTAATATCACATACTCAAATCTACTATCTCTCAAAGCAGTGAAAAAATCAAGTTTCTAAATCAACGCAATTAAAAGATACGACGGTTTATATTGCATATTTAGACATTTTCAGGGGAATCAAAACTCAAAACCTATAGGGTACTTCCTATTGACCAAGAATCATAAAATTTGGTAAGAAGCAAGGTCATGTAGCACAAGTAAAGGGAAAACTCCGAAAACCGTAAATTTGTAGTTAGTTCACATCAGGCGTCCGTCTGTCCGTCCGTCTGTCAAGACCCTTTTTGTCAGAAACGCGTCGAGATATCAAGCTGAAATTAATATCACATACTCGGGTCTGCTATCTCTTAAAGCAGTAAAAGAATCATCAAGTTTCTAAATCAACGCAATAAAAAGATACGGCGGTTTATATTGCATATTTAGACATTTTCAAGGGAATCTAAACCTATAGGGTACTTTCCATTGACCAAGAATCATGAAATTGGGCAAGAAGCAAGGTCATGTATCACAAGTAAAAGAAAAACTCCGAAAACCGTAAATTTGTAGTTATTTCATAAAAAAAATTACGGAACCCTCGTTGCGCGAGTCCAACTCGCACTTGTTTTTTAACTAATATTTATTTACTAGCTGACCCCTGCGGTTTCACTCGCATTTTTCGTTACTGCTCCGCTCCCGCGGGTCGTAGCGTGATAGTATATAGCTTATAGCATTCCTCGTTAAATGGGCTATCTAACACTGAAAGAATTTTTCAAATTGGACCAATAGTTCCAGAGATTACCCTCTACATATAAACTTACAAACCTACAAACTTAACCTGTTTATAATATAAGTATAGATATATTCAAATTAAATAAAATTTCTTATTTACTTTTAGGCCCGTTGCCCTAGAACAACAATACATAGGTGTGACTGAAAAGAAGGCGCTGAAGAGATTCCAAGTTATGAACGATATTGTGTATGAGAAGACCATGGAACATGCCGGACGAAATCAGGTAATGTTTACAGACGTCATTCCTGGAGTAATATCGAAGTAATACTGCTATAAGGGCTGGTGGTGGTGGCCTACCACAAGCTCTTATAGCAGTATTACTTCGATATTACTTTCAGTGGGATAGAGACGTGAAAACGTGTCTAACGCTGTCACTTGCACACTCCTGAACAGGAATAAAACAATCTTACTTTAAACGTCATGGTAACCCACCAGTTTCTTATCCTGATCAAAAACTTCTATGAGACCTACCAGTGGAAGATTTAATAGATCTTATATATAGAACAATATAAAAAAACAGTCATCATCTCCCTAGCCTTTATGAGATCAAACAGTGTGGAATACTTAACAATTTAGGTATAAAAAATAGTTATCATCCCTAGCCTTTTCCCAGCTGTTAGATTGGATTCAGCTGGATACCAGTGTTTTACTTGAAGCGACTGCCTATCAGACCTTCACAACCCAGTAATTGGGCGACACAATACCTCTTGGTTAGACTGGTCAGTTTCTAGCTAACCAGTAACGACTGTCAAAGTTCTACGAATGACAACCGGGGCCAACGGCTTTACGTGCTTTCCGAGGCACGGGATGTCAGTGATGTCCAAGATAAACTTTAGAAAGTACATATGAATTGAAAAAATCACATTCATACTTGCCCAGACCCTTAGTCTTATTCACGGGGCCGTCACGACATTTGAAAAATAACAGTAATAACAACAAAGACTATTCTTTACCATAAAATAAATAAAATGCTATAATATACTTCTTAAGACCTGCAATCATTTCCCACGAAATTTCATTATCATCCCATATCTTTCTCCCAACTTTCTTGGCATGGGATTCCAGTCAGTCAGCCAAAATTTTAAAATGCAACCTAACATAAAAAAAAACTATTTATATAATAACTAGCTTTGCCCGCGGCTTCGCTCGCGTTAGAAAGACACAAAAAGTAGCCTATGTTACTCTCCATACCTTCAACTATCTCCACTTAAAAAATCACGTCAATTCGTCGCTCCGTTTTGCCGTGAAAGAAAGACAAACATACAGACAGACAGACACACTTTCCCATTTATAATATTAGTATGGATATATAATATTAGTTTGTTATTTCCTAAATAATTGAATATCTGAAATCTGTATAACATTATTTTTGTAGGATCCATATTATTCTACTTTTATTATAAAGTAATATAATATTTTGTTATTCGTAGATCCTGGTGTTCGTCCACTCTCGTAAAGAGACCGGTAAGACTGCGCGCGCCATCCGAGACATGTGTCTGGAGAAGGATACCCTGGGACAGTTCCTCAGGTAAGATAATTTAAATAATACCAGAAATTACATATGAATTTCGAAAAAGTCACATTGGTACTTGCACGGATTTGAACCCATAACCTCTTAGGCCGTATACAGAAAGAAAGCTGGAAACTTATAAGCGCTTGCCGGCGCTTGTCAGCGCTGGTAATCCGCGCAGGAAAATATATGAACACGCGCCGATAAGGACTGAACAGCGGTCAGCGCTGGGCGTTGCCATAACAACTGCAAGCAAATCATTCCGACATTTTGCTTAGTCTGCTTCAACCTGCTTCCTTTGTGTAGAACGGACCAGCGCTGACAAGCGCCGGTAAGCGCTTATAAGATTCCAGCTTTATTCTGTATACGGCCTTACACAAGAGGCGGGTCCTTATCCACTGGACCATCACGACATTGGGTTATATTGGCTTAATTCAAAATATGTAAATAAATAGTAAATTGCAGGAACTTTCCTCAATGTGTTCAAATGAAAAAAAAAAATGTATACTTTTAGGAAGTATTTTTTTTAACTTCGAATTTACTTTTGATCTTCAATACATAGCATAAAACAAAGTTCCTCCTCGCTATCTTTATTTATGTGTGCTAAAATCTTTAGAAAGACGCGGCGGATTTTGATGCGTTTTTTTTAAACCGAGATAGTGACTCATGAGGAATGTTTATACTAGGTGTATTTTTGGTCTTGCACAACCCGCTAGGAGATGATTTTACCCTTAAAAACAGACAACTTTTATTATGGAACCAACTCTGAAATCTCGAATTATCTTTTAGTGATTTTGCAAGACCAAATATACGCGTAGTATGTATAAAACGAGTATATTATAGCAGAGAAAAACCGGAATTTTCAAAAATAATGGTGCCGATTCTCTTATGCACAAACTAACGGAAATTTAAGTTAGGTGCATCTTTCTCTTTCCATTTAATTAAGAAAAGGACTTCAACAACTTCAACTCTTTATTAATGGCATTTGTGGAAAACACACCACAATAGGGTATTACACTATATAAGAGGAAAAATATAAAAATATATTATTGAGGTAGCTTTTAAGCAAAAAGCAGCCGAACAGTGTTAGTTTTAGTTCATAAAACTAGAAAATATTTGTTTAAATTCAATTTAAAGTTTTCAGTTTTTTTTACCTGTTCTAAAACACACCGAAATACAGACCACAGACAGTGATAGCTGTCGACTGTCAACAGTGTCAACTAGACGTCACTATTTGTTTTATTTATAACCTCCCTAATACGATCTTTATTATAAAAATATACTTTTTCATGGAAGTTATTGTGAAAGATATTTTAGATGGCTAATGCACGTAGGTACTTACATCAAAGTGATATTTACAACAACAGTACAAACGGTACAAACGGGTTTTTATGGTGTAATAGTTGGAATACTTTTCCCACAACTTTTAACTATGTTTTTCTTAAATTTGAATCAGTTAACACTAGAATTCACAATTATTCCGATGTTTTCACACTTGTGTTCTTGCATTCCGAAACGCACACCAATGGTAAGTCGAACAGTAACTAATTTTTGAGATAAAAACAATAAAAATGATGTAAAGTGTCACAGCGCGTTTGTTTATTTACATGACGTAAGGACGTCATATCGCCAAAGCAAAACCACGCCCACGGCGTTTTCCGTTTTTGGAAATTTCCGCGCGAAATTTGAAAATACAATTTTTAAAAGCGTTTTTAGGGTACTTGGCGCTTAAATAAAAATTTAGGATTTTTTTTAGTGGTTTCGTATTACTGTAGGAGTTATTTGAAATACTTAAAAAAAAAGAGTGTAATACCCTATTCTGCCACGACCATGTTTATTTTACAATCACAAACGAATAAAGATAAATAACAAAAATATACGCAATATGACTGCGATGGTCTCCTCCTTGTGAAGAGACCTGGTCCGTCAGAGCCTCATCAGTGAATCAGCAGAAGATACATTTTAGTTTAATCCTGTCAAATTAGACAGCGCCTGATGAAAATTGACGTATATTTAGACGCCATGTTTTTAAATTGCGTCTAAATTATCTATGGAGTGTCTAAATTTGACAGGACTTAACTAATATTTGATCTTCTGTCCTTTTCTTAATTAAATGGAAAGAGATAGTGCACTAAACTTAAATTTACGTTAGTTTGTGCACAAGAGAATCGGCACCATTATCACCCGTGTAAAGCTCTGCCCCCCCCTAGACAAGTGGCATTGTAGAATAAATAGCGAAAACGAATAGATTGTCAAATGTATGGAGATGTCAAATTGTTTAGCGAAAGCTTATGTCAGTTCCATACATTTGACAATCTATTCGTTTTCGCTATCTATTCTACAATGCCACTTGTCTAGGCCCTCTGGTGAGACGTTAGTCTTATAATCACGACGGGTCTGTTGGTCTAGTGTTCAGTGACCCTGACTGCTAAGCCAGAGGTCGTGGGTTTGATTCCCTCCCAGGGCAATCTTTGTGTGATGAGCATGATTGTTTGTTCTGTGTCTGCGTGTTATTTATCTATAATATGTATGTATTCAAAAATTATATAAGTATGTTTATCAGTTGTCTGGTTACAATAACACAAGCTCTGCTTAGCTTGGGATCAGATGGCCGTGTGTAAGATGTCCCAGGATATTTATTTATTTATTTATAATAATCCTCATTCCACAGGGAAGGCTCAGCAAGCATGGAGGTCCTCCGCACGGAAGCGGAGCAGGTAAAGAACCCGGAACTACGCGAGCTGCTGCCGTACGGCTTCGCGATACATCACGCCGGCATGAGTCGGGTGGATCGTACGCTGGTCGAGGATCTGTTCGCTGACAGGCATATACAGGTGAGGGGATATAGCTAGAATTTATTTATAGCTGTAATATCTAATCCACAATGTAAAGAAGCTTGGGGATTGTGGTCACACTGTGTCTATATTGTGACCACAGAAATTTGACCACAATGTGTCTATAATGTGACAACGAAGTATATATGACCACACGCTCGTCAATGATCTGTTCGCCAACAGGCATATACTAGGTGTATTCTTGGTCTTGCTCAACCCGCTAGGAGATGATTTTACCCATGAAAACAAACAACTTTTATTATGGAACCAACTCAGAAATCGCGAAAAAAATATCAGCTGTTTCTAAGAAAAGTTCAATGCCCTCCCGACCATAATGTATGAAACTGGTGATATTATTTTGAGATTTCAGAGTTGGTTCCATAATAAAAGTTGTTTGTTTTTTATGAGTAGAATCATCTTCTAGCGGGTTGAGCAAGACCAAAAATATATGTTGTATAGGTGAATGGATAGCTACAATCTATCTATAGGTAGCTGTTATGTCTAGTCTGTAATGTAATGAAGCTGGTGTATTATGGCTATAAAGTGTCTATCGAGGGGTTTAAACTTAAACAAAATAATTTACAGATACTTTACAATTGTCTGTCAAAACGGTGAAGCTATTTGCTTGTTTAAAAATAGTAGGTTTCTATGGAGAATATGTGACCACACAGGGTGTGTAATGTGACTACACAGACTGTAATGAGGCCACACCTTATCTATAATGTGACCACCGTGACCACATTGACTGTAACGTGACCACACTGTGTCTATAATGTGACCACCGTGACCACACTGACTGTAATGTGGTCACAACTTATCTATAATGTGACCACCGTGACCACTTTGACTGTAATGTGACCACACTGTGTCTATAATGTGACCACCGTGACCACATTGACTGTAATGTGGCCACACCTTATCTATAATGTGACCACCGTGACCACATTGACTGTAATGTGGCCACACCTTATCTATAATGTGACCACCGTGACCACATTGACTGTAATGTGGCCACACCTTATCTATAATGTGACCACCGTGACCACATTGACTGTAATGTGGCCACACCTTATCTATAATGTGACCACCGTGACCACATTGACTGTAATGTGGCCACACCTTATCTATAATGTGACCACCGTGACCACATTGACTGTAATCTGGCCACACCTTATCTATAATGTGACCACCGTGACCACATTGACTGTAATGTGGCCACACCTTATCTATAATGTGACCACCGTGACCACATTGACTGTAATGTGGTCACACCTTATCTATAATGTGACTACAAAGTGTATGTAATGTGACCACGGATTGATTACACGTGACTACGGTTTGGCAGTAACGTAATAATAATGTGACCACACCTTGTCTTTCATGTGACCATGGAGTGCCCATATTGTGACCACATTGACTATAATGTTACCACGGAGTGTCTAAAATGTGACCACAAAGTGTATTTTCTTTGACCACATGATGGAAGTACGACATCCACGCTGGCGAAGCCGCTGGCAGGAGCTAGTTAATTTACATTATGAACAGATGATGGTTGTGAAGTTCTGTGAACATCTTTTGACATATTTATCTTAATGCCTTTTTCCCTCCAGGTCCTAGTGTCAACAGCCACGCTGGCGTGGGGCGTGAACCTCCCGGCGCACACAGTGATCGTGAAGGGCACGCAGGTGTACTCGCCCGAGAAGGGGCGCTGGAGCGAGCTCGGAGCGCTGGACGTGCTGCAGATGCTGGGCAGGGCCGGCCGCCCGCAGTACGACACCAAGGGAGAAGGTGAGGGTGTAGGGTAGAGAGACGTGGGCGCTGGAGCGAGCTCGGAGCGCTGGACGTGCTGCAGATGCTGGGCAGGGCCGGCCGCCCGCAGTACGACACCAAGGGAGAAGGTGAGGGTGTAGGGTAGAGAGACGTGGGCGCTGGAGCGAGCTCGGAGCGCTGGACGTGCTGCAGATGCTGGGCAGGGCCGGCCGCCCGCAGTACGACACCAAGGGAGAAGGTGAGGGTGTAGGGTAGAGAGACGTGGGCGCTGGAGCGAGCTCGGAGCGCTGGACGTGCTGCAGATGCTGGGCAGGGCCGGCCGCCCGCAGTACGACACCAAGGGAGAAGGTGAGGGTGTAGGGTAGAGAGACGTGGGCGCTGGAGCGAGCTCGGAGCGCTGGACGTGCTGCAGATGCTGGGCAGGGCCGGCCGCCCGCAGTACGACACCAAGGGAGAAGGTGAGGGTGTAGGGTAGAGAGACGTGGGCGCTGGAGCGAGCTCGGAGCGCTGGACGTGCTGCAGATGCTGGGCAGGGCCGGCCGCCCGCAGTACGACACCAAGGGAGAAGGTGAGGGTGTAGGGTAGAGAGACGTGGGCGCTGGAGCGAGCTCGGAGCGCTGGACGTGCTGCAGATGCTGGGCAGGGCCGGCCGCCCGCAGTACGACACCAAGGGAGAAGGTGAGGGTGTAGGGTAGAGAGACGTGGGCGCTGGAGCGAGCTCGGAGCGCTGGACGTGCTGCAGATGCTGGGCAGGGCCGGCCGCCCGCAGTACGACACCAAGGGAGAAGGTGAGGGTGTAGGGTAGAGAGACGTGGGCGCTGGAGCGAGCTCGGAGCGCTGGACGTGCTGCAGATGCTGGGCAGGGCCGGCCGCCCGCAGTACGACACCAAGGGAGAAGGTGAGGGTGTAGGGTAGAGAGACGTGGGCGCTGGAGCGAGCTCGGAGCGCTGGACGTGCTGCAGATGCTGGGCAGGGCCGGCCGCCCGCAGTACGACACCAAGGAGAAGGTGAGGGTGTAGGGTAGAGAGACGTGGGCGCTGGAGCGAGCTCGGAGCGCTGGACGTGCTGCAGATGCTGGGCAGGGCCGGCCGCCCGCAGTACGACACCAAGGGAGAAGGTGAGGGTGTAGGGTAGAGAGACGTGGGCGCTGGAGCGAGCTCGGAGCGCTGGACGTGCTGCAGATGCTGGGCAGGGCCGGCCGCCCGCAGTACGACACCAAGGGAGAAGGTGAGGGTGTAGGGTAGAGAGACGTGGGCGCTGGAGCGAGCTCGGAGCGCTGGACGTGCTGCAGATGCTGGGCAGGGCCGGCCGCCCGCAGTACGACACCAAGGGAGAAGGTGAGGGTGTAGGGTAGAGAGACGTGGGCGCTGGAGCGAGCTCGGAGCGCTGGACGTGCTGCAGATGCTGGGCAGGGCCGGCCGCCCGCAGTACGACACCAAGGGAGAAGGTGAGGGTGTAGGGTAGAGAGAAGGGGGTATCAGGTTAGGGTGAAATGAAGTGGGGTATCAGAGAGAAGGTGAGGGTGCCGGGTAGGAAAAAGAGACGAGGGTACCAGGGATAGGGTACAGATGCTTGGCAGAGCCGGCCCGGTGAGGACACTAAGGGAGAAGGTGAGGGTTTAAGGCTAGGGTAAAGAAATGTAAGGGTACCAGGGATGAGAGTACAGATGCTGGGTAGAGCGGGCCGGCTGCAGTACGCTATAAAGGGAAAGTGTGAGGGTGGGCACCAGGTTAGGGTAAAGGGACAAGGGTATCAGGGATAAGGGTACAGATGCTGAGCAGTGGGCCGGCTAACGTCACGAATGGAGAAGGTATCAGGCTAGGATAAAGAGAAGGCATGTGCATTGATCACCAGGCGCAATTCATTTTATACTTCTGGACTTCAGACTAGAGTTCCTTCAAATATCTTTTCGTACAGAGAAGGCACGTATAGGGATTGCCACGTCGTGCGCTCAAGGCCCATTGGTGATTTCGGACTTCTTAGTTTATCTGAACAGACCTAGTATTATAATGTTGATTTCAAACAAAAATATCATAGAAAGGGGGACATTCAGTTTTTCCTGATTTTTAAATTATCTAGACGACTCAATCTTTTCTTCATTATATTTGTGGCTGATTGATGATTTCGGACTTCTAGTCATTATTAGCAGATCTGGACAGACTTAGTATTATGTAGATTTTAAACAAAAATATAGTAGTCGTAGAAAGAGACATACAGTTTTTTCTGATTTTCAAATTATATAGATGACTTAATCTTTTCTTCATTATATTCGTTCTATTAACCGACTCCAAATCTTTAATTCGATGGGTATGTTTTTTTTAATATTAATTTTTTCGTTACCTCATGTGATATGATTCTATAAATTCGGGTCGAAATTTGAAGTCAAAAGTTGAAGTATGTAAAAGCTCTTTAAAAAAACTACCCCAACTAACTCAATTCTCTCTCCACAGGCATCCTGATCACGAACCATTCAGAGCTGCAGTACTACCTGTCGCTGCTGAACCAGCAGTTGCCGATCGAGTCGCAGCTGGTGAGCAAGCTGGCCGACATGCTCAACGCGGAGATCGTGCTCGGCTCCGTGCAGAGCGTCAGGGACGCCGTCACGTGGCTCGGTCAGTGTTTTTAGGGTTTTTGGGGATGCTGGCCCATGATGGTCTATGTTGGCCCATTTTGGTGTGGTATATAGTGGCCCATACTGGCTTATAGTGGCTCATGTTGGCATGGTCCATAGTGACCAGAGACCATTATGGGCCATCGTGGACCAGTATGAACCACTATGGACCCACCTACATAGGCCACTATGGGCCATCATGAGCCAGCATGGGCCATCGTGGGCTAGCTTGGGATAGTGGCCCACGCTGACTCAAGCTAGCTTGTCTATAGTGGCTCATGATGGCCTATGGTGGCCCAAACTGGCTTGTAGTGTCCCATGATGGGTCCTGCTGGCCCATGATGGTCCATGTTAGCATGGTCCAAAGTGGCCCATTATGACCGCATGCTGGCTTGTAGTGGCTCATGCTGGCTTATAGTAGCCCATGTTGGTGGGTCCATAGGTGGCCCATACTGGCCCATAATGGTCCATAGTGGTCTACAAGGGGTTTTTGTTCTGCACAAATTGACTGTCAATACTGTGTTAAGACTTTAACTCATTTCTTCTCTCTTTACACAGGTTACACATACCTGTACATCCGGATGCTGCGTCAGCCCGCGCTGTACGGCATCTCTCAGGAGAAGTTCGCGGAGGACAATCTTCTGGAACTGCACAGAGCTGACCTGGTGCATACTGCTGCCAGCTTGCTGGACAAGTGAGTTACTCTTAGATAGTCAAAATTCTTTTATAATAAGGAAAATAATTTTCCAAATCGGACCAAGTGGTTTTGAGTGATTGTAGAACAAACACAACAAAATGTAGTAAAATTTACAATCTCCTTGTTTTTGAATTAGGTTGAAAAGGAAACCCTAATTTTGAAAATTGAATTTAGTCCAAAAAATGGTTTGAAATTGTTGTTCACCATTAAGAAAGATCTCGATATTCGCGACCAAAATTACTCTTAACCTAAGATCTTGATATTCATGATTGTTTGTAGGAGGTATAATAATAATAATAAAGCCTTTATTTTCCGAAATGCTTACATGAACAAAGTTAGATAAAAAATATATATAATTAAATCGTTTACAGAAATTAAAATTATAACTAAACTACTGCTTCAGAGTTTTGTTTTAAAAGATGTCTCTTATTTCGGTGTGCCTTTTGGCAAAGGCCTCCTCCAACTCTTTCCACTGGTTCCTGTCTGCCGCAATCCTTATCCAAAGGGGTCCTAGGGTCATATGTCATCTTCCCTTTGCTTCAATATCAGCACTTAGCAGTGACTTTAAAAGTTACCACCTTTTGAATTCAATCAATTTCAGTTTTACATGTTTGCAAACATATTCTAAGACCAACAAAAGTAGCCGAATAATGGTCACTTTCCGCCTTATTACAAAACAAGGTTTTTCTCTAAACCAGGCTTAAACCATTGAGCTAGGTTTTGTATTTCGAATCTTGACCGTATCAGAATAAGATTCAAATTACAAAACCTGGCTCAATGGTTTAAACTTGGTTTAGAGAAAAACCTTGTTTTGTAATAAGGCGGTTTGACTCTAAGAAAAGTCTTATTCACCAAGCCCTCCCATTCCAGGGCCGGCCTAATCCGCTACGAGCGTAAATCCGGCCACTTCCAGCCGACCGAACTTGGTCGCATCGCCTCTCACTTCTACTGCACATACGAGACGATGCAATGTTACGCGCAGTTGTCATTTTTGATCATCATAAGTCACTCATATTTAAGAAAAAAACGTACTAACAAAGCCCCGTCATTCCAGGGCCGGCCTAATCCGCTACGAGCGTAAATCCGGCCACTTCCAGCCTACCGAACTCGACCGAATAGCCTCTCACTTCTACTGCACTTACGAGACGATGCAATGTTACGCGCAGTTGTCATTTTTAATCATCATAAGTCACTCATATTTAACAAAAAAACGTACTAACCAAGCCCCCTCATTCCAGGGCCGGCCTAATCCGCTACGAGCGTAAATCCGGCCACTTTCAGCCTACCGAACTCGACCGAATAGCCTCTCACTTCTACTGCACATACGAGACGATGCAATGTTACGCGCAGCTGTCATTTTTGATCATCATAAGTCATATTTAAGAAAATAAAACGTACTAACCAAGCCCTCCCATTCCAGGGCCGGCCTAATCCGCTACGAGCGTAAATCCGGCCACTTCCAGCCGACCGAGCTCGGCCGAATCGCCTCTCACTTCTACTGCACTTACGAGACGATGCAATGCTACGCGCAGCTACTAAAACCCACCCTCGGCGAGATCGAGTTGTTCCGCGTCTTCTCGCTGTCGGCGGAGTTCAAGCATATTGCTGTCAGGGAGGAGGAGAAACTGGAGTTGTGCAAGCTTATGGAGCGGGTGAGTGACTTGTGGGGGGCTGTGGTGGACTATACTGGACTATAGTTCAAGCACATCGCCGTCAGGGAGGAGGAGAAACTAGAGCTGTGCAAGCTTATGGAGCGGGTGAGTGACTTGTGGGGGGTTGTGGGGGGCTGTGGTGAATATAGTTCAAGCACATCGCCGTCAGGGAGGAGGAGAAACTAGAGCTCTGCAAGCTTATGGAGCGGGTGAGTGACTTGTGGAGGGTTGTGGGGGGGCTGTGGTGGACTATAGTTCAGCACATCGCCGTCAGGGAGGAGGAGAAACTAGAGCTGTGCAAGCTTATGGAGCGGGTGAGTGTGTTGTGGGGGTTGTGGGGGGCTGTGGTGAATATAGTTCAAGCACATCGCCGTCAGGGAGGAGGAGAAACTAGAGCTCTGCAAGCTTATGGAGAGGGTGAGTGACTTGTGGGGGGCTGTGGTGGACTATAGTTCAAGCACATCGCCGTCAGGGAGGAGGAGAAACTAGAGCTCTGCAAGCTTATGGAGCGGGTGAGTGTTGTGGGGGGCTGTGGGGTGGCTGTGGTGGACTATAGTGGCCCATGCTGGGCTATAGTTCAAGCACATCGCCGTCAGGGAGAAGGAGAAACTGTGCAAGCTTATGGAGCGGGTGAGTATGTTGTGGGTCTGTGGTAAACTATAGTGGACTATGCTGGATGATGATGGCCCATGCTGGCTAACGCTGAACTATAGTGGCTGGACCATGCTGCTGGGCCATACTGGACCATGATGGATTTTGGTAACGTATATTGTGCTAGCTTATGGAGGTCACCCCCCGGTGTTTTTAATAAACTGTCCATGATAGCATGCACAACATGGACCTAACACAACTATAGACATATTAGTATTGGTCCATGTTGTCCTATAATGGTCCAGCATAGGCATATGCTGATTCATAGTAGCCTACGCTAGGCCTACATAATTCCCCATTTTTAAATACTAAACCAAAATTAGTCATCTTTTTTCATTGGAAACCAATGTTAATATTAGTGATGGGCCGAATGTGGTTTGTACCGAATACGAACTTCGGCTGAACATTCGGTAAAACTTTAAAATTCGGCCGAAATTCGGCCGAACTTCGGTTATTTTTAGCGCGCTTTCTAGGGAGCGATAGTGCCTATGTCGGTTGTAGAAGATCCTGGATTTAATCGATTAATGACTATATTAAAACCCAAATACCTGATGCCAAATTAAGTCGAAAATATTTTAGTGAGACTATTTTACCTCAAATTTATGAACTACTGAAAAAAATCGACCAGATATCTAATGCTAAAATGGTTTCAGTTACCATGACGAATGTGGACGTGCATAAATAATATGTTGTCCTTTTTTTTTAAGCTTTACTGTACATTGGCTCAATAACAATTTCATATTACCACATATAAGTGTAAAAATGTCCATTTCATACCGCGAATATTTTACATCACTCTCCGATACTGAGCTGCAAATTGCAAAAAACTTACTATTACTTACTACAGCTACTTTTAAAAATAAAGTTAGTTAGTATGCCTTAATTATTTCAATGTCCATGTCTAGAGGTCCATTTCGTTAACAATAATTATTACATTTTCGTTAATAATATTAAAAGTTTATTTGATTTTCTGAAAAGATTGTGTAGTGGTAACAATTATATTACAATAAATGACTGATTTGATTATTAGTTTTACTAGTTTATTGGTTTTATTTGTAAAAATAGTTGAGGTAATTAAATCTTATCTTGGACCGAATGTTCGGCATTTGAACCGAAAGTCGGCCGAATGTCGAATTTCGGTTCAAGCCACCGAAATTCGGTTAAACCGAATATGAAACGAATTTCGGCCCATCCCTAGTTAATATGTCAATTTATCTTCCCCAGGTCCCAATCCCAATAAAAGAGAGCATAGAAGAGCCGTCAGCGAAGATCAACGTGCTCCTGCAAGCGTACATCTCGCAATTAAAGCTGGAGGGCTTCGCGCTGATGGCGGACATGGTGTACGTCACGCAGTCCGCCTGCAGGCTGTTACGGGCCATCTTCGAGATTGTGCTGCATAGAGGTAAGAAAGTTTAAAAAAAAAAAACAATTTTAGTGGTCCATGCTGGCCCATGTTGGACCATGCTGGACTATGCTGGCCCATGTTGGTTCATAGTGACCATGCTGGCTGGTAGCGGTAGTGGTATATGCTGGCTCATATTGGCCCATAATGGATCATACTGGCCCATGTTGGTTCATAGTGTCGAAGCTAGCCCGTATCGGTACTGGCCCATAGTGGCTAATCCTAGCCCATTGAGAGCTATCATAGCGTACATCTCGCAATTAAAGCTGGAGGGCTTCGCGCTGATGGCGGACATGGTGTACGTCACGCAGTCCGCCTGCAGACTGTTACGGGCCATCTTCGAGATTGTGCTGCATAGAGGTAAGAAAGTTAAAAAAAAAAAATTGTGGCCCATGCTGGCCTATAGTGGCCCATGATGGTCCATGTTGGGCCATGCTGGCCCATGCTGGCCATGTTGGACTATTCTGGCCCATGTTGGTCCATGCTGGCCCATGTTGGTTTATAGTGTCGAAGCTAGCCCGTAGCGCTAGTGGCCCATCCTAGTCCATAGAGAGCTATCATAGCGTACATCTCGCAATTAAAGCTCGACGGCTTCGCGCTGATGGCGGACATGGTGTACGTCACGCAGTCCGCCTGCAGGCTGTTACGGGCCATCTTCGAGATTGTGCTGCATAGAGGTATATAATAATAATAATACCAGCCTATAACTGTCCCACTGCAGGGCAAAGGCCCCTTCTCATACAGAGAAGGCACGAGCATTGATCACCACGCGCGCTCAAGGCGGGTTGGCGATTTCGGACTTATATTAACTACAAGTCCAGGTTTCCTCACGATGTTTTCCTTCACCGATGTCTGTGATGTCTAAGATAAACTTTAGAAAGTACATATGAATTGAAAAAGTCACATTGGTACTTGCCCGGATTCGAACCCGCAACCTCTTGCATAAGAGGCGGGCGCATTAACCACTAGGCCACGTATAGAGGTAAGAAAGTTTAAAAATAAACAATTTTAGTGGTCCATGCTGGCCCATGTTGGACCATGCTGGCCCATGTTGGTGCACAGTGACCAAGCTAGCCCCTAGCGGTAGTGGCCCATAGTGGCCCATCCTAGTCCATAGAGACCTGTCATGGCCCACTGATTGAGATTGTGCTGCATAGAGGTAAGAAAGTAAAAAAAAAATTGGCTCATGATGGTCCATAGTGGCCCATGATGGACCATAGAGAACCATTCTAGACTGTAGTAGCTTATGTTGGTCCATATTGACCCTTGTTGTGCCGATTGTGGGCCATGTAAGTTCGTGGTAGATTGTAAACAGCAAACAATGGTGCCGATTCTCTTATTAACAAACTAGCGTAAATTTAAGTTAAGTGCATTTTTCTCTTTCCATTTAATTAAGAAAAGGACAGAAGATAAAATATTTGTTAAGTCCTGTCAAATTTAGACACTCCATAGATAATTTAGACGCGATTTAAAAACATGGCGTCTAAATATGCATCAATTATCATAAATTGTGTCTGGGTGTTATTTATCTATAATATGTATGTATTTAAAAATTATATAAGTATGTATATCAGTTGTCTGATTACCATAACACAAGCTCTGCTTAGCTTGGGATCAGATAGCCGTGTGTAAGATGTCCCAGGATATTTATTATTTATTTTATATTATTAATTTTCTTCAGGCGCTGTCTAATTTGACAGGATTAAACTAAAATGTATCTTCTGTCCTTTTCTCTAATCTCTAATGTTTGTCTTTCTTTCACGGCAAAACGGAGCGACAGATTGACGTGATTTTTTAAGTGGAGGATAGTTGAAGGGATGGAGTGTAACATAGGCTACTTTTTGTCTCTTTCTAACGCGAGCGAAGCCGCGGGCAGAAGCTAGTAAAAAATGTAAAGAGAAAGATGCATTTAACTTAAATTAAGTTGAGCTTGGGAACAAGAGAATTGGCACCACTGTCCAATTTTATTATTACTTTTCGACGACCAAGCGACAGTCGGCTATCGCGCTGTTTTTGTCTTTATATTGTGTCTCAAATCACGTGTATTCAAAGGTTTAATTGCCTAATTAGATTTTAATTAAAGTTAGTATTATTTTGACGGGCCTGTTGGTGTAGTGGTCAGTGACCCTGACTGTTAAGCCAGAGGTCGTGGGTTCGATTCCCACTCAGGACAAACTTGGTGTGATGAGCATGATTGTTTGTTCTGTGTCTGGGTGCCATTTATCTATAATATGTATGTATTTACAAATTATATAAGTAAGTATATCAGTTGTCTGATTACCATAACACAAGCTCTGCTTAGCTTGGGATCAAATAGCGGTGTGTGAGTTGTCTGAAGATATTTATTTATTTATTTTATTTATCTAGTTATTAATAACTAGTGGAAAATATGATTATTAATAACTTTTTTAATTCCATTAATTCCTTGTTTGTAGGTTGGGCTCAGTTAGTGGACAAAACTCTAGCTCTATGCAAGATGGTGGACAGAAGGATGTGGCAGTCTATGTCACCGCTCAGACAATTCAGAAAAATGCCGGAAGAAGTAAGTTTTTTTGTTGCTTAGAATGTATGTCTTTTCTTGGGGTTTCAAGCTTAGTACATGCCAAATTTTATAAAATTAGGGCTAATGGTTTCCTAAAACAGTAAAATATCTTATACTAGCTTTTCCTCGCGATTTCCTCCGCGTGGAATAATAGTTCCCGTTCCCGGGGGATTGCCGGGATGAAAACTATCCTATGTTCTTTCTCAGGTCCCAGACTATATCTGTACCAAATTTCATTCTAATCGGATCAGTGGTTTAGACGTGAAGAAGAGACAGACAGACAGACAGAGTTACTTTCGCATTTATAATATTAGTACGGATTCTCTTGTTCACAAACTATACTAAATATAAGCAGGCGTCCGTCACTCGCTCAAGGCCACGCGTTTTATGCCTACCGCTTCGCGTACCGCCGACGGTACAACGAACACCAGGCTGTCGCGCGCCCGGCTGAGTGCTCGCGCGTCACGGGTACAGCGCTGACTATCAAAATGCCGAAACCACGTAATTATTGCGTGATTATTGTGCAATTCCCCTGTTTCCCAATTCTCCTGTTTCCCTTTTGATTATTTATTACAATTATTCACGCGGTTTTGGATATTTTCGACACTAAAATATATTAGTCGGGAATTCAAGGAACGAAAAATATGCATCAGTCATTTTATCAAACTAAAAAATATTTGATCAACAAATAAAATAATAATTGTTTTTCTAAAACATTTGTTTTATTACCATTGTCATCATACGTATAACCCTAGCAGATTTGATGGACGACACGCACACACGTAAGTCGCGCGGCGGGCAAAAGAATCTCAACTCTCTTTGTTATGGTACATTTTTACTTATGGTACATTTCTCCTTGCTGCAAACAACTGGTATTATTATTATGATTTTGTAGGCTATTATAGCGTAGGTATTTTGGTTTTTGTATTGGAGTGAAGTATCTGTTACGTAGTAACTATTTATTTTAATCTGTGATATAAGTTAGTGCATTTTTTTATCATTTCGTTAAGAATAGGACAGAAGATGAAATTTATAGATAATTTAGACGCGGTTAAAACATGGTTACTAAAAATACGTCGATTTACTTCAGGCGCTGGCTGATTTGACAGGACTTAACTAATATGTATCTTGAGTCTTTTTCTTAACTTTTCTTAGCAAGAGAAAAATGCACTTAACTTAAATTTAGTATAATTTGTGAACCAAAGAATCAGCACCAATATCACTAATGATAAAACTACAGATTCTTGTCAACTAAACGATAACATTCGTTTATCCATACTAATATTATAAATGGGAAAGTGTGTCTGTCTGTCTGTCTGTATGTTTGTCTTTCTTTCACGGCAAAACGGAGCGACGAATTGACGTGATTTTTTAAGTGGAGATAGTTGAAGGGATGGAGAGTAACATAGGCTACTTTTTGTCTCTTTCTAACGCGAGCGAAGCCGCGGGCAGAAGCTAGTTATTTTATAACTCTGTTTTTACAACAATAATTTCTTTGTCTACAGGTAATAAAAAAACTAGAAAAAAAGAACTTTCCCTGGGAGAAACTCTACGAACTCGGGCCCAATGAAATAGGCGAGCTAGTCCGGGCGCCCAAACTAGGCAAGATGATACACAAGTACGTGCACCAGTTCCCGAAGCTGGAGCTGGCGACGCACATCCAGCCCATCACCAGGTCTACCTTGAGGGTCGAGCTCACCATCACTCCTGACTTCCACTGGGATGAAAAGGTAAGGAAATGCAGAAAAAAATTCGGCCATTGTGTATAAGGGATGGCCCATGATGGGCCATTGTGTACATGGCATGGCCTATAATGGGCCACTGCAGGCCATTATGGGTCCTTTAAAAAGGTAATAAAATGCGATAAAATCCGTAAAAAAACTAGGGTACAGGGGATGACCCTGATGACCCATCATGAGCCATTATTCTCAATTTTGGTTCATATGATAAATAAGAAAGAAAAAAAAATTGGGCCATTGTGTACAAGGGATGGCCCATGATGGGCCATTGTGTACATGGCATGGCCTATAATGGGCCTCTGCAGGCTGGCCATTATATGTCCTTTAAAAAGGTAAGAAAATGCGATAAAATCCGTAAAAAAACTAGGGCCATTGTGTACATGGGATCGCCCACAATGGGCAACTATTGGCCGGGTCATATTGGCCAGTATGATACACAAGTACGTGCACCAGTTCCCGAAGCTGGAGCTGGCGACGCATATCCAGCCCATCACCAGGTCCACCTTGAGGGTCGAGCTCACCATCACTCCGGACTTCCACTGGGATGAGAAGGTAAGAAAGAGAAAATAAAACTTTGGGCCATTGTGTACAGGGGATGGCCCATCATGAGCCATTATTGTCAATTTTGGTTCATATGATAAATAAGAAAGAAAAAAAAATGGGCCATTGTGTACACGGGATGGCCCATTGTGTACATGGCATGGCCCATAATAGGCCACTGCAGGCTGGCCATTATGTGTCCTTTAAAAAGGTAAGAAAATGCGATAAAATCCGTAAAAAAACTAGGGCCATTGTGTACATGGGATGGCCCATCGGGAGCCACTATCAGGCATGTTGAGTTATATAAGAAGGTAAGAAAAAGTAATAAAATCGGTAAAAATGCAAGTCTATTGTGTCAATGGCATGGCCCATCATGGACCACTATTGGCCATCATGATACACAAATACGTGCATCAGTTACCGAAGCTGGAGCTGGCGACGCATATCCAGCCCATCACCAGGTCTACCTTTGAGGGTCGAGCTCACCATCACTCCGGACTTCCACTGGGATGAGAAGGTAAGAAAGAGAAAATAAAACTTTGGGCCATTGTGTACAGGGGATGGCCCATGATGGGCCATTGTGTACATGGCATGGCCCATAATGGGCCACGCAGGCTGGCCATTATGTGTCCTTTAACCCTCTGCGACTGAGGTGCCATTTTTGTTTTCATTATATTGAGGAGTAGTCTGACAGACGTGAAATTACTGTACCATTTACGTTGTGGGTATTACATGTTTTGTAATGAAACTTGCATTTATAAAACTGATGACATGTAATTAAAAAGGAATTGCAACAAGAGTTTGAATAAAATTTAAATATAAGAATTTATAATTAAAAATGCAACACATATTGTTAGAAGTAGCTTTTGACAAGCATCTCTTTTAAAAATTAATTAAATAAAAGATATTATAAAAAAATAAAAAACAAACGCATTTTTACCTTTTTCCAGCTTAAATCTTTTGACAAAAAATTTTAAATGGAAATCCTTAGAGTATTTTTGGTATAAAATAGTCTCAAAGTTAAGTCTTAAAATCAGCGAAAATTTGAGCGGCGCACTGCAAACAGGTCGGTTTTGCGCAGACGCATACAAGTAAATCTCGATTACTATTTCAATTTACTTGGGCCAATTCAACACAACTTTAAATTTCCTGATGGCCCAGTGATTAAGGCGCTCGCCTGCTATGTACGAGCTTGTGGGTTGGAATCCGAGCAAGTAAAAGTGACTTTTTCAATTCGTATGTACTTTTTTGTTTTTTTTTGACATCAGTGACATTCCGAGCCTCAGGACGGAACGCCGTTACGTACGTAGAGCCATTGGTCCTGGTTGTAGAACTTTGAAAGTAGTTGAGGGTAGTCAGCAACCAGAGAGTCAAACCAGTCTAACCAAGGGGTATCGTGTTTCCCAGTATCTGGGTTGTGAAGGTCTGCCAGGCAGTAACTACACGCCAAACACTGGTATCTTGCTAAATTTGGTTAGGCTAGAGCCTAGTCGGGAAAAGGCTATAGCTAGAAGGATGATGACGATGATAATAATACGGCACAACTTTTTTGCCAATAATGTGCCAGTGTCGTTTGGAGGCTAAGGAGACCTCAAGGATTGACACCTAGACTGAGGCCGATTGACTGAGTTTTTTATTTCTACAAAAAACCAATGTTTCTAGTATCTCAGTATAAATACACTATGAAAATACTGACGTGACGTCCATAATACAGTATGGGGATATAACCATTTTACTGACAATACGTCTCTACGACACAGCACTTATTACTGATGTTACGTATTACGGACACCACAGCTGAATTACTAGTCAATGGCTCATGCTACGGATTTCGTCGCCACACTGTAAGGATAGGTGGACGGACGTAGGAAGCTACTGAGCGGCGCAAGAGGATTCTCGGAAAAATGGCGGTATAGCAACCAAAATTTAATGTTGCGGTGTCTGTCAGACGTATCGTCAGTCGCAGAGGGTTAAAAAGGTAAGAAAATGCGATAAAATCCGTAAAAAAACTAGGGCCATTGTGTACATGGGATCGCCCACAATGGGCAACTATTGGCCGGGTCATATTGGCCAGTATGATACACAAGTACGTGCATCAGTTCCCGAAGCTGGAGCTGGCGACGCATATCCAGCCCATCACCAGGTCTACCTTGAGGGTGGAGCTCACCAACATTTCGGATTTCCACTGGGATGAGAAGTTTCTTACATGTCGTATAATATGATGGATAAATTGCACAATATCATGATGCAATCACTAAATTTGAAACTTCTCCCAATTATCCCTGACTGCTAGGCGGAATGGCGTGCGTTCGAAACCCATCTGGGACAATTTTTTGTCTTGTTTGTTGTCATTTTTTGTCTCAACTGTGTTTATTTCTTCTTCTTTTTGTTCTTTTGTTTCTGATTGTTTGTCAGTTGTCTGGTTACCTTAGTACAGGCTCTGCTAAGTTTGCGATCAGATGACCGTATGTGTTGTAATGTATTGTATTTACTTGTTAAATAACATTTCCTCTACCCCCCAGATCCACGGCCAATCAGAAGCCTTCTGGATCCTCGTCGAAGACGTGGACTCCGAGGTGGTGCTGCACCACGAATACTTCCTACTAAAGCAGAAATACTGCAAGGTATGTTTTTAGTTTTAAGGTTTATAGTATACTAGCTGACCCGACAGACGTTGTCCTGTCAACTATGAATATTGAATTCGAATTGACATACTACCTATCTACCTACTACCTACCTACCTACTACCTACCTACCTACTACCTACCTACCTACTACCTACCTACCTACTACCTACCTACCTACTACCTACCTACTTTGCTATAAACCTCACGGAGCCCAAGACCTTTCCAACGAATGCAAAACCGTGGAAATCGGTTCGTGCGTTCTATGGAGGAGTTCAATGCCATACACACGCACAGCAGAATTATATATATAAAGATTTAAACTATTCTATCTCTCAAGTTGGATCGAACTGCACATGGTGTGCGAATTTTATTATAATCGGTTAAGTGGTTTAGGAGTCCATTGAGGACAAACATTGTGACACGAGATTTATATATATTAAGATTAAGACTAGGTGTATTTTTGGTCTTGCACAACCCGCTAGGAGATGATTCTACCCATGAAAACAAACAACTTTTATTATGGAACCAACTCTGAAATCGCGAAAAATATATCAGCTGTTTCTAACAAAAGTTCAATGCCCTCCCGACGATAATGTATGTAACAGCTGATATTGTTTTCAATATTTCAGAGTTGGTTTCATAGTAAAACTTGTTTGTTTTTATGAGTAGAATCATCTCCTAGCGGGTTGAGCAAGACTAAAAATACACCTAGTATAGGTTTTTTTATTCGTAGCTCACTATGCACTAATAAATTGTTTTTCTTTCTTTCTTTCTTGCAAGGACGAGCACCACGTGAAGCTATTCGTGCCCGTGTTCGAGCCGCTGCCGCCGCAGTACTTCCTCACTGTCGTGTCTGATAGGTGAGTGTTGGATAGTGGCCCACGATGGCCTATGATGGCCCTGCAAACTTAGGCAAATAGTGGCCCACGATGGCCTATGATGACCCTGCAGACTTTGGCAAATAGTGGCTCACGATGGCCTATGATGGCCCTGCAGACGTTGGCAAATAGTGGCCCACGATGGCCTATGATAACCCTGTACAGTCAGCAAAGTATATAAGTATACAGGACCGTCATCTACAATTAAGGTTTTCTTGAAAACTAATGAATGTATTCAAATGAAATTTAACCTAATTGAAGAACTAGTCATTTTCTAATATAGTTAAAATTTTTATTAGAAAATATCCGTGGGTTTTTGAGAAAACGTAAACTGTATCTGACGGCCCTGTATACTTATATACTTTGCTGACCATTGGCCCATGATGGCTCTATACACAGTGGCCTATGTTGGCCCATAATGGCCCTACACACAGTGGCCCATGATAGCTAACAATGGCCTAACATGGTCCATGATGGCCCAACATGGCCCATCATGACTCAAGGTGGCCCTGCATACACTGGTCCAAGATAGCTAGCAATGGCCTGGCATGGTCCACTATGGCCCACGATGGCCCAGCATAATCTTTAGTTTAGTATGGCCAATAATAGCGCATCAATGGCCCATGAAACCTACACTCAGTGGCCCATGATGGCACACGTTGGTCCAGCCTGGCCAACAAAGGCCCTGCGTGGTCTATGTTGGACCATTGTGGTCCCCTATGGCCGATTTATTTATCGAATTTAGCTGCCTGTAACGTGTAACCCGACCAGTCTTCAAACATTATTTATTTATTTATTTATTTTCCAACTTACATCTATCATTACAGGTTTTTTTTTGTGCCCCAATGCGATAGTGTACATAAATAATTTTACCTAAATCTAAACTTATTACCTACACTTAATATATTCCCTACTTTATATTACTATTATTATTATATTTACTTTATATATTTATAACATCCCTTTATTCACCCAGATGGATAGCAGCAGAAACCCAGCTGCCCGTCTCCTTCCGGCACCTGATCCTGCCGGAGAAGAACCTGCCGCCCACGGAGCTGCTGGACCTGCAGCCGCTGCCCATCTCCGCGCTCCGCAACCCCAAGTACGAGGAGCTGTACCGCGACACCCTGGTGCAGTTCAACCCCGTGCAGACACAGGTACGTGGGCTGCACATCAAGCCAATGATGTTATAAGTAAAAAAATTTAGATAGGTTATAATAATATGCAGTCAAAAAGTGGCACATTAAAAGTTTGCCAATTGACAAACATGATACTGAGTATCGCGCTGACATTTGACGTTTATCTCTTTTTCTCTCGCACTACTTCAATCACTATCATCCTACTTTGACGTGTAATGTATGTGTACGTTAGTGTGCCGTTTTTGAAGATAGAATTTCGTTTGGGTAACCTATCTACACCTTTTTACTTATAATATCATTGCATCAAGCTATACAAAACCAGTATAAGCTGACTTCTGTTTGTATAAAAAACATACACAATGCGAGATCAGCTAAAACTGGTTTTGTATAGCTTGATGTGTAGCCGTGTGTACGTGGCTTGGGAGACTGGATTGGTTGGGTTTTTGGCGTTTGTAACTAGATCAGGTGAATTGTAGTGTTTTAGAGATATTATACACGACTATACGCACCTCTCCTAACTGTTGGAGGGGGGAGGGACATAGTGATGATTGGCTTCTTAGCGTTTTTAAGATGTTTTACTAGATGTCGCTGAATTCCAGTGTTTTAAGGAGTCTAAAGTTAGGGGAGTATAGTGGTAATTGTTTTTTTACCAGTGTTTCGAAGTCTTTTTTTATCATGTTTTTGTAGATATAGCTTTTTGTAGCTATAGGTGTTTTAGGGACTTTTAAGTTAGGTACGGGATGGGGGAGTATGGTAGTGACTGTCTTTCCTAGGATTTTTGCCATGTCTAACATTTTTGCATGAGGATACAGCAGAATACCAGTGTCTTATGGCCTAATACACAGACGTGAATTCATTTTAAGACGCTCTCAATCTCTTCTGCGTCTGAGGATTCAGCTGTCTTAGGTCCCGCAACGAAATTGTTAGTAAAGAACAGCGGAGGAGTAGGAAAAATGTGGATTCTAAGTCTTCAACTAGACTCAGATTCCATATCAGCTGTCATTATTGTCGGTGTCATATTACTGCCACGCGAAATTCACCCTTATGATCACTGTCATTTTGCTGTTTTATCTGTGGTATGGTTGTGGTTCACTCAACAGGCCTGGTCGACAAACCATACCAATGGCCAGATGAAGGGCTAGTCCCTAGAACGCCCGAATAGTCCCAGACCTACGGCTAGACGTACGGCGGGATACCACCCTTTCTTGGTCGATATTCCTCGTATCCGCACGCAGCGTTTCTCGCATTCCTTTATTATGCGCACCGCAAAAGAATGGAATTCCCTGCCGGCGTCTGTGTTCCCTAATGCATATAACCCGGATGTATTCAAGAGACGAGTGCATAGGTATCTTTTGGGTGAGCGCGCTCCATCGTAGGCCCCGTCTATGCCCTCGGACTAGTCTGGGACCAAGAGCAAGCCCATGTAATATAAAAAAAAGACCATTAATTACTTTAGCAAATCCTATAGAATATCCATTTTCTTTCTTCCCCAGGTGTTCAACGCCGTCTACAATTCGGACGACAACGTATTCGTCGGCGCTCCGTCCGGCTCCGGCAAGTCAGTGATAGCGGAGCTGGCCCTGCTGCGCATGTTGAGCACGAGCCCGAGCGGGCGCGCCGTGTATCTGCTGCCCAAGGACGCGCTCGCCGACATCGTGTTCGCTGACTGCTACCACAAGTTCGGGACGAGGTTTAATTTGAAGGTTGGTGTAAATTTTTTGGGCCATCGTGGGCCATCGTGGGCCATCATGAGTCATTGTGGGCCATCATGGTCCAGCATGGTCCATCATGGTCCAGTACAGTCTAGCACGGACCAACATAGTCCAGCATGGGCCAGCATGGTCCATCATGGTCCATCATGGTTGACCATGGCCCATTATTGTCCAACTTATGCCAGCGTGGTCCAGCTTGGTCCATCATAGGCCATCATGGCCCATCATTGTCCATCATGGTCCATCATGGTCCAACATGGTCCAACATAGTCCATCTTGGGCTCAAGGTCCAGTATAAGCAAGGCAGTGATAGCGGAGCTGGCCCTGCTGCGCATGTTGAGCACGAGCCCGAGCGGGCGCGCCGTGTATCTGCTGCCCAAGGACGCGCTCGCCGACATCGTGTTCGCTGACTGCTATCACAAGTTCGGGACGAGGTTTAATTTGAAGGTGAGTCAAAAGTTTGGGCCAGCATGGGCCATCATGGCCCAGCATGGGCCAGCGTTGGCCATCATGGTCCAGCATGGTCCATCATGGTCCAGCATGGGCCATCATGGTCCATCGTGGGCCATCATAGTCCAGCGTTGGCCATCGTGGGCCATCATAATCCATCATGGCTGAGCATGGCCCATCGTGGCCCAGCATAGACCAGCGTAGGCCATCATCGGCCATTGTGGTCCAGCATGGGCCAGCATGGTCCATCGTGGGCCTTCACAGTCCAACATGGCCCATAGTGGTACATCGCTGGCCATCATGGCCCACTATAGTCCGGCTCCGGCAAGTCAGTCATTTCATGTCATGTCATGTCAGCATAGTCCATCATGGGCCATCGTGGTCCATCATGGGTCATTGTGGGCTCCCAAGGTCCAGTATAACTAAGTCAGTGATAGCGGAGCTGGCCCTGCTGCGCATGTTGAGCACGAGCCCGAGCGGGCGCGCCGTGTATCTGCTGCCCAAGGACGCGCTCGCCGACATCGTGTTCGCTGACTGCTATCACAAGTTCGGCACGAGGTTTAATTTGAAGGTAAGTCAAAAAATTTGGGCCAGCATGGGCCATCATGAGCCAGTGTGGTCCATCGTGGTTCAGCTTTGTCCATCGTGGGCCATCATGGCTAACCCGGGCCCAGCATAGACCATCGTGAACCACCACGGCCCAGCATGATCCTGTGTAGCTCATTATGGCCCACTATGGACCATCGTTGGCCAGCGTAGTCCATCATCAAGGACCTTAATAACGTTATTAATTTTAATTGAGATCTTAAATGAAACAACATGCTTATTTTTCATTGAACAGAGGAAGCGAACTAAACGTTTATTGAGCATAACTAATAGGGTTGATTTTGACGCGTTCATATAATAATATGGAGCGTTTATACTTATGGCGAGATAAATAGACTTTACTTACTTTGGAACGTACTTTCGCTTAGCTCTCGTTCCGTCTCTATCGTACACTTGACTTTTGGCAGTTGTGTAACAGTGACAGGTAGAGTGCTAAACCAAAGCCAGTGCGATCGTGAGTAACGTCTATTACATGCTTACTATATTGAACATACAATAATTACAACAGGTCCTGGATGGTCCGTTGTTGGTCATAATGTTCCAGGATGGACCACAATCCAATGGTCACAATCGATGGATCACAGATCATTTATCATCAATGATAGACAATTTAAAAATAAATTATATGAGTGGCTGAATAATAATATTTTTTATAGTATTAAGGACTTTTTAAAATGTGACATTAAATTATTATAAACTAGCTTTTGCCCGCGACTTCGTCCGCGTGGAGTAATAATTCCCGTTCCCGGTGGATTTCCGGAATGAAAACTATCCTATGTCCTTTCTCGGGTTCCAGACAATATCTGTACCAAATTTCATTCAAATCGGTTCAGTAGTTAAGGCGTGAAGAAGAGACAGACAGACAGACAGAAAGACAGACAGACAGACAGACAGAGTTACTTTCGCATTTATAATATTAGTAAGGAATAGTAAGGATGGATAGATCTTAGTTTGCATGCTTTAACCAAAGCAAAACATGTATGTTCCTTAATTTGTTTTATTACCATCTTTGTATACCATGTTTTTAGCAAATAAATATACTTACTTACTTACTTACTTACATTATTAGATCATAAATATTGTAAATCTAAATATTTGTTTTATTTTCAGGTAGTACAACTCACTGGTGAGACTGCCACCGACCACAAGTTGTTGAACAAAGGGCAGATTATCGTCACGACAGCTGATAAATGGGACATACTTTCTAGAAGGTAGGTTCATAACTATGCCATATTAATTCTCGCGTCTGTATTTTTTTAACTCCTAAAGCCAAACTTTATAACAGGCCTGTTGGTCTTGTGGTTAGTAACCGTTAAAGTACTTGTCTGTGTTGAAATTAGAAAATTGAATTTGTCAGAGTTGAAAAATGGGGGTTGCCCGGGCTTTCAAGCCTGACAAAGAAAGAGAAAAACGTTCGGCTGATTGGGTGTAAAAATAATAAAATTTAAACTTGTTGAGCTACACATTTATTCAAAACTTCCAAATAACAAGAAGCTAATGTATAGGAACCTTCCTTAAATGAAATACTTATACAATTATTATCATTGTACTAAAATAATGTTGGGTCAATCCTGGTGATTCCAAAAGTGGACTGTTGGAACGTCCAGGATTTACACGCACCGGTAGTCTAGTAGATTGCCTACTTAAACTCTAGTTCAGTCTGTGGATCCTTAGGCTATGGATTCCATCTACCAAGACTACAATACACAGATCTAAAAGGTGTAAGATAATGCCACCACTGGTAATAAGGGAAATAAATTTAAATCATTTGTTCAAAAAGTTAAATTGCTTGTAAAAGGTAACCTTCCGACCCTTTGTCCTCAAGTCCACGTGGCACAGCCCCTTCAATCCAACGGGGTTGAAGAGCCCAATCCAGAAAAACAGGAAAACGAAGACCAAAATAAATTCTTCAAAAATAAAATTCTTCCAAAATAAAATTCACCAAAATAGAATTTCCCGCCCAGGCTGAAATAGAACATTGTTTGCATTAGTTTTAGATCAAACAACAAGATACATCCTGAGCGTGACTCCACGTGGCTACCACGACAATATGACGGGCCTGTTGGTCTAGTGGTTAGTGACCCTGACTGCTAAGCCAGAGGTCGTGGGTTCGATTCCCACTCTGAGCAAACTTTGTGTGATGAGCATATGATTGTTTGTTCTGTGTCTGGGTGTAATTTATCTATAATAAGTATGTATTTATAAATTATATAAGTATGTATATCAGTTGTCTGGTTACCATAGTACAAGCTTTGCTTAGTTTGGGATCAGGTGACCGTGTGTGAGTTGTCAAAAAAAAAAAAATAGGCTAGGACCTTACCGGTGTTTCAATAGGAAACGATTTTCCGTCTGGGACACCCAGCCAATCAGCCAATAAAAATCCGGCCTAGTGCTGCTTGCCGGCTGGTCCACACAGCTGGAAACACGAGACACATGAAAAAATGCATGCGCAACTAAAGATGCGCCAGCGCTGACGAGAAGAATCATGGTCACACAGCTTACCCGTGATTGTCCACCAAATCCGCACGCAGCACTAAAAGCCTTTTAATTAAATATTGAATTCGTCCAGACAGTCTGCCTGTCGCCATGCTGGCCAGTTAAATCCACGTCGAAATGCATTTTTGGATCGACCCGACGCCGCGATCCTTTGTCCGAAAAATCCTTGGGTTCCTAACACCCGAAACCGAATTACCCCTTTCCAATGTGGGAGATTTCTCCGTTTATAAGATTCCAATTTGCAGAAATCCTATGAAAACATACTCGCTTTATACAAATTGTTAAATGGGAAAATACGACAATTTATTTTCAAGATGAAGGCAGCGACTTCCTTAAAACATTTAACGTTGTTGATAAACAGAAAAATATAAATGCACCTATATTTAAAACAATACTCCCACAAACTTGGGAATTTGACAAGAGCTTTAATAGCTTTTGGAGAAATCAGATCCACCCATCTCATTGTTTACTTAACATTTTGTTATTTATTTATTTATTATTAGACATACATCGTAAGATAAGGTGGGTCGTCAGCGTTTGCCATCAAATAATACCAAAAAATATGTTTGCCCTCAGATGGAAGGTCCGTAAGAGCGTACAATCAGTCTCGCTGTTCATAGTGGACGCTCTACAACTGCTGGGCGGCGAAGAAGGACCAGTTCTCGAAGTGGTGTGCTCCAGGATGAGATATATATCTTCGCAGATTGGTGAGTTATGTGCTAGGAGCTAAGTTTTACCCATTTGCCGATATATTATCATATGTTTATGCTCATGATAAACAACTTTTCTAAATGATGGTTTTTGACGCCGGCTGGGGGTTGTTCAATCAAAGAAAAGTTGTTGAAGTTCATATTTAAATTTCAATAAAAAATTAGAAACCTATTCGTTACTTTGAAATATTACTCTTTGGCGAAGACTTGCCACGATTCAACCCTGCATCCCTTTTGTTTGGTCTCATATCTTGCGAAGGCAATACGACTGTGATCTCAGTAATATTTATTAAGTTTTTCTATTTCTCCCCACAGGTCGTCAAATCCGTATCGTAGCCCTATCGTTACCGCTAGCGGACGCGCGCGACGTCTCGCAATGGCTCGGCTGTAACGCTAACTGTTCGTTCAACTTCCATCCCAGCGTGCGTCCGCTGCCGTTACAGCTGCATATACAGGTAAATATATAGATTTCTAGCGTTTCTAGCATGGGCCATTGTGGACCAGCGTGGCCCAACTTGGCCCAGCGTGGCCCAGCGTGGCTCATTGAAAACCATTGTGGCCCAGCGTGTACCAACGTTGCCCATCATAGACCATCATGACCCATTGTGGTCTAGCGTGGTTTATAGTAGACCAGCGTGGGCCATCATCAACCAGCGTGACTAATAGTAGGCCAGCGTGGCCCATCTTGAACTATCATGGACCTACATGGACCTCTAAGGCCCATCGTAGTTAATAGGAGACCACAATAGACCACAATGGCCCTATCGTTACCACTGGCGGATGCGCGTGACGTCTCTCAATGGCTCGGCTGTAACGCTAACTGCTCGTTCAACTTCCATCCCAGTGCGCGTCCACTGCCGTTACAGCTGCATATACAGGTAAATATATAGATTTCTAGCGTTTCTATTTCAATATGGCTAAAAAATTTTTGTTATACACTATGTGTAGGGAATTTGGTAAGTTATTTGCAATTTTGTCAAAATTAAAATTTTTGTAAAATATTAATTGTCTCCAAGACCAATTTCGTGTGGTTATAAAAGTCCTGTATGTATATGAATATTATTTTTCTTTTTAAATATTTTTTTGATGTATAGAAGGTGTATTTTTGGTATAATATCACCTGTTTCTAACTAACGTTCAGTGCCCTCCCGACCATGATGTATGAAACAGCTGATATTTTTTTCGAGATTTCAGAGTTGGTTCCATAATAAAAGTTGTTTGTTTTTATGAGTAGAATCATCTCCTAGCGGGTTGAGCAAGACCAAAAATACACCTAGTATATAATTGTTCCAATTAATTTTTTCTACTCGCTCGAAACGTTGAAATCGCAACATATTCGAGGCGACACTCGATGACCTACGTTAATAACATAATATAGGCCGTTTCTCTATAATATTTATGTATTTATAAATTATACAATGTGTAACTGAATTAATGCACTTTGAGAAAATAGTTTGTTCAGAATCGTTTACTGAATCGATTTATGTAATTTTTAATATAGGTAATATTTTATCCCAAAAATAATTAAAACTACGTAAACTGCTGTCACACTTCCGCTGTACAGTCAAAACAAACTAAAATAGATGAAATACCCACTACGCTAGACCCATATGCAAGTGCGACTGTGTGCATGCGTAGATTTGTAATGTGACTATAATTTTCTCCCACAATCTGTACAACTAATTTATAAAAAACAGTGTTTTAAACATAATAATAAAAATTCAGTGTATGTATTATGATTACAACATAATATTCTAATTGGGGTGTCTGGTGGTGTGCGTTTATTCCGGGACATGTTGTATAAGTATGTATATCAGTTGTCTGGTTACCATAGTACAAGCTCTGCTTAGTTTGGGATCGATGACCGTTTCTGAGTTGTCCAAGTATATTTTATTTATTTATTTATATAACGGTAAAGACCTTATAAATATTGCTTATTCTGTCCAGGGCTTCAACATATCCCACGCAGCGTCACGCCTCGCAGCAATGACGAAACCGATATACAACGCAGTAATACGCTACGCGGGCAGCAAGCCGTGCGCCGTGTTCGTGCCTTCACGCCGCCACTCACGCCTCCTCGCCGCCGACCTGCTGGCGCTAGCGGCCGCCCACGCCTCGCCCACGCGCTTCCTACGCGCCAAGCCCGATATGCTGCAGCCGTTCTTGAAAAGGGTGCATGATAAGGTAAGAAATTATATGAGTAATATTTAAAATTTAGATTTGAGAAAAAATTTAAGAAAAAATATGACGGCCATTGTCGGCTAGCATCGGCCATTGTCGGCCATCATGGACCAGCGTGGACCAGCATGGGCCATTATCAGCCATCATGGGCTATTGTCAGCCCATGGGCCAGTATCAGCCATCATCACAACAACAATCACAACATTACTGGTCAACAATGGCTCATAACGGCCGACAATGTTTCACTCACGCCTCCTCGCCGCCGACCTGCTAGCGTTAGCGGCCGCCCACGCCTCGCCCACGCGCTTCCTACGCGCCAAGCCTGATATGCTGCAGCCCTTCTTGAAGAGGGTGCATGATAAGGTAAGAAATTATCAAATCAAATAGTTTATTGCAATCCATAATGTACACTTACAGGTGGTAAATATAATAATATAACATAGAAACAATTATGGACCCTGTTGGGCACAGCAAGTTTTAAATAAGTAGGAGAGAGGAAGAGCGCTTCATTAGTTTTTTGTTATTAGTTACATATAAGATACTTTTTTATGATTCCATTATATGAGTATATTTAAAATTTAGATTTGAGAAAAAATTAAAGAAAAAAAATAATAATAATAAATAATAAATAAATATCCTCGGACAACTCACACACGGCCATCTGATCCCAAACTAAGCAGAGCTTGTACTATGGTAACCAGACAACTGATAAACATACTTATATATTTTTAAATACATACATAATATAGATAAATCACACCCAGACACAGAACAAACATTCATGCTCATCACACAAAGTTTGTCCTGGGTGGGAATCGAACCCACGACCTGCGGCTTAGCAGTCAGGGTCACTAACCACTAGACCAACAAGCCCGTCATTCAATGACGTCCATTGTCGACCATCATGTGCCATTGTCGGCCAGCATGGGCCATTGTCGACCATCATGGGCTATTGTTGGCCAGCATGGGCCATTGACGACCAGCCTAGGCCATTGTTGGCCATCATGGACTATTGCCGGACCATTATCGGCCAGCATGGACCATTGTCGGCCTGCATGGGCCATTGTCAGGCACACTACAACAACAAACACAACATTACTGGTCAACGATGGCATATGGTGCAACAAAGATCATCTGGACGTAACTATTAACAATGAAAAGATAGAATTAGTGAGAAATGTAAAATTTTTAAGTATTTATTAAGATGGTTTGCTGTACTGGAAAAAAACTTTTCCAAAAAAAAAAAGAACCGCCTTCAAAAACTAAAAACCCAAAAATAACTAAAATTTCGGAAGTCGGTGGCAACACAAATTAACTGTTAGAAGAGCAGCCACCGACTTCCGAAATTTTAGTTATTTTTGGGTTTACATAGACGAAGTGTGCGTTTCTTCAAGTACTGTATACTTGAAGAAACGCACACTTCGTCTATGTAATATACATTGACGATGTGTGCGTATCTCAAGTTTTTTGGTTCTTGGTGAATTTTTCGAGAAGTACTGAACCGATCGCCACAAAATTTATATGGGACCACTCCTGAATCATGACCTATCTAACAAAAAAAGAACCATCAAAATCCGTTAACAATTGACGGAGATATCGCGTAACATACAAAAAAAAAAACATACAGACGAATTGAGAACCTCCTCCTTTTTTGAAGTCGGTTAAAAAGGAAATAACATCACATCAAATAAAGCAAAATATGTATTTTCTACATTTACCTTACCATCTTTTATACCATGTTTTATGCAAATAAATGATAATTTTCTTCATCTATTCAAAAAATAAAAAGATAAAATTCTTGAAACGCGTGAACGATAACAGTGAGTAATAAAGAAAAAGAAAAAAAAAGCCGCTCAGCATTGTCCATTGCCGTCCAGCATCAACCATTGTCAGCCATCATAGCCCATCATCGGCAATCATGACCCAACTTTTAATTTTCCATTATTTTCCTCACAGATGTTAAAAGAAACTCTAGCAGCGGGCGTAGCCTACCTACACGAGGGCGTGGAGCCGGGAGACAGACGCCTGGTACAACAGCTCCTAGAGTCCGGCGCCATACAGCTGTGCGTAGTGGCCGCCGAGCTCGCGTGGGCGCTCGCCGCTCACGTGCACACCGTCATCATCGCCGACACGCACGTGTGAGTACTGTGTAGTGTTATATAGAGTCAGGCGCCATACTACAGCTCTTAGAGTCCGGCGCCATACAGCTGTGCGTAGTGGCCGCCGAGCTCGCGTGGGCGCTCGCCGCTCACGTGCACACCGTCATCATCGCCGACACGCACGTGTGAGTACTGTGTAGTGTTATATAGAGTCAGGCGCCATACTACAGCTCTTAGAGTCCGGCGCCATACAGCTGTGCGTAGTGGCCGCCGAGCTCGCGTGGGCGCTCGCCGCTCACGTGCACACCGTCATCATCGCCGACACGCACGTGTGAGTACTGTGTAGTGTTATATAGAGTCAGGCGCCATACTACAGCTCTTAGAGTCCGGCGCCATACAGCTGTGCGTAGTGGCCGCCGAGCTCGCGTGGGCGCTCGCCGCTCACGTGCACACCGTCATCATCGCCGACACGCACGTGTGAGTACTGTGTAGTGTTATATATGTCACCGGAAAATTACAAGATCCGTAAGTTTATCAATCTACTAGGAAGTTTATAAACTTCCGTAGGATTCTAAACGGGAGATAAATTGTAATATTTTACGTCCACATTTTTGTAAATTGATAAACTTACTGAACTCACTCGTAAAATAATAAGTAAGCAGTAACCAAACGCTACGCGCGATCTGATTGGTTGACTGTCACGTGTCACTTCTCCTTCCTCGCGGCCGCCATTGTTCGCCACAGAACATAAACTATGAACGTTGATTTTACGTATTTCAAAGATGCGTATATTTAAAAGAGTTTCTTTGATTGGTCGAACCATACAAAATCTTACGAATAGATATCCGTTAGTTTATAAATTTACCGTATGACGTCGGAAATTTATAAATTTACGAAAATGTGGACGTAAAATATTACAATTGGAGATAAATTGTAATATTTTACGTCCACATTTTCGTTTTAGAATCTTACGAAAGTTTATAAATTTCCTAGTAGATTGATAAACTTACGGATCTTGTTATTTTCCGGTGACATATACAAGGTGTATTTTTGTTTTTTTTTGCACAACCCTCTAGGAGATGATTCTACTCATATAAATACATGACGACTTCTGTCAAAAAACTTCTGTGAAAAATAATGCCCACAAAAATTAAATAACATCTCTTTCCCAACAGCTACAACGGCAAACTGCACGCGTACGAGCAGTACCCGATAACAACAGTGCTGCAGATGGTGGGGCGCGCCTGCAGGCCGCTGGAGGACGAGCTCGCCGTCGCCGTGCTCATGTGCGTCGCGCACCACAAGACCTTCTTCACCAAGCTGCTCAACGACTGCCTGCCGCTAGAGGTGACTGCCCATTGTCGGCCAGTGTCGGCCATTGTCTCCCATCATAGGACGAGCTCGCCGTCGCCGTGCTCATGTGCGTCGCGCACCACAAGACCTTCTTCACCAAGCTGCTCAACGACTGCCTGCCGCTAGAGGTGACTGCCCATTGTCGGCCAGTGTCGGCCATTGTCTCCCATCATAGGACGAGCTCGCCGTCGCCGTGCTCATGTGCGTCGCGCACCACAAGACCTTCTTCACCAAGCTGCTCAACGACTGCCTGCCGCTAGAGGTGACTGCCCATTGTCGGCCAGTGTCGGCCATTGTCTCCCATCATAGGACGAGCTCGCCGTCGCCGTGCTCATGTGCGTCGCGCACCACAAGACCTTCTTCACCAAGCTGCTCAACGACTGCCTGCCGCTAGAGGTGACTGCCCATTGTCGGCCAGTGTCGGCCATTGTCTCCCATCATAGGACGAGCTCGCCGTCGCCGTGCTCATGTGCGTCGCGCACCACAAGACCTTCTTCACCAAGCTGCTCAACGACTGCCTGCCGCTAGAGGTGACTGCCCATTGTCGGCCAGTGTCGGCCATTGTCTCCCATCATAGGACGAGCTCGCCGTCGCCGTGCTCATGTGCGTCGCGCACCACAAGACCTTCTTCACCAAGCTGCTCAACGACTGCCTGCCGCTAGAGGTGACTGCCCATTGTCGGCCAGTGTCGGCCATTGTCTCCCATCATAGGACGAGCTCGCCGTCGCCGTGCTCATGTGCGTCGCGCACCACAAGACCTTCTTCACCAAGCTGCTCAACGACTGCCTGCCGCTAGAGGTGACTGCCCATTGTCGGCCAGTGTCGGCCATTGTCTCCCATCATAGGACGAGCTCGCCGTCGCCGTGCTCATGTGCGTCGCGCACCACAAGACCTTCTTCACCAAGCTGCTCAACGACTGCCTGCCGCTAGAGGTGACTGCCCATTGTCGGCCAGTGTCGGCCATTGTCTCCCATCATAGGACGAGCTCGCCGTCGCCGTGCTCATGTGCGTCGCGCACCACAAGACCTTCTTCACCAAGCTGCTCAACGACTGCCTGCCGCTAGAGGTGACTGCCCATTGTCGGCCAGTGTCGGCCATTGTCTCCCATCATAGGACGAGCTCGCCGTCGCCGTGCTCATGTGCGTCGCGCACCACAAGACCTTCTTCACCAAGCTGCTCAACGACTGCCTGCCGCTAGAGGTGACTGCCCATTGTCGGCCAGTGTCGGCCATTGTCTCCCATCATAGGACGAGCTCGCCGTCGCCGTGCTCATGTGCGTCGCGCACCACAAGACCTTCTTCACCAAGCTGCTCAACGACTGCCTGCCGCTAGAGGTGACTGCCCATTGTCGGCCAGTGTCGGCCATTGTCTCCCATCATAGGACGAGCTCGCCGTCGCCGTGCTCATGTGCGTCGCGCACCACAAGACCTTCTTCACCAAGCTGCTCAACGACTGCCTGCCGCTAGAGGTGACTGCCCATTGTCGGCCAGTGTCGGCCATTGTCTCCCATCATAGGACGAGCTCGCCGTCGCCGTGCTCATGTGCGTCGCGCACCACAAGACCTTCTTCACCAAGCTGCTCAACGACTGCCTGCCGCTAGAGGTGACTGCCCATTGTCGGCCAGTGTCGGCCATTGTCTCCCATCATAGGACGAGCTCGCCGTCGCCGTGCTCATGTGCGTCGCGCACCACAAGACCTTCTTCACCAAGCTGCTCAACGACTGCCTGCCGCTAGAGGTGACTGCCCATTGTCGGCCAGTGTCGGCCATTGTCTCCCATCATAGGACGAGCTCGCCGTCGCCGTGCTCATGTGCGTCGCGCACCACAAGACCTTCTTCACCAAGCTGCTCAACGACTGCCTGCCGCTAGAGGTGACTGCCCATTGTCGGCCAGTGTCGGCCATTGTCTCCCATCATAGGACGAGCTCGCCGTCGCCGTGCTCATGTGCGTCGCGCACCACAAGACCTTCTTCACCAAGCTGCTCAACGACTGCCTGCCGCTAGAGGTGACTGCCCATTGTCGGCCAGTGTCGGCCATTGTCTCCCATCATAGGACGAGCTCGCCGTCGCCGTGCTCATGTGCGTCGCGCACCACAAGACCTTCTTCACCAAGCTGCTCAACGACTGCCTGCCGCTAGAGGTGACTGCCATTGTCGGCCAGTGTCGGCCATTGTCTCCCATCATAGACGAGCTCGCCGTCGCCGTGCTCATGTGCGTCGCGCACCACACGACCTTCGTCACCAAGCTGCTCAACGACTGCCTGCCGCTAGAGGTGACTGCCCATTGTCGGCCAGTGTCGGCCATTGTCTCCCATCATAGGACGAGCTCGCCGTCGCCGTGCTCATGTGCGTCGCGCACCACAAGACCTTCTTCACCAAGCTGCTCAACGACTGCCTGCCGCTAGAGGTGACTGCCCATTGTCGGCCAGTGTCGGCCATTGTCTCCCATCATAGGACGAGCTCGCCGTCGCCGTGCTCATGTGCGTCGCGCACCACAAGACCTTCTTCACCAAGCTGCTCAACGACTGCCTGCCGCTAGAGGTGACTGCCCATTGTCGGCCAGTGTCGGCCATTGTCTCCCATCATAGGACGAGCTCGCCGTCGCCGTGCTCATGTGCGTCGCGCACCACAAGACCTTCTTCACCAAGCTGCTCAACGACTGCCTGCCGCTAGAGGTGACTGCCCATTGTCGGCCAGTGTCGGCCATTGTCTCCCATCATAGGACGAGCTCGCCGTCGCCGTGCTCATGTGCGTCGCGCACCACAAGACCTTCTTCACCAAGCTGCTCAACGACTGCCTGCCGCTAGAGGTGACTGCCCATTGTCGGCCAGTGTCGGCCATTGTCTCCCATCATAGGACGAGCTCGCCGTCGCCGTGCTCATGTGCGTCGCGCACCACAAGACCTTCTTCACCAAGCTGCTCAACGACTGCCTGCCGCTAGAGGTGACTGCCCATTGTCGGCCAGTGTCGGCCATTGTCTCCCATCATAGGACGAGCTCGCCGTCGCCGTGCTCATGTGCGTCGCGCACCACAAGACCTTCTTCACCAAGCTGCTCAACGACTGCCTGCCGCTAGAGGTGACTGCCCATTGTCGGCCAGTGTCGGCCATTGTCTCCCATCATAGGACGAGCTCGCCGTCGCCGTGCTCATGTGCGTCGCGCACCACAAGACCTTCTTCACCAAGCTGCTCAACGACTGCCTGCCGCTAGAGGTGACTGCCCATTGTCGGCCAGTGTCGGCCATTGTCTCCCATCATAGGACGAGCTCGCCGTCGCCGTGCTCATGTGCGTCGCGCACCACAAGACCTTCTTCACCAAGCTGCTCAACGACTGCCTGCCGCTAGAGGTGACTGCCCATTGTCGGCCAGTGTCGGCCATTGTCTCCCATCATAGGACGAGCTCGCCGTCGCCGTGCTCATGTGCGTCGCGCACCACAAGACCTTCTTCACCAAGCTGCTCAACGACTGCCTGCCGCTAGAGGTGACTGCCCATTGTCGGCCAGTGTGGGCCAATGTTGGCCATTGTCTGCCAGCATGAGCCATTGTCGGCCATCCCGGGCCAGCATAGGCCATCATCGACCAGCATGGACTATTGTTGGCTATCTTGAGCCAGTATTGTCGGCTTGGACCAACATGGGCCAATGTTGGCCAGCTTGGACCAGCGAAGGCATACTCGGCTAATTTGTCATTGTTGTTCTTCATGGGTTCTGGTAAGTGAGCTGAGGTCGTGGACGGTCTTCTCCAAGCTGTTGAACGGCTGTCTGCTGCTAGAGGTAACCTAAAATTGAGCATAAACATTTTTTTTTTGGTGATTGGGAAATCATCCAATGGCTGCTCCCGTCCTGGATGCGGCGGGAGGGCCTGTCAGATTCTTACTGACTAAAACCCACTCATGTTCCTTCGATTGCCATTTATGTTCCAGGGTCACGGTAACTATTATAAACATTCTGCAACAGCATAAACATGAGCCATTATTTTCTAGTGACCCAAAAAATAATAGAATGATCCGAACATTTCGTCCATCACTTACCAAAGATTTATAACTTAATAAAAAATAGGTTAGCTGCCATGTCAACATAGATTTATCTCGATAGTTTTGAATGGACGATGTCAACTACATATGCTTGTCCAAAGACAATGTTCTGGCCAAGAGTGGCTGTGATTAGTTTTCACTTTTTTTACTAATTCACTGTTTTTTCCTTCCCAGAGCCATCTCGACCATAGACTCCACGACCACATGAACGCGGAGATCGTGACGAAGACCATAGAGAATAAACAGGACGCGGTCGATTACCTCACTTGGACCTTTTTGTACCGGCGACTGACGCAGAACCCTAATTATTATAACTTGCAGGGAGTTACACATAGGTGAGCATATTTTCAGGCTATCTCTGTACCAAATTTCATTTCAATCGGTTCAGTAGTTTTGGCGTGAAAGGGTAACAACCCAAACAAAGCGCTCTTCTTCTCCTTTACCTAATTACAGTGTTGTTTTGCCCGACAATCCATGAATGATTTTATTATTTACTTGGATACATTATGGAACATAAATTTTTTTTTATGCCATCCATACTAATATTATAAATGGGAAAGTGTGTCTGTCTGTCTGTCTGTATGTTTGTCTTTCTTTCACGGCAAAACGGAGCGACGAATTGACGTGATTTTTTAAATGGAGATAGTTGAAGGGATGGAGAGTAACATAGGCTACTTTTTGTCTCTTTTTAACGCGAGCGAAGCCGCGGGCAAAAGCTAGTAATTTTAATCGTTTAGGCGCAGAATGTCCAATTCGCAAAATGTCCAGTGGTCTGAAATGGTCCATTTCGCAAAATGTCCAGTTCGCAAAATGTCCAGTTCGCAAAATGTCCAATTCGCAAAATGTCCAATTCGCAAAATGTCCAATTCGCAAAATGTCCAGTTCGCAGAATGTCCAATATTCTCATCATAACATTGTCTACCCATTAGTCAAGTTATGACTCGGTCCTAGTCCTACTTCCTATTCTCAGGCAAAAACTGCTTGAGCTGAAAATCTCGGCTAGGATATGTCGCATCATTTAAATATCTAAATATCTTGGGAAAAGTCACACACGTTCATCTGATCCCAAGTTAAGCAGAGCTTGTGTTATGGTAACCAGATAACTTATATACATACTTATATACCTTATAATTGTGTATTTATAAGGTATTTAAGTATGTATATAAGTAAGTATGTAAATAAGGTATATAAGTATGTTTATAAATGTGTATTTATAAGGTATACGTATAAGTATGTAATATGGATAAATTTCACCCAGACACAGAACAAACAATCATGCTCATCACACGAAGTTTGTCCTGGGTGGGCATCGAACCCACCTCGACCTCCGGTTCAGCAGTCAGGGTCACTAACCCCTAGACCTACAGGCCCGTCAGCATTGGTAGCATCTTTGATCGCACCGCAAAGAACTAAGAACGGTCTTGAGTGGCCGAGGCAGGCTTTGAGGGCCGACACAGGCGTATAAATTGGATCCCCGGCAGTAGGTACTTGTAACCACACTCAGAGGTTCTCACTAGTGTAAATATTGAATTATAAAGGGGGCAGATTAGTAGAGCCCCCCAGTTACTCAACAAATTTCTAGCCTTACAGGAAGACCGTTAGTCGGAGGGTTCATTAGCTCTTGGGCTATAACAATTTTAGTGGGTTCAATAAAGGAAGTTTAGTTTTTTTTTTAGTTTTTAAAATACGTAACTACAACTTGTAAAAGCCCTCGATGTAGGTTTTGTATTTACGCCCGTAGCTACTTAGGCCGTAGTCAATTACGGAATCGGCTAGTGTTAAGTACAGTGTTCTGAGTGTTCTATAAGGTATTTTATGCTTTAGTATCGATAATTTTGCCAACACAGACCTAAGTACAGACTACATACATGATCAATGTGCGGCCGCCGAATTTACTGTCTTTTCAAACCAAGATAATGTGCTGTGTTACTACATCTAACTGTTGATAATTACACACTATAATCGGTTGGTGAATACACTTGTGCTCATGAGCAACGACAGAGGGCACACAAGACGTCGTCAAGTAAGCTGAATGTATATGCATTAGTTTCGTTTTTTTTTATTTAATTACAAGACTAACGTCGTGAGCCCATTTACATATAAGAGCATTTCCCTGCATCACTCTCTGTGCCTCGCATATGTTTTTGTGTGCAGCAACCAAACATTTGTCGTCAGCAAATTGGTACACGGAGCATTCCCTGAAGAACGAATGACTTGACTAATCAGACTAATCATTAGAACCCAACCTTTGATTTGAATTAGTGATTGAAGGATAGGCAATGTTATGATGAGAATATTGGACATTCTGCGAACTGGACATTTTGCGAATTGGACATTTTGCGAATTGGACATTTTGCGAATTGAACATTTTGCGAACTGGACGTTCTGCGAACTGGACATTTTGCGAACTGGACCATTTCAGACCACTGGACATTTTGCGAATTGGACATTCTGCGCCTAAACGATTTTAATATATTTAAATATATTGTTTACCTTTTAGAACAGAGCTTTCTCTCTCTCTATTTTTCTGTGCCCTACATAAAGATCTCTTTAATATTGTTACCACCTAAACTACTTATGGAAAGCAATAAAGATATTGAGTACTATCTGTTCCACGCGGTTTCACCCGCGTAATGACAGGTTATTGGTCAACTGCTCCTCTCCTTTTGGTCATAGCAAGATGTTATAATAGCATTCTAAATGGTGAAAGAATTATCGAAATCCGTCCAGTAATTTTTGAGTTTATTCGTAACAAACATAAAAACGTACAAATCTTTCCTCTTTGTAATATTAGTATAGATGGAACGCAATAGTCAATAGTCAATAGTCAAATCGTTTATTTTCATTAGGCCAAAAAAGGCACTTTGAAACGTCATTTACAAAAGTGATTCTAGTTGCCCATTCCAAAATGTAGTTTCGTATGGAGAAGAATGGGCAAGAAACTCCTCTCTTTAAAAAAAAATACTTATGACTTAATTAAAATGTTTATTTTTTTCCACAGACACTTATCGGACCATCTCTCAGAGCTCGTAGAAACGACTCTAACAGATCTAGAACAATCTAAATGTATCGCGATCGAAGACGACATGGACGTGCAGCCTCTGAACCTGGGCATGATCGCTTCTTACTACTACATCAACTACACTACCATTGGTGAGTTTTTATAGTCGGCCGGCATCGGCCATTGTGGGCCAGCATCACGAATTTCTACTTTGATGGATAGTGCAAATTCTAGGATTTGTTTACCATTGAAATTTTCTGCATCAGTCTCGAGTTTGGAAGTCAAAATAACGCTTTTGTACAGTTGACTTTCAATCTATTAAGGTGGATGTTCAAGGTAGCCCGCGAAATTCAAATTTTCTTACTTATTTTTACCCACACCCAGACACTAAGCTGCAAATTGCAAAAATCGTTCAAAAATTTGAATTTTCTATCATATCCCCCTTAAAATGAAACACGATAATGACACACAAAGGCTGTAGTAACTACGGTCGTTAATAAAATTTCTTCCCCCAACGTTTTTTCCCCTAAAATTAAACAATTTAGCAAATCATATTTGCATTGACACTGTGAAAGGTCTCACATATTTATTGTTGAATTTTATAACAATCTCCTGAAAAGTATTGCAAAATAAAAAATGCACCTTGTTAGAAAAATCATTTAGCAAATCATCTTTGCATTCACACTGGAGAAAACCCTTAAAAGTGTGGTAAATAAATAAATGAGAGCGTGGTGTATGTCACAGTTGTTTTAACGTTGTTTTATTCAGAAAAGACGAATCACCAACAATTATTCCTTGTTTACAGAGCTCTTCAGTCTATCCCTCACTAACAAGACGAAGATCCGTGGTCTCCTCGAGATCATATCCTCGGCTGCGGAGTACTCTGAGCTCTGCATCAGGCATCGTGAGGAGAATATCATCAAGGCTTTGGCTGCCAAGTAAGTTACAAAGACCACCACTCTAAGAAAGAGGCCCAACAGGGCCAACGCCTGCCGGGGTTGCGGAATTGTAGTTATAATAGTTACCGTGACCCCGGAACATTAAGGGCAACCGAAGGAACATGAGTGGGTTTTAGTCAGTAAAAGTCTGACACGCCCTACCACCTCACCCAGGACGGGAGAATCAATTTGATGATTTCCCGCTCACCAAAAAAAAAATGCACGCTCCTCTTCCATGTTATAAAGGCAAAGTAAAATTCAAATAATCTATTTTAATTTGACAATTTCAAAAGCATCTTGAAACGATATTACTAGAACAATAAGAACTATAGTTACTCAATCCAAACGTTGTTTCATGTTAAAAAGAAGGAGTATAATGTTGTGTTAGGCCTTTGGTCGCTACTCCTTGGGGCGTGTCAGACTTTTACTGACTAAAACCCACTCATGTTCTTTCTGTTGCTCTTTATGTTCCGGGGTCACGGTAACTACTATAACCATTCCGCAACCCCGGCAATAAAAGTGGCTCACGAAATGAAATAACATACTAGGTGTATATTTAGTCTTGCTCAACCCGCTAGGAGATGATTCTACTCATAAAAATAAACAAGTTTTATTATGGAACCAACTCTGAAATCTTGAATAAAATATCACCAGTCTCATACATTATGGTCGGGAGGGCATTGAACTTTTCTTAGAAACGGCTGATATTTTTTTCGCGATTTCAGAGTTGGTTCCGTAATAAAAGTTGTTTGTTTTCATGGATAGAATCGTGATGGCCCAGTGGATATGGCGCCCGCCTCTCGTGTAAGAGGTTGTGGGTTCGAATCCGGGCAAGTACCAATGTGACTTTTTTAATTCATATGTACTTTCTAAAGTTTATCTTAGACATCACTGACATTCCGTGCCTCGGAAAGCACGTAAAGCCGTTGGTCCCGGTTGTCATTCGTAGAACTTTGACAGTCGTTACTGGTTAGTCAGAAACTCTGACCAGTCTAACCAAGAGGTATCGTGTCGCCCAGTTACTGGGTTGTGGAGGTCAGATAGGCAGTCGCTCCACGTAAAACACCGGTATCGAGCTGAATCCGGTTAGGCTGGCAGCCGACCCCAACACGGTTGGGAAAAAGGCTAGGGAGATGATGTTTTCATGGATAGAATCATCTCCTAGCGGGTTGAGCAAGACCAAGAATACAGCTAGTATAACGCGTAACGTATAACCTTGTAACTCCACAGAGTGCCACACAAGCCGACAGCGCCGTCCGGCGGCACAGTGAAGTACAACGAGCCACACGTCAAGGCGCACGTATTGCTGCAAGCTCACCTGTCGCGCACTCAGCTACCGGCCGAACTACAGGCGGATACTGCGCTCGTACTCGCTAAGGTAAGTGCTTATTATGCTAGGTGGCTCGGTTTGAGGAGTCCGGCGGGGTTATTACATATGAAACAGCAATCAGCAATATTTGCGCAGTGATCGCGTGATCGTCAAAAAATATCGTATTATGTATGAACCGATTGCTAATGGCTCGTTGATTGTTCTAATGCACTTATTGCTACGATGACGATAAAGTAGCAATCGCTGGAACTAATTAAATATCACCTTTAACAAAAAAAACTTAACTTTGCTCTTAAAAACCATACTAAATACGAAACCACCAAACGAAAAAACCGGCCAAGTGCGAGTCGGACTCGCTCATGAAGGGTTCCGTAGCAGCAAGTAACATAATATAAAGTTCTTGTTATATTTAAGTTGATTGAATGAAAGGTAAATTACGATATACGGTTTATGACGTATTAAAAAAAACTATTTACTAGATCTCGTTCAAACCAATTTTCGGTGGAAGTTTACATGGTAATGTACATCATATATATATTTTTTTATTTATCATACTCTTATTTTGGAAGTTACAGTGGGGGGGACCAACATTTTACCACTTTGAAAGTGTCTCTCGCGCAAACTATTCAGTTTAGAGAAAAATGATATTAGAAACCTCAATATCATTTTTGAAGACCTATCCATAGATACCCCACACATATGGGTATGATGAATAAAATTTTTTGAGTTTAAGTTCTAATTATGGGGACACCCAAATTTTTTTATTTATTTTCTATTATTGTATCAGAATCTTAATGCGGTTCACAGAATACATCCACAGAGCAAATTTCAACAGTATATCTCTTATAGTTTCGGAAAAAAATGGCTGTGACATACGGACGGACAGACAGACAGACAGACGGACAGACAGACAGACATGACGAATCTATAAGGGTTCCGTTTTTGCCATTTGGCTACGGAACCCTAAAAATGCATATTTTAGTTGACTGATTGCTCCACAGAGGCAGCACTATCGCTAGATTGCTATTTGACATGACGTATTTTGAAATGACGTTTATATTGCTAAATTATCGCGATCGCTCGGCTTCTGCAAGATACGTAATCCCAGTGCCGAAGTGTATTTGAAGTAACTGGCTACCTTAACAGGATGGCTCACGGCAGCCCGCGAAATTAAAATTTTTGAACGTTTTTTGCAATTTTACGGTCATTGTCAGGCTGTATAGATAGGTTACCTAAATGAAATTCTATCTTCAAAACCGGCACACTAACGCAGATATACATTTAACGTCAAAGTACGATTTAAATGCCAACGCGATACTTTTTTGTTTTGGTGAGTGGGAAATCATCAAATGACTGCTCCCGTCCTGGGTGCGGCGGGAGGGCGTGTCAGACTTTTACTGACTTAAACCCACTCATGTTCCTTCGACTGCCCTTTATGTTCCAGGGTCACGGTAACTATTCAGTATCATGTTGGTCTAATAGCAAATTTTTTCAGTGCCACTTTTTGATTGCATATAACCTATCTACGCCTTTTACTTATAATATCACTAGCTTCTGCCCGCGGCTTCGCTCGCGTTAGAAAGAGACAAAAAGTCGCCTATGTTACTCGCCATCCCTTCAACTATCTCCACTTAAAAAATCACGTCAATCCGTCGCTCCGTTTTGCCGTGAAAGAAAGACAAACAGACAGACAGACAGACAGACAGACACACTTTCCCATTTATAATATTAGTATGGATTATCCACTTATCGAATAAATAACTAAAACACCCCCTTTCCTCCCCAGGCAATCCGTCTAATCTGCGCCTGCGTGGACGTGGTCTCCAGCAGTGGATGGCTATCTCCGGCCGTGGCAGCCATGGAGCTGGCACAGATGGTCACGCAGGCCATGTGGGCCAAGGACTCGTATCTTCGCCAGCTTCCGCACTTCACTGCTGAGCTGGTGCAGAGGTGCGCTGAGAAGGTAAGAAATTGTAGAAAAAAATGTTTAAGAAGCTAAAAAAATTGTAGGCCATTGTTAGCCAGCATGGGCCATTGTCGACCAGTGACGGCCAGCATGGGCCATTGTCGCCCATTGTCGCCCAGTGCCGGCCATCATGGGCCATTATCGGCCATCATAGGTCATTATCGGCCATCACGGAATTTTGTGGTCTGGCATAAAAGCTCACTGTCGGCCAAAATCACCCACTGTCGGCCAACATGGATCCAAGACAGTTGAATCGTGTCTCCGGGACTCGTCGAGCTTCATTGCTCGGCGCTTTTCTGGCGGACTCCACTGTTGATTCTGGCTTTCAGGAGTTACTGTGGTTGGGAATAGTGTGGCGGGATTGTCGGCCAACATAGACCAACTTCGTCCAGCATAGACCATAAACCTCTCAGCATTTCTAGAATAAACAGTAATCGCCATTAATCTTTCCCAACAGGGTGTTGAGACAGTGTTTGACGTGATGGAGCTAGAGGACAATGCTCGCGCCAAGCTGTTACAGTTGTCCCCGACAGAGATGGCCGACGTCGCGCGCTTCTGTAACAGATATCCCAACGTTGAGCTCACGTATGAGGTAAGAAATTATCATTATTATATTGCCAATTTTCTAGTTTTAATTCGCAGAATATTTTCTTCCTTTATCTATCTACAAAATCACCATTCTATTCAGATTCATTTAAACATTATAATATGCCAATTACATTATTATATGCAATCCATACTAATATTATAAATGGGAAAGTGTGCCTCTCTGTCTGTCTGTATGTTTGTCTTTCTTTCACGGCAAAACGGAGCGATGAATTGACGTGATTTTTTAAGTGGAGATAGTTGAAAGGATGGAGAGTAACATAGGCTACTTTTTGTCTTTTTCTAACGCGAGCGAAGCCGCGGGCAAAAGCTAGTGATATTATAAGTAAAAAGGTGTAGATAGGTCATAGGCAGTCAGCGTATGACAAGACACTTTAAAATTTATTTATTTTGCCAAATTTTTATAGGCGAGACGACAAAAAAAGGAATTAGTCCGTCAGTTAGATGATAAAAAAATTTTGGACACGTATTTTTTCTTTTTTCTCGTAAACGAAAAATGACAACGATACAGTGCGTTGAAGTTTCGCGTGACGTCACGATCTGATACAATTTTTGCTGCGTGACGCCAAAAGCCCCCGGAACTTTGTTGTTCTTTATCTTTGTATTTGGTTGATCAAGCAAAAAATAGTGTCCCGTATTTTGGCCGGTCTATCCGATGGACTAAACAGAATACAATTTTTTTATGTTGTCGTCATCCCTATTGTTCAAAGATATTTATTTACTTATATTTTAATATTTATGTTTTATGTTGTAGGTACGAAACGAGCGCCACTTACGCGCGGGCAAACCTATAGTAGTGGAAGTATCGCTAGAGCGAGAGGACGATATCGTCGGCCCTGTCATCGCGCCGTTCTTCCCACAGGTAAGCTTTGGAGAATGATGATGATGATGTCTGATGATAGTTGTGTATGATGATGATGATTTGTAAGATGATGATAATGGTGACGATGGATGATGTCTAATGATGAATTTGTGTGATGATGATTTTGTATGATGATGTCTGGTGATGATTTTGTATGATGATGATATCTGATGATGATTTTGTATGATGATGGTGTATGATGATGATTTTGTATGATGATGATGTCTGATGGTAGTGGTCGCTAGAGCGAGAGGACGATATTGTTGGCCCTGTCATCGCGCCGTTCTTCCCACAGGTAAGCTTTGGAGAATGATGATGATGATGTCTGATGATAATTTTGTATGAAGATGTCTGATGATGATTTTGTATGATGATGGATGATGATTATTAGTGATGATGATGATGATGCTTTTGTATGATGATGATAATGTCTGATGATAATCATCATCATACGCATACAGTATGATGCTGATGATTTTGTATGATAATGTAGATTATGGATGATGATGATTTTGTATGTTTTTTTAATTATATTCATTTTGATGTCTATATAAATACTAATAATGCATGCCCTTAGTAAGGTAGATTTTTGAGATACTATAATACTGTGAGACCTGTTGTAACACCAAAAATCGCATTAATAAAAACTTTGACTTTGACTTTTATGATGATGTGGATTATGGATGATGATGATAATGTCTGATTGATCATTTTGTATGAAGATCGATGATGGTGATTATGATGATTTATATGATTTTGATGATTTTGTATGAAGATGTATGATGATCATTTTGTATGAGGATGATCGATGAGTGATGATGATGATTGTTAATATTACTAATGATGACAATGATAACCCAAACGTTTTCCTAATAATTCCAGAAACGCGAGGAGGGCTGGTGGGTGGTGATCGGAGACCCGAAGAGTAACACTCTGCTGTCTATCAAGAGGGTGTCTCTCGCGCGCAGTGCCAAGGTAAATTGTTATAGTTTGGTATTAGACGCCAGTTTTAGGGGCCATAGAGCATGAGTGTAAAATGGCGGACCAAAACAGTTTTTTTTTTACTAGACGGCAGTTTTAGGGCATAGAGTAGAAGCATTAAAAGGCAGACCAAAACATAGTATTTTTTTTAAGTACCGTTATTTCCTAATCCTCTATAAAAAAATATTGAGGATAATTTCTTGGGATATGAAATTGTTTTTTTATGTAAAAATATTTTTTTTTAAGAAAGAACGGTTCTATTTTTTTAATCTGAGCTCGCCGTGTAATTTGTACTATGATCAACCGCGTGTAGGTTGCTCATTTTAAAATATTTAAAATAATATTTTTTTATTTAGTATTTTATACCGATCGATGCATTGATGTAATTGTAAAGTATCGAATAAAAGAATGATATCGCATTCACTATGAATGCAATAAATGGTACTGATTACTATTTAAATGAAATATTATCATTGTATCTAACAAAAAAACAATCGCGGACCGTAAAGACAAGGTTCTCCCGCTGCTTTAGAATTTTTCTAAAATAATTCAATAATAAATTTAATGGTTTTTCTCCCCAGGTCCGACTCGACTTCGTCTGCGGAAGCCCGGGCCGCCACACGTACACGCTGTACTTCATGTCGGACGCGTACCTCGGCGCCGACCAGGAGTACAAGTTCACCGCCGACGTCGCTGAAGCCGCCTCCGACTCCAGCGACTCGGAGTAGACAACACACTTCCGCGGGACAGCTGTCTGCGCCACTGGGAACTCGGGGGAGAGGAGATTGATACAGTGTTAAGAATAAAGGAATTTAAGTGAATTTGTGTTTTAATTTAATGTCTAAGGCCGATTGTCCACCAACGTCACCGTCACGTCACCGAGAACGAGGTTATTTCGGGCTGAGTTTTATACGATGTGACATGACATAGAATTTACTCCCCTCCATCGTAATCTATGTTCTCGTATATATTACTGTATCTGGTACATACAAAACTATTGGACTGATTTAAATATTTAGTACAGAGATAGTCTGAGAAAGTATATACCATAGTTTTTATCCCAAAAGTCCAACAGGATCGCGGGCATTTCGGGTAAAACGGCGGTTTAACCGGCGGTAACGGTTTGTATAACTGCGACGGACAGCTAGTTCCCTACATCTTTGCATTATTATTATTTATTTTTTTTGGTGAGTGGGAAATCATCCAATGACTGCTCCCGTCCTGGGTGCGGCGGGAGGGCGTGTCAGACTTTTACTGACTAAAACCCACTCATGTTCCTTCGAATGCCCTTTATGTTCCAGGGTCACGGTAACTATTATAAACATTCCGCAACCCCGGCAGGGTACATCTATGCATTAAACCTTCGTACACACGTGATTTAAGACACAATAGAAAGACAATAGCTGCCCGACAGCCGGCTGTCGGTTGGTCGTTGAAAGGTTATAACGCTCCGCTCTCCGCGTGCGCTTTCCTAACAGCAGCCTTAGCATTGCTTCCCTATTATTTATCCATGGCTTCTGTTTGCTGCGTTTATTTCTGTATCTACCTGTGCTATCAAAATGGCGCTTACGTCGTTTTACCGTCAAAATTCAAAAACATGATTGACAAATTAATATAAGCCGGTTCATTATAGGAATCTTAAATGGCGGCATGTACTTCAATTGACAGATAGTACAGTCTGCATATAAAATTTAAAGTTGAAGTTTTTTTTTTCAAATCGAAAGTATTATTAAGAATTTTTATTGTTTTCATCGGAAACAGTGCTTACTTTTACCACAATAACAAACTAACAACAGAAAAATAACAGAAAACTATAACAAGATATTCGTAAAAAACCGGCCAAGTGCGAGTCGGACTCGCTCATGAAGGGTTCTGTAGCAGCAAGTAACATAATATAAAGTTCTTGTTATATTTGAGTTGATTGAATGAAAGGTAAATTACGATATACGGTTTATGACGTATTAAAAAAAAACTATTTACTAGATCTCGTTCAAACCAATTTTCGGTGGAAGTTTACATGGCAATGTACATCATATTTTTTTTTTATTTATCATACTCTTATTTTGGAAGTTACAGGGGGGGGGGGACCAACATTTTACCATTTTGAAAGTGTCTCTCGCGCAAACTATTCAGTTTAGAGCAAAATGATATTAGAAACCTCAATATCATTTTTAAAGACCTATCCATAGATACCCCACACATATGGGTACGATGAAAAAAAAAATTTTTGAGTTTAAGTTCTATGTATGGGGACCCCAAAATTTTTTTTCTATTTTTGTATCAGAATCTTAATGCGGTTCACAGAATACATCCACTCGGCAAGTTTTAACAGTATAGCTCTTATAGTTTCGAAAAAAAATTGCTGTGACATACGGACGGACAGACAGACATGACGAATCTATAAGGGTTCCGTTTTTGTCATTTGGCTACGGAACCCTAAAAAGGAGCACTGTGCGCGTCAAGGCAGCGTGGAAGCAAATCAAGTCAATTTTTCTTATATTGATGGTACGCGCGCGAGTGAGTATAGACGGCACTAGTGTGCGAGCGAGAGAACTTGATAAGCGCCGCCATTTTAGATTCCTTTCTTTAATGAACCAGGTTATACCAACGTTATTCTCTTCTACATTGAGTCCAGTTTAACTTTATTGTTCCATGCTGAATTTGGACGTGAGACGCTGCAACTTACTAGTAATAACATTCGATACAAATAAAATGGTAAACTGACTTACTGATTGATTGTTGATACATATCAACGCACAGCCCAAACCGCTGGTCCTAGAGACATGAAACTTGCAGGGTGTGTTCTTTGTGAAGAGTAAGTATCCACTAATCACTATCAAAGGTTTTTTGAAAATTCCAACTTTAAAGGGGTAACCGTACTAATATTATAAATGCGAAAGTAACTCTGTCTGTCTGTCTCTTGGCCACGCCTAAACCACTGAACTGATTTAAATGAGATTTGGCACAGATATAGTCTGGGACCTAAGAAAGGACATAGGATAGTTTTCATCCCGGAAATCCTCCGGGAACGGGAACTATTATTCGACGCGAACGAAGTCGCGGGCAAAAGCTAGTAGTGAAAAAAACTTCGACATCCACGCGGGCGAAGCCACGGGTAAGCTAGTTAAGTTTAAAGTATTGATTTTTAGTTGTGACCTGCGCAATAAGCTGTCAAAATCTAGCCTAGCCTAGGTTTCCTTGTTCTCTATATAGTATTCACCGTCCGCCGTCCGTTGGGCGTGCCTGACGGGCGGTCTACTGGATTAATGCTGAGAATTGGTTCATCATCCGTCCCTGGATCCTGGATTCTCATGACGAAGGTGAGTCTTGAATCTAAATATACAAAACTCAAAGGTGACTGACTGACTGACATAGTGCATATCAACGCACAGCCTAAACCACTGGACGGATCGGGCTGAGATTTGGCATGCAGGTAGAGTTATGACGTAGGCATCCGCTGAGAAAGGACTTTGAAAATTCCAAACCTAAAGTAGTAGAAGTATTCACGTAAGCGAAGCTGCAGGCGAAAGCTAGTCTATTATAATTATATTATCACCCCATTGGTAATTCGTCTACTTCCTGCCTCCTGCTTGATATGGAGGTAAGTGGTATTTTTTTGTCCGAATGAAACGAATTTCGGGAACAAAGACAGTTGAATTATTTTCTCTGGGACTCAAGCTTTATTGCTCGACGCTTTTTAGTGGATTCTTTTGTTGATTCTGGTGTTCAGATATTGCAGTGGTTGATTGGTTCCGTTTCTTGGTAGTGACTGAAAATAAGTAACTATTTTGAGCGAATTATTTCGTGGTACGATTCGAGATAACCATTATACCAACTGTTAGTAGTATGTTATATGTATTATCTATGGTAGTATGATAATACTCTTTTGATTCTGTTTTATAATCTAAGTTTTGTAGTCACAATTTCAAAATGGCGGTGCGTATCGTGCTGTCCATAGAAATATTTATTTATTTAAATACACATACAGCTATTATCACAGACTTAGCCTAATACAATATATAGTGCTGTCTCTCTCACTTTGTACTGCACGAAAGAGATAGCAAGACTAGCTCTGGTCAAACGCCATTTTGTTAATCATTAAACCTTCGAACACTCGTGATTCGAGACACAATAGAAATACAATAGCAGCGCGACACCCGGCTGTCGCTTGGTCGTTGAAAGGTTAATGACACGATGTGGCTTTGGACTTCTAACCATTTGGAACTTTTAGATTTACAATTGTTTATTTGCTAACTAACTAGGTAGGTACCTACAGTTGGTTAAAGACAGTTAACTGATAATCGCTAATTCTAGAATATTTTAGTAAGACTTAGAATTTTGGTACTAACATTTTTAAAATACCAGAAGCCTCCTAAATTCGGGAATATCCAGCCGTTCTAGCTTATCTGACGTACAGACCTCCATTATCTGGTATAAAAAATTGTACTGGCAATATAAAATTAAACAAATTTATTTATTTTTCTAGGTCCCAGGTCAACGTCATCAACTACATCAAATTTGGCTGATATGTGGCAGTTAGCAGTTGAATTACTAATAACGTAAGTTTTTATAGAAATAAAAATTATTTATAAATTAAGCATTCGTTAAATTCTCATCACTCGAAGCATAGTCCGCGGAGCCATGTATTGGACCCCTTCGTCAAATGCGGTTTGTCCTGCAGCCGCACATTAATTTAGAGAGATTATGGTGCCGATTCTCTTATTCACAAACGAAACTAAATTTAAGTTAACAGCATCTTTCTCTTTCCATTTTATTAAGAAAAGGACAGAAGATAAAATATTACTAAAAGTCCTGTCAAATTTAAACACTCCATAGATAATTTAGACGCGATTAAAAACATGGCGACTAAATATACGCCAATTCTCTTCAGGCGCTGTCTAATTTGACAGGATTAAACTAAAATGTATCTTCTGTCCTTTTCTTTAAGAAATAAAAAGAGAAAGATGCATTTAACTTAAATTTAGTTAAGTTTGTGAACAAGAGAATCAGCACCATTGCCAACTATACTTGCAGGGTGTGTTCTTTGTGGAGACTTAAAGTGGACCAAAAATGAATAGGGGCTGGAGGTCCCATTCACGAGGGCGAAGCCGCAGGTTTCAGCTAGTTTACAATACAGTTAATTACCATTGGTAACCTTGCAGGTAATTTACCAATGGTTACTACACTTTCGCCGCTTGAGATTTTCCGCAGCCAAAACGGCAGCGCCATCAGAGCAAACCATCCGATAATTTATAATTTTACCTTTCCCAGCTTGAAGACCATGGCCTGACCAACTCTACCCCACTTCGGGGTGCAAGCGGCTCCACCACCACCCCTGGGGCCGAAGCCAACCTCCCCTGCACGTGGTGCACCCTGCTGATCAACTGACGAGGCTCTGACGAATACTATTTCCACTTGACCTTGAGTTGTTTATATATAGTCCCTTTATTTATTAGCATATAAGAATATTTAGGCAGACAGTAATCGTGTCATTAGTCATATGTAAGCTATATGGCAAATCGTGTAGGTAATAGAAAGAATAATAATAAAATTAAATGTAGGAAGTGTTTTGTTTCATTTTGAGAACCCAAGGTTTAAACGGAACTCCATCATAAAAACTTTAACATCATAAATAATATTAATAAATAAATATTGGAACCTCTCATACTTTTGGAGTGTCGTGATGGCTCAGTGGATAAGGCGCCCGCCTCGTGGTAAGAGGTTGTGGGTTCGAATCCGGGCAAGTACCAATGTGACTTTTTCAATTCATATATGTACTTTCTAAAGTTTATCTTAGACATCACTGACATCCCGTCCCTCGGAAAGCCCGTAAAGCCGTTGGTCCCGGTTGTCATTCGTAGAATTTTGACAGTCGTTACAGTCTTTGTCAGTCAGAAACCATAAACTCAGACCAGTCTTGCCAATCGTGTCGCCTAGTTACTGGGTTGTGGAGGTCTGATAGGCAGTTGCTTCACGTAAAACACTGGTGTCCAGCTGAATCCGGTTAGACTGGCAGCCGACCCCAATACGGTTGGGAAAAGGCTAGGGAGATGATGATGGAACCTCTCATACCTGGTTCTGATCCCATCATCCTTATCTCCTAGTCTTTTCTTTAACTATGTTGGGGTCTGCTTCCAGTCTAACCGGATTCAGCTGGACACCAGTGTTTTACGTGAAGCAACTGCCTATCAGACCTCCACAACCCAGTAACTAGGCGACACGATTGGCAAGACTGGTCTGAGTTTATGGTTTCTGACTGACAAAGACTGTAACGACTGTCAAAATTCTACGAATGACAACCGAGACCAACGGCTTTACGTGCTTTCCGAGGCAAAGTTGTCAGTTATGTCCAAGATAAACTTTAGAAAGTACATAGGTACGAATGAAATAAGCCACATTGGTACTTGCCCGGATTCCGACACACAACCTCTTATAGCCTGAGACCAGGGGGCGTACGACAAGCCCTTAAAGCAGTATTACTTTGATATTACTTTCAGTGGGAAAGAGATGGCGCTAGACAACGTGTCTAACGCTGTCACTTGCACACTCCTGCAACAGGACTAAAACAATCTTACTTTAAACGTCAGCGCTGATCGCCTCTACAAGGACACGGCGATGGCTTGCAGGCTTGCCTAAAGACACACCTCCACCGTATGCTCCACCGTGTCCTCCAGGCGACCGTTGCTGTAGTGGTGTGTGTAACCTATTTAAAAGTTTTGAGTAACAAGGATGCACCTTGTACGGCGCGTGTTCCACGCGCGTCTCAAAGAGAAGGAGTCAGCACAGGAAGGGGCCCAACAGGGCCAACGCCTGCCGGGGTTGCGGAATGTTTATAGTGGTTACCGTGACCCTGGAACATAAAGGGCAATCGAAGGAACATGAGTGGGTTTTAGTCAGTAAGAGTCTGACACGCCCTCCCGCCGCACCCAGGACGGGAGCAGTCATTGGATGATTTCCCACTCACCAAAAAAAAAAAAGAATGCACCTTGTATACAGGGCGTCCCACGGATATGCCACATGGAGGGAAAGCACCTTAAATATTGTAGTAGATGGATTTTTTTACTGAAAAAGGACATTATTTAAAAAAATTAAACTGCATTCACGTATTTAAATAATTACATGGATTGTTGGTTGTACCCGAAAAAGCCTCTCATTACTGACTTTATGTATATTAAGAAGATTGACACATTGCTGTGGCAAAACAGAAGTTCAAAATCTCTCAGTGTACAAAAACTGTTTTTTACTCATTTTCTAATCTTTACTTAATATTAAAAAGCTAAAGAGTTTGTTTGATTACTAGTCTGGATTGATTTAGTGAGATTTTAGAGGCTTCATAGCTCATTACAGCCACCCGGCAGCCACTCCGCACCGACTCGCCTTATAACCGAGGCGATCCGGTGACGCTACGGAGTTGATATAGTGAGCGCATGCCCATAAAAGTCCATATAAAGAATACTAGCCGCAGGAGGCGAGTCGGTGCGGAGTGGCTGCCGGGTGGCTGTAATGAGCTATGACCTATAGGCTCAATTCACACGTACCACAACCACACCACAGCGACAACCACACCACAACGCCGCGATGTGGTCGGGCGTAAATTTTGTATTGAAAATGAATATTACAATTCACACGCACCACATTTTGTGGTTGTTATCGACCACCTGTGTAATACGACTACATCGCAACCACATCGCGACGGCAACGCGGCGGCAGCGCGGCGTCAGCGCGGCCACATCGCCACGACATGACGTCCACGCGCGCCTAGCTGGCGCCTGCGCTCCCCCGGCCTTCTTTCATTTTGCGTAGTATTATTAGCCATAACAAGGATAGCAACAACAATCTTTCCTCCATGACTACGTTCAGTCAAGCCGTGTTTCCTCTACGAAAGCCAGAGTATAACTGCACATGGCCACGTGGTTACCACATCGCAACGACAGCGACAACGCAACCACATCGACATTTTGTGGCTACCACAACGCAGCTGCAAAAAGCCGCTGCGACACTATTCACACGTAACCACATCTTGACCACATTTTGTCGCTGCGACGTGGTGTGGTTGTGGTACGTGTGAATTGACGCATAGGCTAAATAACATTACGCTACGAGTCTACGACCTACGGGAGCGGAATAGTAACGAAAGATGCTGGTGAAACTACGCGGAACAGCTAGTCTACACTAATGTCCTTACTAATAATCACTGTGTAAAGTTATGCAATGAATAAAGCCTGTGTAACCATACATTTTTTGACGTATAAACCTGTCATAACTTTATGCAGCGTTTATTAGTAAGGCGCCTAGTGTTATAAAGAGGAACGACTTGTATGTACTTATGTTTGTTACTCTAGCACGCAAAAACTACTCGACGGATTTTAATGAAACTTTACCGAAATATAATAAAAATGCGAAAGTAACTCTGTCTGTCTGTCTCTTCTTCACACCTAAACCACGGGATCGGTTTGAATAAAATTTGGTACAGATATAATCTGGGACCTGAGAAAGGACATAGGATAGTTTTCACCGCGGAAATCCTCCGGAAACGGGAACTATTATTCTACGCGGACGAAGTCGCGGGCAAAAGCTAGTAGCTTATACATCAGAATAAGGCATAGGCTACATAACATCAAGATAACAGCACACTATAAATTAAAGAATTTATTTTAAAGATTTAAAGTAGTTTTTCTTCGGGGCCCACAAAAAAAAACACATTATAAGACTGAGATTAAAAGATGCTGATTCTCTTGTTCACAAACTTAACTAAATTTAAGTTAAATGCGTCTTTCTCTTTCCATTTCTTAAAGAAAAGGACAGAAGATACATTTTAGTTTTAATCCTGTCAAATTAGACAGCGTCTGAAGAAAATTGACGTATATTTAGACGCATGCTCTTAAATCGCGTCTAAATTATCTATGGAGTGTCTAAATTTGACAGGACTTAACTATATTTTATCTTCTGTCCTTTTCTTATTTAAATGGAAAGAGAAAGATGCACTTAACTTAAATTTACGTTAGTTTGTGAATAAGAGAATCAGCACCAATGTCTACCTAATAGGTTGTTGCTTAAAACAATTGTTGACAATAAACCTTCTTAACCATTCCTACATAGTGACAAAAACAAAGCAACTCCAACCAACATGGGCGCGGCGCATCCTACAACGCATGACGGCCAGGTCATTTCCATCACAAGCCACAACCCACCGTAACCCAACAACAATACAGTTTAAATTCAAATAAACCTTAAAACTGCATTGCGTATTTCGCTTTAGACTTATTGATCGGAACTGAGGATGCACTGCGCATGTCTAGCTTCTAGTCTAGATCTCCGTAACAGGCAGCCGCAGTGCGACACCCGCCGTCTGCCGAGCGCTACGCTTTGGTCCTTCGAACCGGCTCTTAGAATTTATGGTCCTTGAGACTTGCAACAAATTGAAGATTTAGAGGTGAGTCATAGCATTATTTCCCCCAATTCCTTTCTGCTGTGTAAGTAACTCCTATAATAATAAATATTTTAAGACTGTTTGGCCTAAGAATTTTTCTGCGCAATCGGTTTGCGCAGGGCGGAAAATTTTTAATAGCGCTTTGGGAGTGGCTTTTGCTTCTCAGGGGGTAATTATGATGATTATGATAAATGATCGTCGTGGGCCCTTAAGGTGAGTTTCATAAAATAGGTTGTGGTTAAAATCCGGGCAAGTAGAAATTGACTTTTTTTAATTATTATGCTTTTTAAGTTTTTCTGCGTATTGTGAGGAAATTTGGGCTTATATTTAATTGATTTCTGAGTCAGAAATCGAAAACCTGCCTTGAGCAAACTTTTCGATGACCAAGCGACAGCCGGCTGTCGCGCTGCTATTGTCTTTATATTGCGTCTCGAAACACGTAGTTCGAAGGTTTAAGGGCCATATTTCGTTGAACACCTGTTGCGCAAATTGGTGGCGCCACCAACAAAATATATGATGGGTGTCACTGGGTGTCGCGACTTGAGGCGCCACTAAGTGAGATATCCGCCGTACACTATACTGGTTGCGCAACCAGAGTTGCGCCACATGGTATGGGTGTCTCTACTACGCTTTCGACTTTGACTTTGCATTCTACTTGTCTTTTACTTTTGGCTGACTTTGACTTCTAGATCGAGTTGTGTCTTTTGACATTGATTTCTGACTCTGACTTTGGCATTGACATCTGATATCGATATCTGACATTGGCATTTAATATTGACTTCTGACATTGCCATCTCTTTGCCTAATTGCCACAAGTGAGAGAGACATTGCCGATTTTAATATTGGCATTGATATCTGACTTTGACATTGACACCTGACTTTGACATTAAAAAAATCACTAAAATCATATTTATTTTGTAAATAGGTTATATACATAACACTTTTACACGTCAATGGTGCCGATTCTGTTATTCACAAACTAATGTAAAATTAAGTTAAGTGCGTCTTTCTCTTTCCATTTAATTAAGAAAAGGTCAGAAGATAAAATATTAGTTAAGTCCTGTCAAATTTAGACCACCATAGATAATTTAGACGCGATTTAAAAACTTGCTGTCTAAATATACGTCAATTTTCATCAGGCGCTGTCTAATTTGACAGGATTAAACTAAAATGTATCTTCTGTCCTTTTCTTTATGAAATGGAAAGAGAGAGATGCACTTAACTTAAATTTAGTAAAGTTTGTGTACAAGAGAATTGGCACCATTTGTTTTTTTTATAATAAGCGAACGATGGGGCCGGTGTTTGCTAGCTGGACTGCTCTAGGAAAAAACATCCGAAACAAACTCAGAGGTCAAAGTCTCTTTTAAAGTCCGTACAACCGTATTGGTCAAACAAGTCTATACAATCGTATTGGTCATTGACATCTGACTCTGACATTAAAATTCGCCTTTGACATTGTAATCTGACTTTGACTTTAACATTTGACTTTGATATTGACCTCTGACTTTGACATTGATATCTGACTTTGATATTGACGTCCGACTTTGACATTGACATTAAAATCTGACTTTGACCTTAACTTTTGACTTTGATATCGTCATCTAACTTTGATATCTGACATTGACTCATGATAATGTCATCTGACATGGGACAACTACATCTATCATCTGACATCTGTAGTCTGACATTTGACATCTGACAGCTAATATCTAACATCCGACTCTTGCGCCATCCCACCTACCTAGTACGGCGTACTGTGCCGGTGCTGCCGCCTGGGCTGCGGAAAACCTCAAGCGGCGAAAATATAGTAACCTTACTGGTAACTATATTATCGAGCCGTTTGGGGTTGAAACCCTCGGGCCGTGGGGTCCGAGTGCCCACGTTTTATTTAAAGAGCTGTCGAAAAGACTAGTTGACTCTTCTGTGACCCAAAGGCTTTTATTTTGGCCAAAGGCTTAGCATTGCCATCCAACGTGGCAATGCTGCCAGCCTCTTGAGCACTTTACCGGTTGACAGCGATGCGGAGGAGTTTTTTGATGCCAGTTTTACATCCGACATTAAGATTAAAATCTGACTTTGACATTGACATTGACATCTGACTTACAGTTTTATTATTGACATCAGACTTTGTCTTTTGACATTGACTTCAGTCTGTAATGTCGGACCACTGTTTTTTAAATTTGACTTCCATTTTAAAATCGACCAACAAACTTTGTCATCAAAAATTTTATTCAATAGAAATAAATTGTCATATAATATTAAAATGTTTCTCATTACTCCATGCTACGTTTCAGATACCTGATGGAGAAGCAGCGCCACCCATTCTCGACGGTAACCAGGCTTCTGTATTCCGAGCATCATAACCATCAGAAGCTATGGTGGCCGAGCTGGTCTTCGTAAACGCCATCGAGACACTGCATTACACAGCTATGAAGGTATGGACCTATTGCGTAATAGTTCTAATAGTTACTGCTGCAGGAGTTTTGCTCAGGGCGGTGAGCGAGTCAAAAATCCACCAATAGAAGCCTCTATTGGTGGATACCTGCCGGGGTTGCGGGGTTCTAATAGTTACCGCGGTCCCAGAACATAAAGGGCAATCGAAGGAAGGTTGGGTTTTAGTTAGTAAAAGTCCGACACTCCCTCCCGCCCCGCCTAGAGCGGGAGAAGTCATTTGATGAATATTCCCATCCATAAAAAATATATAGACCTAAATATTTCTTGTTTTGTAATTTTGTAGGCTAGTAATAGATTGTAAACGAGCGTTATTCGAGGAAGCACCATTAAACAGTATTGCTGGCTGTGTTTCAATTTTAAGCTTATTGTGTAATCACACGCTTTTGAGACATATCCTTGTCTCTGGGATGGTATTGGATCTGTGAAGGCTATGGTATAACAGATGCGTATAATAACCACCAAACATTGATAGGGCCTAGATAATTAATAATGCATTAACTTAAATTCTTACAATTGCGAAGAAAATTCAGAATCATTTCCTAATCAATCTCTCACTCCAATGCTACTACACCAGTGCAGTTGTAGGGTGGGCTACACATCAACCTATACTTAACCAGTATAAGCTGACTTCTGATTGTACGAAAAACACAATGCGAGGTCAGCTAAAACTGGTTTTGTATAGCTTGATGTGTAGCCGTGTGTACAGAATGTCATAGGTTTTTGGTGTTCTTGACTAGACCTTGCAGTTGAAAGAAGATCCAAGTAGCTCAATATTTTAACCACACTTTCTTTAACTTTCAGGAACCTACTAGACGCGCATCCCACTTCTGACACCTGTATCAACCTGAACACCCAAATTAAACCAGCGACACCCATGGGGTGTAAGTGGCCCTACCACCGTCTCCGGGGCCAAAGCCAACCTCACCTGCCACGGTGCACCCTGCTGAACAACGAACGAGGCTCTGACGTCACATGGTTTTGCATAAGTCAATACATCTTCAGAAACCACTTAAGATATAAGGATAGTTAATAAGTTGTTACATGTTTAAGATTTTATGATATTAGGATAAGACTTTCTATTCTTATAGAAAAATAATCGTGAATCAACATTTATTTTAACAATTAAAATATAAGCTAGGTTAAGTTAATTATAAGGTTAGGTTAAGTATTTTTGTCTTTTATTTCAATACCCTCCTTAATATCCTAAAGGCGATAAGGCGCCTACCTCTCGTTTTGTCAAATCCGGGAAGTACCAATGTGGCTTTTTCAGTTATGTACTTTCTAAAGTTCATCTTAGACATCACTGACATCCCGTGCCTCGGAAAGCACGTAAAGCCGTTGGTCCCGGTTGTCATTCGTAGAACTTTACAGTCGTTACGAGTAGTCAGAAGCCAGAAAGTCCAGTCCAGTCTAACCAAGGGGTATCCCGTCGCGAAGTTACTGGGTTGTGAAGGTCTGATAGGCAGTTGAAATCATAAAATCATAAAATCATATTTATTTTGTAAAAAGGTTATATCATAACACTTTTACACGTCAAAATTTGTTTTTTTTTTATTTATTTTAAGCGAACGATGGGGCCGGTGTTTCGTAGCTGGACTGCTCTGAGAAGAAACATCCGAAACAAACTCAGAGGTCAAAGTCTCTTTTAAAGTCCATACAATCGTATTGGTCAAAAATGTGCGAGAACCATGGAGGTTAATGTCTGAGGCACTCTCTTGATGAGAGAAGGACACAGATTTGAGTGGACCTGTCCAGACAGTGCAAGCATTTGTCAGTAATCGTTTAGCTCAACTAAAAACTAAGGAGCCCAACGTCTTGACGAACAGTACCAAAGTAAGGACATTTGGGTAGGCCGCATTAAATACTCAAACCGTCAGACCGAATATATTAAAAAAGAAAAACAAAGAAAAAACCAACGACATCCATAGTCCTCACATTCACAAAAAAAAATGTCACGAAAACATATACATAATACTTTAAAAAGTACAATCAATGTCAAATAGAAATACATAAAAAAAGATTATATACTTTAAAAAGTACACATCAATGTCAAATAGAAATACATAAAAAAAGATTATATACTTTAAAAAGTACAAATAAATGTCAAAATAATAATTAAATGTCAAAGAGTAAAAGAAAAAAAATTTACATAAAGTAAATAATGGCCAATGTATTAATCGAAACAGCTCAATCCCAGGCATTCGAATCCTCAATGTAATCTTTAACAGAGTAAAAAGCTTTCTGACAAAGTTTACGTTTTATGAATAATATAAATTTAGTAATGCTAAGTTCTTGAATTTGTCTGGGTAGTTTATTATAAAAGCGTATACATTGACATTTAAATGAGCCACCTATTTTCTTAAGCCTAGTTGAAGGAACTACGTATTTGTCCTTATTTCTTGTATTTATATTATGGATATCACTGTATTTTTTAAAATGATTAATATTTTTATGCGCGTACAACAAATTTTCATATATATATTGGCACGGCATAGTCATAATATTTACCTCTCTAAATTTGTCTCTGAGGGAGTGTCGAGGACTCAGTTTATAAATTGAACGAATAGCCCTTTTTTGCAAAACAAATATAGTCTGAATATCGGCTGCATTTCCCCACAATAGAATGCCGTACGACATCAAACTGTGAAAATAACTAAAGTAAACTAAACGGGCTGTTTCCAAATCAGTTAAACCACGATGTTCGTTCACGTGTTGCTTCATGTAATTCACTGGTATCCAACTGAATCCGGTTAAGCTGGAAGTTCTATGAATGACAGCCGGGTCCAACGGCTTTACGTGCTTTGCGAGGTACGGAGTGTCAGTGACGTAATAGATTTAAATATTTAAACTAAAGGTTTTTTTTTGGTGAGTGGGAAGTCATCCAATGACTGCTCCCATCCTCGGTGCGGCGGGAGGGCGTGTCAGACTCTTACTGACTAAAACCCACTCATGTTCCTTCGGTTGCCCTTTATGTTCCAGGGTCACGGTAACTATTATAAACATTCCGCAACCCCGGCAGGCGTTGGCCCTGTTGGGCCCCTTCCTGTGCTGACTCCTTCTCTTTGAGGCGCGCGTGGAACACTAACGCGCCGACGACGCGGTCCTGGTAAAACTAAAGGTTTAACTTAAGGGTTTAAATTAAATCACACAGCCATTTTCTCTTGACAAGTAATTTAATCTTAAAGCTAACCTTAGTACAATAATTATGATTAGAGCGAGTGGTTTCAAATGGTCCGGTAACGTCAGTTACGACTAATGACGTTAGTCAAATACAAATATTTGTTTCATTACATAAAAAAACGTTGAAGTCAATCAAGGCTCAAGTCCAAGACCAGCCATTGGTGCTAAATCTGTTGTACAAAAACTAAACTAAAAAGTTAAGTGCATCTTTCTCTTTCTATTTTATTAAGAAAAGGACAGAAGATACATATTGGTCAGTCCTGTCAAAGTAACTTGTGCCTGAAGTAAATTAACGTATTTTCGTGGCCATGTTTTTAATCTTGTCTAAATTATCTATGGAGTGGAATTTGACAGTATTAAACTAATATTTTCCTGTGCTTAATGCAATGGAAAGAAAAATACACTCTGAACATTAAATTAGTTTCGTTTGTGAACAAAGGAATCAGCACTTTTGACCGAATAATTGACTTTTTGAAAGTTTGACGTTTCACGTCAAAAATTGATTTTTGAACCACTATTACAATAGCAATAGCACCCCCTAGACAAGTGGCATTGTAGAATAGATTGTAGACTAGAATAGATTGTCAAATGTATGGGGTTGACATAAGCTTTTGCTAAATAATTTGACATCTCTATACATTGACAATCTATTCTATACCGCTATCTATTCTACAATGCCACTTGTCTAGGGGGGCTGGACTATTCTTGCTATATGACAAAAAAACAAGCCCTTCAATTTTAAATCGTAGGCTCGCCACTGATACCTATAAAAAAGCTTCTTAAAAATATTGACTAGTTAGGCCACACGATGCTCTCGATCCAGGGCACGTAGTGAGCCACTCTGGTGTAGATCCCTGGTTCGCCTACGAACCCACAGGCTCTGCCGAACGATGTGACTCCGACGATGACGTACATGCAATGTATCTTCTTACTCTTCACCTGGATGGGTCCGCCGCTGTCGCCCTGAGAAAGGTAAAATTGGTTAGGCACAGAAACTTCAATCTATACTTTTGGCGTTACTAAGCACTGACTTTGGCTAAGGCCCGCCCGGCGTCCACTATCGGCATCGGCACGGCTGAGGATTTTAGTTGATAAAAAGCATTATAGACATTAATAATGGCAATAAAGTAGAAATTTCCATGCATAACATGGAAATTTGTAGTAACAAAAATACCGCTTCGGTATGCTTGAGGCTACTGCATCAGCAATTTCTATTTTTTTGCCATGAAGTTAATGTATAATGCTTGGGTTGCGGAATGTTTATAATAGTTACCCACAGTTACCCTGGAACATAAAGGGCAATCGAAGGAACATGAGTGGGTTTTAGTCAGTAAAAGTCTGACACAGCCTCCCGCCGCACCCAGGACGGGAGCAGTCATTTGATGATTTCCCACCCACCAAAAAAAAAAAATATATAATGCTTTTTATTACCTAAAATCCTAAGCCGTGCCGATGCCGATAGTGGGCGCCGGCCCTTAGTTTTATACCTGTCACTGTTACACAACTGCCAAACGTCAAGTGTACGATAGAGACGGGGACATGGCTAAGCCAAAGTCTGGGCTTAGTAACGTCTATTTATATCGCCATCAGTGATATTATAAGTAATAAGGTGTAGATAGGTTATACGCAGTCAGCATGTGGCACTTTAAAATGTACTAGTTATTTCACTAAATTATAATTGTCACAAATTATATTCGTCTCGTTTTCACTTACAATTTTTGAATTATGCCATCCTACTTTGATGTCGAATTGTATGTTTGCGTTAGTGTGCCGTTTTTAAAGATAGGCTTTCGGAAACCGATCTACGATCTACACCTTCTTACTCGTAACATCATTAAAAGGTCGATGACTTGTAAGAATCCCTTACCTATAAAATACTATGACTATGACAACATAGTATAAAACTGTCGCTTTCTGCTGTCTGTCCCTATGTGAAAACAAGCCAAGGGATGGAAGTTTCAACATCCACCACATCCTTTCAGAAACACCTTCCTCTCGAATCACTCTATCTATAAAAACCGCATCAAAATCCGTTGCGTAGTTTTAAAGATTTAAGCATACATAGGGATATAGGGACAGAGAAAGCGACTTTGTTTTATACTATGTAGTGATATTGATTTTTATTACCTGACAGGTATCTTTAGACACCGACTTGTCCCCGTAACATGTCTGGGAAGATTCATCAAATCCTGCCTTCATCAGTCTATTGGGCGTATACTTTTGCATGCACTCCGGCGTTGAGAATTTTGTTAAAACCACCTGCAACATAAGAAAGAAATCCATACTCATATTATAAATGCGAAAGTAACTCTGTCTGTCTGTCTCTTCTTCACGTCTAAACTACTGAACCGATTTGAATGGGTACAGATATAGTCCGGGACCCGAGAAAGGACATAGGATAGTTTTCTTCCCGGAAATTCCCCGGGAAAGGAAACTACTATTCCACGCGGACGAAGTCGCGGGCAAATGCTAGTAATTATATAAATCTTGAGACAACTCGTACACGGCCATCTGATCCCAAGTTAAGCAGAGTTTGTGTAATACACATTTTTATGGATAAATTACACCCATAACAATCATACTTATGACACAAAAAACCGGTCAAGTGCGAATCGGATTCGTGCACGGGAGGCACCGTGTCATTATCGGTGAAAAACAGCAAAAAATAAAGTTTGTTGTGCCTCCTTAAATAATAAAATTTTTACTATTTTTTGTTACGGCAGCAACAGAAACTCATCATCTGTGAAAATTTCAAATCTCTAACTATCACATGAGATACAGCCTGGTGACAGACAGATGGACGAGCAGACAGCGAACTCTTAATAATAGGGCCCGTTTTTACCTTACGTCATCCTAAAAAATACTAGTCGAAACACATGGCTTGCGAGCCAACATAACCTATAGTTCAAAAACCGAAAGATAGATGGCGCTAATTTGAACCCACCTTCTGTAAGACTTCAGAAACGGAGCCACTGTATGCTGTGAGACCCCAGCCTGTTGCCAGGACTCTGCCATCATTGGTAGGGTCTTCCGTGGCTAGACAAGCTGGTACCGTGAACTGGTTCAATTGCATCCTGAAAAGTAGAGAGAAGTGTCATAGTAGTGTCGGTTCGTATGTTCAGAAACTAAGCTAATTTGAAATTAAATGCATCTGTCTCTTTCCATTTCTTTAGGAAAAGGACAGAAGATACATGTTAGTTTAGCCCTGTCAAATTGGCTAGCGCCTGAAGTAAATCGTCGTATTTTTAATGGCCGTGCTTTTGATCGCGCCAAAATCACAACAAAACTTCACCGCTCTGGTAACGTAATCTGCCGTGGTAATTAAAAAAGCCACAACTAATTTTTATTCCTAAAAAACGAGTTGTATATATGTTATCGGCCAAACCCGATTTCAGGACAAACTAGTTTTGCCTAGGCTAAACTAGTTTAAGATAGGTCGACGGAGCCCCGCCGCGAAGGTCTTTTTTTTAAACCACCCGGCAGGTCCCTGTCCGAATCGGGGTGCCCTGAGTCGAGGCGAGGAAGAACCAGTTTAAATTAAAATTAAAATTAAAAATTCATTTATTGCGGAAACTAGTCCATATGCATAGATAAATAATATCAAAAATAAAATAACAATTCTTACAGTTCCACATGTCATTAATAATAAAAATAGATAAAAACACGATATAATAATACGTACCTAGTCAATTATAAAATTAAATTTAAAATTATAAACATGATAAAATAATAATATTACAAATCCAATAAATAATAAAAATAAAACACATCAAATTACAATAAGTCAAATAAATTAAATTAAAATTAAATAGCCTAGGCAAAACTAGTTTGTCCTGAACCGGGTTTGGCTGGTAACATATACATATTTATAAGCTAAAAATTGCTTATATGCCTGATTTTTTTGGTTATTTTTAGCAACAATATACCATTGAGTTATAATGTACTTCGTACTAGAGGAGTCACCTCAACTAAATTTTTTGTAACACGAGTTAGAGTGCATGCACCCTAACTCACTTAGTCTATGTCGAGCGCTTGCAGCACCTAGACGATTTCGAGTGCAAAGTTTTGTTCAAAAAATATGCCTTCGTGTGCATCGAAATACTGTTCAAACAGCTTGAGAAATATAAATAAAATTCAAGGAGTGATTTTTTACCAGTAAGTTCAAAATATTATCTTTAAAACATGCCTAATTTTATTATTTGTAATTATTATTGGAAAGTATGACGAGTCACCTCGACGGCGGCCATGTTGATGTTAATATCAAAGAGTAAAATATTTGTTGCATGCGCAGAATGGACACTATCGTCGGGTAACGTTAAACAATTACGAACAAGAAAATGTTATTAATAATCATGAGAAAAAAATTATTAAGTGATATTAATATTTTTTATTTATTAAATATATATATATATATATATTTAAGGTTTCGTCGGCCGTGTCCTAGTACTAAAGAATTATGGATTAAATTTATTCAGAAGAATCGCAGCAAAGTCACGTGATTGCCAATAGAATATTCACGAATATGTTCCGTTCATTTTAAGGAAAACGAGCAATAGACCACAAAGTCAAGAAAAGTACTTATATTATTTCATGGAAATTAAATTTTTTACAGTTTAAATTCGTTTTATTTATATATTATCATACAAGATATTGTGAGGCAACTGAAAATACTTATGTATTTTCTAAATTCACGACTTCCCGACTAATTTTGCCTCTGCTAAGTTCCATGTATACACTGACCGACACTTTGATACTCTATCTCACACAATCGACACTACACTCCCTCACTACCCTTTCAATCATTTTTTTTATTTTGTTATAATTATTATTATTATTTTCCACATAATTTTATGTTATACATTTCTTATTTTAAAATATAACTATTTCTATAACGATACCCATAATGCACATAATATAAGCCTATAGAAGTCAACTTCAAAAATATGTCGCATCTGCGCGTATTGGTGTTATCTATGGCACCCGCTTGCTCTGCGCATGCTCCGCTGTCACCAAATTACGCGCCATATTTTGTTTGAAATAGCTCCTCTAGTACGTAGTACATTATAACTCAATGCAATATACACAGATATATACCACCAGCTAATGGGTACACACTACTAGAACAAAAAAAAAATTAACTAACTTTTCTCAACATCCATACTAATATTATAAATGGGAAAGTGTGTCTGTCTGTCTGTCTGTATGTTTGTCTTTCTTTCACGGCAAAACGGAGCGATGAATGGACGTGATTTTTTAAGTGTAGATAGTTGAAGGGATGGAACGTAACTTAGGCTACTTTTTGTCTCTTTCTAACGCGAGCGAAGCCGCGGGCAAAAGCTAGTTTAGGTATATAAGTTAGTTGTGTTCTTTAGTCTTTTTAATTATGATGGCAGAAATCTACTTACGGTTTCTCAGTCTCAATCAGGGCGATGTCATTGTATTTGTTAGGTGGCTGGTACTCAGGGTGTTTGGTGACAGTTTTCACCTTGTAAACCTTGGATCTGTCGGTAGCCTCGCTTCTCCTCAACGCCCCTACTAGCACGTATGTTATGGGTCCTCTGGAATGAGAAGAAAATATATATTTTTACAGCGGTCGACAACATTTTGACAGGCAACGATGGATCCCATCATCATCTCCCTAGCTCTTTTCTAATTTTATTGGGGTTAGCCTAACCGGATTCAGCTGGTTACCAGTGTTTCACGTGAAGCGACTGCCTATCAGACCTCATCAAGACCTCATCATCTATTGTTGACTATGGTGATGTGTGTTACTTCGATCTGAATGCGGTTCTGTTAGATAAGCTGGATAGGACACTAAACAATTGTATTAGGTTTATATTCAACCTAAGGAAATACGACCATGTATCGAGTTTTAGGGCTGAACTCAAATGGTTGCCCATTCGTCAAAGGAGAAGTTTGCGTGCTTTGACAATGCTTTACTCCTTGCTCAACTCTCCTTTTTCGCCTTCCTATCTTATGCCTCACTTCCAATATCTTTGTTCTTCCCATGTTAGAAATCTGCGTTCTTCCAACAATCTCCTCCTGCTTTGCCCTGCCCATACTTCTGATTTTGTTCATTCTTCTTTTTATATTCAGGCCATTCTTCTCTGGAATGCGCTTCCTCTTGATATTAGGACGGCGACCAGTCGATATGCGTTTAAGACGAAATTGAAGATTCATTTACAGCATTAAGTATTAAGCAGAGTTCTTTCATAATTTACTTTCACTTATATATAAATATATATTATAGATATATATATATATATATATATATATATATATATATATATATTATATATATTGTATATATATTACAGATATATTTATTTACTTATGTATATAGTTGTTATTTATGTATTACGTTTTAATTTTATTTTCATTTTTCTATCATATTTCTATCATTTTAGTTTTTTGCATCATAAATGCACCTACCATGCTATCTCTTCACCACCCTAGGTTGACTGGTAGAAAATGCCTGCGGCATTAAGTCCGCCTATGTACCGTTGTGCATAAAGTATTAATAAATAAATAATAAATAAATAAATCAAGCCAGTTACTGGGCGACACGGTAGTCTTTGGTTAGACTGGTAAGACTTTCTGGTTTCTTGTTTGTCTTTCTTTCACGGCAAAACGGAGCGACGAGTTGACGTGATTTATATTGATAGTTGAAGGGATGGAGAGTAACATAGGCTACTTTTTGTCTCTTTACAACGCGAGCGAAGCCGCGGGCAAAAGCTAGCATAATATAAAATGGTAAACTGACAGAAAAGCACAGCCTGAACCGCTCGTCCTAAAGACGTGGAGGGTATAATCTTTATGAAGAGTAGTTCGCCATAAGAAAATATTTTTGGAAATTCGATACTTCAGAGGTTAGAAATTCAACATCTACGAGGGCGAAACCGCTAAAGCTGGTAAATTAATAATACTTACGCTTCTCTGCTAGAAATGCAGTGACCAGCAGTGAGGACATATCGCTCGCTGATCAGAGCGCCACCGCAGAGGTACTGTACGTCGTCTATGTTGTCTCCGTAACCGACCATGACCTGAAGAAAACCAAGGCAATAAAATAATTCCGGCTTGTTTTCGTCCACTGCTAAATATAGGTATTCTTTTATTGATAGGAAATCATCAAATGACTTCTCCCGCTGGGGCCGCGGTAACTCATCTCCCTAGCCTTTTTCCCAACAGTGTTGGGGTCGGCTGCCAGCCTAACCGGATTCAGCTCGATACCGGTGTTTTACGTGGAACGACTGCCTATCTGACCTCCACAACCCAGTGCCAGTAACTGGGCGACACGATACCTCTTGGTTAGATTGAATCTTGTTAAATTGAATCTATATTGAATAGTAGACCACTAATGCCATTGTCAAACGACATCAATGATTTTTCTTGGCTTACTCCTGGTCATTTTTTAATAGGATCTGCCTTAAATTCTTATCCAGAACCAGATGTAGTACTTACAAATAATTTAAAATTTTGGAGAATATGTATAAACATGAAAAATTCCTTTTGGAAAGTATGGAATAAGTGTTATTTAAATATATTGCAATCTCGGCCGAAGTGGAGGGATTGTCATCCAAATGTAAAAATAGGATCCTTAGTAATATTAAAAGAAGATAATACTGAACCTATGTATTGGCCAATGGCCAGAGTAACGCAAATTTTCCCAGGAGCTGATAATAAGGTCAGAGTTGTAGAAGTTAAAACAGCAAATGGTAAAACCCATAAACGTTCAATTGTAAAGATTTGTGTTCTACCTATTGAGTGTAGTAGTGACTAAGTAAATAATTAAATTTAATGTTTTGTAGAAGTGTACCTAAAACAGTTTGTAGCTTAGATATAGACATGTTAATTTTAGTTCTTTAAGACATTTCTATGTTTGTTTTTCTTGCCTACAGGTTAAGGCATCATTTCTATGTTTGTTGAGAAAATACTTACTCAATATTAATCATATTTTTACTTTGCATTTGTATGAATGTAATGTTTGTAAAACTTAATTTGCTTAGTTCTTAGTTTTAGTAATACGATAGGTCTAATTGACCAAATATAAAACAAGAAATGTGTTTGCATTGTACTTGAAGATACACATTGTTCTATTGTTGTTAAGTTTATTATAAATAAGGTACTCATTGTATTCTTTTTAAATTTGAGATCTAGTTTAACTTATGTCTTAAGATCTCAGTTATTATCATTAAGTTTATAAATACCTACCTATGTAACATTTGTTTCTCATCACTTTGTCCCTGATGGGCAGTATGTTGGCATCCCAACATTAAATAAATAATAATATATTAAATATTATTTTTCTGGCAACACTTTAAGTGCAGTGTCAGCCTATCTGTCACTGTCAGTCATCTGTCATGTGTCATTGTCAGTCATCTGTCGTGTGTCAATCACAATTATGTCATGTAAAATGTCATGTCAATAAATAATATAGCATTCTCGATTGTCTCCATGAACGGTCACGTTTTATTTTGCTCCACAAACCTCCCGCTCAATCCTACCAGCCAAGTCCTGGATTTTACAGTTTTATACGTGCGTGCACAACTGGTCTGAGTTTCTGACTAACCAGTAACGACTGTCAAAGTTCTGCGAATGACAACCGGGTCCAACGGCTTTACGTGCTTTCCGAGGCACGAACTGGGGTCGCGGTAACTATTACAAATATATCTATTTCACAACGCTGGACATAACCAACGGGTACCTGCGACCTTCACAAGCTCATCGCTCCTGTGGATATGCCCTTATCCAGACAAAGCAAGCATTTGTCGGAACTGTTTGAATTTCAACTGTTGACTTTGAAGGAGATTTGCGTCACTTTTCTGACTAACCGACTCTTTGACAATTCATAAGTGCCTGCTAAAATGTAGATGTAATGATGTAAAGCTAAATTTAATGTAATAAATGTCTCGAATTTTGAATTCTGTCGTATCGTCGCTTAAATGAGGGATGGCTATCAGATGCACCGAACCACATACAACCCAAGTAGATTATATCTTCCTCACCATATGCGGGAACTCATACTCCGCGGCGTCCTCCCCTCCGATGATAAGGTCATCAGCGCTGTGATGGCACAGGTTACTCCTGCTAAACTCTCCTGTAAGCGCCATGCTTTTCTGACAAGGATACACGTACTTTTCTTGGTATTCTATGCATTCTGAAACGAGCAAAAATGATATTACTACTACATACTTATATTACTGATGATAACTATTGATGATTTAAAAGAGTGTCCATGCAGTTTTTTTTAGTCCGTGGATGCGGAATGGTTATAGTAGTTACCGTTACCCCGGAACATAAAGGGCAACCGAAGGAACATGAGTGGGTTTTAGTCAGTAAAAGTCTGACACGCCCTCCCGCCCCGCCCAGGACGGGAGAAGTCATTTGATGATTTTCCACTCACCAAAAAAAAATGGAGCTTTTTGGTTGTTCTTCTGAATATAGGGTCCGTTGTTGGTAACACTGAGAGCTATATTTGTGTAGCGTAAACACATTCAGCTCACGCACACAAACATGATTAAGTTGACTCAAATTTTACTTGCTGGAGATGCGGCTTTTATGCGATTTTATTCTAAGGATTTCTAAATGGGACAACATTATTTTAAAAGAGTTCGTATGGAGTTTCTTGCCCATTCTTCTCCATACGAATCAACTTTTTGGAATGGCAACTAGATTTATTTTTCTTTGTTTTTGAAGTTCTAGTGCCTTTTAAATGGTCTATTAGAAATAAATGATTTGAGTTTGAGTTTGATTTGGACCCAAGACCTCTAGCGTAGCAGTCAGGGTCACTAGCCACTAGACCAACGGGCCAGACACAAAGTGAATAATTTACTTACTGTCAAAAGCCTTCTGTCCAGTTTTCTGAGCAGTCAGCGAAGAAGGTATGTTTGCACATAGTTGTCCCTTTGGTTGGTCCACCACCTCATAATCATACACAGGAGGTATGTACTCCGTAGTAGTGGTCACATCAGGTCTGAAAATAAGTAATTTTATTTATTAAACTAGCTTTACTATTAGAGTTAGATATCTAGGGATAATTCACATACAGCCATCTGTTCCCAAACTAAGCAGAGCTTGTGTTATGGTAACCACACAACTGTTAAACATACTTATATTATTAAAAATACATACACTTTATAGATATAGATAAATGACACCCAGACACAGGACAAACAATCATGCTCATCACATAAAGTTCTTCCTAGGTGGGAATCGATCTTACGACCTCCGGCTTAGCAGTCAGGGTCACCAAACAATAGACCAACAGGCCCGTCAAAATTAAAACAAGCTTAAGTATTAGAGCTAAATACTGGACTAGGCAGCGCTTGTAATAATTTACAGAATATTAATTAGTAAGTTGAATCAACTTAAAAAAAAACAAATCAATGTTGGGCGGTTCCAATAAACACCGACTTTTTACCGTTTTTGCTCGATATTTATAAACGCAACAGGGAATCTAAAAAAGGTATAAATTAGGTTGTAACTTTGTAAGTCAGACGGAAGTTGCATCAGTTCCCGCGATCCTCTTCGTAGGTGGGAGAAGGAACACCGGGGTGGTTTTTAGTCAGTAAGGCTCCGTCAAACGGGCCACCGACGACAGGTACCGGTGGCTGTCGCGTGCTACCCGGACACTGCTGTGGCGAGTGGCCGCTACCGCTACCCGTGTACGGGGCGTCTGTACTATACAAGGTGTATTTTTGGTCTTGCACAACCTGCTAGGAGATGATTCTACCCATGAAAACAAACAACTTTTATTATGGAACCAACTCTGAAATCGCGAAAAAAATATCAGCTGTTTTTAAGAAAAGTTCAATCAACCCCCACCATAATGTATGAAACAGCTGATATTTTTTTCAAGATTTCAGAGTTGGTTCCATAATAAAAGCTGTTTGTTTTTATGGATAGAATCATCTCCTAGTGGGTTGTGCAGGATCAAAAATATACCTAGTACTTAGTATATTTGAAAAAGTACGTTAAGTGGTTGGTACTGGCCACCAGTGGCCGTGGTAGGTGACCCGTTTGTGCGGACCCTAACTGTCTGACAGACCCTTACCCCTAGGGCGTAGGACATCCATGAGGATTTTCCACGCCGGCCGAATAAAAAAAACCGGCCAAGAGCATGTTGGGCCACGCTCAGTGTAGGTTCTGTAGTTTCCTGTCCGTCACAATAAGTGTTCGCACTTATGAGTTTAAAAAAAGGCTATTTGTTACGTTGACATACTAAGTACTTACGCAGAAATTATTTTGTACAGCCTTTTTGTCTTTTTTGTACAAAAACTGTTCTTTCCATCAAGTTCAAAATAATTTTCCTAGAAAGTCCTTATAAAGTTCTACTTTTCAGATTTTTTTCATATTTTTTAAACTTATGGTTCAAAAGTTAGAGGGGGGGACACATTGTTTTTTTATTTTTAGCGACTATTTCCAAAATTATTGACATTATCAAAAATTATTTTAGGAAACCGCTATTATTTTTAAATACCTTTCCAACAATGTATCACACGGTAGGGTGAAATTAAAAAAAAATCACTTCCCACTTTACATATAGGAAAAAGACATTTCTTTCCAATTTTTATTTTACCACTTTGTCGGCGTGGTTAAATACATACTGGTACCAAATTTCAGCTTTCTAGTGCTAACGGTCACAGAGATTAAGCGAGGACGGACAGACAGACAGACAGACGGACGGACAGACAGACATGGCGAAACTATAAGGGTTCCTAGTTGACTACGGAACCCTAAAAACGCTAGGTTGTACATATGGAATCCATTGTGATATGAAAGGGTACTTACTTTTTAGTGGTAGTGGCTACATTGGCACCGCTGCCGTCCAAACAGCAAACGACGGGATCGGTATTGTCAAAGGAGCATATCTGTTTGAAAAACACATTTTTCTGTATAAAGCGCAAATTGGGCTTACTTTTGTATTATAGTAAATGTGGCGCCATATTTGCAACGCTACACATTTATCGCCCCCGTATTTCTGTTCGCGGGCACGCACACTGAGGCTGAGGCTACATTAGGCCGCGACGCGACCTGCGACACATGAGCGATTAAAACAAGTAAATGAATGCTCACGTATATGGCTACACCGTACATCAAATATTACTACCGATCTTTGATTTCTTTATGCGATAGGAACAACATTACTGAAATCACGGCATCGGCTACATCAACATATGAGAGAAATTGAAGCGAATTTATTAGAAAATTTCTCACTTCCACGACTAGTTCAATAGTGCTGCTAAATATGCGTGTGGCTACATTATGCGTATAGTAAACCGCGATGGATAGTAAGCCGCATGAATCGCTCTTGCTAATTCGTTGTTGAGCATGTGTACTGTAGCCATGTCATCGCCGAATATACGCCGGAATTTTGCTTGTAATGTAGCCATACCATGTTTTTCTCGTTTCGCTCTTCCAGTCGCATCGCAAATCGCTCCCTAATGTAGCCTCAGCCTAAAGCCTCGTCCCCACTAGGAACATTTGTCGAGCGGCATGTGTCCCCGGTGACATCGGGCGATGTCGGGCGACGTCGGACGACATCGCCGCGACATTGTTGAACTGTTTCTTCTCGCACAGTCGATGAAAAGAACAGTTTCAACAGTGTCGCGGCGATTTGTTGCGGGCTTATACATTTATAATAATAATAATAATAAGCCTTTTATTTCATTCCCTTAGTAAATAATACATTTCATTTAATAATTATCATTGCAGAATTAATTAATTATTTAATGTGCAACTGGCTGGTCACCGTGGGAGAAAATGACCACAACCCTCCAGACACAAATGCTTATACATTTGTGGCGCAACAATTGTGGCGAGGTGAATGTTGGATGTGTGTATACAATAAAGATATTTTGAATTTGAACCCTAAACATAGGGATGTGAGTTTAATAGAAAATAATCCACTAAATAAAAATCGATTTTTCTTAATTCAAAATTAATCGATATGTGAAAAATCGATTTTAATAAAAAAATAATCGATTTCTTCGAAAAATAGTTTTTTTTTGTATAATTTAAAAGTACACAAAGCAACTTACTTAAGTTTACAGTCACTACATACATAATGTATGTGTGAGTAAAATCAACTCGTGTATTTACATTGCCTATTTGTTAGTGTTTGCTTGACAATAACCTGATGTCCACGCACACAAATGCAATTATTAGCAAGACTTCGTCATATTTGGCTTTGGAAAAATGTATAGTCTACCCTCAAAAATTAAGAATCGTATACATTTAATAGTTTAGTTTCATCGTTATATTGCTTTTGCATCTATCGGACTTACGTTACGTTCTAAAACATTATACCCTGCTTGTTTGGAGAAGTGTTGTTTTTTGTTGTGTTGATTAAGTTGTGAGTCAATATGAATCACTTTACTATACCTTTGAGAGCTGAAATTATTATTTAACATGAGCAAAACGATTTAATATGTGAAATTGCGATGAAGATGAAGATTTTGGTGAGTAACAGAATAATTATTTAGTTTTTCTTTCTTTATTTATAATTCGAATGATGTTACATCTTTACTAATATTATAAAGCTGAGGAGTTGGTTTGTTTGGCTGAGTTGTAGTTTGAATTAAATAATTATGTGTGCTAGATGGCCTATTTATCACGGAAGCATATATGTATAAAACTTTATAGCTTCCTTATATAATATATAATATAATGTTTTTATATACTATATATATATTTAAATAATATTATTATAAGATTACATATAGATTATTATAATTATTTACATCTGGTTAATTATTCTTGTTTTTTGTAACAATATTTTATTTTTGTTTACAGAGAAAAACTGTAAGTGCACCGCTATACAGACACGGGAACCATTGATCTTATCGACCAGGAAGGACCACAGGATTGGCATACACAAATATTACAATGCGCGACACCGTGATACCTACAGTTGTTACGCATTTTAAGCTGAGGCCTTCTTGACTTCGTTGCAATGTGTGGAATGTGTGGACCCATTTGCTTGCAGCTGGTTTAAAGCATCGTAGGCTATTCCTAACAGAAATGTTATTAGAAATGAAAAAAAAAACAACACAGGTTGTAAGGTTCGATCCTAAGTCAAATTGAAAAATGCAAAAAGAAAGTGAGGATTGTGTGATTCGAACCTGTGACATTCAGGTTATTGAGTGCTAGGCTTATACACCTAAGCCATCGAACGATTTGCGTAAGAGTCTGAATTTGTGCTTCTTATTTTTTGGTTTATATTTATATTGTCAAACAAACGCTCATAAATGAGCGAAGTGGCTATTGACTACCTACAACATTAAAGTTAAAGTAACAGGAAATTGTAAGTGTGTGCGTAACGACAGGTCTATCTTACAAGCAGATTTTACGCACACCAATATTATGGTAGTAAGAGTATGTAAACTTAAATAGTTTGCTTTGCGTACATGCGTTTCTTATTCGTATAATTATTAGGGGTTGGAATTAGGTAAAGATCATTCTGGGATTCCTAATAGACAATCTCGTATGCAAAACAGTATTACAAATAAATAAAAATAATAAAATCATCATTTTCTTCTGTTGAATAGATAATAAGCTATTTCTAAAAAAATCGATTTAAACTCGTAATTTATATAATCGATTTTTTTCAAATGGATTAATATTAATACAAAAATCGATAACAAAAAAACGATTATTTGAAAATAATAATCGATTTAAATAAAAATCGATTATTTTTTAACAGCCCTAACACTAATTTACAAATATTAGAACCTTGTGCACGTAGGGTAGGTAGAAACGATGCTAATAACAAATTGTATTAAATAGGGATGACGACAGCATTAAAAAATGGCATTCTGTTTAGTCCGTTTGATAGACCGGCCGAAAATACGGGTCACGTATTTTTCGCTTGATCAAATTAATAAAAAAATACAAAGATAAAGAGCAACAAAGTTCCGGAGTGGGGGCTTTTGACGTCACCGTCCTGCAAAAATTGTAATCATATCGTGGCGTCATGCGCAACTTCAACGCACTGTATCGTCGTCATTCTTCGTTTACGTGTCCAAAATTTTTGGATATTCTATCTGACGGACTAATTATTTTTTTTTGTCGTCTCGCCTATTATAGATCGTTAAAATATAATTAAGAATTGGGACTTATACAGAAACAGATAATAAACTTAACTGGTGTCTTCTTAATGGGTATAAATTCATTAGGTTTTTGTGTTTTTAGTTCTTGAAGGCGGTTATATTTTTTTTGGAAAAAGTTTTTTTAAACAGTTAGGGTGGTTCAAGAGAAACTTCTAAGTGTATATTATATTAATCCATACTAATATTATAAATGGGAAAGTGTGTCTGTCTGTCTGTCTGTATGTCTTTCTTTCACGGCAAAACGGAGCGATGAATTGACGTGATTTTTTGAGTGGCGATAGTTGAAGGGATGGAGAGTAACATAGGCTACTTTTTGTCTCTTTCTAACGCGAGCGAAGCCGCGGGCAAAAGCTAGTATTTATATATATTAATGTACGCCATAGACTACCCTTTACCCATTTAAAAAAAAATTGATTCCATCCAAAGGTTGTCTGGAAGAAATTGCTTTTTAGCGATAAGGCCGCCTAATTGTACTCTTGCATATTTGTTTGTTGTCCTTTACTGTTTTTGTCCTATTGGTGTACAATAAAGAATATTCTATTCTATTCTCTACAATACGTGCTATTATAGACGAGAAAAAACAAGATTTTCAAGGACTTGTAATACCCGTGCGAAGCTGGGACGGGTCGCTAGTATTTTTATCCATTCCTGTTTTTAAACAGGTTTTACCTGCGGGTTTATCCTTCTTCTGAGGTCATCGATGGCTGGCTGGCATCTATTTAAGTTTCTGCACACCCCAGCTATCCCGTCTTTTGTGCATCTTTCGCCTGCAAGAGAAAAAAGTAGTAAATAAAAAGATAACTCGGATATGGCTATAGATTCCGAACTAGACAGTGCCTGTGCTATGGTAAAGAGGCAACACATGTACATCTATATATTTAAATACTAGCTGGCCCCGCGGTTTCACCCGAGTTATATCAGATTTTTGGTTACTAAAAAAAGAAGATAAAAAGTATTCTATGTCCGTCCCCTGGTCCTAAGCTACCTCCCCACCAATTTTCATCCAAATCGGTTCTGCCGTTCTTGAGTTATACAATGTGTAACTAACACGACTTTCTTGTATATACAGGGTGTCCCACGGCTATGCCACATGGAGGGAAAGTACCTTAAATATTGTAGATAGTAATACATTTTATTAAAAAAAGACATTATTCGAATTTTAAAAACATTTTAAACTGCACTCATAGATATTTAAATAAACAGTAAACACATAGTTAAACCAGGAATCGAACCTTATACTGGAGAATATTAATCAGCCTGTAGATTTATCAAACCGATCGAAAGGCTTCATCACAAGGGTTATTTTTTCCTAAATAACATAGTGTCACAAATAAAAGGAAGACCATGACCACTCCTGTTTTTTGCAGCGAAATTGGGTTATTTTAGGGCATTCATCAAATAACAATAATACTAAGTCACCTTGAAATTTCAATAGTTGGGTATTTAACCTTTACTATTTTCCTTAAAACACTGGTCACTTGCAAGTTGTTCTTGCATTATTTTATTATTATTTAGTTATTTATAGTCGCCGCAGCTCACATGAGTGTTACAAAGATGACGACATTGACCGCTCGATCTTTCATTGTAAGGCTGAGGCTACACTAGCCTGCGACGCGAGCTGCGACACATGAGCGATTGAAACAAATACATGGATACTCACCGTGTATGGCTACACCGTTCATCAAATATTACTAGCGATCTTTGATTTCTTTATCCGACAGGAGCTACAATACTGTAATCATGGCACGGGCTACATCGACGTATCAGCGAAATTGAATCGAATATACGTCAGATTTTCGCTTATAGTGTAGCCATTCCACGTTTATCTCGTTTCGCTCTTCCAGTCGCATCGCAAATCGCTGCCTACTGTAAGCCTCAGCCTTACTGTTATCACTAAACTTTTGCAAGCTGATAAACTTGTACAACGTGTCAATTTCATTGTTTACTGATTGCTCTGCTTTTTTACCTGACTGCCGAAAGGCGGGTTATGTTTTTTAAATTGCATGTATGTCTCATTCTACAGCCTAAACCCTTTAAAAGATTTCGCAGATAATGGTGCCGATTCTCTTATTCACAAACTAACGTAATTTAAGTTAAGTGCATCTTTCTCTTTCCATTTCATTAAGAAAAGGACAGAAGATGAAATATTAGGTAAGTCCTGTCAAATTTAAACACTCCATAGATATTTAGACGCGATTTAAAAACATGTCGTCTACATATATGTCAATTTTCTTCAGGCGCTGTCTAATTTGACAGGATTAAACTAAAATGTATCTTCTGTCCTTTTCTTTAAGAAATGGAAAGAGAAAGATGCATTTAACTTAAATTTAGTTAAGGTTGTGAACAAGAGAATCTGCACCATTGTCTTATTGAATTCGTCTCAGTTGTGGCAGTGACACAAGCTATATAAATTAGAAAAAAAAGCGATGAATGAAAAAAAAAATACAAAATACCCAACTGCAATAATTTCGGAAGTTGGTAGCAATTTAAACATGACGCAGAAACAAAGCCACCGATTTCCGAAATGTCGGATGGGTTTTTTGATTATCTAATTACTAGCTTTTGTCCGCGGCTTCGCTCGCGTTAGAAAGAGACAAAAAGTAGCCTATGTTACTCTCCATCCCTTCAACTATCTCCACTTAAAAAATCACGTCAATTCGTCGCTCCGTTTTGCGGTGAAAGAAAGACAAACATACAGACAGACAGACAGACACACTTTCCCATTTATAATATTAGTATGGATAATTTTCTTTTGGAACAATCCCGCTACACTACACCCTACCACTTCTCGCACATTTTTGACCAATACGATTGTATGGACTTTAAAAGAGACTGAGAGATGTTTCTTCTCAAAGCAGTCCAGCTAGGAAACACCGGCCCCATCGTTCGCTACAATAACAAATCAAAATTGAATTGACGTGTAAAAGTGTTATGTATATACAACCTATTTACAAAATAAATATGATTTACTGATTTACACTGCAACTCCTAAAAGCCAGAATCAACAGTGGACTGAAAAGCGCCGAGCTTCGAAGCTCGACGAGTCTTGGAGAAACGATTTAACTGTCTTGTATGCCATAATGAAATTAAACAGAAAGAACAGGAGGAGTAAGAAATGTGTGGTTCCACGTTCCTTTAACTCAAGCAGGAGACAGAACAGAACTGATCTGATGAATGAACGTAGAACTTTGACATAGTATAAAGAGAGGTAAGTAGGTTATCTTCATACAAACGCACCCCGCGCGGCTTGTATGTGTGCGCCATAGTATCTATGCGTCGACGCACGCACACTAACAAAATCTCGACGCGTTTCTCCTGTCGCCAGTCGGGGCTAACACTGCACGAGGTTCGCGCGTCACTGCTTTTCGACACCGCTAAATGAAACCAAAATGTCTGATAATCGCAGGAGAACGTATTGCTGTGTGTTTGGGTGTCTTAACAATTCATGGATTCCAGAATTGTTTCTGTTCGGATTACCTATTGAACAAAAAAGGCAAGCTAGTCACTCATTCTAGCATATAGTTTTTACTTGATGTTTAGATACCTACTCTTATTTATTTTTTGTTGTAAGTATTAGTTTTCTATCACACAGAGGAAGTAGGTAGGTAGGCCTAATTAAATTTCCTTCTAAAGTGTATTAGGTACTTTTAATCTGTCAATTGATTTGCTGCTATTGCTTTGTTTACGTTTAGTTATGCCGATTTCTCAGTATTGTAGGTATAGTAACTAAGTGCCAACCTAATTACAGTAAGATAATCGTAATTGTGTCGTGTGTAAAGGTGACAACTCTAAGACAGTAGGTAATTATATCGCGGATTGGGCCGGAGATAGCCTACTCCCTCTATTTATACTATGACTTTGACAGTTGTTAGTCGGAAGCCAGAAAGTCTGACCAGTCTAACCATGGGGTAATGTGTTACCTAGTTATTGTGTTGTAGAGGTCTGATAGGCAGTCGCTTCATGTAAAACACTTATATCCAGCTGAATCCGGTTAGGTTGGAATCCGACCCTAACATAGTTAGGATAAGACTAGGGAGGTGACTGACTGCTCTGCTCCCGTGAGTCATAACTTGATGTGATATAGTCTACACTATTTCTAATAGATGTTATTATAGTAAACAAAAAGGATTTTCCCGATTTGATTGGTAGTTGCAGAGATTATTGCGATAAAACAAATAGAAAACCCCATTTTGATAATATATTTATCCGCGCTATATGAAGTCTTTTTTTTTTTTTTTTGGTGAGTGGGAAATCATCCAATGACTGCTCCCGTCCTGGGTGCGGCGGGAGGGCGTGTCAGACTCTTACTGACTAAAACCCACTCATGTTCCTTCGATTGCCCTTTATGTTCCAGGGTCACGGTAACTGTTATAAACATTCCGCAACCCGGGCAGGCGTTGGCCCTGTTGGGCCCCTTCTTGTGCTGACTCCTTCTCTTTGAGGCGCGCGTGAAACAAAACGCGCCGCACAAAGCGACTGGCAGGCTCAGTCGTTCATCTGATTAGCCGGTTACGGCTCCGCTTGGGCCCAATTAAGGGGGATTCATCTTGAGAAGCAGACACAGCTGCACTCCGTTAGTTGCAATCGCCGACCACCAAAGCGAATTGCTCCACATTAGGGGTGGATCTAGAACAGTTCTACCCCCAACCACTGTCTCACTGAGTAGACACGGACTCCCGCTATATGAAGTCTTTGGTCACTGCTCTGCTCCTGTGGGAGCCATAGCGTGATAAATGGATGGATGTAAATTTTTGTGAAATTATTATTTAGGTGTAATTTATCTATTACTAGCTGTTCCTCGCGGTTTCACCCGCGTTATCTTTGGTTTTTGGTTACTGCTTCGCTCCCGTGGGACATAGCGTGATATTATATAGCCTATGTTACTCAGGGATAATGTAGCTTTCGAATGGTGAAAGAATTATTAAAATCAGTCCAGTAGTTTTTGAGCCTATTCATTACAATCAAAGAAATACAGTTTTCCTCTTTATAATATTAGTATAGATGTATGTATTTATAAATTGTATAAGAAATTTAATCAGTTGTCTGGTTAAAACAGTACAAGCTCCGCTTAGTTTGGTGTATGAGTTGTCCTAGTATATTTATTTATTTATAAACTTTACTGTAACGTAGAATATCGAATAGGCTACGTAACATAACGCAAGTAAAGCCGCAGGCACAGCTAGTATTTTATTAAGCTAAAACAGAATAACCCACTATTTGACTTTTGAACATTTTTTCGTGAAATTGTGACGTAGTGGACAATTCGTCGGATTTTTATTTTATTTAGTGTTAAAAACGATGTTTTCTAATAATTTGGGGTTTTCCATAGCATCATTGTTTTAACTGTTCTAGGAAATATACGCTCTATATGAAACACACGTTTTTGCTTCTAAATAAGTGATTGCACTTAGTATGAAAAAATAGCCGCGTTAAAAACCTGTAAAAAAAAATGTTCGGAAGTCGGCGGCTTCCGTTCTGTGTTGTTTTACATTGCCACCGACTTCCGTAGTTTAAGTTATTATGAGTGTTTAGATTTTGAAGGTGTTCTCGTTTTTTTTTTATTTTGTGCGATTTTTTCCTGACCTACCTACTACTTTAAACCTATTTTACTTTTAACCTACTTTTTTAAACATTCAATGCCTCGGGAAACACGTAAAGCCAAAAAACAGCCTTACAATACTGTTTTTTTTGGGGGAGTGGGATATCATCCAATGACTGCTCCCGTCCTGGGTGCGGCGGGAGGGCGTGTCAGACTTTTACTGACTAAAACGTGGGTTTTCGTCAGTAAAAGTGGGGGTAAAGGTGGGTCATGTTCCTTCGGTTGCCTTTTATGTTCCGGGGACACGGTAACTATTATAAACATTCCGCAACCCCGGAGCCTTATAATACTTATGTCTCGGTTGTCATTCATAGAACTTTGATAAGGTATTTATTTCACTTAGACCATTTACAGGTATTAGTACTTATGAATTGTCAAAGAGTCGGTCTGTTAGTCAGAAAAGAAACGTGACGCTAATTGCCTGTTCCAAAACGTAGATCTCTATGGAGAAGAACAGGCAAGAAACTCGACGGACACTCTTTTTAAAAATAATCATGGTTTACAAGATCTTGGTTACAGTCTTTTTGGTGCTTCTATATGTGAAATCAATGTAGATAAATAACAAAAAAACGATGGATTAAAATATGAGAATAATAATATAAAGTCATGGCAGTTAAGAGATGACCGATCTCAACTGACAGCGCCCGTTCACGAGCATGACGCGTGGCATCAGCACCACCTGACAAGGAATCGTTTCGGGTAGTCAGAAATCAAAATGTCTAGCCAGTCTAACCAAGCGGTATCGTGTCGCCTAGTTACTGGGTTGTGGAGGTCTAATCAGTCGCTTTACGTAAAACACTGGTATAGATTAAGATGGAAGTCGACCAATAATTTGCCCGCCCCAGCTTCGCACGGGTGTTACAAATCTTTAAAAATCCCGGCTTTTCTCTACTATAATAAGCATGTAAACCTTCCTTAAGAATCACTCTATCTATTAAAAAAAAACCGCATCAAAATCCGTTGCGTAATTTTAAAGATCTAAGCATACATAGGGGCAGATGGCGGATGTCGACTTTGTTTTATACTATGTAGTGATGATAGTTGGGATAGAGCTACAGAGATGATGATGACGGAAATCTCTTAACTTCAATTAACCTACTCTTTACTAGGAATATCCCTTGAGGAATACCATCCAAGATTCATGCATCTAAGTCCAGCGGTTTGGACTGTGCGTTGATATATCAATAGTCAGTCAGGTTATCATTATTTTATTAAACACTAGCTTCTGCCCGCGGCTTCGCTCGCGTTAGAAATAGACAAAAAGTAGCCTATGTTACTCTCCATCCCTTCAACTATCTCCACTTAAAAAATCACGTCAATCCGTCGCTCCGTTTTGCCGTGAAAGAAAGACAAACAGACAGACAGAAAGACAGACACACTTTCCCATTTATAATATTAGTATGGATAGGTACCTATAGGTACTTGAGCTAAATTCGATAAAGAATAGAGGAAAACAAACCGTTGCTTGGTTTTTCGAAATAACGAGGTAATATGCATGTGGGGTTGCGGAATGTTTATAATAATAATATATAATATAATAGTTACCGTGACCCTGGAACATAAAGGGCAACCGAAGGAACATGAGTGGGTTATAATCAGTAAGTCTGACACGCCCTCCCGCCGCACCGAGGACGGGAGCAGTCATTTGATGATTTCCCACTCCCAAAAAAAAAAAGGATTGTAGTGAAATATGCTGCAATAGGATTTCTTAATAAATAGTTAGCGTGAAAAAGGCGATAATCATGTAAATAATAGAAGATTTGTAAAAAGTGAGTTGTGATAATCCTATATACTGGTTTGTTTAATCGATCTATTCTTGAGCCAAATTCGATAAAGAACACAGGATTCTTTATTAAATCGAATTTGACTCGAGAATAGATCGTTTTTACAGTTTTATCTTCAAATGGTCAATAGCATTACAGGTGCTAAAAACAAAATAACACACAAGATGTTCTCCATGTCACAGACAATGACCTCCAAAACAAAAAAAAAAACAACAAAACGTACCTTCGAACTGTGCTTCTATGACCCAAACAGACACTAACAAACATAATACTTTAAAAAACATGATTTTAAACTTAAAAATAACACTTTACGTCTATTGTTTTAGTTCAATTATAAAGATGGAGGGAATAAAATTGAAGCTTAATTTTGTTAAGACATGATACGTCTGCTCTTCAAGCGAGACGACCAGTTACTGGCGGGAAAAAAATAAATAACATATAAGATGGGTGTTAGGCTGAGATTATAATGGCGGTGTGTGATTTTTTTTTAATGTGCTAAAGAAGGTATCTATACGAATGTGAGACTGTTGAATGATCCTTTCGACGGGTTTCCCACCCCGTTTTGTCCCCATGGGTTGGTAAAATACTGAAAATACTGAGATATTTAGTATTTAAAAAAAGGATATTTAGTATTTAAATCAATCAAAAGTACTAGGTGCGCAGTAGCGTGAAGAGGTTAATAGAAAATGTGTTCCACACATTGCTAACTGGGGGACAAATCGAACTTTTTTTTCCTATCTTTCACCCGGGGACAAAACGGGGTGACAGATCGGAATAATCCCTTTCGACGACCAAGCGACAGCCGGCTGTCGGGCTGCTATTGTCTTTCTATTAAGTCAATCACCTGTGGTCGAAGGTATAAAGAAGAAAAACTGCAAAAAATATCAAATTATGATTTGCTGAAAGAAAACTAATTTTTTTAATCCGTACTTCCGTACTTAATATTAAATGCGAAAGTAACTCTGTCTTTCTGTCTCTTCTTCACGCGAACCACAGAACCGATTTGAATGAAATTTGGTACAGATATAGTCTGGGACCCGACAAAGGACATGGGATAGTTTTCATCCCGGAAATCCCTCGGAAACGGGAACGGGAGCTATTAATCCACGTGGACGAAGTCGCGGGTAAAGCTAGTCATCCATATATGTATCAAAATAGGTCTTGTTGTTGATTTCAATTCGTTTAGATAACTTTTTGTTGTAATCGGGTTTTCGTTTAATAAATTAATTCAACACAATTTTTTGCTAAATTTAATTGACGTTTCAAAGTGCCTGCCTTCATGGTCAAATGGTAACAAACTTTTTGACTTTGACTTATCTTTCAACGACCAACCGACAGCCGGCTGAAGAAAATTGACGTATATTATCTATGAAGTGTCTAAATTTGACAGGTCAGTTTCTGTCCTTTTCTTAATTAAATGGCAAGGGAGTCATCTCGTGTTCTTGGTTATAAGAACACGTGTATGATCTTCATATTATAATTTAATAACCGTACAATTGTCATATAAACTGAAATATTATTTTCAAACTGGACATTGGCAGAAATCACCGAAAATTCGGTGGATTGCCATATCATATATAAAAGTTGAAGTTGAAGTTAAATGGCAAGAGAAAGATGCACTTAACTTAAATTTACGTTAGTTTGTGAATAAGAGAATCGGCACCATTGTTACACTACAACATGTGATCTCGCCTTTACAACGATTAAAAAACAAGTTTTTGTCTCCGCGTCTTTTATCTACGTAACCTGGAACTGACTCATGATAATAAGTAAATTAAAATGTCTATTAAGTCTTATGACAGATATCTGTAAAATTATTGTTATTTATTATTGTTAGTGTTGCCGAGAAATCCCCAACAGTTTTTATTATTTTCTGCTTCATACTATTGGCTAGATGTAGCCTAGTAGGTTACGTGGATACTTACTTGTGAATAATTCACACACTATACTCTTAAAATAGCATTAATTTGCAAGTAACACAGGTTCAAATTTACTAATAATTACACCCACACAAATAATTTAAATTATAAATGAATATTTTCCTTTTACCCGCACACTATTTTGTTACTTAAATCTTTTTTTTTCTCCTTTTACTTTCGCCTTCTTGGCGTCCCTGAGTCACCTGGTTCCAGCAGAATACCAGCGTCAGGTATATGCTGAGCCCATACCTGACATATGCTGAGCTGGACACCCATTTGGTGCAAACCAGAGACAAGCACTGCTTAGTCACTTTAATTTTCTTTTTAGGGTTCCGTAGACAACTAGGAACCCTTATAGTTTCGCCATGTCTGTCTGTCTGTCCGTCCGTCCTCGCTTAATCTCTGTGACCGTTAGCACTAGAAAGCTGAAATTTGGTACCAATATGTATATCAACCACGCCGACAAAGTGGTAAAACAAAAATTTGAAAAAAATGTTTTATTAGGGTAGCCCCCTATATGTAAAGAGGGAAGTGATTTTTTTTTTATTTCAAGCCTGACGTGCGATATATTGTTAGATAGGTATTTAAAAATGAAAAGGGGTTTACTAAAATCAGTTTTTGATAATGTCAATAATATCGGAAATAATCGCTGCAAAAGGAAAAATTAAAGCGTCCCCCCCCCCTCTAACTTTTGACCCGTAGGTTTAAAAAATATGAAAAAAATCTGGAAAGTAGAACTTTATAAGTACTTTCTAGGAAAATTATTTTGAACTTGATAGAAAGAACAGTTTTTGTACAAAGAAGACAAAAATGTTGTACAAAATAATTTCTGCGTACTTAGTATGTCAATGTAACAAATAGCCTTCTTTTAACTTATAAGTGGGAACACTTATTGTGACGGACGGGAAACTACGGAACTCTACATTGAGCGTGGCCCGACACGCTCTTGGCCGGTTTTTTTGTAATATTGTTTTTTTTGTGTATGTCATGTGTTTTGCTCCGAATAAATTTGTTTTCTATCTATCTATCTACTACTCCGCTCCTATGGGTTGAAGCGTGATCTTATATAGCCTAACTAGCTTCTGCCCGCGGCTTCGCTCGCGTTAGAAAGAGACAAAAAGTAGCCTATGTTACTCTCCATCCCTTCAACTATCTCCACTTAAAAAATCACGTCAATCCGTCGCTCCGTTTTGCCGTGAAAGAAAGACAAACATACAAACGGACAGACAGACAGACATACAGACAGACAGACACACTTTCCCATTTATAATATTAGTATGGATAGCGTGATGTAATTTTCTATCCCATCACACACATTTTACCCAAATAATTATCCTACCTTATTGATCATGGGTATGTTAGGATAGAGCTAAAGGTCAGAAGGGAGTTAGCGCTAGTCTCATATATCTTCAAGGTGATAAGGGGAAAGATTTAGGTACGATTCATACCAACCGGCTCGCATCGGGCCGGGCCGCGCGGCATTTTACAATGCGTTAAAGAACATTGAAATGTATCAACAGTAATTACAGTTCATATTTGCATGCAACTTACGCATAGTTACCTCCGTCGGCATCCCGCGACGCGTCGCTGAATGCGTTCGGCAGTCGCGACGGCCGACCGGCCCCGACCGGCTCCGAACGGCGCCGTCAGCATCCAACCGGCTGCCGCGGTAGCCGTATGTACGCGTGCCGCGGCAGTTGACAGCATAGTTGCTGCACTGTATTTCCCGTTCGTATTCCACGACGCACGGCCGACCGCTTCCGAACGGACCCGACGGCAGCTCCAACGGACGCGTTCGGCTGCCGCGGCACGCGAATGGCTCCGTTCCGATGCGGCGCGACGCGAGCCGGATGGTCTGAATCGTACCTTACAATCCAGACGTATTGCAAGTGGCGACCGGCCGCGGCTGAGGCGATGCCGCGCTGCCGCACAAATCTTATCAATGAAGCGCCATTTCCTCGCGCACTCCGTATCCTCAATAGTATACCAGAGGATATAGATATATTTTGTTGTACTCTGGCTGGGTTCACAGTGAGGGCACTCTTCGAAATAAGTTATGGTTCTACTAGGACATAGATATACATAGTGTTATAAATGGTCAAAAATGATTAGCTGGTAACGGTGTAATGGTAGTTTGTAAGTTGTATACATTATCCTTTATTATGCGCACCGCAAAGGAATGGAATTCTCTGCCGGCGTCTGTTTCCAAAAGCATATAACCCGGATGTATTCAAGAGAAGAGTGCATAGGCATCTTTTGGGTGAGCTCGCTCCATCGTAGGCCCCGTCTATGTCCTCGGACTAGTCTGGGACCAAGAGCAAGCCCATAAGTTATAAAAAAAAGCAAAGCAAGCGCTAGGGTGTCCTGTTTTAAGACTTTGTTTTTACGTTATACATATAACTTCAGTTTTCTTTACGATTTTATATTGTTTTATTATTATTCACATTTTTATTAGTCATATGTGAGCATATAATAATATTAACGCGTCCTGGAATATGTCCTTCGACCCACAGAACAAGACGTGTTCCGATTAATTTCGGATAGAGACATAATCTAAATATACATGTTATGACAAGTTTTTGTAGACCTTTTTTATATTCGTTTTATTATTCTAGACTTGAACTCGGGTTTTTTGATGATAATTAAAGTACAGCCGATAATCGATTTATTCATCTATAATAAATAGCGTCTTATGCATATTTTGTAAAAAAAACTTGAGAAAATAGGATTTTTCTAAAAAAGTTTACTTACTATACATACTATTTATTATTCAACAATTGGGTAGTTTCCACCATTAACCAATAAATGTTAGACACAATTCCTATAAAACCTCTATTAATTTCAGCCTAATAAATTCGGTCCATTTTCAATTTGCTATAAAATTTGATTTTTAGTTGTTTTGAAACCAATATATAGATAGTCAAATGAGTTGTTATTTTAGTGACGTCATAACTCGCCATTCATACAAAATCTATTGGAGAATGGCGTTTTGACAGCTCATAAAAAGTACGTCAATTGATAATGGTGGAAACTACCGTATTGCTGCTATAAAAATATTGACACTGCCCAGCATCTACATTTATGAGTCAGCATTATTTGTTCTTTCCAATCTGGATCTGTTTGAGTATCGTACGAGAAAGCGTCACGCGGATAAATTAAGCGTTCCATTTTGTAAAACCGCTCTTCTTGCAAAAAGCATTGTTTGCATGGGCCCAAAGATATTTAATAAACTACCCTCAGTTATACGTAGTTCAAGTAATGCCAATTTATTTAAAAAGAAACTTAAATCTTCCCTTATAGATAAGGCTTACTACTTATTCAGTTAAGGAGTACATTGATGATAAATTGTAATGCAATTATTGTTAATAACAAATTAATTAATTAATAATGGTCCAAAATTATAAAAATAGCAGGCTAAAAGCTTGTTAATAAATTTGGATAAAATAGGTAGATACCTTTAAACTGTGATGTGAAATCTATACATATAATAAAATCGTAAGAAAGTCAAAACTGTACATTTAATATTTTTTAAAAAGAATACTTGAGGCGTGATCTACAGTCGATACCGAAGCCAAAAATATAGTTTTTAGAATTTTTGTCTGTTTGTCTGTTTGTCTGTATGTATGTCCGGGATAAACTCAAAAAGTACTGCATGGATTTAGTTCAAATTTTGCAGGGATATTACTAAGAGGTCGGGTCAAAACATAGGCTACATATTATCACGCTATCACCTACGGGAGAGGAGCTGGAGCCTTCACGCTGACGACGTCGCAACTATCTTCGGAAGTACTCAACGGATTTCAATGATTTTTTTTGTTGTATAGGTATTAATTAAGTCTGGGCGACATATAGGCTATAACTTATCCTGGAAACTTGAACCCCTGGTGCAGGACCGCAACAGACCAGCTAAACTATAAGAGATACAAAAATGGTATCATAGCAAAAATTGCTTCACGTGATAAGCAATTTCTGTTGAAAGAATAAATTTGAAGATTTGGAACACCTGAGGTGGAACTCCATGAGCCCAGCTAAATTATAACATATATAAGTATGACGTCTTAGCAGGAGTTGTTCAGCTTGATGAGCACCCTCTGTTGACGTATAAAAATTGAAGATCTGGAACAGCTGTGGAACTCCTAGCACCTAACTACACCATAACACATTAAATAAGAATGACGTCTTAGCAAAAGTTATTCGGTCTGATAGGCATTTTCTGGTTTATAAGATCGAAGATTAGAAACATCTGATGAGGCAATCAAATCCATCACTGATTTCAATGTATAAAATAACTTAAGCTGGGAGTACCTCCACACGATGAAGGCGGAGAAACATGCATACAAACAGGTCCAACAGAGAACCTACTTTTTTTGAAGTCGGTTAAATCCATTAGTGTTATATTCCCCAGAATGTAACGACCACTTTACTGAAAATCGCATCAAAATTGGCTCAGATAAATTCCCATACAAACAGATCGAACAGAGAACCTACATTTTTTAAAGTCGGTTCAATGATGATGATCATTTCTTCATCAATTTCATGTTTTTAGTACTGAATAAACATTGACTGTTAATACTTTTGTTCGGTATTTATCTGTGTGATTATTGCTTTGTAAGTAATATAAATGTTCATGTCGTTGTATACCTAATTATGATGATGATGATGATGATGACAGTCTCAGTCGCATGCATCATCTGTTTGCCGTCATCTTGGTGTTTTGTGGAGTCGCGAACCCGGTAGCTTTGTGGGAGAAGTACCGCCATCTTCTGTCCAAGAACTTTTTACGAGCTTTGAGGCGTGCTTCTGACGGTGAAATCGAAGCAACTGATGAACGCGTGCTGAACACCTGTCTCAGTTCACTTCAAGATGTGGTCATTTCAATCGGCGGTAAACCATTGGTAGAGTACGGGTTGCCAGCTCCCAGATCATTACCGCATCAAGACCGTGGAAATCGGGAGTACACCGCCGAAACCAATTACGATTCGGGTTTAATGACCACTATCCGAAATGACCACGTCACTAGGTTCACCTCAGAGCAAAAACAAATATATGACACTGTTCTGGAAAGCATTAGGCTCGACCAGGGTAAAATGTTTTTCCTGGATGCTCCTGGTTGAACAGGGAAAACATTCATTATCAATGGTATCCTTGCAGAGGTCAGGAGGCAAGGCAAAATTACCATTGCTGTAGAATCGTCAGGAATTGCTGCTACGCTGCTTTCTGGTGGCAAAACAGCGCATGCCATGTTCAAAATACCCATAGATTTAGAAAGCGCCGAAATGCCTGTTTGTAACCCGTAACACTGACAAGGGACATGTGCTCAGGGATTGCTCTCTGATCGTATGGGATGAGTGCACGATGGCTAACAGGAAAGCAGTGGAAGCCGTGAGCAGAACCCTGCAGGACAACCGCAGGAATGAACACTTTATGGGTGGTGTTACAGTTCTGTTCAGTGGCGATTTCCGGCAAACACTCCCTGTGGTGACACGGGGGTCTAGGGCTGACGAGGTGAAAGCTTCGTTGAAACGATCTTCGTTGTGGTCACTAATTCACAGGCTGCGCTTGACCATCAATATGCGAGCTCAGCTTGGTGGCAATCCACGTGCCCAAGAATTCTCAGATGTCCTTCTAAGTCTCGGCGAAAGCACTCTACCAGAGGAAAGAAGTAAACAGGTGATGCTCCCAGAGTCTTTCGGTGGAGTGGTGGCCTCCTTAGAAGAACTAATTTGTTGTGTGTATGGGGACATCAGTCGATTACCTAACTAACAGAATTCTTGGGTGTGCCAGCGAGCCATTTTAACACCCAAAAATGATCAAGCTGCAGCCATCAACGAAAGCATTCTCTCGGAAATTGAGGAAAGCGAAGTAGTTTATACGTCCGTAAACACTGTAGTCGATCAAGATGACGCCACACATTATCCTGTAGAATTCCTAAACTCCCTTACAGCAAGTGGGCTTCCAGCGCACACCATCAACTAAAGGTCGGCGTCCCGATCTTGCTTCTTCGGAACCTGTCCCCTCCGAAGCTGTGTAACGGGACCCGGCTCAAAGTCATCTCACTGCAAAGGAAAATAATTAAAGCGGAAATTCTGACGGGTTGTGGCGTCGGCGATGCAGTGTTTATACCACGTATTCCTCTCATACCGCACAACTACCCCTTCCAATTCAAGCGCGTGCGGTTCCCTGTGAGTGTGTGCCTCGCCATGACTATCAACAAGTCGCCAGACGCTGAAGGCTGCGAGTGTCGACCTCAGGACGAGCTGCTTCTCACACGGGTAGCTGTACGTCGCTTGCTCCCGCGTCACGAGTCCTGATTCTCTGGCTGCTGAGAGCAAAACTACAAACGTAATTTATAGAGAAGTTTTGTAACAATTCACAACCGTTAATGTTTTTTTGTATATCGTGGAATGTAGAAAAAATTGGTCAAGTGCGTGTCAGGCCACGCATAGAATAAGGTTCCATAACAAAACACGTCGCATTAATAATTTGACAACGATTTCATCTAAGCCGTTGTAGCTTTCTTTTAAGTTTCAATCCAAGGACTACCATCATGATTTCTTTTTCGAACCAGCCGTTTAAATTTCAGAGAGAGGGGAGACTATTTTGACAAAAAAAAACGCCTGAACGTTAAATATCTTTTGTTGTTTGTTTGTCTGTATGTATGTCCGGGCTAATCTCTCAAAGAACTGCATGGATTTCCTAAAAAAATTGCACGAATATTACTAAGAGGTCTGGTCAACATAATTATAAGCTACATATTATATATATTATCACGCTATCACCTACGGGGGTGGAGCTGAAGCCTTCACGCAGACGACGTCGCGGGCAGCAGCTAGTTATAAATATAATCAAATTAATTTTAATATTAATTTTGACTTTATTAGATATCATGACTACTTATTGAATTTGACTATTTGTAATGGATGACTATAGCAATGTACTCTTTTAATTATTATTATTTATTTTATTTTATTGAAGACGACCATTATAACTATTCCCACTAAATACACTGTAAATAAAATTTGCATGCTAACATAAGCTGAATATGGTGAAACTAAAAAAATTGTTAAACATCTTCTGTAAACCTATATTACGCAAATAAATTATTGATTGATTGATTGATTGATTGCTGTCACCCGCGGTTTTGCCCGCGTAGTTCCCGTTCCCGTAGGATTTTTGTGATAAAAACTATCCTATGTCCTTTCTCAAACTATGGACTATTTTTGTACCAAATTTAATTTAATTCGTTTCAGCAGTTTTGGCGTCAAAGCGAGACAAACAGACAGAGTTGCTTTCACATTTATAATATTAGTACGGATCGCAAGAGCCGGCCACCGTAGGCGCGGTTCTGCGGATGGCGAGCGATGGGTAGCTCGCCGCCCGGCTAGGACCAGGACCGCGTAGACGGCGCGTTTTGTTCCACGCGCGCCTCAAAGAGAAGTCAGCACAGGAAGGGGCCCAACAGGGCCAGCGCCTGCCGGGGTTGCGGAATGTTTATAATAGTTACCGTGACCCTGGAACATAAAGGGCAATTGAAGGAACATGAGTGGGTTTTAGTCAGTAAGAGTCTGACACGCCCTCCCGCCGCACCCAGGACGGGAGCTGTCATTGGATTATTTCCCACTCACCAAAAAAAAAATATATATATTAGTACGGATTAGTATAGTAATATCGCGGGCGAAACAGCGGGGGACAGGTAGTTAAAATATAATTGCTTAAGGATAAAAGATTACAAAAATACTTGTTTGTAACATAACCGCATAGGAAATTGAAGGTAACGGAAGGTCGCACAATGCAATAACAAATAAATCCGTACTAATATTATAAATGCAAAAGTAACTTTGTCTGTCTGTCTGTCTGTCTTTTCTTCACGCCTAAACCACTGAACCGATTTGAATGAAATTTGGTACAGATATAGTATGGAACCCGAGAAAGGACATAGGATAGTTTTCATCCCGAAAATCCCACGGGAACGGGAACTAGTCAACGCGGAAGAAGTCACGGGCAAAAGCTAAATTTGCCCACGACCTCTGATTTAGCAGCCAGAGTCACTAACCACTAGACCAACAGTCCGTCAATAATACAAATGAACGTAACGCCTAGTTTGTGATCAGATGGCCGTTTGTGAGTTGTCCCATTTATTAATTTAATATTTTTTTTTACACGTCAACATTGTTTTTTATTTAATAATTATAACAGGATCACGTAGCCGGTACTCCTACCAGCCTTTAAAAGAAACATCCATACTAATATTATAAATGGGAAAGTGTGTCTGTCTGTCTGTCTATCTGTCTGTCTGTCTGTCTGTCTGTTTGTCTTTCTTTCACGGCAAAACGGAGCGATGAATTGACGTGATTTTTTGAGTAGAGATAGTTGAAGGGATGGAGAGTAACATAGGCTACTTTTTGTCTCTTTCTAACGCGAGCGAAACCGCGGGAAAAAGCTAGTCTCTCATATTTTGACCGGCCCACCAAATTACATCAAAAACCCACCACTAATAAAGGCATCAGAAATCAAACGCGTCTTTCCATATATTTCCAAATCAAAGTATTGATCGCAAGTCTAGACTTGCGCAGTGACGCTAGCTTTATTCTAGACTAGATTCCCTTTGTCCGCCGATCTAGTGCATTGATGTCCGCCGCGCGTGACGAGTGTTGGTCCTTCGAGCCGAGTGCAGCTCGAAGGATCAAAATGGCGTATGGAGGTCTAGAGTGCTTCACTTCGTTTTAGGTAAGTCTTTTTGTAAAGTTTATTAATATTAATATTATAAGTGTGATGGCTGGATAGATCAATGGGGGGATAAATCGTCGGTTGCGATGCGCGGTCGAGTACGGTCGCGTTTGCGCTGCTCAGTGTGAATTATATTCGCGAGTTGCGCGGCTATAGCCGCTGCCCGGATTCTGCTATGAGTTCTCAAACGCTCATAGCCAATGAAGTTCTGGCATTCATAAAGCATGCCATTGATTACATGGACGAGGTCAGCATCTTGCAGATCTGCAAGTCATCGTTTAAGGAGGATGACATCAGCGGTGCCAAGTTGCTGCTGTTTACGACGCTCGGCAAACTCAGCCAGATGCCGTCTCGTCGAAGGGATGGCACAGAGAAGAGCCTCCAAGACATCATTACGTTGTTGAAGGAGACCGACCCGGACGACGTGCCTGAATTCGTGGCGAAGGATCTGCACAAGCTGCCTCCCGTCACGTTCGACCACGTAGATGTCACCAGGCTGCTGAAGGATATCACACTCCTGAAGCAAAGCCAGGTCGATAATATATATTTGCTTATTTATTTTAGTACGTATATATGTATTTTTATTGATTTGTAATTTTTGTAATAATTAACATCTGTTTTTTACTTTATATTTGCACCTGCCATCATATCTCTGCACTACCGATGGTTGACTGGTAGAGAATGCCTAAGGCATTAAGTCTGCCTCTGTACATGAATTTTGTGCATAAAGTGTAAATAAATAAATAAATAAATATGCAGCGTCAGCTGGAGGTGTCCAACAACACCATCAGTGATCTACGGGCAGAAGTAGTGTTGTTGCGCAATGCGATTTCTGTAAGTAGGTCACCTAGCGACAACTTCGTGAACACGCGTCGCGGGGCACAAAGCGCCTCCATCTGCAGTTTTGAGTCGGCGGGCTCGAGTGCGTCACCAGCTGCCGAGAATGCATGCGTTGCAACGTGTGCCGCGGCCGTCCCTGCCTCGACATCGGTGGAGACGACGACGTGTGTAGGCTCAGCGACCCCCAAACGAGCCTACGCAGCAATTGCAGCCGCCGCTAAAAAGTCTGTTGAGTCACTAAACTCGCAGGTTAAATTAGCGGACAAAGCAAAAGGGGGTAAACGGAGCCTGTCAAAACCAAAACAGGTTCCGAAAAGGCAGGGTCCAGAGAAGGACAAGAGCGACAAGGATGGTTTCATCAAGGTTGAGAAGAAGAAGAAGCCTCCTTGTCGGAACCAGTGTGGTACTGCGCAGGCAGGACCCAACGCGCTGTTGCGTCCAGCCGTACCGACAACGCTGCTCTACGTGTCCAGATTGCACCACTCTACGAAGGTTGAAGAGATCGTGGAGTACGTGCGCGTGAAGACCAACTGGACCTTGAGGGTCGAGAGGTTGGAGCCGCGTCACAACACGAACTTCAAGTCGTTCGTGGTGCGCGTTCCGACACACCATCTCGAGAAGTTCCTCAAGGAAGAGTTCTGGCCGAAAGGTGTTATGTACCGCCGGTTTCGTGGCCGCCTACATGACACCAGTCAGCGAAACACGACGCCGACACTTCGTGTGCACTAGTTTTAGTTATTATGTAATGTATATTTATAGTATTTTTAAGTTTTATATTAATATTGTATTGTATATGTTTATATGGGCCTTGATGCCTGAAACAAATAAATAAATAAAATAAAAAATAAATAAATGGATGGTTGGGTTACTTCTTTATGCGAAAAATGATCAACTGATTTGTACTATTATTATTAACGTAAACGCTTGTGACGATGGATGCATCCTTTCGGATGGATGGGTTACTAATATTATAAATGTGTTTTTGAAGATGGATGGATATATACGTGAACAGCTTTATGCAAAAGTGATATACTGATTTGTACTATTATTATTATTAACGTAAACGCTTGTGAGGATGGATGCATCCATTCGGATGGATGGGTTACTAATATTATAAATGTGTTTTTGAAGATGGATGGATAGGTGGATGGATGGGTTCCTCCTTCATGCAAAAGTGATCAACTGATTTGTACTATTATTATTAACGTAAACGCTTGTGAGGATAGATGCATCCATTCGGATGGATGGGTTACTGCTTTATGCAAAAGGATAAATAGATGGACGGATAGAAGGTAGTTTTTTACGCGAAAAGTGCTGAACGGATTTGTACTAATATTATTAACTAGCTTTTGCCCGCGGCTTTGCTCGCGTTAGAAAGTGACAAAAAGTAGCCTATGTTACTCTCCATCCCTTCAACTATCTCCACTTAAAAAATCACGTCAATTCGTCGCGCCGTTTTGCCGTGAAAGAAAGACAAACATACAGACAGACAGACAGACAGACAGACACACTTTCCCATTTATAATATTAGTATGGATGTCAAAGCTTGTGATGATGGATGCATGGAAGGATAGATGGATGAGTGGAGGGATGGGTGGATAGAGGAATGGGTTACTTCTTGACGCAAAAAAGTACTGAATGGTTTTGTACTAATGTGAAAGTTTTGAGGATGGATGGATAGATGAATGGATGGATGGATGAGTTAGTGACCCCGAATGCTAAGCCAGAGGTCGTGAGTTCGATTACACCTAGAGCATTTTTTGTATGATGAGCAATAGGCGAGACGACGAAAAAAAAGTAATTAGTCCGTCATTGAGATTATAAAAAATTTTGGACACGTATTTTTTCCTTTTCCTCGTAAACGAAAAATGACGACGATACAGTGCGATGAAGTTGTGCGTGACGTTACGATCTGATACAATTTTTGCAGTACGGTGACGTCAAAAGCCCCCACTCCGGAACTTTGTTGCTCTTTATCTTTGTATTTTTTTATTAATTTGATCAAACAAAATACGTGTCCCGTATTTTCGGCCGATCTATCAGACGGACTAAACAGAATGCCATTTTTTTAATGCTGTCGTCATCCCTATTGGATGGATGGATAGATGGATGAGCTAGTGACCCCGATTGCTAAGCCAGAGGCCGTGAGTTCGATTACACCTAGAGCATTTTTTGTATGATGAGCAATAGAGCTTATGGAATTTTACGGTAATACAATCAATGATGTTATAAGTATAAAAGTGTAGATAGGTTACCCAAACGAAATTTTATCTTCAAAAACGGCACACTAACGCACACATATATTACACGTCAAAGTAGGATGACATGATTGAAGTGGTGCGAGTGAAAAAGAGATAAACGTCAAATGTCAACGCGATACTCAGTATCATGTTGGTCAATTGGCAAACTTTTAATGTGCCACTTTTTGACTGCATATAACCTATCTACACTTTTTTACTTATGACATCATTGAATACAATCATTTCCACAGATTCCCTTGTTCACAAAGTAAACATAATTTAAGTTAAGTGCATCTTTCTCTTTCCATTACATTAAGAAAAGGACAAAAGATACAATTTAGTTTAACCCTGTCAAATTGAACAGCACCTGTAGTGTCATTTGACGTATTTTAGTGGCTATGTTTTTCATCGCGTCTAAATTATCTATGGAGTGTCTTAATTTGATATGACTAAACTAATAAATTAATATTTGGTATCCTAATATATTTAGACGGGCGGACGGGACGGATATCCTAGTATATTTTCATGGGCCTGTTGGTCTAGTGGTTAGTGACCCTGACTGTTAAGCCGGAGGTCGTGGGTTCGATATAATTTCGGGTGTAATTTATCTATATATGTCTGTATTTATCCATACTAATATTATAAATGGGAAAGTGTGTCTGTCTGTCTGTTTGTCTTTCTTTCACGGCAAAACGGAGCGACGGATTGACGTGATTTTTTAAGTGGAGATAGTTGAAGGGATGGAGAGTAACTTAGGCTACTTTTTGTCTCTTTCTAACGCGAGCGACGCCGCGGGCAGAAGCTAGTATATAAGTATGTATATCAGTTATCCGGTTACCATAACACAAGCTCTGCTTAGCTTGGGATCAGATAACCGTGTGTGACTTATTTATTTATTTTTATATTATCCTTTTCTTAATGAAATGAATGTGTCGTGATGGCCCAGTGGATAAGGCGCCCGCCTCGTGTGTAAGAGGTTGTGGGTTCGAATCCGGGCAAGAACCAATGTGACTTTTTCAATTCATATGTACTTTCTAAAGTTTATCTCGGACATGACTGACATCCCGTGCTTCAGAAAGCACGTAAAGCCGTTGGTCCCGGTTGTCATTCGTAGAACTTTGACAGTCGTTACTGGTTAGTCAGAAACTCAGACCAGTCTAACCATGAGGTATCGTGCCGCCCAGTTACTGGGCTGTGGAGGTCAGATAGGCAGTCGCTACACGTAAAACACCGGTATCCAGCTGAATCTGGTTAGGCTGGCAGACGACCCCAACACGGTTGGGAAAAGGCTAGGGAGATGATGATGATCCTTTTCTTAATGAACCATACCTTTCAATGACCAAGCGACAGCCGGCTGTCGGGCTGCTATTGTCTTTCTATTGTGTCTCGAATTACGTGTGTTCCAAGGTTTTAATAAGATAAAAAAATCTGATTTCAAATTATATCTTTTCAGGAGTCAGCTGTGACTAGAAAGGTACGAAATGCTAATTTTATTAGTTTGCCGACTCTTTTGGCACACCATACTTTCGAACGCGCAATGTCGACTTTTGTGATCTTTGTTGTTGATTTTGCTTACAATACATCAATAATACTTTAATATCTATATTTATACAACACAAATTGACTGGTAGAAGAGAAGCCACCGACTTCCAAAATTTTAGTTATTTTTGGGTTTTTAGTTTTTGAAGGCGGTTCTTTTTTTGGAAAAAGTTTTTTATTTTTTACTTTTTTGTGTCGACTCCCAATGTCTGACTGTCTGAATAAAATAGAAACTTGAAGAAACGCACACATCGTCTATGTTATATACGTAGATGATGTGTGCGTATCTTCAAGTTTTTGGTTCTTGGTGAATTGTTCGAGAAGCACTAAACCGATTGCCACAAAATTTATATGGGACCACCTCTGAATCATGACTTATCAAACAAAAAAACAACCATCAAAATCCGTTTACAATTGACGGAGATATCGCGTAACAAACATACAAAAAAAAAACATACAGACGAATTGAGAACCTCCTCCTTTTTTTAAGTCGGTTAAAAAAGGTAAACTGACAGACAGATTGAGCGACTGTTGATATATCTACGCAGGCAAACTGCTAGTCCTAAAGACATGGAACCTGCAAGGTGTGTAGTTTATAAAGAATAGGTAACCACTAAGAACGCAGCGTTTTTCGAAATCCTTTATTATTCGCACCGCAAAAGAATGGAATTCTCTGCCGGCGTCTGTGTTTCCAAATGCATATAACCCGGATGTATTCAAGAGACGAGTGCATAGGCATCTTTTGGGTGAGCTTGCTCCATTCCCCGTTTATGCCCTCGGACTAGTCTGGGACCAAGAGTAAGCCCATAAACTATAAAAAAATAGACTTTACTTTATACTAGGTCTTGCCCGCGGCTTCGCTTGCATAGGAAAGAGAAAAAAAAGTAGCTCTCCCTCCCTTCAACTCTCCACTTAAAAAATCACGTCAGTATAAAATAGTTCCCGTTCCCCCGGGAACGGGAACTATTATTATCCACGCGGACGAAGTCGCGGGCAAAAGCTAGTGTCTTATAAGTGATTTTTTTTAACAACTATAGTAGACTATTTTCTTAGATTTTTTTTTATCGAAAAGTTTGCATCGTAGGAAGAAACAACGACAAGATTCAATAGTCGTCATTGCGGGTACGAATGTATGGAGACTCGAAATAGGCGGCAAGTTAATAAAATCGGCATTTCGTACAGGTCAACCTACCAGGACATGGGACATGGCCATGGGTAGGGACTCTGATGACAGCTACTGAAGGTACCATGAAGGAATGGTACTTCGCCGCCATTTTATTCACCGCAGACTTTGCAGTCTAGTACTACGAATGAAATAATGTAGGTCGGTATTCAATGAATGAATTAATAAGTCAGTTTTTTTTATTTCTTTTCTAATTTACGTTAAAACTATTAAGGTACCTTGGAAGATATCTACGCTTTAATACGGTAGTTTCCTCCATTATCAATTGACGTACTTTTTATGAGTTGTCAAAACGCAATTCTCCAATAGATTTTGTATGGCAATGGCAACTTATGATGTCACTAAAATAACAACTCAGTTGACAATCTATTTATTGATTTCAAAGCAACTAAAAATCAAATTTTATAGCAAATTGAAAATGAACCGAATTTATTGGACTGAAATTAAAAGAGATTTTATAGAAATTGTGTCTAACATTTATTGGTTAATGGTGGAAACTACCCCTCAGTTACGCACGGTTAAAAATTCTTGAAAATTTTGGCTATTCTCTACATCCGTACAAATATTATAAATGCGAAAGTAACTCTGTCTGTCTGTCTCTTCTTCACGCCTAAACCACTGAACCGATTCGAATGAAATTTGGTACAGATATAGTCTGGGACCCAAGGAAGGACATAGGATAGTTTTCATCCCGGAAATCCCCCGGCAACGGGAACTATTAAACCATGCGGATTGCGGACGAAGTCGCGGGCCGGAGCTGGTGTATTTATAATCTGGCGAGCGGGGATTTTATGCAATTCTATTGGTGGATTTTTCCGCTGTCTTGCTCCACTCATGTGGGCAGACAGCCTTAGACACCAGCCTACTTGTTATGTAACGACAAAAACAAAAAGTTTTTATGCTGCCATCACAATTATTAAATTTTTTCACAGATTACCAACCAGTCCACCTGCGTGCCACAAATCTGGTGGTGCCTACAAGAAATGGGGTGTAAGTGGCCCTACCACCACCACCAGGACCAAAGCCAACCTCACCTGCACGTGGTACACCCTGCTGGTCCACTGACGAGGCTCTGACGTACCCTCGTCTCTCCAAACCAGTTGATGGGGCGAGATGGCCATGCGAGGAAGGGGAAAGGAGTTGGGAATAGATGGCCTCATCTAACACGTTGGAAAGACCAGGGATTTGGGCAGGTGCGGATTCAACAGGAGTGGCTCACAGGACCATAATATCTTAGATGTTGGTCCTTCGCGCCACCCCCTAAATTTTGGCTCCGTACCTGAACGAAAGTGTAAATATAAGTGACGACATGTTGAAATAGTTATACCTACATTTTGCGGCAAGTTATACAATAATGTAATGATGTAAGTTAGTTTTAAGTAAGGAAATTAATTGGTGTTTTTCCTTACAATGGTTAGGTAATACGTTGAATATACTGTTTTTGTAATCCTACTAATCAATAAAACAATAATGGAGTTGGTTGTTTTTATTTTAAATTCCCTTTTGACTGTTGACTTTGATTTTGATTATGAATTTACAGTTTCTAAGCCTCGCCAGAGCAGAGAAGCGAAAGAGAGAACATAAGATATTATTGCTTTTAACTCTTTAATCTAATAAGCATAAATAAAAAACTTTTTTCAAAAAAATATTAACCGCCTTCAAAAATTAAAAACCCTAAAATAACTAAAATTTCGAAAGTCGGTGGCAACACAAATACAAATTGAATGGCAGAAGAGAAGCCACCACATTTTAGGGTTTTTAGTTTTTGAAGGCAGTTATAATTTTTTTGATAAAAGTTTTTATTTATTACTTTTTAGTGTCGACTCCCAATGTTTGACTGTGTATAGTATCTTTCAAAGTAATTTATTTTCAAATTAAAATTACTTATAATTATGAAACGAAAATAGAAACTTGAAGAAAAAGCACACATCGTCTATGAATATTTCGTCAATTTTTTTGTTCTTGGTGAATTTTTCGAGAAGCACTGAACCGATTGCCACAAAATTTATATGGGACCACTCCTGAATCATGACTTATCAAACAAAAAAAGAACCATCAAAATCCGTTTACAATTGACGGAGATATCGCGTAACAAACATACAAAAAAAAACATACAGACGAATTGAGAACCTCCTCCTTTTTTGAAGTCGGTTAAAAAAACAGCACTAAATTGACGTGTCTTCACAAATCATCAATTGTCTTCTTCCGTCAGCCTTCTCCTCAGGTCTTTTCGATCCAACTTGTCTCCAATGATAGCTCGTGGCAATCGGTCAATGAACCGCACTCCACCGGCCAAACGCATCTTGGAAGCTACCTGGAACCAATCGTCAATTTTAAATAATAGTTAAAAGCCCTAAAAATCCTTTTACTGTGGTGTGGCGAAATCTATTAATCGCCCGAACATGACAACTGCAGCTGATATCCTGCATCGCGATATAAGAACTTTCGCCGACATTAGCACAATGTACAAAATCCCGACAAGCACCGTCGGGCAGTAGCCCACCAGTCACAACACCCGTCTGGTCGGAGAATCCTCTCTTTTCAATGGAGGATTAGGGGTTTTACGCTCTGTTCCTCATACCTCTAAATTGGTGACCCCGAGCATGAACGTCAGCGCAGCTTTCGAGACGTCATTATCATCAACCTTTTAGCCAGCCGGGGCCCACGGCTTCATCGGTTATCCTGAGGTTAAGGGCTCGTCGTTTCATCGTCATCATCTCTAACGTTTTACAAAATATGTTATAACCAGCTTTTTACCGGATTCTGCCGAATATTAGTGTTTTATATACAACAACTGCCTATCAGATCTTCATAATCCAAGTACTTGTAAAAACTGGTCAGACTTTCTGGCTGCTGACTACCCGTAAGACTGTCAAAGATTTACAAATGACAACCGAGACTAACGGCTTTACGTGCTTTCAGGGAATGTCAGTAATGGCCCAGTTAGGCGAAGACGTCGAGAGTCGCAAGACGACTACCGGCCACCGTAGGCACGGTTCTGCGGATGGCGAGCGGTGGGTAGCTCGCCGCCCGGCTAGGACCAGGACCGCGTCGACGGCGCGTTAGTGTTCCACGCGTGCCTCAAAGAGAAGTAGTCAGCACAGGAAAGGGCCCAACAGGGCCAACGTCTGCCGGGGTTGCGGAATGTTTATAATAGTTGCCGTGACCCTGGAACGTGAAGGGCAATCGAAGGAACCTGAGTGGGTTCTAGTCAGTAAAAGTCTGACACGCCCTCCCGCCGCACCCAGGACGGGAGCAGTCATTTAATGATTTCCCACTCGGAAATGCAGATATTGACTCATATGGCTATGGCACGAAATGCAGATATTGACTCATATGGGTATGGGAGTAATTTTACAATATAACTATGCTGCCTAAAAAAGGGAAACATCTCAAGGTAGGCTTCCTTAACGCAGGTTCTCTGGGAACAGGTCATGAAAATTTAATTTGTGCAATTGACAAGTACGGCTTCGATGTTATGGCTATAAATGAGACCTGGCTTCGGCCGGGTGAGGAGGGGCGCGCGCCGGTCGTGCCCGGCTATCGCCTACGTCACACACCGCGGCCGACAGTCGTCCGCGCGGGGAGAGGGGGCGGCGTCGCATTTTACTTGCGCCGCGGTTTGAGCGCGCGTATCTTTACCGGCACGGCTGATCCCAGGTTCGATTCCGTCGAACAAATGTGGCTTACAATTACTCTGAGCGGTAAGAGAATTGCCATTGGTACGGCATATCGGCCGCCGTGGTATGACATAGATCTTTTCCTTGATGGCATCACTAATACGTTAGCCTCATTAGGTAATTGTGATCATCATATTTTGCTGGGCGATTTTAACGTAAACATGCTCAACCTGAACGAGACCAAAACCAAAAAGGTACTTGAGTTTTTAAATTACTCGAGCCTCTCCCAGCTGGTCACAGAGCCGACTCATTTCACAGATACGAGTGAGACTCTGATCGACCTACTATGCACGGACCTAAAGGCAAAATACACGACAGTGGAAGCTTTCGGCTCGATTACTGGACACTCTATTATTGTCAGTGAGTTTAACATACAACGAGATAAAATTGCACCATTTTTAATAAAATTTAGGCCTTTAAAAGATATTTGTAGGGACAGTTTTTCTAGGGATTTGTTGAAATTAAATGTAGAACGGGTTTCTGAATTTGATAACGTTAATGATATGGTCGACTATTTTAATAATTGCTTATTAACATTGTTTGATGTTCACGCACCAATAAAAACTTGTATAATTAAGGAACAATCGCATCCTTGGATTACAGACACTATAAAACTCATGATGGCTTTACGAGATAAAGCATTAGCTGTATATAGGAAAACTAAAAATGAGCAAAAAAAAGGATACTATAAACAGTTAAAGTCTTTGGTAGAAAGCTCTCTCTATCATGAAAAAGTAGCATACTTTAGGCACAACATAAATAACAATATAAAAAATCCTAAATTGCTATGGAAAAACATTAAGTCCACTTTTGTACCGTCAAAGCAAAGACAAGACCTCCCTTCACATTTTTAACCGACTTCAAAAAAAAGTAGGTTCTCTGTTCGACCTGTATGTATGTATGTATGTATGTATGTATGTATGTATGTTTGTCCGCGATTATCTCGCGTTTGGCTGAACCGATTTTGATGCGGTTTTCAGCAAAGTGTTTGTTACATTCTGGGGAAGGTTTTAGTATATAACACTCATAGATATCCCGTGACGTTGCCCGCATAGATCGCGTTTTGCTTTCTTGGATTGTACATTTTCAAAGACGATTGTATGTTTGTCCGCGATTATCTCGCGTTTAGCTATACCGATTTCGATGCGGTTTTTAGAAAAGTCTTTGTAACATTCTGTGGAAGGTTTTAGTATATAACACTAATGGATATCCTGTGACGTTGCGCGCATAGTGCCGTTTTCATTTTATAAGATTATAAGTTTATTTTGAGAGCTACCCTAAAACGTAGTCAGACACTGAGACTCTAACTAAAAAGTAAAAATAAAAAGCTTTTTTAAAAAAAAGATAACCGACTTCAAAAACTAAAAGCTCAAAAATAACTATTTCGGAAGTCAATGGCAACACAAATCGACCGGCAGAAGAGAAGCCACCGACTTCCGAAATAGTTATTTTTGAGCTTTTAGTTTTTGAAGTCGGTTATCTTTTTTTTAAAAAAGCTTTTTGATTGGACAGATTTATACATCAATAAAATTACAAACTGTGAGAGTAAAAATAAATAAAAATCTAGTAGTTAGGGTAAGTCGCACATTTGCGGTCGACTACTAGACCATAGACTAGGTTCTCATCCTCATACATGGTTACATTGAGTGGCTAGTCAGCCAGGCCAAACTCATAATCAGCTTGTTACAACTAAATAACAATTAAAAAATCGAAACATATTCACTAACCTAAGTAAAAAGTTTTTTGTAAGGGTTTTTTTTTAAATCAAAGGGTTTCGTGCATTTGGATGAAAATCCTTACAGCCACTCGTGCACCTATCTGTTCATTTTTTCCTTTTATTTCCGAAACTACTAAGTTATTTTTATTTACTAACTAGCTGTTCCCCGCGGTTTCACCCGCGTTATTTCAGATTTTTGGTTACTAAAAAAAGAAAATAAAAAGTATTCTATGTCCATCCCCTGGTCCTAAGCTACCTCCCCACCAATTTTAAGCCAAATCAGTTCTGCCGTTCTCGAGTTATAAAATGTGTAACTAAAACGACTTTCTTTTATGTATATAGATATCATAAAAACCTGTAATAGCGAAATCTTAGGCGTGCAAGCCTGATTCACAGTTGGCTTTTATTTTTCTCCATTTCCAATATTTAATTAATTTATGTAATTTTCCTCTACTACGACTTTCCAGGTAATATTTCTTTATAATATTTAATTTATTTGTTTATTTGTGAGTAGTTCCACGTATTTCACGCTATAGATAACAGAATAGTATTTATTAGAAAGTAACATTTGAAAGCCCGTATAATCTTGATTTCTTAGAAATTGTTGTAAGTTTCTGTTTGCCATCCTAAGTTAATAGTGAAAAGTTACTCCTATTGTTTGTACAACTCTCGACACTTGCTGAAGGTTTCCTAATAAAACTTTGATATTTATTGCAGCTCAGATCATATTGTTTCATTCATTTTTTTCTTGGTTTTCGTGTTTTTTGATAGAGTTAGACATTGATGTATAGTTTTTATATGTAAAAAACCGTTGCGGCACCGCTCAGCCGCCGCGCCGCGCCGGAGCCGCACCGCACCGTGTGGCCTGGCCCTAAGAGGTTGCGGGTTCAAATCCGGGCAAGTACCAATGTGACTTTTTCAGTTCATCTGAACTTTTTAATGTTTATCTTGGACATAACTGACATCCCGTGCCTCGAAAAGCACCTAAAGCCGTTGTTCCCGGTTGTTATTCGTAGAACTTTGACAGTCGTTACTGGTTAGCCAGAAACTGTGACCAGTCTAACCAAGAGGTATCGTGTCGCCCAGTTACTGGGTTGTGGAGGTCTGACAGGCAGTCGCTTCACGTAAAACACCGGTATCCAGCTGAATCCGGTGAAACTGGAAGCCGGCCCCAACACAGTTGGGCAAAGGCTAGAGAGATGATGAATTCTTTTCAGTCGTGCAAACAGGGTTTAATAACATTTTTAAGAAAAAATCCAAACCAATTTGCCCTAAATTTCTATTCTTTGACTGGGCAACTAGGGGTATTAAAAAAAGCAGGGACAGATTATTTGAGCTATATGGCCTTAAGCCTTATAACTACACAGACACATATTCCAAAATGTTTGCAAGGCAGCCAAAGCCTTATTTATTAGCAACAAGATTAAATCATCAGATAATAAAATAAAGGCAGTTTGGAAAGTGATCAATAATGAAACAAATAGGAATAAAAGATATAATATTGATTACACCTTGGACCCTTCCAATGGTCGCATAAGCCAAAATGACGATGTGGCTCAGGAATTTACGTCATTTTTTACTAATATACCAATTAAAATCACAGAAAGTTTAAATTCATCGCCCACATTTGCTGTTAATTTACTAAAAGCAAATGTTTCTGCCTGCCGTGTAGAATTAAGTTTAACACATTCACTGCGGCAGCGTTAAATCTAAACTTTCTACTAGTGCGATACGAGACAAATGCTGCCCGTATCTATGTTTCCTGATATGCGTTACGGCTTCTATTTTGCCGTACCAGAACCTGACTTTCAAAGCCTATACAGACGTGGAAACCGCCTATATCAATGGTTTTTATCAACAAATCGATAGACTATATCCTTGTATATACCTAGCTGCAGTCGCCCTGGGTTCTCTGTTATACTTTGAAAGATACAGAGATTTTTCAAAATCTTTCATTCGCGGCAATATATATGCCGTACAGCGTAGAAGTGAAAAAATGCTAGGGATGGGGTTTACTTCTGAAATGATAGTCGATAGTTTAAAAATATTTTTTATTGTAGATAAAATATTCATGTTCAACAGTGTTATATTATTATATAAATCAACATAATTATGTGACCTAATTATTATAATATCTAATCAACATGAGATCACAAATATATATTTAAATATGTATATATATGTATTTATATTCTACCACAATCACACTATAGCGCCACCTAGTCCCAAATACATATAATGCATAGTATAATTATTTTTTTTTATGCTCGTAAAAAATCATCCAATGATGAATCCCTGTCCATGGGCGGAGCGGGGAGACGGTGTCAGGCTCTTACTGACTAAAAAATCGAGCCCATTCCTTCTTTGCCATAGCACCGGGACAAGGACTTCCGTTAGGAAATGCATAGTATACTTAGAAAATACACCCAGACCAAGACAACCAGACAAAGAATGTTTGATTTGTGTGGGAATGGAACCCAGAACCACTACGCCAACAGACCAATAAAAAAAACTAAAAACTATTAAAGGACGTGTATGAAACTTAGTAAGTAGGTAGTTATTCCACTGAATTATTTTCACACTTGACATCTTTGGCATCAAGAATTATCTCAGACATAAAACTTACATAAATAGCAAAACTAGTAAAAAATATCAGATTTTTAATTTATTTATCGTGATTTTCATTGTAGCAATTTAAACACATAGCCTTTTGACATTCTTGACAAAATGTTCGCACTCTTTTAACTTTCTTATCAGTCTCACGGCTGCTGAAGTCTTGTCTAAGATTGCGGTAACAATAAAAACACTTTCTAAATTTTTCCATTTTCTCTAATGTGTGACTAATTCGCTTCTGTGGTTGATTGTTAGTATTTTCGATAAATGATGATTTTGTAAGCGACTGAATAATTGATTCTAAGAAAGATAGCAATGGTAACTGATCTTCAGTTTTCATTTTGTAAATAAGCCATGCATTGACTAAGCAAGTTCCAAATAATACACTCATCATCAGCTTGCGGAACCACTTTAGACCTCTAGTTAAAGTTGAATAGTATGCAGTCATCTGATCACTAAAATCAACCCCTTTTTTGTTTTCGTTATACATAATTACACACTCTGGTTTCATTATCGGCAGATTAGTCTTTCGTGATTTTTTTCCAGTGTCTTTTAAAGAAGCGTTATGTTCTTTAACAGTCGTTATCATGGTCACAGGACGTTTATCCATCCATTTTATTATTTTAACTCCATTGTTCATTTTTCCAATAACTTGTCCTTTCTTTAATTTTGTACTTATGACTGTCTTGGGTAACCTTTTCCGATTAGTCCTCACGGTGCCACATAAATAAGTTTTTTTTTTCAGTAATGCTTCAGCTAGTGAAACTGACGTATAAAAGTTATCTGCTATAAGAGTTCGACCCTCATCTAACAAATCCTTAGTCAATCTGAAAACCACATCATAACCATGACCTTCCCCTGATTTTTCTTCATCCTTTCCTGTATATACCATTAGCGAGTATGTGTAACCCTCTGGTGTGCAAAGTTTATATAACTTAATTCCATATTTATGGGCCTTATTTTTAATATATTGGCGGAATTGTAGCCGTCCTTTCCATGGTATCATTGTTTCATCAATCACTATAAATCGACCTGGTTTCAACATATCAGAAAATGATTTTAATAGAATATCGAGCACATTTCGAATTTTATACAATTTGTCACCATTGTCAATATTTTCACTGAAGTGCCAAAATTTTAATAACAGCAAAAAGCGGTCCCTAGGCATCACTCTTGATATATACTCATTTCGGTAACAACTCTTCTTAGACCAGTATAAATCAAGTTTAGGTATTTTATTGATACCCATTACCAACAACACACCCATAAACCTTTGCATTTCTTCAAAAGTAGTTGGCTCCCAATGTCTTAAGCGAGATTTTGGTTTTATAACATGTGAACTTAAAAAATCTGCTGCATGCTTGTTAGTTTCCATCACCATTTTTGCAATGACCTCTTCGGTTACAAATAATTTGTAATAATCAAGTGGTTCTACTAAAAGTATGTTTGGTGGAAGTGTTATTTTGGTTGCTAATTCACTCTGCGCAAAACTGATTTGATCGGTAATGTCGATCCATTGATTTTCAGGCTTTTCATTATCGTCTTGAAGCAAACTTGAAATATCTGATTCCGAATTACTATCATAAATTTCATCAAATGTATCTGTATCGGAAGTATTTTCAAAATCAGACTCACTACTAGCAATTGAAGAATCTTCAGGTGCACGTTCCTTTACACTCACGTTAACTTCAAAGTGCGCCTGTTGTTGTGTTTGTTGAGTAGTAATCACAGACGGTAGATTTTCATTTATTTGAGGAATGGTTTGTGTAACATTCGATTTTATAAATTTATTTGGGCGTATATCAAATATATTCTCTTCTTCGGAATCTGACTCGCCTGGAGCAGGAATTTCGTGACGTGTAAATGAAGTTTCAAAATCATCATCCCTTTGGTTAGTTGATGTCGATGTTTGATAAATGCAAATATTTCCATCAGTGTTTATAATTGAAGAACTGATCGGTGTATTAAACTGCTTACTTTTAGGTGTCAACAAAACGTCCTTTAGAAGGGCTGATTTGTACGGTGATTCGAGTGGAGATATTAAGTTGCTTACGGAAATGTCGTCTAAAGATATTTGATCTGGATCATTGTATTTATTTTTTTGTGTTGATGTTTCATTCAAAACAAGAAATTCTTTTTTAGTTGACGGACTTACAAAAATTGAGTTCACCTCCTTTTGACTCCCTTTGTTTATAGAAACACTTTCAATCACTTGTATCTTTCTTGATGACAGACTCGATTTTTGAAAATTATGTGTCTCACCCGAGCTACTACTACACTGCAGAACTTTGTTTCTTGCTTGTGCACCTTCATATTTAACCCCTTTACTCAAATCCAGTTTTTTACGTGAACGTCTCATTGTAGCAGAACCGCGTAATATTTTTCATAAAAAATATTGTTACATCTTGCTTACGGCCAGCACTAGCGCACACTGAACCGCCGCGCGGACGCATGCAGTGTGGTGCGGGGTTGGGGGGGTACGGCAAGATATTCGCCGTACCGCACTGAATGAAAATAATTATCTTACTGTGCGTTACGGCAACTATTTTGCCGTATATTGTTAGTTTAAAATATTATTACATTAAAAGCAGCAATATTGAAAATATCACTATCTCATTCCTACGCGCAAGGGAACTTAGATAAATCGCCCCCGCACAGTACGCAAAACAAGGACAACGAGCTACCGCACTGGCTGAGAGTCAAATACGGCCAAATACTTGCCGTAACGCAGTGAATGTGTTAAGTTATTAACCCTGTGGCCATTGTAAAGGCTTTTAAGCAGATCAAAATCAAAGCAACTGAATGATCTTTGGGGCATGTCTATTAATGTTTGTAATTTGATTATTGAGACAATAGCGCTTTATTTAGCATAATTATGTATTTAATTTGTAAATAGTTCAAGGGGTTTTCTCGGATTTAATGAAGTACAACAAAGTTATACCAATTTTCAAATTCGCGGATAGCAAAGACGTTAATAATTGTAGACTTAGACGTTAATAATTGTAGAATTGAGTTCTTTTATAGCGGTTTTCAGCAAAGTATTTGAAAAAATAATGCTTAATCAAATGCTTAGTCATTCGAACTGCAATTTAACATCTTACATGACCAACAGTATGGTTCCACTAAAGGACGTTGTTGACGCCGGTGCCGCTTTAATAAAACATATATTTCAAGCATGGGAAGAGTCGCAAGATGGCGTTTTCTGCGACCTCTCTAAATCATTTAGTTGCGTGAACCATGAAACACTAAACTTCTTTTGAAGCTTGAGCATTACGGGCCCGATAAATTAGCGCTTAGCTTAGTGAAATCCTATTTGAATGATAGACTGCAACAGGTACAAATTAACGGTGTAAATCCAGTGGGCTTAAAGTGTGAAAATGGGCGTACTGCAGGGCAGGCATCTATATTGGGTTCATTCCTATTTTTAGTTTATATAAATGATTTACCAAGTTTACTGGAAAACCAACCGCAAATGGTGTTATTTGAAGATGACACTTCACTGATTTTTAAAGTGAATAGACGTGTACAACATCTTGATCTTGACGAAGTAAATAATGCTATGCTTGATATCCACAACTGGTTTACTGTAAATAATTTACTATTAAATGAAAAAAAAAACTAAACGGATAAGATTCACTTTACCCAATGTTAGAAGTACTAATTGTAATGTAGTATTAAGTACGGATGTACTAGAGTTGGTCGATAAAATAGTTTTCCTGGGGATCACGCTTCACTGAAAGCTGCAGTGGGGTCCTCGCGTAATATCAGCCGCTTTCGCTGTCAGAAAAATCCGACAATTAACGGACGTGGATACCGCAAAACTAGTCTATTTTAGCTATTTTCATAGTGTAATGTCTTACGGTATTTTGCGTTGGGGACGTGCTGCAGATATAGATTCCATCATTATTCTGCAAAAGAGGGCTATCAGAGCCATATATAATCTTTACAGAAGCGAATCTCTAAGGAATCTGTTTAAAAATATTAACATAATGACGGTGCCTTGTCAACATATAATAATATATATGAAATCATTATGTACGTTTGAAAAAATATGCATCTTTTTAAAAAAATAAGTAGTAATCTATTGTTTAGGTAAAATATAACATATTTTATGATAAAATACAGCTTTTTATTTTAGATGGCACCAATAACCGTTAAACAAATCAAAGTAATAAACGTTCAACTTTTACATTTAAACATATTTGAAGTTTGATAAATTCAATAACTGCATTTATTTCACCTTCTTTTACTCTACCAGTTGGATCTAGGTTGTAGGAAAACTAAATAAACAGCCGAAATAAATAACTAATTGCAGTTATGTTACAAAAAGTAGTTGTGGCAAAATTAAACAACTTGATTTATATTTTTATTTTTTTTATAGTTGAAGATAGAATCCAGTTTGTTTAAGCATAATGTAAAAGGTAATCAGGTCCACAAAATATAAAATTACCGAGAATAAAATTGTCTCTATTTTTTTAACAAATGAACATTTACTGAAAAAAAATCACAAAATCGCGTTTATCTCAAAACTAGAAAATCGGAGTTATTTAGTTTTCCAACTACGGGGACGTATTCTTCGTTCGCTCGGCTCGCCCGGGTGCACCGCGGTACAAATAAATATCAAACTTTAGTGTTGTGCTCGGCCGTTCTTTAAGCCGGAATATGAAACGGCGGATTCGCAGAAATAAAAGCAAGTAGGGATGCGCTGTGCTCGCAAACTGTTTTGTGTGTCGGCCCTTAGGCTGAGGCTATAGTAAGCAGCGCTGTTTGATGCGACTGGAAAAGCGAATCCAGATAAACATGGTATGGCTACAATATAAGCGAAAATCCAACCTATATTCGCTTCCATTTTGTTGACACGTTATTGTAGCCAATGCCGGGATTACAGTAATATTGGTATCAAAGATCGCTAGTAATATTTGATATACGGTATAGCCATATATGTGAGCATTCATTTATTTATTTTGATCGCTGATGTGTCGCAGGGCGCGTCGCGGCGTAATGTAGCCTCAGCCCTAATCCCGGGAGTGGAGTGCACCGGGAATAGTGCTGCGATTTAGTCTCGATGTGATGTACGAGTAATGAAATCGGAACGTAGTGATGTGCTTTAAAGCATCACGCGAGTAGTGGTTAGACTCTTGTCTTGTGCGCGAATGTTAACTGGTCTATTAAGTCTAAAGGTGTGTTGTCACGTTATTGGCTGGAGGTATCATCACCAATGTTGTATTACATCAGTTTTGTTAACGAATATAAGACAAGGTTGTTTTAAGACTATGACTGATACGAGTTATTTGGAGGACCGTGATGAAATAGTATACATTACTTATTTTGTTACACTGAAGTATACCTGAAGAAAGCTAAGGACATTGACTACACTAATGTTATAAAGAGGAAAGATTAGTATTTTTGTAATTTTGTTACGAATAAACAAAAAAAAATCTCCGATTTAAAAAAAGACTTCTATAGTCTATTTTTCGTGGAGGACTTTATAACAATTCGACCAATAGGAGTAGAGCATTAACTAATGACGCAGTTCAAACCACACACATTTAATATATTATTCAATTACCACTATACAAATGAGAATTAAAAGTAAGATTGTAACCTAACTAAAGTAGTTTAACAAAAGCTCTCAATCAAAAGTAGTCCGGTCAAAATAGACATTCAAGGTTACATTAATTCGCACCTAGCTAAAAATTGGCATGAATGTTGAGAACCCTATTACACACAATTTGTCAATTATCCACATGACTCCAGCGTGTGGAAAAAAATTTATTCAAGGTCAAATGTTGCAAAAATCGGTTTTTTGAGTTTTCCAGCTAAACGGTAAGTGTTATCATAAAAATAGGTGAGACAAAAATTATTCATCATACAATTATGTATAAAAATTGTTCCTACACTTTTTTTCTTAAGAATCACCATTTCGGAGATATAGCGATACTAAATGTTGAAAACGTTGTGTTACTCATAATATGCACACGTTTCCGCGCCACCCGTGAGGTAGTGTAGGTACATGGCGCGTTTTTTTTTTACGTGGTTTCCCCGGTAGGCCTATTCCACGATCTATTTTGGTTCTGTTGAGTTAAAAAGCTATTGTATTAAATTGAAAATGGTACTATTGTAATGACAAGAGCGGTGTAAGTAATGAGTAATTTGAGAAAATTATTCGTCTGATTGATACTATATTTGCTTATTTATTTTAGTACGTATATATGTATTTTAATTAAATTGTAATTTTTGTAATAATTAACATCTGTTTTTTTTTTTAATATTTGCACCTGCCATCATATCTCTGCACTACCGATGGTTGACTGGTAGAGAATGCCTAAGGCACTAAGTCCGCCTCTGTACATGAATTTTGTGCATAAAGTGTAAATAAATAAATAAATACTCTTCTAATGGAACATAATCCATACTGTCTTCTTCTTCTTCTTCTTCCTGCTGGGTACAAATAAATTTTTCAAAGAGCGATGCATCAGATGTCTCCTTGCATATATCGTAAGAATCTTCTTCTACTGGCGATTGAACATTGGAGCACGATTGACCTCGACAACTGATACATGCTAATGAACAAAACAACCCAAGTATGGCTAATATCAAGTTCAAGTATGGCTTGGTAATAAAATAAACCCAGAAGACTGGGGTTGGAAATTAATTGACAATATATTGGAACCAGTTAAGACTTTACTTCCTCCTGCACCGGAAAAACTTCTCAATACAATTTTTGGAATTGCAAAACGGGGTGTAATGCTAAATGCGCCTGTAAAAAAGTTGGGTTGTTTTGTTCATTAGCATTAGCATGTATCAGTTGTCGAGGTCAATCGTGCTTCAATGTTCAATCGCCAGTAGAAGAAGATTCTTACGATATATGCGAGGAGACATCTGATGCATCGCTCTTTGAAAAATTTATTTGTACCCAGCAGGAAGAAGAAGAAGAAGACAGTATGGATTATGTTCCATTAGAAGAGTATCAATCAGACGAATAATTTTCTCAAATTACTCATTACTTACACCGCTCTTGTCATTACAATAGTACCATTTTCAATTTAATACAATAGCTTTATAACTCAACAGAACCACAATAGATCGTGGAAAAACTACGTGAAAAAAAACGCGCCATGTACACTACCTCAGCGCCAGGCCACACGGTGCGGTGCGGCTCCGGCGCGGCGCCTGAGCGGTGCCGCAACGGTTTCCTACATATAAAATTGGATGGTATGCCACACGGTACGTCCGGCACCGCTCCGGCGCCGCACCGCAGGCTCACCGGACAACGGCGCGAGGCAGACGAGGCGGGGAGGGGTGCAAGCAGTGCGGTGCCGCAGCGGCGCCGCTCAGTTCATGGGGATGGCAGTACAGTACTTTGAGCTTGTTGCGGTGCCGCAGCGGCGCCGCAGCGGCGCCGTAAGAACATTGCGGTGCCGCAGCGGCGCCGTGCGGCGCCGCACGGCTCGTGTGGCCGCCAGTGCGGTGCGGAGTAATGCGGTGCGGCGCGTTGCCGCACCGTGTGGCCTGGCACTCACGGGTGGCGCGGAAACGTGTGCATATTATGAGTAACACAACGTTTTCAACATTTTGCATCGCTATATCTCCGAAATGGTGATTCTTAAGAAAAAAAGTGTAGGAACAATTTTTATACATAATTGTATGATGAATAATTTTTGTCTCACCTATTTTTATGATAACACTTACCGTTCAGCTGGAAAACTCAAAAAACCGATTTTTGCAACATTTGACCTTGAATAACTTTTTTTCCACACGCTGGAGTCATGTGGATAATTGACAAATTGTGTGTAATAGGGTTCTCAACATTCATGCCAATTTTTAGCTAGGTGCGAATTAATGTAACCTTGCCCCTATTTTTGAAGCTAATTTGACCGGACTAAAGCCACAGCACATAACCGTGGCATGTATTATACATAAACTTTAAATATCGCCACATATATTTAACATACCGGGTGGCGCTAATGTTCCCAGTCGTCTGTACGTCGCTCACAATCAGATATACTCTCTCAGAGATGTTGTATATGGGGAAATAAGTGTAAATAGTATTAGAATAATACTATGCAAAATTACGCGCCATCTCTCCATCTATCAGATTTTAAAATTTCAACGACCAAACGACAGCCGGCTGTCGGGCTGCTATTGTCTTTCTATTGTGTCTCGAATCGCGTGTGTTCGAAGGTTTAAATATTAACTAGCTATCCCCCGTGGTTTCACCTGCGTTTACAATACTACGTTTTAAATAAAGCGCTTTTCATCCTCTCTTCCTCCAAAGACTAACTTGCTGTGCCCCACAGGGTCCATAATTGTTTCTCCTTAATTTTACCCACCAGCCTTGTATACATTATAGCTGTCCCCTGCGGTTTCACCCGCATTTTTCGTTACTGCTCCGCTCCCGTGGGTCGTAGCGTGATGGTATAAAGCCTATAGCATTCCTCGATAAATGGGCTATCTAACACTGAAAGATTTTTTTCAAATCGGACCAGTAGTTCCAGAGATTATCCCCTACATACAAACTTACAAATTTTACCTCTTTATAATGTGTCTCTGTGCAAAATAAAATTTACCGAAAAAGAGGTCTTGAATGTTCTGAAAAAATTGAACGTTCACAAAAGTCCTGGCTGTGATGGTTTTCCACCTTTATTTATAAATAGATGTGCTACCAACTTAGCACTACCCCTACACATAATATTTAACACATCGATAAAATCATCACAATTTCCTGCGAAGTGGAAAATAGCAAATATCGTCCCCATATTTAAGAAAGGTACCCAGGCAAAGACGTCGAGAGTCGCAAGACGACTACCGGCCATCGTAGGCGCGGTTCTGCGGATGGCGAGCGATGGGTAGCTCGCCGCCCGGCTAGGACCAGGACCGCGTCGACGGCGCGTTAGTGTTCCACGCGCGCCTCAAAGAGAAGGAGTCAGCACAGGAAGGGGCCTAACAGGGCCAACGCCTGCCGGGGTTGCGGAATGTGTATAGTATAGTCACCGTGACCCTGGAACATAAAGGGCAATCGAAGGAACATGAGTGGGTTTTAGTCAGTAAGAGTCTGACACGCCCTCCCGCCGCACCCAGGACGGGAGCAGTCATTGGATGATTTCTCACTCACCAAAAAAAAAAAAAAAATATTTAAGAAAGGTGAACCTGACGATGTCAAAAACTACCGTCCTATATCGCTGCTCCCAATATTTTCTAAGATATTTGAGTCACTGGTATGCCCTGTATTGACCTCCCATGTTTAAACACAGCTAGCGCCTCAACAACACGGATTTCGCAATAATAAATCGACCTGCTCTAATTTAGTGCATTACACAAATGACCTATGTAAGTCCCTTGACTCACGTACACGGATCGATGCTATTTACACCGACTTCAGTAGTGCATTTGACAAAGTCGACCACAAAATCCTTGTTAACAAGCTAGAAGACTGTAGTGTTCATGGAAATCTGTTGCGTTGGTTCTAATCCTATTTAGCTGGAAGAAAGCAGAGGGTGGTAATAAGGGGACATGAATCCTCGTTCTACACTGCCACATCTGGGGTACCACAAGGATCACATTTGGGCCCAATCCTCTTCCTGATTTTTGTCAATGACATCGTTAATTGTGTAAAGCATAGCAAATGTTCTATATTCGCTGACGACCTAAAAATCTATAAAGAAGTTAGGTCTTAAGAGGATGCGGCTAAACTCCAGAGTGATTTAGACTCAATTTCCGAATGCTGTTATAAAAACAGAATGACACTTAACGCCAGCATTTGGTGGCGTTAAGTGTCATTCTGTGACATATGACTTTTACAAGAAAAAAAAAGTACAGCCATTCTCGTACATGCTAAACGGCGTGACACTTAAGAAAGTCGATACGATTCGTGATCTGGGGGTCCAGCTTGACAGTAAGTTGTCTTTTACCAACCATATAGACAACATAGTCTCCAAAGCCTCTAAAATGTCAGGTTTCATAAGGAGAACATGTAAGGATTTCCATTCTACATCAACTTTAATTCTGCTCTATAATGCTCTCGTGCGAAGTACATTGGAATACGCGTCTCCCGTTTGGAACCCTAAATACCATGTACATGTTAACCGTATAGAAACAATCCAAAAAAAAATTACTAGATTTTTACGATTTAGGTCAAATGACTGCCCCCCGGAAGCCCGGTACCACCAGCGACTCAAACATTTTAGAATGACTTCACTCGAAAAGCGTAGAGACGTGTCGGATCAGATATGTTTCTACAAAATTATTCACAATTTGGTTAACATTCCCGCGTTATTGGCCGAAATCAACCTATCAGTTCCGATTCGCAGCGTTAACAGAGCTTCTCGTAACAATGATACGTTTAAAACGATTCCGTCAAGAACTAACCTAGGCTCGATGGCCCCCTTAAACAGGATGATGAGAGGGTACAACGAAGTTAAAGCGCGTTGTAGTGACGTGGATATCTTCTGCAACACGTTGTCCAAATTTCACATTTTTACCTTCTGTGTTCTGAGCAAGAATAAGATCTCTATGTCGTCATAATGTTTCCTGCACAGTTGTATCCTTATATAAAAATATACCAGTAATTTAATTTAATTTAATTTATCCCATTTCTATTCCGTCCAATTTAATTCAGTTTTGTAATGTCAAATTTATTTTATTTTGCATAATGTTTATTGTATCTTTTTAACTATTTATTTATTCCTAACAGCTTTTGTCGACACTTTACCCACTTTTATTTATTGTTTGTAATGTTTTAACTTAGGTTAATACAAGTGCTGTGCACTCCTATAAGTGACAAGTTCACTAACATAAAATAATGTTATAACACCTATTTTTGTAAGTGTATCAGTGAGTAAGTCGTTGGAGAGCCATTAAATAAATAAATAAATAAATAATATTAGTATAGAAGTATAGATGGGACGCTATTAAGTTATTGAGTGTTGCGTCAAATTACGTCTACGGTTACTGCTCTGCTCCCGTGGGTCATAGAGTGATATGTATGATGATAATAACAGTTTAATCTATTCGCTATTCTGATGTATAAGCTATATATACTACTGTGAAGTTTCAAGAAGATTAGTTCAGTAGTTTTCGCGTGAAAGAGTAACAAACATCCATTCACTCTAACAAACTTTTACATTTATAATATTTGTAATATTTTATGCAAGAAAATTCCATAAAGCTATTCTTTTCAGTAATTTCCATATTACCTCTTGTTTTGAGCTGTCTTGAATTATTCAATATGTATGTAATGTTTTCAACGTTGTACGTTATAAAGCTGCGGACCACTCTCAACCTGTTGACCTAATTAATTAAATCAATGACCTAATAACCAGGTGTTGTTGTAATCAGTATAGCGTCATTGCTAATGGTAGTGGTAACACGCCTCCTGTGTGACATTTAAGGCAGTTAAATCTATATACAAAATGGTATACTGACTGACTGATTGTCTGACTGTTAATACATCAACGCACTAGCCGCTGCTCCTAGAGACGTAGAACTTGGAGGTTTGTGAAGAGTACTTAAGTCTAGTAATTTATTAAGAAAGTTTTTTGGAAATTCTAACGTTGAAGGGGTAAAATAGGTGATGGAAGTTTCGACATATACGCGGGATAAGCCGCTGGCGAAAACTATTAAATATATTAACCGTATTAGAAGGAAGCTGTAATAAAGAAACCAGGGTCACACGATGACCGCTAATTATGTAATAAATAACCAATGGCTAATAGATATGAATATCTATTGACTAAATATGAATATTTATTGGTGCACGAGTAAGAATTTGATTCCAGTGCCCCCCTCCCCTCCTTTTTAACTTGATTTAGCGTAGCTAAAAAGCTAAGCATTTAACTGATAGTAGAGCTGAACTACACTAGTAAATTCGTCTCGCCTAATAGGCGACAACAAAAAAAAAGTAATTAGTCCGTCAGATAGCTTATCAAAAAATTTTGGACACGTATTTTTTCTTTTTTCTCGTAAACCAAGAATGACGAAGATACAGTGCGTTAAAGTTGCGCATGACGTCACGATCACATACATATTTTGCAGGACGATGACGTCAAAAGCCCCCACTCCGGAACTTTGTTGCTCTTTATCTTTGTATTTTTTTGTTAAATCAAGCAACAGAATGCCATTTTCTTAATGTGGTCGTCATCCCTATTTGAAGAAAAGGCGTTTTAATTTTTTTTTTTGTTTAGTGATAAATCATCAAATGACTTCTCCCGTCCTGGGCGGGGCGGGATGGCGCGTCAGACTTTTACTGACTAAAACCAGGCGTCCGTCACTCGCTCAAGGCCACGCGTTTTATGCCTACCGCTTCGCGTATCGTCGACGATACATCGAACACCGGGCTGTCGCGCGCCCGGCTGAGTGCTCGCGCGTCACGGGTACAGCGCTGACTATCAAAATGCCGAAACCACGTAATTATTGCCTGATTGTTGTGCAATTCCCCTGTTTCCTTTTTGATTATTTATTCAAATTATTATCGCGGTTTTGGATATTTTTGACACTAAAATATAATAATCGGGAATTCAAGGAACAAAAAATATGCATCAGCCATTTTATTAAAAGAAAAAATATTTGATCAACAATTAAAAAAATAATTGTTTTTCTAAAACATTCGTTTTATAACCATTATCATCATTACGTATAACCCTAGCACGTTTGCTGGACGACACGCACACACGTTAGTCGCGCGGCGGGCAAAAGAATCTCAACTCTCTTTGTTCGTTCTTATGGTACATTTCTCCTCGCCGCAAACAACTGGTATTATTATTATGATTTTGTAGGCTATTATAGCGTAGGTATTTTCATTTTTGTATTGGAGTGAAGTATCTGTTACGTAGTAACTATTTATTAATCTGTGCTAAAACCCACTCATGTTCCTTCGGTTGTCCTTTATGTTCCGGGGTCATAACTATTATAACTATTCCGCAACCCGGTGTTTATTTTATAATAAGTTATTCTTAGAACATCTGTATCAGCTTCTGTTTTAACATCGTTTTCCCAATTTGCCTTTACTGGATGAACTAACATAGAAACAATTTGGTAACTATTGAGCATAATAATTAGTTTTTAATCGATGTTCCACCTATAGTGCCCTGTTTATACGGAAGAGCGACATCATCACTTGCAGCAGACACCTCGTCCACTCTCGTATTCATTATACAAATTTAGTAAGGGCTGACACAGGAACTAAACTTGTTAGATAAATAATAAATATCATGGGACACCTCATACACGGCCATCTGATTCCAAACTGGGCTTAGCCTGTGCTGTGGTAACCAGACAACTGGTATACAGTATTACATATTTGGCGCTTTTATTTTTCTCTTCTTTATTATTGTTTTTTTTTTGTAACATGTGGTTTTCTGCACTGTGTGTGTCTATGTGTGCTTAATAAATATTTTTCCTTCTTTCTTATATCCTTACATATATTTAAACAAAAAAATAATAACCGCCTTCAAAAACTAAAAACCCAAAAATAACTAAAATTTCGGAAGTCGGTGGCAACACAAATTGACTGGCAGAACAGAAGCCACCGACTTCCGAAATTTTAGTTATTATTGGGTTTTTAGTTTTTGAAGGCGGTTATTATTTTTTTGAAAAAAAGTTTTAGAAACCCTGAGCTAGTAAATAACACATTTTTGAACGTTCCAGGCAACCCGATTGCTTGCACGTCGCTTATAACTTTCTATGAGTCGAACAGATATAGCGGAGCAATATTCACTCTTACCCCGGTGGACCAAAACGATGTCTCGCGAATTATTACTGAGCTCAAGTCCAACGCGGAAGGTTACGACCAGATAACCTTGAGTATGCTTACCCTGACCTTACCCCATACATTACCAACTATAACCAATATAATTAATTACTCCATATGGACATCGGAGTTTCCAAATCAATGGAAAATTGCTATAGTCAGACCCATACCAAAGTGTTCCAACCCTATTGAAGTTAAAGACCTAAGGCCAATAAGTATTCTGCCCTGTCTGTCAAAGGTAATGGAGAGGGTAGTATGCCGTCAATTGACTCAGTTTTTGGAAGAAAACCAGTTGCTACCTGACCTGCAATCTGGTTTCAGGAAGCAGCGGAGTACTTCCACGGCATTGCTGGACGTTACCGACAACATTCTGACAGCACAAGATAAGGGCATGTGTACACTGGTGGTGCTTCTTGATTTTTCACGTGCATTCGACTGTATAAATGTGTCATTGCTAATTTCAAAATTGAAGTACTACGGGTTTGACGATAATGCCATACAGTGGTTCCAAAGCTACCTAGGTAACAGAAAGCAACTTGTGCAATTACGTTTGGCGGACGGTAATACCTTGACTTCGGACCTTTCTGCAATAGAGAGAGGGTTTCCCCAGGGATCAATTTTGGGTCCGATTATTTTTATTATTTACTGTGCAGACGTAATAAAATGCCTTCAGAAATGCAAGTACCACATTTATGCAGATGATGTACAACTATATTTGTCTTATAAACCTGAGGACTACGAATCAGCTATTAAGGATATCAACGATGATCTTGACAGAATTTCCACCTGGGCGGATGAGAATTGTTTGTCGTTAAACCCAATAAAAACAAAATACATGTTGTTTGGTACGAAACAGCAGTTAAAGAAGCTGCCTGCAAGCCTAAGTTTAACACTTATGGGTGAACCTGTTGAGCGAGTTGATGAGGCGCGAAACCTCGGACTGCGTATGGACAGCAGCCTTAGATATGAGAAACACGTTGCGGACTCCGTTAAAAATTGCTTTTATCGCCTGAAATTGCTGTATAAAATGAGACCCTTCCTGTCGGAGAAGCTCCGCGTGCAGTTAGTCGAAACCCTTGTTCTATCTAAACTGAATTACGCTGACACGGTTTACGGCCCCCGCTTGCTGGCTCGCACCGACAGACTTGTACAGAGAGTCCAAAACGCTTGCGCTCGTTTCTGTTATGCAGTTCCCCCTAGAAGCCATGTCACCCCTGTTCTTAACAAACACTTTATTCTTAAAATGAAGTCAAGGCGAAAGTTACATCTAGCCTGCCTCCTTTTTGGCGTCGTCAAGACTAAGACACCGAGGTATTTGTACGACAAGCTCAGCTGGATAACTGGTAGACGGGAATGCGCTCCTAGGCGTTGTGCACAGCAACTCTCAACGCAGCACCATAGAACAGCAGCATTCAGAGGCAGTTTCCGATACGCTGCATCTAAGGTATGGAATAATATTCCACCTCCATTGAGAGACCTGGGCACAATCCATACGTTCAGAACTCGTTTACGGCAGCATCTGATAGAAGCGCAAAGGAAACTGGATATGGTCACTCTTAACGTCTCACTAATATAATATAAACTGTTTCATTCACAAGGCACCGAGTTAAATAAGTTGCACAAAAATATAAAAATTTCTTAAACATAGCTACGGCATGTGGGTAACGAAGACTCCTTGGGCACCGTTGTCTGGTCACCTCGTTGTTTCCGCGACCCGACGTGCACACATCGTCCGCGACATCTGCGTTCCCGCGTACTTGGGAGACCTGTGGGATAAAACACATTTCTTAGTACAAAATCTAATAGTTGTATTACTGTATTTTAAGTTCACTTAATTTCATGTTAACTTACCCTTTGTGTCTGGCCTACTTGTATCCAGTACTTGCATTCCGTATTACTCGTCCGTCCGTCGCTACTCCTTATGGTTACATTTTTATTTTGCTTTCAGTCATCGTAACCCGCAACTAAAAATATGATATATATTTAAATATATACACTACCTGCATTGGAGTCATTTTAATAGTTATTGCAAAAAATAAAAGACACTGACCTTCTTTCTTTATACCTATACCTACACAACACTATAATTCACTTTACTGATAATATAAAATATTTATTCTTTATTACATCGTATCACATTTTTTTTTTCTTTTTCTCTTTTCATTCTGAAGTACCCGAAATTAATGTAAATATAAAATTTCGTCCATTGATATTTTGCGCTGTTTGCACTTCGTCCGTTGCGCTTAGCTGCCCTAGGCATAATAGATTGCACTACTCGCAAGCATGTCGATGGGATGAAGCTGAGTCGCCTCAAACCGGTTTTATGTTGTGCGCATGATTGATTGACTTGTTATACATACCTATTGTACAAATATTATTTCTATTAATTTTATGACACTGAACGTAAATTTTTTTATTTTTTTCTTACTTACTGCACATAAACAAACACTGTACATCTTACTCTTACTTTTACAACCGTTCACTTGATTTAGGGTTCAGTTGAAAACCAGCGTCAGGCAACGTAGTTGTCTGGCATTTTGCTGAACTGGACCTATTTGGCACAACCGCGAGACACGCAGTTTTTTTTATTTCTATCATTGTTTTTTTTTTTGTAACATTTGGTTTTCTGCTCTGTATCTGTCTATATGTGTGCCAAATAAATATATTTCTTTCTTTCTTTCTTTCACTCACCAAAAAAAAAAGTAATGGACCAGATAAACTTTAGAAAGTACACCTTTAGACCACCTCTTTGCGATTAGACTCGAAGCCAGCTTCGGGTTTATAGGTTTAAAGTTTCGTTTACCTTGCTATCCACATGCTGCACCAGTTCCTCTTCAGTGGCAGTGCACCCTGGCTGCAGCACCACGAAGGCAGTAGGCAGTTCTCCGTGCTTCGGGTGTGGTTTACCCACCACACATACTTCGCGAACCGACGGGTGCTGGAGAAGCAGCTCTTCCAATTCGGCTGGAGATACCTAGAGGTGAAAAAATTAATCTTATACGGGTATATAAAATTCTCGTGTCACAATGTTAGTTACCTTACTTCTCCGAAACGGCTTTACCGATTTTTACCAAATTTTGCAAAAATAAAATACATAGTAGCCGATTTTCGGACCTACTGAATCCATACTTATATTATAAATGGGACAGTGTGTCTGTCTGTCTGTCTGTATGTTTGTCTTTCTTTCACGGCAAAACGGAGCGACGAATTGCCGTGATTTTTTAAGTGGAGAATTGGAGATAGTTGAAGGGATGGAGAGTAACATAGGCTACTTTTTGTCTCTTTCTAACGCGAGCGAAGCCGCGAGCAAAAGCTAGTATACATATATTCAGTAGGTCCGAGAATCGGCTACTATGTTTTTTTTTTGCATACCTCTACATTTTTAACGCGGGAGAAACCGCGGGAGGCAGCTAGTAGACCGTAAATCTTTTTACAACACACATTTGAACTCAAACTAGGCAACTTGTAGTTTCTGGTTACCACAGTACTGGCAACCAAGGAAACTGTACTATGGCAACTAAGTAGATTTATATAAGCAAATCTATACTAGTCGGTACTAATAGTAGGCTGGATTTATATAGTCACGCCGCTAGACGCGCCGCTGGGCAGCGCGCTGTTAAAACCGCGCGCTTGAACAGCTGTACACTGTGTATATTAGTACCACGCGTTCCGCTACTGTGAGACAGTCGTGTACAATATGAAAAACGGCGCGTCTCAACAGCGTCACACTAAAGCCCCGTATTCATAGTAAACATTTGGTTTATAAACATGTTGACGAGTTGCTGTCATCATATTACGGGCAACACTTGTGTTGCGGTGTTGATTACGCCATACTGCAGAGTTGACGCCCGGCGAGCGACAACATCAGTTGATCAACAGTTGCTAAACAAATATTTACTGTGAATACGGGGCTTAAAACGCACACTGGCCGTAGAAGCGCAAGAGCGGCCCGCTTCTGGCAGCGCTGCGAACAGTGCGCGTTTTCTGAACGGCGCTGCAAAAGCGCGCGACTTTGAAACGCAACTACTACTCCCATATTTCTCCGAACGCACACGCTCCAACGGCGCTGCCGAAACGTTTAACAATAAAACGAGCCTAAATGGGAAAGTATATGTGTTTGTTTGTCCGTCTTTCACGGAAAATTGGAGCGACGAATTGAAGTGATTTTTTAAGTGTAGATAGTTGAAGGGATGGAGAGTGACAATGGTGCTTATTCTATTGTTCTTTAACTTAACTAAATTAAAGTTAAATGTATCTTTCGCTCTCCATTTCTTAAAGAAAAGGACAGAGGATACATTTATTCGCTTAGTCCTGTCAAATAATTGCGTCTAAACTATCTATGAAGTGTCTTAATTTGAAAGGACTAAACTAAAATTTTATCTTCTGTCCTTTTTTTAATGAAATGGAAAGAGAAAGATACACTTAACTTAAATTTACGTTAGTTTTTAGGGTTCCGTAGTCAACTAGGAACCCTTATAGTTTCGCCATGTCTGTCTGTCAGTCCGTCCGTCCTCGCTTAATCTCTATAACCGTTAGCACTAGAAAGCTGAAATTTGGTACCAATATGTATATTAATCACGCCGACAAAGTGCGAAAATAAAAATTGGAAAAAAACGTTTTATTAGGGTAGCCCCCCTATATGTAAATAGGGAAGTGTTTTTTTTTAATTACAACCCTGACGTGTGATATATTGTTGGATATAGGTATTTATAAATGAATAGGGGTTTACTAAAATTATTTTTTGATAATGTCAATAATTTCGGAAATAACCGCTCCAAAAGGAAAAATCAAAGCGTCCCCCCCCCTCTAACTTTTGACCCGTAGGTTTAAAAAATATGAAATAAATCTGGAAAGTAGAACTTTATAAGGACTTTCTAGGAAAATTATTTTGAACTTGATAGAAAGAACAGTTTTTGTACAAAAAAGACAAAAAGGTTGTACAAAATAATTTTTGCGTACTTAGTATGTCAACGTAACAAATAGCCTTTTTTAAACTTATAAGTGGGAACACTTATTGTGACGGACGGGAAACTACGGAACCCTACATTGAGCGTGGCCCGACAAGCTCTTAGCCGGTTTTTTTTGAATAAGAGAATCGGCACCTTTGGCTACTTTTTGTTACGTTTAGTTATTACTAGCTTTTGCCCGCGACTTCGTTCGCGTGGAATAATAGTTTCCGTTCCCGTGGGTTTTCCGGGATGAAAACTATCCTATGTTCTTTCTCGGGTCCCACAGACAATATCTGTACCAAATTTCATACAAATCGGTTTAGTGGTTTAAGCGTGAAGAAGAGACAGAAAGACAGACAGACAGAGTTACTTTCGCATTTATAATATTAGTAGGGATTGTACTAGCTTTTGTCCGCGACTACATCAGCTAGAAATAAAAAATGGTCTACTCACATATTGCTATGCATATTTGATTAGGCGTTTAACACACTCTATAACTTAAAAACTTGCTTTTACTCGCGTGACTGTTGGTACTGCAATCTTACATTTATAATATAACTAGCTGTCCCTCGCGGTTTCACCCGCGTTATGTCAGATTTTTTAACCGACTTCAAAAAAGGAGGAGGTTCTCATTATTTTTGGGTTTTTAGTTTTCGAAGGCGGTTATTATTCTTTTGAAAAAAGCTTTTTATGGTTACTAAAAAAAGAAGATCCCGAATTTTCTAGTAAATGTGCCCGGAACAATCAGCATTGCGTCACAATTACCTCTCTACGTAACAATATTTTGAGGATGCATTAGAATGGCAAACAATATCATACCGTCTCTTATTAATATTTTCGGCGTTCTAGGAAAGCATAGTGTGCTGTTTTAATAAGTTGTCGAACAGTAAGTCGGGTACATGATATCAGATCTGTAGGATAGAGAAAGGAGGGGGGAAATGGCTAGTTTTAAAATTGACCTTTGAGCTATTTCGAGAGGCAGTAGGTGAGTTTTAAGGGGGATGCTACACGTTTGATTTAAAAGAAACCGTTTCAGCAATTACAACCCGAAATACTAAAAATAACTAAAATTTCGGAAGTCGGTGGCAACACAAATTCACTGGCTGAACAGAAGCCACCGACTTCCGAAATTTTAGTTATTTTTGGGTTTTTAGTTTTTGAAGGCGGCTATTATTTTTTTGAAAAAAGTTTTAATTATTACTTTTTTTAGTATCGACTCTCAATGTTTATTTTCAAAATTAAACTACTTACAATCTTATAGAACGAAAATAGAAACTTGAAGAAAAAGCACACATCGTCTATGAATATTTCGTCAATTTTTTTGTTCTTGGTGAATTTTTCGAAAGGCACTGAACCGATCGCCACAAAATTTATATGGGACCACCTCTGAATCATGACTTATAAAAAAAAAAAACTATCACCATCAAAATCCGTTCACAATTGACGGAGATATCGCGTAACAAACATACAAAAAAAATACAGACATACAGACGAATTGAGAACCTCCTCCTTTTTTGAAGTCGGTTAAAAATACAAGGACAGTCATTGATATATATATAGCGAGCGTACATTGTAGTCGTAGTATTTAGTTGTCCTGGTCGGGGGCCTTAACTTAGGGCCACCACAGGAGGTTACAGGCTTTCTTAATGCTAAGTCTCTCCACAACCGCGAGAAATACAGCCTCAGGAATTATTTCCTCAACGCTGACGTGGACCACCAAGATGTGGTCACTGTGGACAAGGACCTCACTCCGCTCTCCTTAGCTAAAGAGAACTGGCGCAAACCTGTAGTGTTTGAGACGAAGGATCGTGAGGAAGTATAGCAGAGCGCCGGGGTCGCGGAATGTTTATAATAGTTACCGTGACCCTGGAACATAAAGGGCAATCGAAGGAACATGAGTGGGTTTTAGTCAGTAAAAGTCTGACACGCCCTCCCGCCGCACCCAGGACGGGAGCAGTCATTTGACGATTTCCCACTCACCAAAAAAAAAAAAGTACAGCAGAGTAAGGAGCTACACGGACGGTTTTTCCGGGCCCTACATGGGCCTGATGCAGACTTTTTAGCGTCCGAACAGCCGTAGAGAGCTGAATAGCGAGTGGCCATGCCAAAAAAAACGGGACGCAGTTCAGTTTTGGAAACGAAACTGCGAACATCGCCACGAAGCAGAACTACGACCAGGCGTCCGTCACTCGCTCAAGGCCACGCGTTTTATGCCTACCGCTTCGCGTATCGTCGACGGTACAACGAACACCGGGCTGTCGCGCGCCCGCCTGAGTGCTCGCGCGTCCCGGGTACAGCGCTGACTATTAAAATGCCGAAACCACGTAATTATTGCGTGATTATTGTGCAATTCCCCTGTTTCCCAATTCTCCTGTTTCCCTTTTAATCATTTATTTAAATTATTCACGCGGTTTTGGATATTTTCGACACTAAAATATAATAATCGGGAATTCAAGGAACAAAAAATGCATCAGTCATTTTATTAAATTAAAAAATGTTTGATCAACAAATAAAAAAAAAATTGTTTTGCTAAAACATTCGTTTTATTACCATTATCATCATACGTATAACCCTAGCACATTTGCTGGACGACACGCACACACGTTAGTCGCGCGGCGGGCAAAAGAATCTCAACTCTCTTTGTGCGTACTTATGGTACATTTCTCCTCGCTGCAAACCGCTGGTATTATTATTATGATTTTGTAGGCAATTATAGCGTAGGTATTTACGTTTTTGTATTGGAGTGAAGTATCTGTTACGTAGTAACTATTTATTAATCTGTGCTACGACTGCGAGACGTAACCTGAGTGTTTTGTGTTGTGTAAAGTGTCTGAAACTTTGAAAGTGAGATTTAATTATATTTCTCGCGAACTCGCAGCTTGTATAAGCCGGTTCATTAAAGAAAGGAATCTTAAATGGCGGCATTACCTGCGTTGACTGATAGTACAGTGTGCATATCCTAAAATTTAGAGTTGAAGATTTTTTTTCAAATCGAAAATATTATTATGAATTTTTATTGTTTTCATCGGAAACAGTGCACACTTTTACCACAATAACAAACAGGTAACAACGGAAAAATAACAGAAAACTTTAACAAGATATTCGTAAAAAGGAGCACTGAGCGCGTCAAGGCAGCGTCGAAGCAAATCAAGACAAGTTTTTTTTATGTTGATGGTACGCGCTCGAGTGAGTATAGACGGCACTAGTGTGCGAGCGAGAGAACATGATAAGCGCCGCCATTTTAGATTCCTTTCTTTAATGAACCAGGTTACAATAGGACTAAAACCACTCACAGCAATATCATTAAACTTGATTAGATCCTTGATTCTGTTAACAATATAGATGTATCCGTCGTCATCATAAAAACCAATGTCTCCAGTCTTCAGAAAACCTTCATCATCTTTGAAGTCAGGGGCAGCATTGTTTGAGTAAGCTGAAAGCGAAAAAATAAGTTAGGTTCAAATCCAACCAGACAATGAACTGCCTATATACTTTCTAAAGCTGACAGTCATTGTTTCGCGTTAGTTGAATTACTGATGTCCATCCAAAATTAGATCGTGAGGTTTAAATCGTCCTGGGGTTGCGAAATTGATCGGAAGAGTTACTCCGACCCCGGAACATAAAGGGCAATCGAAGAAGCATGGGTGGCTTTTAGTCAGTAAAAGTCTGACACTCCCTCCCGTCCCGCTCAGGGTGGGAGAAGTCATATTTTGATGTTCCACAAGTGTTAAATCGTCACTCAAAAGTTTTAACTGACGAATTGACGACGCGCCCGGAAATTTTTCGAGGCTACCGTAAAACTAAATAGTTTCTTTGTCGTCTAGGCTTTTAGTTGAGAAAAAGGCTAGAGAGATGTTCCTATAGAAACTCAAATAATGCAGCCTTTATTTTGTTTCTTTGTAAAGAGATTATTATTATTAAGCCTTTATTGCTGAAACTAAACATTACAACAAACTAAACTAAACAAATTAATGTAACTTATAAACTAACACATCAGTTTTTCCGATTTAGTGATCAGCGTGTCCTGTGACAGCACATAGGCCTCTTCCAGCTGTTTCCACTTTTCTCTGTCTTTAGCTTTTCTTGACCATGTAGTCTCTCCGATTTTTCTTATATCATCCATCCATTTTGTTCTGCTGTCCCTTGTCATATGACCTGTCCATCCTGATCTTATGCGATCTTTTTTTGTCACGCCTCGGCCTATCATGCTTCTTTCCATACCCCTTTGACACGTTCTGAGTTTTAGAAGATGTTTTTGACTCAGTGTCCAAATTTGGCATCCATATGTCAAGCATGGTAAGACACAGGAGTCGAATACTTTTTTCTTCGCTGCCATGGGGAAGTGTTCACTTCTGAGTATCTCCTTCAGAGACCAATATCTATTCCATGGACTAGCTACTCTTCTTTCTATTTCCATGTCTGTTTGGTTACTGAATGCAATTAGTTGTCCTAGGTAAGGATAGGTTCTCACGTATTCAATATTTGCATCACCCAGTGTTATAGCTATTATTTCTTCTCTGTTTGTCATCACCTTTGTTTTTGATCCGTTCATAGTGAGACCTACTTTTCTGCTTGCCTCTGCTAGCTGTTGTAAAGAGATAAAGGGGAACAAATACATACCTTTGACGACACAGTAGCCCTTCATGCAAATCTCTCCTCGCTGGTTAGGACCTAACGGTTCTGTGGTCTCCAAATCCACCACCTGGATAAGAAAGTAAAACATACACTTATAACATTACCACAAGTCTTTATTTGTTAGCTTTCGCCCGCGTCTTCGCCCGCGTGGATGGACCTTCCGTCCCTTATTTCACCCCGTTACGTCAAGGAGGACATGATGACGGCGCCAAAGTGGCGACACCATTCATCATATTTACTAAAGCCACGTGTCCACCGCACGTCACCTTACTATATAATACACACACAGCAAGCTGAGTTTACTATATACTAAACTCAGCTTGCTGTGTGTGTGTGTAAGTGCAAACATATTATAATACTAACTTTTGCCCGCGACTTCGTCCGCGTGGAATAATAGTTCCCGTTCCCGCGGGATTTCCGGAATGAAAACTATCCTATGTCCTTTCTCGGGTCCCAGACTATATCTGTACCTAATTTTATTCAAATCAGTTCAGTGGTTTAGGCGTGAAGAAGAGACAGACAGACAGAGTTACTTTCGCATTTATAATATTAGTACGGATAGTGATAATAAATGTGCACCGCGGACTTTTTGTCCGTCATTGTCCGTCGTCTGAAGGCACTGATGGTTCGAAATCCACTGTATTTTGTTTTACAATCTCCGACTGTCTCTTTGGCATTTTTTGTGCTTTATCCCGACAGCCGGCTGTCGGTTGGTTGTTGAAAAGTTAGAGTTTTAATAAATAAATATAAACACCCACTTTGATCACGACGCCGTTGCCAAGTCTACCTGAGCTGCCAGCCCTGTATCCCTTGTGACAGAACTGCTCATGACAGATCAGACCAGCCTCCGTCATCCCGTACTGACGCAGCACTGTCACCAGACTGGAAAACCTTAAAGAGGAAATTGAAAATTGAAATCGTTTATCATGCAAAGTGATTTTTGAGATCCTATATCTTCAAAAACACTTTTACACGTCATATTTTTAATGCTAGTTGGAGCAGCATTTCCTAACTGGACTACCTCTGAGAAGAAACGCCGAAACAAACTCAGGGATCATCGTCTCTTTTAAAGTCCAGATAGTGTCAGTTTCTTTCAGGAGAGTCCACCAATTAGACAAACCAGTTAAATTCAAAGTCAAAGTATATTTCCAGTACCCCCGAATATGTCACTTAATTTGAAGACGCTTTAAAATCGACGGGCCTGTTGGTCTACTGGTTAGTAGACCTGACTGCTAAGCTGGAAGTCGTGGGTTCGATTCCCACCCAGGACAAACTTTGTGTGATGAGCATGAATGTTTGTTCTGTGTCTGGGTGTAATTTATGTATAATATGTATATATTTAAAATTAAGTATGTTTATCCGTTGTCTGGTTACCATAACACAAGCTCTGCTTAGCTTGGGCTCAGATGGCCGTGTGTGAGTTGTCCAAAGATATTTAAAAATTAAAAACCGAGTTCCCTCGATTTCGGCATGATACCATCATCAGATCCTGGACCTGATGACAATGGGACCATTTGGGAAATCTAGCCTTTCAAACAAAAAAAGAATTGTTCAAATCGGTTGGTAAAAACGACGGAGATATGCGCGAATTGAGAACCTCCTCCTTTTTTTAGAAGTCGGTTGAAAAAACAGTTATGCTAGTGAAGGAAGCGGCGGCGCGCGAGGACAACGACGATCCTCTCGCCCCGGACTAAAACCCAGGCGAAGACGTCGAGAGTCGCAAGACGACTACCGGCCACCGTAGGCGCGGTTCTGCGGATGGCGAGCGATGGGTATCTTGCCGCCCGGCTAGGACCAGGACCGCGTCGACGGCGCGTTAGTGTTCCATGCGCGCCTCAAAGAGAAGGAGTCAGCACAGGAAGGGGCCCAACAGGGCCAACGCCTGCCGGGGTTGCGGAATGTTTATAATAGTTACCTTGACCCTGGAACATAAAGGGCAATCGAAGGAACATGAGTGGGTTTTAGTCAGTAAGAGTCTGACACCCCCTTCCGCCGCACCCAGGACGGGAACAGTCATTGGATGATTTCCCACTCACCAAAAAAAAAAAAAAATATCGCGTCGCCTTGGAACAGGCTCCAAACTTGCAATTCCGTTACGTTACGGCTCGTCGTTCCCGCGCTTACGTCTCTCCGTACCCGAGCTGGTGCCAACCAAGTCAGCCAGCGGCGGCGAACCGTAAGCTCGTTACGTGCTTACGTTAGGTTGACGTCTGGTTGACAGCGAGGCGAAAGGCGATACGGTTACGATCCCTTTTCGGTTCCATTATGTGTGCTGAGACATTAAGAAGGCACTTCGGAACGTCAGTTACAGTCAAAAATTTGCAAATTGTAGTTTTGTGTGGAAAAGAATGGGCAAAAAACTTTATATTATACGTTAGAGACGTTTCTCAGTAATACGGTATTTTACACCAGCATCAATTATTGACGTACTTTTTATGGGTTATTCCGATCTGTCACCCCGTTTTGTCCCCATGGGTTGGTAAAATACTGAGATATTTAGTATTTAAATCAATCAAAAGTACTAGGCGCGCAGTAGCGTGAAGAGGTTAATAGAAAATGTGTTCCACACATTGCTAACTGGGGGACAAATCGAACTTTTTTGCCTATCTGTCGCCCGTGGGGACAAAACGGGGTGACAGATCGGAATATTCCCTTTTTATGAGCTGTCAAATCGAGATTCTCCCATAGATTTTGTATGGCAATGTCACCTTATGACGTCATTAAGTAAGCACCTCAATTACCTAAATATTTATTGATTACGAAGCATCTAAAAATCTAATTTTACAGTAAATCGAACATGAACCAGATTTTCGGGGCTCAAATTGGGAGAGATTTTATTGAAATTATGTCTTAAATTCATTAGATAATAAATGTAAAAAATAGCCTATTTTGTTGCGGAATGTTTATAATAGTTACCGTGACCCCAAAACATGAAGGGCAACCGAAGGACATGAGTGGGTTTTAGTCAGATCCCGTTAATCAAATCCCGTCTAAATTGTCTATGGAGTGTCTAAATTTGACAGGACTTAACAAATATTTTATCTTCAGTCCTTTTCTTGGATTTTAAAACATGGCGACTACATATACGTCAATTTTCTTCACGCGCTGCCTAATTTGACAGGATAAACTAAAATGTATCTTCTGTCCTTTTCTTTAAGAAATGGAAAGAGAAAGATGCACTTAACTTAAATTTACGTTAGTTTGTGAATAAGAGAATAGGCACCAATATTATTATTAGATTAATTTTATGTTGTACCTCAGATGATTTTTATTTACAGAAATAAAAATCATTTTAATCATCATTTTTTAAACTCAACTGGAAATATTATAAAAAAAATTGGTTGCCTGTAAAGTCGGTATACGGGCAAAAGTTTTACGTGACAAGGAGGGACGCGTGCCTCTCACTCGCTCTCATCGTGAGCGCATAACGTGAGCGGAGCGTAACGCAGTTTCTTGAAGTGTCACCCGGCAAACCAATTTATAAGACGTTGTCACGTCAAAAAATAAATTTTGAAACTGTATTATTATTTTTTGTAGGGACAATCCCGCCTTACTATTCCTAACCACTGCAACTTCTGAAAGCCACAATCAACAGCGGAGTCCCCCAGAAAAGCGCCGATGCAGTGAAGCTCGAGGAGTCCCGGAAAAACAATTCAACTCTCTTGGTTCCCGTAACGAAAGTAATCAGAATGAACCGCGGAGGAGTAAGAAATAATAGATTTCCACTTCCTTTCATGTCAAGCAGGAGACAGAACAGAACTAGGCCAATAGACACAAAGGAGCGATTGCAATCGGGCGAAGCCCAGATTACCCAGCTTTGCCTACAGTATTAGTAAAACAATTGATTTGTCCTTTCTAAAGTTTATCTTGGACATCGCTGACATTCCATGCCTCGGAAAGCACGTAGAACTGTTGGCCCCGTTTGTCATTTGTAGAACTTTGACCGTCATCGTGGGCAGTTAATCACTATAGAGTTTGACAATCAATCTGACAAACAAATTATTGGGTAACACGATACCACTTGGTTAGACTTAATTAAGAGGTAACGAGGGAGTTATCCAGTAACTAACGTAACGTCGTCAAACATTTATCATGTGTACAGTCAACAAATCTTTTTAATAAATTGCCAATAGAATTAAAGCATATTGATAATGTGAACACTTTTAAATATAAGTTAAAATCTTTTTTAATTGCTAAAGGTTATTATAGTATTGAGGAGTTTACGAGTGACAAAAGGAAGTAAATATTGAAAAGTACTGTTGACATTAAACAATCTATAATGTAATTGACATGTAGTGTACACAATTGACATGTAATCATTTTTGACATTTGTAATTTTTGACAATTTGAGTTTGTATGATTAATTTAATAATGACATTTATATTATTTGGATATTAAATTAATTGTTAGGATACTAAAATTAAATTTAGATACTAAAATTTAAATTTAGGATACTAAAATTAAATTGTAATATTTCAAAACAAATGTATTTTTGTTTATGATATCTATACATATAACGGGGTTGTTGAGGTCTGATAGGCAGTCGCTTCACGTAAAACACTGGTATTCTGCTGAATCCGGTTAGGCTGGAAGCCGACCGCAATATGGCTGGGAAAGGGCTCGGGAGACGATGATAGGATCCATTGTTGTTATAAATTTCGTCTAAATGTTATGTTGGAAGCCAACTCCAACATAATTGGGGTTCATTGTTGTTAGTAAACTACTTAGCCCTTGCCTGTCAAAAGGTTGCTGACCGCTGCCTTAAAACTATGTACTTTTCTCATTTTAGAGGACCCACAATATTGGTGCTAGTTTGCGAGCTAGTTGCTAGTTTAGGAGCGGTAAGAAGAAGCGAAGCCACCAACTTCGACTAAATTCGTTTAGACTTGGAGCCGACCCCAACATTGTGAAAATTATACAAAAATATCTTGTATATTTACTTTATATTTCTGAATCGCTTTAAGCATCGCCAATTCTCCACCAGTGGGACTATAAGTTATCGTAGCGTTTCCTCTTAGGCACGCCAGTACATATATGAATGTGTAAGACCCATAAAATTCTCCGGAATTGTACACGCCTACGCCATTAGACCTGAAAGAAATATTAAACTTATATATCCTATAAGACATCTCATACACGGCCATCATTCCAAACTAAGCAAAGCTTGGACTATGGTAACCAGACAACTGGTAAACATACTCATAAAATTTGTAAATTGATACATATAATAGATAAATACATCCAGACACCAAACAATCATGCTCATCACTCAATATTTGTCATGGTGCCCACGACCTCCAGCTTAGCAGTCAGGGTCACAAACCACTAGACCTACAGGCCCGTCAAAGCCATTAATTCAAGCAATAGAGCAAGTTAACTAGTAATACTTTTGTCAGACTTACTCAATCGTCACAAGCTGCTGGCAGTCAGACAGAAACCCAAGATGCGTCAGCGGCACACCTTTCGGAAGGCCCGTGGTGCCTGAAGAGTACAAAATAAAAGCCACATCCTCCCACCCGTTGACAGGCACCGGTTCAAAGTCCTCCAACCGCGCGGTCTCAGTCAAAAACTCCTTGAAGGAGATAGCGCCATCTCTTGTCTCGCTCCCGTAAATGATGTAGTGCTGGATGCTCCCGACTTCCTCGAAGGTAACTCTGTGAGTCTCGTAGGCGGTTAGAGAACAGAACAGGACTTTTGGTTGAGATATCTTCAGACGATGGAGGAGAGGGGCTGTAGAGAGTAAAATTAGATGGGCTATGAGACGGAAATGCTGGTGCTGCCAAGGATTTCCTGGTCAGCTTACGAAGAACTGGACCCTTTTAGAGTCGTATATGGGTTAGATTTTAAAGTTCTTCGTCGTCCATTAGAAAAGGAGGATTTTTCGACCAGACGGGGTGATATGGCTAGTGAAATACCGACGGCTCTAGTCGGCCGTATTCCATAATGCCTTCATATTTTAAATACAGCGTTATCCCTTGCTGTTGTGTAATATGCCGAAGGCAAAATGACAGAATAATCTGATTCGGGTAGGCTAGATGAAAAGGTTAGCCCCCGTAGTTATTTTTTTTAACTAGTCACAAATTGGAGCTAGGTTGCGGGCGGCGTAGGGCTTTGCATTGTTACTTTTATTCGGATTTCTTTGACATTTTGGCAATTTTTAACATAGCAGATTCATCCAAAATTCCTGCGACATATGCTATTGTCGCGTCAAATTCTTATAACGCGATGTAGGGTATCAGTTATAGTTCACGTGTTGAGCGTTGGATGACGACATAGGCCGTTTCTCCAACAAGCTTAGCCAAGCTTAGTGCCGTGACGCGGTGGACACAAGGCTATAGTCAATGTCACCACTTCGGCGTCGTCATCTCGTTGACGGTTACGGTGGTGGACATCTCATGTATTCGAAGTTTAAAAACATTTTCCAAAAAAATAATAACCGCCAACACAAATTAATTGGCAGAAGAGAAGCCACCGACTTCCGAAATTTTAGTTATTTTTGTGTTTTTAGTTTTTGAAGGCGGTTATTATTTTTTTGGAACAAGGTTTGAATTTTTTACTTTTTAGTGTCGATATCCAATGTCTGACTGTGTATTACAGTATCTTTCAAAGTAATATAAAACGAAAATAGAAACTTGAAGTAACGCACATATCGTCAATGTATATTTCGTCGATTTTTTTGTTCTTGATGAATTTTTCGCAACACTGAACCGATCGCCATAAAATTTATACGGGACCACCTCTGAATCATGACTTATCCAACAAAAAAAAAACATCAAAATCGGTTTATAAACGACGAAGTTATCCGCGAACAAACATAAAAAAGCATAATATACAACATGTCCCAGAATAAACGCACACCACCAGACACCCCAATTAGAATTTTTCTTTAGTAAAATAAGTGACAGGCATAATATCAATACAAGAAACAGGAACAAATTAGACCAGCCAAGTTTCAGATTGTCCAAGGTACATACTTCTTTTATGGGGTATTGCGTTAAATGTTACAATAAAATACCTCTCAATATTCTTCAATTAAATGAAAAACAATTTAAAACATGCATTAAGCGCACACTATGTAGTCAAGCATACTATAAATTAGAGGATTATATTATAGATAAAAATGCTTGGTTGGGTGCTGGTCCTGCTCTACAGCCACCTAGTCTCACAAATTAGGGATGTTTGGAAGAGAAATATGTTAAATAGCCCCTAAATTGACATAAATAACTTATACTGTTATACTTATTTTTGGATTTCAGATTGAAACTTTAGTTTTATATAGGTAATTTAAAAGCATTATTTCCAAAATTAGAAATTTTAATCTTTGGAAGATAGAAATTGTTTCTTGTCCCCTTAATTTTTGACATGAATGTTCAAGATTGTTAGGTATTATTTTTATAGGTTTTTTTTTAATTTCACCCATTTACATTTGTATACAATACAAAACTTTGGTTTGTGTAATTTAGATGCATATTTGAATTTTTGTAAATGTGAGTACGATGCAGTGATTTATTACGATAGTTCTCTACTGACTGACACAAATAGACATGGCAGTTAGGAGCATTGTCATGCTCGCTCAAAAAGTCTCGCTGATGGTGGCGAGTGCGTTGGATCATTCGGTTCCCTTCAAAATGGTTGAGCTAAATGGTGCTGATGCCACGCGTCATGCTCGTGAACGGGCGCTGTCAGTTGAGATGGGTCATCTCTTAACTGCCATGACTTTTTACTTTTTATTTCAATTTTGTATTTGTTTATTATTTTGTTACATACACATTGTTTTCACATGTAGAAGCAACAAAAAGAAAATGTAACCAAGATTTTGTAAAACATGATATTTTTAAAAAGAGTGTCCGTGGAGTTTCTTGCCTGTTCTTCTCCATAGAGATCTACGTTTTGGAACAGGCAATTAGCGTCACTTTCCTTTTCTGACTGACCGACCGACTCTTTGACAATTCATAAGTACCTGTAAATGGTCTAAGTGAAATAAATGCTTTGAATTTTGAATTTTTGAATTTTGAATATTATGTTATAATAATAATACATACACTGAATTTTTATTATTATGTTTAAAACACTGTTTTTTTTTATAAATTAGTTGTACAGATTGTGGGAGAAAATTATAGTCACATTACAAATCTACGCATGCACACAGTCGCACTTGCATAAGGGTCTTGCGTAGTAGGTGTTTCATCCATTTTAGTTTGTTTTGACTGTACAACAGAAGTGTGACAGCAGTTTAAGTAGTTGGGATAAAATATTACCTATATTAAAAATTACAAAAATCGATTCAGTAAACGATTCTGAACAAACTATTTTCTCAAAGTGCATTAATTCAGTTACACATTGTATATACGGTCGAATTGAGAAACCTCCTCCTTTTTTTTTTAGACTCGGTTAAAAATACTTACTACTCCCATGAGTAGGATCCATAGGTGAGAAAACAGCGCCTGTGCATAAAGCCCCGATCACAGTCGGTAAATATTCGAAGCTTTTTTCGGCACAAACGCAGACTATTTCTCCCTTTCTAACACCCATACATGTGAGTGAGAGAGCGATATCGGCTGTCATTTGTGCTACTGCTCCATATGACATATGGTCGCCTGTGTCTGTGTTTATCTGAAAAATAGGATACAATTTCATTTCATTTATTCACTAAACAATTTACATTGTACTATCGACAAAATTAAATCATGACATTTTTACGACAAATCGCTTGAAGCTGTCAAAATAATAAGACAGACGTGTGTGTGACATTTTTAATACTAATTGAATATTTTGAATGTCTGTAGGAAAGTAAGCTTATGGTGGGTCATGATTCCATTTTGTCGATTGTACCTATATGACTGTCCTCCTACGTTCAATACAGATAATATTAAAAGATTAAACCATTGACAATATACCATTGACAATACACATTGGTGCCGATTCCCTTGGTCACAAACTAGACTAAATTTAAGTTAAATGCATCTTTCTCTTTCCATTTCTTAAAGAAAAGGTCAGAAGATACAATTTAGTTAAATCCTGCCAAATTAGACAGCGCCGGAAGAAAATTGACGTATATTTAGACGCCATGTTTTTAAAACGCGTCTAAATTATCTATGGAGTGTCTAAATTTGACAGGACTTAACTAATATTTTATCTTCTGTCCTTTTCTTAATTAAATGGAAAGAGAAAGATGCACTGAACTTAAATTTACGTTAGTTTGTGAATAAGAGAATCGGCACCATTGATAATCATTTACATAAATCTATTACGATATTACTTTTTTTTTGCTCAGGTCCTTTTTTGTATAATAAGATTAATAATATTGTTACGATCTATCCCCTCAATAAACACAAATGCAAAAAGATTGTTGTGGCTTGGTTACTTAGAGTGCTAGTACACGGTGCATGTGCGCGGGTTATATGCATCGTAAACATATCGTTTAAAAACATGTGCGGGTCTAGTGACTCAGAAACTCGAACAAATAGCTTGCGCATATTACTCACGCGTGTAACCCGCATCTTTACTTGCTCCAGCTACATGCACCGTGTACAAGCACCCAATTTTGGGATACCAGGGTACTGAGGAGCTTTTAATAGTTCTACGGTAATTTACAAATTAATACTCAATAAGCTGATAATTTATAAACATATTATTTTTTTATTTTGTTTGATTTAATGTTTTGCATATAGCTAGAACGGTACAATTACTCAGTCTAGTATAATAGATAATTTATAAAATAAAGAATATACAAAAAATTGCTGGATAAGGTATTTGTTTAATTGAAATTAGTATTCATTATTAAGTCAATAATAACTATACACACCCTCACACACATCTCACACGTACACTACACGCATATACAAAGAGAGGCACTCTCACACACCATTTATTTCACAATTCCTCTCTTATTTTTTTGTAAAATAGTGTAAGCTAGTGTAAACTCTGATATAACGGGGAGTGGCGCCGTATGCTGAAATACAGGTCCTAACCTAGTTCGGCAGCGGATGCTATTATATTTCTATGAATAATTGTTAACTACTAGCTAATAATTACGATAAAACTTGTTTTTTTTTTGTGGAAATAAATATTATTATTATTCTCTTTATTCATTTATATAACATAAAAAATACATTTTTAAATATTAATTTATCAAAAAAAAAAACATTTAAAAATATAAAATTTAGTAGCCCACCGGTATCGGGAACAGGGTCCAAGCTACCGGTGGTCAGGGCTCCAGAGACAGGAACTTCCTGACAATGCGCGCCGTGTCCAGTAGTACTGCCTTCTGAATCAAGCGCTTGATCCAGCCACCTAACGAGAGCATCTTTAGATGTTGATCGAGGCTCTTGGCTATTAAGCCATTGGCAGAAACAACTATCGGCACAATGATCGCTGAGTCCATCCCACATGTCGACAACCTCGCGAGCCAAGTCGATATACTTAATTTGTTTATCTTTCTCGGCCTTCACGAGGTTCCCGTCATGCGGAACCGTAACGTCAACGATCATTGCGCGCCGCTCCAATCGATCCACCACCACTATATCAGGCTTGTTTGCTATAACAGTCCTGTCAGTGATGATGGATCGATCCCAGTACAATGTGACATTGCCATCTTCGAGAACTGGGTCGGGCACATACCTGTAGTACGGTACTTCAGATTCTACGAGGCCGTATCTCAGAGCACGTTGCTGATGGATAATCCTGGCCACGAGGTTATGCCTATGCAAGTACTCCTCGTTAGCAAGACGAAAACAACCAGAGATAATGTGTCTAATTGATTCTTCCGGTAGGTGACACGCCCGACGTATGTCAACCAATAAATCTTCTACCACCATCTATCTTTCACAATAAATCTTCGATAATTCCTCGTCATGATAACTTCGTTCATAATTGCACAGACAAAACCTTCGGTTTCCCCAAATAGGTCACCGAATCGCAGCCAGGATACGGACGCTAAAAAGTCTACATCAGGCCCATGTAGGGCCCGGAAAAAACGTCCGTGTAGCTCCTTACTCTGCCATACCTCCTCGCGATCCTTCGTCTCAAGTACTACAGGTTTGCGCCAGTTTTCTTTACCTAAGGAGAGCGGAGTGAGGTCCTTGTCCACAGTGACCACATCTCGGTGCATTCCCACGTCAGCTTTAAGGAAATAATCCCTGATGCTGTATATCTCGCGGTTGTGGAGAGACTTAGCATTAAGAAAGCCTCGTCTTCCACATTTCCGTGGGATATACAGTCTCATCACTGATGATCGCGGGTGATGCATCCGATATGCCGTCAACAATGTACGGACCTTCCTATCCAGGGCGTCGGGTTCCGTTTGAGTCCATTTGAGTATGCCGAAAGAGTACATTAACACCGGCATGACCCAACCATTAAAGGCGCACCTTATTTCCGCCTGACAAAAGACTATTTAAAACTTTATTCAGGCGGCCAAAGAAGCGCTCCTTCAATGATTGCTTCACACCAGCGACATTAATGCCTAACGCTTCCGACATACCCAAATATTTGTATGTCTCAGTTGAAGAAAGGGATCTAAGGTTTATGGAATCTGAGAGTTGAACTCCCGCAGATTCCATAATCTTCCCTCGTTTGACATGCATGACCGCACATTTGTCCACACCGAACTCCATCCTGATGGCGTTACTAAAAGTTTCTGTTACCTTCATCAGTAGCTCCCTCAGTTGCAAATCATTGGGGGCAAACAGTTTCAGATCATCCATGTAAAGAAGGTGAGATATTACCTGACCTCTATTATTATTATTACTAAAATAAAAATAAAATGAAACCTTGTTAAAAACTAAAAAAGAATACTTAAATTTTGGAAGTCGGTGGCTTCCGTTATGTTTTTTTTTTACATTGCCACCGACTTTCAAAATTAAAGCTATTTTACTGTTTTAAGTTTTAAAAGCAAAACCAGTTCTACTATCTTTAAAGAAAAATAAGGTTTTTTTGTGCGATTTTTATTGAGAACCTCATTTTGTATAAAAATAAAAAGATGTAAGCTGCAATTTCGGATGTCGTTGGCAATTTAATGATATAGAAACAAAGCCACCGGCTTCCGAAATTGAAGTTTATGATTGGTAAATTAATTCTTTAAATATTTTATTCTTTAATATTACAATTTTACAATAACTTTTTCAGTTCACTTTTTTATGCAGTCGGCGGGGTTATTACCTATGAAACAGCAATCAGCAATATTTGCGCACTGATCGTGCGGTCACCGCGCGATTAATCGCTTAACGTAAAAAAAAACCGTATTATGTATAAACCGATTAACTTTGCTCTTAAAAACCATACTAAATACGAAACCACCAAACGAAAAATGCATATTTTAGTTAACTGATTGCTCCACAGAGGCAGCACTATCGCCAGATTGCTATTTGACATGACGTATTTTGAATTGACGTTTATATTGCTAAATTATCGCGAATTGACGTTTATATTGCTAAATTATCGCGATCGCTCGGCTTCTGCAAGATTCGTAATCCCAGTGCGGGTTTTTTTTAATATTTCTTTTTACTTACCAAAGCAATTAAATCCTTATTCTTAATCATGTTTTCAAAAACCACTTTTCCGAAATTCAAATGTGCCGGTAGTTTAACATCGTCGTTTCCATATACATAAAATTTGTTTTTGTACATTTTTGTTAAACAATTATGAAGGTACCGCTGTCAAAACTATAACCTGTTAAAAATATTAAAAAAAAAGTAATTCTATAAGTCAATTTAAATGTTTCAGGGAATTGTTATAAACGGTGATTTTATTAAATCCCAAATCATTTTAATCCGTACTGATATTATAAATGCGAAAGTATCTCTGTCTGTCTCTTCTTCACGCCTAAACCACTGAACCGATTTGAATGTTTGGTACAGATATAGTCTGGGACCCGAGAAAGGACATAGGGTAGTTTTCATTCCGGAAATCCCCCGGGAACGGGAACTATTGATCCACGCGGACGAAGTCGCGGGCTAAAGCTAGTAATATATAATTAATCATGTCGTGATGGCCTAGTGGTTAAGGCGCCTGCTTCTTATACACTCGTACCTTCTCTGTATAAGAAGAGGCCTTTGACCTGCAGTGGGACAGTAATAGGCTAACTAGCTTTTGCCTGCGACTTCGTCCGCGTGGAATAATAATTTCCGTTCTCGGGGAATTTCCGGGATGAAAACTATACTATGTCCTTTTTCGGGTCCCGGACTATATCTGTACCAAATTTCATTCAAATCGGTTCAGTGGTTTAGGCGTGAAGAAGAGACAGACAGACAGAAAGACAGACAGACAGACAGACAGACAGAGTTACTTTCGCATTTATAATATTAGTATGGAGTATGGATATTTATTAAGTATGGATTCTAAGGTGACTGACTGACATATTGATCTATCAACTCACAGCCTAAACCACTGGACGGATCGGGCTGGGCATGCAGGTAGATGTTGTGACGTAGGCATCCGCTAAGAAAGGTGTTTTGGAAATTTCAACCCTATAAGGGTAAATTGGGGATAAAAGTTCCCAAATTCACGCCAGCGAAGCCGCGAGCGAAAGCTAGTTATTGTATTTTTTTTTTGGGGAGTGTGAAATCATCAAATGACTGCTCCCGTCCTGGGTGCGGCGGGAGGGCGTGTCGACTTTTACTGACTAAAACCCACTCATGTTCCTTCGGTTGCCCTTTATGTTCCGGGGTCACGGTAACTATTATAAACATTCCGCAACCCCGGCAGGCGTTGGCCCTTCTCGTGCAGACTTCTCTAGTTATTGTATAATATCTTGGGGCAATTCAAACAAGGCCAACCCAATCCCAAACTAGTTTTAGCTTGTACTATGGTAACCAGACAACTGATATACATACTTATATAAGGTGTTAAAAAATTAACTGCAAGAAAAGTAAGTACTTGTTTAGAATTATAATGAAAAAATATTTGCGGAAAAAAAATTCAAAATAACGCACATAATTATTGAATATGCGCACTGTACCGCAGATTACTGTACGGCGCACGCGCACCGGCGCGCGTCGGCGTCACACGCGTGAGTCGTTCACCCCTGCGATACGATGTGCGACGGTGCGCAAAAAAGTATTTAACTAAATTGTTTTATTTCGGTAAAAACATAAAAGTGCTCCAAAAAAAAATTTTTTTTGTGTGTTTGTTTTTGATGTCGGGTAAAGTGGACGAAGTTCTTGCAGTTAATTTTTTAACACCTTATATAATTAAAAATACACACATATCAATACATAGTATAAAACAAAGCTGCGCCGCTGTATGTTCTTATTAATGCTTAAATCTTTAAAACCACGCAACAGTTTTTGATGCGGTTTCTTTATCATCGAAAGTTTTATATGTATAATACATGCATCATATATGAGTGTCGTGATGGAGTGGAAAAGGCGCCCGCCTCTCATGAAAGAGGTTGTGGGTTCGAATAGGCGAGACGACGAAAAAAAAGTAATTAGTCCGTCATTGAGATTATTAAAAAATTTTGGACACGTATTTTTTTTTCTCGTAAACGAAAAATGACGACGATACAGTGCGTTGAAGTTGTGCGTGACGTCACGATCAGATACAATTTTTGCATACGGTGGCGTCAAAAGCCCCCACTATGCCCCCACTCCAGAACTTTGTTGCTCTTTATCTTTTTTTATTATTTTGATGAAGCAAAAAATACGTGTCCCGTATTTTTGGCTGATCTACAAGACGGACTAAACAGAATGCCATTTTTTTATGTTGTTGTCATCCCTATTCGGGCAAGTACCAATGTGACTTTATCAGTTCATAATACTTTCTAAAGTTTATCTTGGACATCACAGACATCGATGAAGGAAAACATCGTGAGGAAAACTTGTAGTGAAACAAACGGAGGGAGTAAGATATTTAGAATTTAAATAATAAATATGACTTACGTGTCTTATCCAAGTATGTTTGTTGCAGAGCAACCTCTTTTTTGATACTATATTATTTTTGTATCTTTTTTGGAATCAGTTTTAAATTAGAAGAAAGCTTGTCATATTTTGTCTAGTGTTGTCATAGCTACATTTCAGTTTATAATTTCCACTAATTGTTAATATTCGTGTTTTATTCAATAAATATCATACTTCTCTGTTCTCAGGCTTTCAATCATCCGCACCACAAATCATACAGTCCACTCATCGTTTACAATGTTTTTAATCTAATCTATTTATTTATTTTATTTATTTATTTAAACTTCATGCACAAGCGTACAAGGGCGGACTTAATGCCTTAGGCATTCTCTACCAGTCAACCCAGAGTTGATGAGATATAAACATGGCAGGTGCATTATTAATAACAATAAAAGGACACAAACTTACAGAAAAACAAACAAAAAAATAATAATTAAAACACATAATTAAGTGGGTAGTCTTAAAACTAACACAATATAAGTTTAATACATATACACATATAAATACAAATTTATCGAAAAGATATATATACTTTATATATAAATATGTAATATATAAATATATAAGTAATATATAAATATATAATATATAAATATACAATGAAGAAAATGGTGAAAAAACTCTGCTCATTTGTTATGAAAATAGATCCTCAACTTCCGCTTAAATGCATATCGACTAGTGGCCGTCCTGATATCGAGAGGTAAGGCGTTCCAGAGAAGAATGGACTGAATCATATTCAGTCCATTCTTCAAAGGAAGAATGAACTATATCAGAAGTATGAGAAGGGCAAAGTAAAAGAAGATTGTTAGATGAGCGCAGATTTCTGGCATAAGAAGAACACAAATATTGAATTGAATGAGACATAAGGTAAGAAGGAGGGCTGGGAGAATTGAGTAACGAGAAAAGCGTAGTCAGAGCAAGCAAACTTCTTCTCTGGTGAATGGGCAACCAATTTAGCTCGGACCTATACTTTGAAACATGATCATATTTCCTTAGATTAAAAATGAACCTGATGCTATTATTGAGGACTCTGTCCAACTTATCCAGCAAAATCGCGTTAAGGTCAAAGTAGCACACGTCACCATAATCAATCAAAGGGAAAATTAAAGTCTGCACAAGCATTGTCTTCGTCTTAGTGGGAAGAAAGTTCTTTAGACGATACAAGGAACGCAAAACCCAATTAGCTCCCTGATTGGCACTGGAAACCTGCTTTTGCCAACTCAGTGACGAGTCAAGATGCAAACCGAGATCCTTCACATTTTGACTAAACGGAATGACAGTCCCATTGAACAGAATTGGAGGAAGAGAGTTAACCGTCAATCTACCCAACATACGCGAGCTTCCTATTATATCATTCAATATATTCATTTTATTATTATATCATTTTATTTTTCGGCGCTGGCCGGACCCAACATGCTGCTGCGTCCAGCAATACCCACGACGCAGCTGTATGTTTCAAGACTACATCATTCCACGAAGGTTGAGGAGATCGTGGAATATTACGAGTGAAGACCAGCTGGACGTTGAGAGTTGTGCAGTTGGAGTCGCGCCATAACACAAATTTTAAGTCGTTCGTGGTGCGGGTGCCGACTAATCATCTTGAGATCTTCCTCAAAGGAGAGTTCTGGCCGAAGGGTGTCGTGTATCGACGTTTTCGTGGAAGCATGTTACCGTCATCGCAGCGAAACACGACGCCGTCAATTCGTGTGCAATAGTTTAGTTTATAGTTTTTTTTTAATATGTATTAGTTTATTTGTAAGATTATTTGTGTATTTTTTTTATGGGCCTCAGTTGCCTGATAATAAAGGTTTATTATTATTATGGCCTGACATTTTGAGGGGTTTACTGATACCCCAAATCTGTCAGACCAGTTTAGAATTGCATTTAAATCTCAGTTTATATCCTCAACAGCGTCACTTAAATCGTCGATACGTGCTGCAGTATACAACTGAAGGTCATTAGCATAAAGATGATACGAACACCGAAGACAGTGAGTAATAAAGTTAATGAAAATTGAGAATAATAAAGGAGAAAGAATACCGCCTTGTGAGACACCAGCATCCAATTCACGCCAACTAGATGAACTCTCGTCGACGCGTACCGACTGCTGACGTCCCCGAAGATATGAAGAGAACCATTCCAACGCCTCGGAAGAAACCATAAGGTGTGAGAGGATAGATAAAAGGATGTCGTGACTGACGGCATTAAAGGCATTAGAGAAGTCAATTAACACCAACACGGTAACTTTAGTATCGCTCGTAGCTTCTCTAATGTCACCAGTCACTTTGAGGAGAGCAGAGGACGTGCTATGCCCAGGCCTGAACCCAGACTGGAACGAACTCACCAAATTGTTCCGATGAACAAACCCTGAGAACTGCTTGTGTACACAGGCCTCGAGCACTTTGGACAGGAAAGGAAGAATGGAATAATGGAATGATTAGGTAGAGAAGGATTACTAATTTTGGGAAGTGGACGGACATAAGCCATACGCCACTGGGAAGGGAATTGTCCGGAATCAAGGGAAAAGTTGACAATATGGGTAATCGGAGGGAGAAGGTAGTCTAAAATTAAGGTGATCATGTGGCGACTAACCCCATCACAACCACAGCTTTAGAATTGATCTAACCACTATAACTATTATAAACCAGTTTGCAAAAAGGTATAAAAAACAAAGTATCTATGTCCTTCTGTTATCACGTTACAACAAATACTGAATTTCTATTGATACACAATCTATTCCAAAGCTAAATAAATAAAAAAATATGAAGTAGGTAGATAAAGTGGTTAAGAATTACAAACAGCAAATATTAAATCATACTTCCATACTAATGTTATAAATGCGACAGTAACTCTGTCTGTCTGTCTGTCTCTTCTTCACGCCTACACCACTGAACCGATTTGAATGAAATTTGGTACAGATATTTGGGACCCGAGAAAGGACATAGGGTAGTTTTCATCCCGGAAATCCCCCGGGAACGGGAACTATTACTCCACGCGGACGAAGTCGCGGGCAAAAGCTAGTTAATAATAACTGAGTAAATAAACCGAGACACGCAGTGTTACTTTATTTATTATTGCTTTTAATTTTTGTTTAATCAATCAATCAATCATTTATTTGCGTAATATAGGTTTACAGAAGATGTTTAACAAATTTATAGTTTCACCATATTCAGCTTATGTTAGCTTGCAATAGTTATTTGTTATACATGAGTGCAAAGTTGCTTTTTAACCGCAGGCTCAATTTTGATGACCGAGCAAGCGAAGGATTCTAAATTGAACCACGAGCACAGCGAGTGGTTCAAAAATTAGAATCCTGAGCGTAGCGCAGGAATCAAAAGAGCACAAGGTGAAAAATCTTTGCACTCTAGTGCAACACGTAACTTTTCATCCCCCCCACCTCGGAAATGACTTAATGCAAAATAAAACATTTACAATCACAAGATACTTTTATTTTACTTTAGGTACATATTTAAGGTAAGTATTACAGAAAAATATTTATATTATGTATAACAAATAATACTTAGGTAGGTACTTATACTTAAGAAAAATTGAAAGTAACGTTGCTACAGTTACTTATGTTGAGTGTAATATTTTTGTTGGGCATTTTAATATTGGTGGCGTTAAATAAATTTCTTCGTCGCTGGAATCAGTCATTTTGGTTTTTTTACTTGTTTTCAAGTTTCATTTAAAATAATACGACGTCAAAACAAAATGGCGCGCGTAAAGCAAATTAAAAAGAAAAGTACACCAAGGATGTTCAGAGACTGAGTTTTTACCAAATTAAAAAAAGTTGTATGATAAATTCGGCACCATGGAGATGGAAGTAAATAGGTTAAATGATGTTTTGAAGTCACATACCTAGTGCACGCGATGTTCTAAATTCAAATTTACTTTAACCTCTAGAGGTTAAAAATTGCTTTTGCGCTCAGATATTGAATAGCAAAAATACCATTTCCGAGGTGGTGGGATGAGAATTTATTTACAGTGTACATAGTGGTAATTATAATGGTCGTCTTCAATAAAATAAATAATAATAATTAAAAGAGTACATTGCTATAGTCAATCCATTACAAATAGTCAAATTCAATAAGTAGTCATAATATCTAAATAAAGTCAAATTTAATAATATTAAAATTAATTTGATTATATTTATAATTTTGGACCATTATTAATTAATTAATTTGTTATTAACAATAATTGCATTACAATTTATCATCAAAGTACTCCTTAACTGAATAATAAGCCTTATCTATAAGGAAAGATTTAAGTTTCTTTTTAAATAAATTGGCATTACTTGAACTACGTATATATAACTGAGGGTAGTTTTTTAAATATCTTTGGGCCCAAGCAAACAAAGCTTTTTGAAAGAAGAGCGGTTTAACAAAATGGAAAGCATAATTTATCTGCGTGACGCTTTCTCGTACGATACTCAAACAGATCCAGATTGGAAAGAACAAATAATGCTGACTCATAAATGTAGATGCTGGGCAGTGTCAATATTTTTAATCTCATGAAGTGAGGCTTACTCATTCTGTTTGAGTTAACTTACATATACCTAGCTCTTATGCATCTTTTTTGTGCCCAGAACGCACGATCCAAATCAGTGCAGTTGCCCCAGAAAATAACACCGAATCGAAGAGTAGCTGATACATAACCATGGTAAGCAGTTATTGAGGTTGTAATATCAACGATTTTACTGAGACGACGTAAAGCAAAAGAGTAACTTTTTAGTTTATTACCTACGTGCTCAATTTGTTTCTTCCATGTCATTTTGTTATCTATGTATAATCCTAAAAACGTTGTTGACTCTACTACTTCTATTATGCGGTCATCATAGTCAATGTTCAAATCTTGTATCGCTTGCCTTTGTTTAAAGTTAATAGCTTTAGTTTTACTAATATTTATTTTTAAATTATTACTTATTGTCAAATTTATATTATTAAGAATGTCATTTTTGTCATGTGAGTCAAAAAGAATGGTACTGTCGTCAGCAAAGAGAGTCATAGGATTATCGGTTACGGTTGGAATGTCATTAATGTATACATATAAGGAAAAGGAACGGCCCTAATACGCTACCTTGTGGTGCGCCATATTTGACTTTTCTCTGGTTAGATTTATATACAGTCATATTTTTAGTATTTAGGGCAAACTTTTGATATTTCAGTTTGTTGTAGTCTGTTAGTCAGATAGGACAACATGTGTTTTTCTGCGCTGTGTGCGTCTATGTGTGCCAAATAAATATTTTTTTTCTTCTTTCTCTTTCTTTCTTTCTAACACCACGGTCGGTAACGCCACCTGGTGTCTAGGCGTACTAGTAATGGTTGCGCCACTAGCGTTAGATTCGGTCGCCGGCAATAACTTGCCGTTGCCGCGGGAGCAGCCTCTGACGACGGTACAAATTACACGGAGCAAAACCAGTAGTGGTAAAATCAACCGAATGTATGGGCCAGAGTACCATGTGAAAAACTGTTGAAGATTAAACTTCAATAACATGAAAAACATTCGAAATAAAACGTAAGTATCACAAGATATGCAGGGCGAGACTGAATGGGAAGTCGTCGCCTCCTTCTGTGAAGCAGACTCACGCCCCGGACAGGGACCCAGGCGTAGACGTCGAGAGTCGCAAAACGACTATAAGCCGGTTCATTAAAGAAAGGAATCATAAATGGCGGCTTGTGCTTGCGTTGACAGATAGTACAGTCTGCAAATAAAATTTAAAATTGACGTTTTTTTTTTCAAATCCAAAATATTATTAAGAATTTTTATTGTTTTCATCGGAAACAGTGCCTACTTTTACCACAATAACAAACAGGTAACAACGGAAAAATAACAGAAAACTATAACAAGAAATTCGTAAAAAGGAGCACTGAGCGCGTTAAGGCAGCGTGGAAGAAATCAAGACAATTTTTTTTATGTTGCTGGTACGCGCGCGAGTGAGTATAGACGGCACTAGTGTGCGAGCGAGAGAACACGATAAGCGCCGCCATTTTAGATTCCTTTCTTTAATGAACCAGGTTATACCAGCCACCATAGGCGCGGGTCTGCGGTCGGCGAGTGATGGGTACCATAGGCCCACGTCGACGGCGCGTTAGGCCCAGCGCACACCGCTGGAGGCGCAGCGGAGCGCATTTGAAGACAACAATTTAATATTAACCTTAACTACCTCGACATACTGTCAATATAAGAATAAATTCGCACGTGGTGCTCGGGGCGCCCTCAAGCTACTACAAGAACAAGCGCGCGACTGAATATTGACCGTATGTCAAGGTACTTAATGTTTATATTAAATTGTTGTCTTCAAATGCGTTCCGCTGCGGCTTCAGCGGTGTGCGCTGGGTCCTAGTGTTCCACGCGCGCCTCAAAGAACAGTCAGCACGAGAAGGAGCCCTCTAGGGCCAATGCCTGCCCGGGTTGCGGAATACAATAGTTACCGTGGCCCCGGAAGATAAAGAGCAACCGAAGGAACATGAGTGGAAAAAGGTAAACACTATAACTATATCACTTTCATCAACTATAACTATGTAAACACTCTATAACTATAATAATATTATCACTGTTTATCAGTTTGTTTACGCACTACACACACAGTCACGAACATTCACCTGTTTTTGCTCAAAATGTATTACCCTACTGGAATTTTGAACTTTATTCAGTCGCACACACTAGATGGCGCTATTTATAATTTAGTGCGAAAAGCTTTGATTATGTATTACTAGAAAACACATTATATTAGTTTTATTAGACAAACAAATAACTTTTTTTTTTTTCAGCAAGAAATTATTTATTAAACAAAATACACAATATTTAAAATAACATTAAATAAATAAAACTAGAATTAAAATAAAGAATTAAAATAAAATGGCATCAAAAAACTCCTCCGCATCGCTGTCAACCGGTAAAGTGCCCAAGAGGCTGGCAGCATTGCCACGTTGGATGGCAATACTAAGCCTCTGACCAAGATAAAAGCCAGCCTTTGGGTCACGAGAAGAGTCAACTAGTCTTTTTGACAGGTCTTTAAAAATAAGGTGGGCACTCGGACCCCATGGCCCAAGGGTTTCAACCCCAAACGGCTCGAAAATATAGTTTCCAGTAAGGTTACTATACTTTCGCCGCTTGAGGTTTTCCGCAGCCGAGGCGGCAGCACCGGCACAGCACGCCGTACTAGGAAGGTGGGATGGCGCAAGAGTATCGACACACGTAGCGTCCCACACTAAAGGCCTACCCATCTTCCATGGGAATAAAGACATACCGTCCGGTCTCTTGCCATCGTCGCGTGCCAAACCATTGGGTTCTAATACAGCTGGAACGCCGACGGCAACAAGAGCACGTCGAATGATGTCATTAATATTCGCATGTCGTGCTATACGGCCCGCGCTCCGGCTGCACGACAAGCCATGGTGTCCGAGGCTGTTGACAACTTCCCCACAGTGACAACGATGCGGAGAACAACAGGACGCCCCTAAGCGAAGTGAGGCAGCGAGGCGAAAAGTCGTGTCGTCGAACAAAGTGCCAATGTTCGACGACGGTAGTGCCTGAAGCCAAAGACCCGATTCCCACCTGCCCACAGCTAGTAGGCGCGCTCGCTCCGCAGAAGTAGCAGACGTGGAAAGTAATTGATTTTGAACTACTCTGCAAAGCAGCTCATCAAATAACTAAATATAAAAAGAAAAATAAGATACAAGAATAAAATTACTATTTAATACTTTTTTTAGCTTAACAACATTCAGTTTGTAAAAAAAACTAATATGTAGGCATGTGGTAGGTCCGAAATCGTATCCGAAAATATCGGATTATCCGTACTAATATTATAAATGCGAAAGTAGCTCTGTCTGTTTGTCACTTCTTCACGTCTAAACCACTGGACCGATTTGAATGAAATTTGGTACAGATATAGTCTGGGACCCGAGAAAGGACAAGGGATAGTTTTCATCCCGGAAATCCCTCGGGAACGGGAACTATTACTCCACGCGGACGCGCGGATATATTCAAGAGACGAGTGCATAGGCATCTTTTGGGTGAGCTCGCTCCATCGTAGGCCCCGTCTATGCTCTCGGGCTAGTCTGGGACCAAGAGCAAGCCCATATATGTAATAAAAAAATAAAAATAAAAATAAGTCGCGGCCAAAAGCTAGTCTCGAAATAATTATACAGGGTGAATACATGGTAATTAGTGAACGATACTTAAACACGCGTTTAAACCTTTGAGCACACGTAATTTGAGACACAATAGAAAGACAATAGCATAGCAGTCCGACAGCCGGTTGTCGCTTGGTCGTTGAAAGGTTATATAAATAAATAAATATACTGGGACAACTCACACACGGTCATCTGATCCCAAGTTAAGCTCTGCTTAGAGCTTGTGTTATGGTAACCAGACAACTGATATACATACTTATATAATTTATAAATACATACATATTATAGATAAATTACACCCAGACACATAACAAACAATAAAGCTCATCACACAAAGTTTGTTCTGGGTGGGATTCGAACCCACGACCTCCGGCTTAGCAGTCAGGGCTACTAACCACTACACCAACAGGCCCGTCAAAAATAAAAATAAATAACTTGGGACAAGTTATACACAGCGATCTGATACCAAAGTAAGCAGAGCTTGTACTATGGTAACCAGACTACTGATGTACATTATTGTGTACATAATTCTCTAGCGACCCGTCCCAGCTACGAACGGGTGTTTCAAAACTTAAAAAAACCCTGCCGGGGTTGCGGAATGTTTATAATAGTTACCGTGACCCTGGAACATAAAGGGCAACCGAAGGAACATGAGTGGGTTTTAGTCAGTAAAAGTCTGACACGCCCTTCCGCCGCGCTCAGGACGGGAGAAGTCATTTGATGATTTCCCATTCCCCAAAAAAAACAGACTACAGATATATACATTATTGTGTACATAATTCGCTAACGACTGTCAAAGTTCTACGAATGACAACCGGGACCAACGGCTTTACGTGCTTTCCGAGGCACGAGATGTCAGTGATGTCTAAGATAAACTTACACACTATATTAGGCACTATATTATGCCTGTACTATACATATATATAAACCTTTCTCTTGATTCACTTTATCTATTAAAAAACCGCATTCAAATATACAGCGTACTAGCTTCTGCCCGCGGCTTCGCTCGCGTTAGAAAGAGACAAAAAGTAGCCTATGTTACTCTCCATCCCTTCAACTATCTCCACTTAAAAAATCATGTCAATCCGTCGCTCCGTTTTGCCGTGAAAGAAAGACAAACATACAGGCAGACAGACAGACTTTCCCATTTATAATATTAGTATGGATGTATAGACAGCGTGGAGCGACTTTGTTTTATACTATGAATTGCTACCGCTATTTTTTGGGACAATCCCACCACACTGTTCCCAACCACTGCAACTCCTGAAAGCCAGAATCAACAGTGGAGTCCGCCAGAAAAGCGCCGAGCAATGAAGCTCGACGAGTCCCGGAGAAACGATTCAACTGTCTTAGATCCCGCATCGAAATTAATCAGAAAAGAACAGCGGAGGAGTAAGAAAAATATATTTTCCACTTCCCTCCATAACAAGCAGGAGACAGAACAGAACTAGGCCGATGGGCACAAAGGGGCGATTACAAATTAAATCCATATAACCCAAATGCATATAACCCGGATGTATTCAAGAGACGAGTGCATAGGCATCTTTTGGGTGAGCTCGCTCCATCGTAGGCCCCGTCTATGCCCTCGGGCTAGTCTGGGACCAAGAGCAAGCCCATATGTAATAAAAAAAAAGTGAGCCGTCACGGGACGCCTGGCAGATGTGAAACATCGACATCCACACATCGAAACCACGGAAACGATACCCATGACCGAAATTTTGAAAAATTTTAGCCGCCATCTTGGATTCTGAAATGGACCTCATTTTCGGCATCAGTGTCCCCGAAAACCACGGAAACGATACCCATGACCGAAATTTTGAAAAATGTTAGCCGCCATTTTTCAAAATTTGATTGGAATCTAAAATGGACCTCATTTTCGGCATTAGTGCCCCCGAAAACTACAAAACGTGAGGCCAAATCGCATATATATAAAAAAAAGTAATATGATTGAAAAGAAACAAAACAGTAGCGTGGCGAGCGTCGCCACGGCATGCATCGTCACGCCAGAAATTTGTTTTACGTGCGGCTATAGATGTTTAACATAAAAAAAAATTACCGAAATGATTTCTCCACCCATATCATATCCGCATTCAGATCCGAAATTTCAACATCTAGACATCCCTAATTACAATATCTACCCATCTATTCAGTACCTATACCTCATCCCTCATCAAGTATTGATTGTGACCTGCGCAGTAAAGGGACCTTCTTTCTAGAATAATTTATTTTCGCGACTCCATTGTGGGTGCTACCGGCGATTCAGATGGACGATTCCTTGAAGACGCTCCTTAAACCGTTATGAGCAGGTTAGTGATGAAATTATCCATAAGAACAGTTTCAAGCTGGTATATTTTTCTATATGTATATTTATGGACGGTTCCACAATTCGCGTTTCGTAAAACTTGACTTACGTACATGGGTTTATTCTGAAATATTCGCTCGAATCTGTAGTGGTGAGCAGTGATCGCAATGCGGGTGCAATTCGAGAATTTATTACACAAATGACGATTTTTTTAAGTTTTTTTTTATACTGATATTTCCGGGGTTTAGGTAAATTTATTCTGGTAATTGTGGTTCCCACGCCTAATTATTTTAATTGCGTGAAAAAAACAACTTATAATCCACAAGAATCATTCAAAATTGTAATACTATGAAAATTTTAATAAACATCAGATTCCGTTCAGTGGTCGTGAATACGGCTCGCCTTCGCAAGAAAAGGACGATGACTAGATTAAGAAATCAATAAAAAAATGAAATTAAACAATAGTTACAAAACACTTTTTTTTATTGCCTACATTGATTGGCTATTTTTACAATTCTTAATCCATATTTTAATTTTTTTTTACTTTTTTAGCTGGATTTTCTATAAAAGCGTGTTTTTTTATCGACTGCAAAAAGGAAAGGGCTTCTCAATTCCGTAGGTGTTTTTATTTATGTATGTACCCGATTACGCTGAGAGTTATGATCATAATTTATATTAAAAAAAAAAAACTTTTTATTTCGGACTAGCAGCATCCTTAGGCGGTTAGTACAATAAAAACTTACATCTATGTTAGTAAAAAAAAAACAATCAATTTCGTACATAAAAATACTTATTATATTGAAGACCTGATTATATTTATTTTAGCGTCAACCTGTAACTGGCCTAGATTTAGTAAAGTAAAAAAAAACTAAACTAGAACAACTTTCAAAAACTAAAAACAAAAAATGTTATAATTTTTTAATTGTTTAACTATGATTTATTTCTCCGACAATAAATCAGTAACAGATTATGACGCGTGGGCGGGCAACAAGCGACGCCATCTTGTTTCTCCATTGGTCTATTTCCACACATAGATAAGAATAGACTTAGGGTGAATTTCTATTAACACAAAGGGGAACAAAAATAGCTATAAATCATTAGACGCCGCCCCTATAACAACGCATGCAAAACTTTTTAAAAGAGGTGGTAGACTAGCTTTAACCTTCGAACACACGTGATTCGAGACAATAGAAAGACAATAGCTGCGCGACAGCCGGCTGTCACACTGACACGCGAAAAAGGCCGTCGAACCACAAGTACCCTTACTTGTTCGTCCGTCTATCACCCTTAATATATATTTTTGATACCTATAGGTTTTGACTTTGCCCGTTTGAAAGTCAAGGTCAAGGTCAGAGTCAAGATCTAAGTCAAATTCAGGTTTAAAGGTAAAAGTCGAGTAGCTGTAGTTTCTAACCTATAATTTACCTGCCTTTATACCTATTTTTTTAAAGCTAACATTTGATTCTAACTTTACTTTGACGGGCCTGTTGGTCTAGTGGTTAGTGACCCTGACTGCTAAGCCGCAGGCCGTGGGTTCGATTCCCACCCAGGACAAACTTTGTGTGATGAGCATGATTATTTGTTCTGTGTCTGGGTGTAATTTATCTATAATATGTATGTATTTATCCATACTAATATTATAAATGGGAAAGTGTGTCTGTCTGTCTGTCTGTTTGTCTTTCTTTCACGGCAAAACGGGGCGACGAATTGACGTGATTTTTTAAGTGGAGATAGTTGAAGGGATGGAGAGTAACATAGGCTACTTTTTGTCTCTTTCTAACGCGAGCGAAGCCGCGGGCAGAAGCTAGTAAATTATATAAGTATGTTTATCAGTTGTCTGGTTACCATAGTACAAACTCTGCTTAGTTTGGGATCAGACAGCCGTGTGTAAATTGTCCAAGGATATTTATTATTATATTTATTATTTGCGTGAAAGTCACACAATATTAGGTGAACTTAGGCCAAGTAATTTAACAGTGATTCTATACTAGTGGGAGTTTCAGGAATCAATGTATAACTGTATTTTCTCGGAACAATAAATTATTCTTATTCTTATACTAAAAAACAACTAGTGATCGAAATATGCTGACATAAAAATGATTCTTGTAAAATAAAATTATTATTTACAATCACAGGCGGTTTTAAAGTACGCGTACGACCACAATACGCGTTATTGCTCGTCCATCTATCATCCCTATAAAATATTATTGTTGGAACATTTCAGATGGAAGGGGGACCGTTGATCCCCGTCTAAGGATCCCTCCTGTTCGTCACAGTTGCCCAATGTCATTGATGATTCACGACGCATAATGGCGACGGCCGTTCTTGACGAGTACGCGACGACGCCGGAACGAGTCGTGAGATGTAAATATAAAGGTCTGTGTTTTAATTATTCACTTTATAACTATGGCTAAGAAGTCCAAACCCTAGGTTTATCAACGAGCAATGAAGCGCAGTACAGGTGTAAAACTAACAGATCGAGTTCAAAACACCATACTGCGCTGCAAAACAGGGATAGCTGATGTGGCTCAAAAGGCTCAACTAAATTGGACTAGGCAGGATATGTCTGCCGCATGCCGGACAAACTGTGGGCTCAAGTAGCGCAGAGCTGGAGCCTTGAGATGGGGAGACGGTCGCTGCAGACCACGAAGGAGATGGCGTAACGAACTGGATGGATATTTATCTGACTGAAGAAGCGAAGGATCGCGAACGATGGAAGGGCTGGAGAGAGGCCTTTGCTGAAGCGTGGAACACAAAGGGCAAAAAATATAGTTGGCCTGTTGGTCTAATGGTTAATAGTGACCTAGGCCCGTATTAATAGACGTCACTCAATTCTGAGACGCTCTCAAGTTTATTGCTGTCCTTATTTTTTCCTTTAGAATGACAAGGACAGCAAGAGACTTGAGAGCGTCTCGGAGTTGAGTGACGTCTATTAATACGGACCCTAGACAGTTAAGCCTGAGGTCGTGGGTATGATTCTCGCCCGGGACAAATCTTGTGTAGTGAGTGAGCATGTTCTGTGTGTGACAGTTATTTATCTGTACATACCTGGTTTTGCCTGGTTGCCATAGAACTGCCAATTTTGGAATCAGATGACGGTTTGTGAGTTGTCCTAAGATATTTACAATTTTAAAATCTGTTTATCCGCACTTCCGTACTAATATTATAAATGTGAAAGTAACTCTGCCTGTCTGTCTCTTCTTCACGTCTAAACCACTTATTATTAACCGATTTGAATGAAATTTGGTACAGATATAGTCTGGGACCCGGGAAAGGACATTTGACGGGCCTGTTGGTCTAGTGGTCAGTGACCCTGACTGCTAAGCCAGAGGTCGTGGGTTCGATTCCCACCCAGGATAAACTTTGTGTGATGAGCATAATTGTTTGTTCTGTGTCTGGGTGTTATTTATCGAATTGGGTTAGCCTGTAATGGTAAATGTTTATAGATAATAAATAAATAAATAAATAAATAATATGTATGTATTTAAAAAATATATAAGTATGTATATCAGTTGTCTGATTACCATAACACAAGCTCTGCTTAGCTTGGGATCAGATGGCCGTGTGTAAGATGTCCCAGGATATTTATTATTTATTATTATTTATAGGATAGTTTTCATCCAGGAAATCCTCCGGGAACGGGAACTATTACTCCACGCGGACGAAGTCACGGGCAAAAGCTAATTTATTAAGAAACTAATTTTGACCTTGACACTTTACTGATATTTTGTCTATAAACAAAATCTCTGAGTAGCATTTATCGACAATACCGTTCTTATAAAGTATTTTTTTGATATTTCAGGTCCCTGACTGGCCATGGGGTGTAAGTGACCCTACCACCGCCTCCAGGGTCAAAGCCAACCTCACCTGCACGTGGTACACCCTGCTGATTCACTGACGAGGCTCTGACGGACCAGGTCTCTTCACAAAGAGGAGACCTTCGCAGTCATACTGCATATATTTATGTTATAAATCTACATTATATAAAAGATAAAATGTTCCATTATATCTTACTCTAAGGGTTAGCACTTAAGATAGGATAAGTTTATATTCTTATAAAAAAACGATTCACGTTCAACATTTATTTTAATATTCAAAATATTAGGGTTACTTAATTATAAGGTAGGATAGGAGGTTGTTGTTTTATTTGATACCTTTCTATTTTTAAACTTTGACTTTGTAAGCTGAAGTCATGGTCGAGGTCAGAGTCAAGGTCAAGGACAAAGTCGAAGTCAAGATCAAGTTAAAAGTCAAGATAAAAGTAAACAAGCACCTATTCACAAGGAGTAACAGACAGCTCTCTATGGGTATCATGACATGGGATTCAAAGACACTTGCGCGCGGCCGTTTGGGCGAATGGACACATGCGCGAATGGACGTTTGCGCCCATAGACATTTCCGCGAATGGACACTTGCGCGACTAGACGTTTCCGCGCCAAACCACTTGCGCGAAGCCCTTTGCGCGACGGACACTTGCGCGCCAGACAGTTCCGCGACAGACGTTTGCGCCCAAACACTTCCGCGACTAGACACTTGCGCGAACTTTTTATTCAAAGGACATTGGGCAAATTTAAAAATATTATGTAAGGGGTACCAATATTTTTAACCGACTTCTAAAAAAAGGAGGAGGTTCTCAATTCGGATGTTTGTATGTTTTTTTTTATTTTTTTTATGTTTGTTCGCGCATATCTCCGTCGTTTGCCAACCGATTTGAACAATTCTTTTTTTGTTTGAAAGGGTAGACTTCTCAAATGGTCCCATTGTCATCAGGTCTAGGATCTGATGATGGTATCATGCCGAAATCGAGGGAACTCCTCAATTTTTATAGAAAATCGTACATTTTTTTTAAAGTTACTCGGTCATTCTCCGACTCGGCGTTATTTGCCTAATTACCGTAACCATTTTTATTTTTCACTGATTTACCTTAAACTCATTAAAATATGAAACTAGTAAAAAATACGGATTCAATAATAAATGAGGCATGTTTTAATTACTGGTAGTTTTCTAGTTATTGAGACTTAAAAAAATTATGAGTACGGTAATTAGAAAAGTTTAATATCTTATGCCACGGTAATTAGAAAACACTGTCAATTTTAAGTAAAATGTGATATAATATAATAAAAATAACACACATTAATAATTTGTAATACATCTATTTATATAAAATGAATCCCTATTTCCCTTTATCATCTTTGGACCGATTTCACTAATTCTTTGTTGTGTTTGTTATTGTTTGGAGAAGGTTCTTATGAAAAAAAAATTGAAAATTAAAAGGGTACTTTAGAGTAGTGTAGGTTAGAGTAGAGTAGGGTAGAGTGGGATATAGTAGGGTAGGCTAGAGCAGGCTAGAGTGGGATATAGTAGGGTAGGCTAGAGTAGGCTAGAGTATGGTATAGTAGGAGTGAAGCCGCGGGTTCGTTTTCGCGTTATTTTCATACAGATTATTTACATTTTTAAATATTGATATATAAACAAACAAAAACATGTAAGAATATAAAAAACAGTAGCCCAACGGCATCGGGTACAGGGTCCCAGCTACCGGTGATCAGGGCTTCAGAGAGAAGAACTTCCTAACGATGCGAGCCGTGTCCAAAAGCTTCTGAATGAAGCCCTAGATCCAGCCATCTGACGAGAGCCTCCTTATGTGTTGGTCGAGACTCTCGGCTATTAAACCATTGGTAGAAACAACTATCGGCACATGACCGTAGAGACCACATTCAACTTGTCAACGATACTTAATTTTTATTATCTTTCTCGGTCTTCACAAGGTTCTTGTCACGCGGGACCGTTACGTCAACGAGCATTACGCGCCGCTCCAATCGATCCACCACCACTATATCAGGCTTGTTTGCTACAACAGTCCTTTCAGTGATGATGTATCGACCCCAGTACAATGTGACATTGCCATCTTCAGATTCTACGAGGCCGTATCTCAGAGCAAGTTGCTGATTGATAGTTCTGGCTACTAGGTTGTGCCCATTCAAGTCCTCTTTGTTAGCAAGACGAGAATAATCAGAGATAGTGTGTCGAATCGTTCTCCCGGCAGGTGACACGCCCGACTTAAGTCAACCGTACCATCTTTCACAATAAATTCCCGATAATTCTTCGTCATGATAACCTCATCCATAATTGTACAGACAAAACCTTCGGTTTCCCCAAATAGGTCACCAAATTGTAGCTACTAAACTGACACTAAAAAGTCTACATCGGGCCCATGCAGGGCCCGGAAAAACCGCCCGTGTAGCGCCTTACTCTGCCATACTTCCTCACGATCCTTTGCCACAAGCACTACAAGTTTGCGCCAGTTCTCTTTAGTTAAGGAGAGCGGAGTGAGGTTCTTGAAAACAGTGACCACATCTCGGATTCTCGGTGCTGACGTAAGGAACCACGTCAGCTTTAAGGAAATATTCCCGGAGATACAACCTCTGGGTCTCGCGGTTGAGGAGAGACTTAGCATTAAGGAAGCCTCGTCCTCCACATATCCGCGGGATTATATATATATATATCCCGCGGATATGCCTCATCAACTCATCACTGATGATCGCGGGTGATGCTCAAGCGCGCTTTGCATGTAGATTGACTTCTGTACCCATCTATTTTGAGGCTATAGTTAGTAAATAAGAATTAATTTTTCATACAACGGTAATTATAAACATACGGTAATTAGTATACGGTAATTAGAAAACGATAGATTTTCTTAAAAATTTCGGAAACCAACAAAATATGCAAATACTAGCTTATTACAACGTACGGAGGCCAAAGTACTGCCTCGATTTACATGATCAACTTGGGTCTAACTTAAAAAATCAAATTTATATAATGTGAAACGGTAATTAGAAAAGTTTGTAACCAAGGTTACGGTAATTATATACAAGAGCGCTTTATTAGCGGTACACTAATGTTAGAGACGTGCAACTACTGATGTTTCGCGGTACACAAGGAGGAGACGAGACGCGTTCGGAAGTGGTGTGCCAAATACTGTTTTTTAGGGGTGTGCACTCGAGAACAGAATATGTCACGGTAATTATAACTTTCCATCGGACATCCGATAATTTAACGATAATTATTTATAGACTGGTTCTAGTGAGTCAATATTTTACTATGCGATACACGTTGTTTAACACCATTTAAAATGTTGAATAGATCAAAGTAAACCTGTAAGTCATAAAAATTACAAGTAAGTTTTAACATTAAGACAGTGTGCGGACACGTTACGGTAATTAGAGAACAGAGGTTTTTGAACTTAGATTAAATTAATTTAGTCTTAAATACTTTAAACAGAAGCCTGTGTTTTTGTTTATGGCTAGATAGGGATGCTATCTAACATATAAAAAATATTGGATGATTGAATATGATAAAAGTACGGATTATTCAAGCCCGGACACGTAAAATTTGCTTATCGGAGAATGGCCGTACTCTAAAACGTAGTTGGGACTCTAACTAAAAAGTTAAAAATAAAAAACTTTTTCCAAAAAAAAAAATAACCGACTTCAAAAACTAAAAGCTCAAAAATAACTATTTCGGAAGTCGGTGGCAAGGCAACACAATTCGACCGCCAGAAGAGAAGCCACCGACTTCCGAAATAGTTATTTTTGAGCTTTTAGTTTTTGAAGTCGGTTATTTTTTTTTTTGGAAAAAGTTTTTTTATTTACTTTTGGTTTACATGGCGTCCACATATCTGCCGAGGGTGGTAAGTCGTTTTCAAAAGCAAGATGGCGGCCATAATATTTTTCACAAAATACGTCATGGGTGTCGATTTCATGGTTTTTTGGGGTGCCAAGGTCAATAATGAGGTCGATTTGAGAATCCAAGATGGCGGCCGTGACCTTTATCATATGAGTCATGGCTGTCGTTTTCATGGTTTTTTGGGGTGCTAAGGTCAAAAATGGGGTCGATTTGACAATCCAAGATGGCGGTGGTGACCTTTCTCACAATATGCGTCATGGGTGTCGTTTTCATGGTTTTTTGGGGTGCTAAGGTCAAAAATGAGGTCAATTTGAGAACCCAAGATGGCGGTCGTGACCTTTCTCATAATATGCGTCATGGGTGTCGTTTTCATGGTTTTTTGGGGTGCTAAGGTCAAAAATGGGGTCGATTTGACAATCCAAGATGGCGGTCGTGTCCTTTCTCACAATATGCGTCATGGGTGTCGTTTTCATGGTTTTTGGGGTGCGAAGGTCAATAATGAGGTCAATTTGAGAATCCAAGATGGCGGTGGTGACCTTTCTCACAATATGCGTCATGGGTGTCGTTTTCATGGTTTTTTGGGGTGCTAAGGTCAAAAATGAGGTCAATTTGAGAATCCAAGATGGCGGTCGTGACCTTTCTCATAATATGCGTCATGGGTGTCGTTTTCATGGTTTTTTGGGATGCTAAGGTCAAAAATGGGGTCGATTTGACAATCCAAGATGGCGGTGGTGACCTTTCTCACAATATGCGTCATGGGTGTCGTTTTCATGGTTTTTTGGGGTGCTAAGGTCAAAATGAGGTCGATTTGACAATCCAAGATGGCGGTGGTGACCTTTCTCATAATATGCGTCATGGGTGTCGTTTTCATGGTTTTTTTGGGTTCTAAGGTCAAAAATGAGGTCAATTTGAGAATCCAAGATGGCGGTCGTGACCTTTCTCATAATATGCGTCATGGGTGTCGTTTTCATGGTTTTTTGGGGTGCTAAGGTCAAAAATGGGGTCGATTTGACAATTCAAGATGGCGGTCGTGTCCTTTCTCACAATATGCGTCATGGGTGTCGTTTTCATGGTTTTTTGGGGTGCGAAGGTCAATAATGAGGTCAATTTGAGAATCCAAGATGGCGGTGGTGACCTTTCTCACAATATGCGTCATGGGTGTCGTTTTCATGGTTTTTTGGGGTGCGAAGGTCAATAATGAGGTCAATTTGAGAATCCAAGATGGCGGTGGTGACCTTTCTCACAATATGCGTCATGGGTGTCGTTTTCATGATTTTTTGGGGTGCTAAGGTCAAAAATGAGGTCGATTTGACAATCCAAGATGGCGGTGGTGACCTTCTCACAATATGCGTCATGGGTGTCGTTTTCATGGTTTTTTGGGGTGCTAAGGTCAAAAATGAGGTCAATTTGACAATCCAAGATAGCGGCCGTGACCTTTATTATCATATGCGTCATGGGTGTCGTTTTCATGGTTTTTTGGGGTGCTAAGGTCAAAAATGAGGTCAATTTGACAATCCAAGATAGCGGCCGTGACCTTTATTATCATATGCGTCATGGGTGTCGTTTTCATGGTTTTTTGGGGTGTTAAGGTCAATAATGGGGTCAATTTGATAATCCAAGATGGCGGCCGTGACCTTTCTCATAATATGCGTCATGGGTGTCGTTTTCATGGTTTTTTGGGGTGCTAAGGTCAAAAATGGGGTCGATTTGACAATTCAAGATGGCGGTCTGACGTGACATGACGCATATTATTAGAAACGTCACGACCGCCATCTTGGATTCTCAAATTGACCTCATTTTTTACTTTAGCACCCCAAAAAACCATGAAAACGACACCTATGACGCATATTGTGAGAAAGGTCACCACCGCCATCTTGGATTCTCAAATTGACCTTATTTTTGACCTTAGCACCCCAAAAAACCATGAAAACGACACCCATGACGCATATTATGAGAAAGGTCACGACCGCCATCTTGGATTCTTAAATTGACCTCATTTTTTACCTTAGCACCCCAAAAAACCATGAAAACGACACCCATGACGCATATTATGAGAATGGTCACGACCGCCATCTTGGATTGTCAAATCGACCCCATTTTTGACCTTAGCACCCCAAAAAATCATGAAAACGACACCCATGACGCATATTGTGAGAAAGGACACGACCGCCATCTTGAATTGTGAAATCGACCCCATTTTTGACCTTAGCACCCCAAAAAACTATGAAAACGACACCCATGACGCATATTGTGAGAAAGGTCACGGCCGCCATCTTTGATTCTCAAATCGACCTCATTTTTGACCTTAGCACCCCAAAAAACCATGAAAACGACACCCATGACGCATATTATGACAAAGGTCACGACCGCCATCTTGGATTGTCAAATTGACCTCATTTTTGACCTTAGCACCCCAAAAAACCATGAAAACGACACCCATGACGCATATTATGAGAAAGGTCACGACCGCCATCTTGGATTCTTAAATTGACCTCATTTTTGACCTTAGCACCCCAAAAAACCATGAAAACGACACCCATGACGCATATTGTGAGAAAGGTCACCACCGCCATCTTGGATTGTCAAATCGACCCCATTTTGACCTTAGCACCCCAAAAAACCATGAAAACGACACCCATGACGCATATTGTGAGAAAGGTCACCACCGCCATCTTGGATTGTCAAATCGACCCCATTTTTGACCTTAGCATCCCAAAAAACCATGAAAACGACACCCATGACGCATATTATGAGAAAGGTCACGACCGCCATCTTGGATTCTCAAATTGACCTCATTTTTGACCTTAGCACCCCAAAAAACCATGACAACGACACCCATGACGCATATTGTGAGAAAGGTCACCACCGCCATCTTGGATTCTCAAATTGACCTCATTATTGACCTTCGCACCCCAAAAAACCATGAAAACGACACCCATGACGCATATTGTGAGAAAGGACACGACCGCCATCTTGAATTGTCAAATCGACCCCATTTTTGACCTTAGCACCCCAAAAAACCATGAAAACGACACCCATGACGCATATTGTGAGAAAGGACACGACCGCCATCTTGGATTGTCAAATCGACCCCATTTTTGACCTTAGCACCCCAAAAAACCATGAAAACGACACCCATGACGCATATTATGAGAAAGGTCACGACCGCCATCTTGGATTCTCAAATCGACCTCATTTTTGACCTTAGCACCCCAAAAAACCATGAAAACGACACCCATGACGCATATTATGACAAAGGTCACGACCGCCATCTTGGATTGTCAAATTGACCTCATTTTTGACCTTAGCACCCCAAAAAACCATGAAAACGACACCCATGACGCATATTATGAGAAAGGTCACGACCGCCATCTTGGATTCTTAAATTGACCTCATTTTTGACCTTAGCACCCCAAAAAACCATGAAAACGACACCCATGACGCATATTGTGAGAAAGGTCACCACCGCCATCTTGGATTGTCAAATCGACCCCATTTTGACCTTAGCACCCCAAAAAACCATGAAAACGACACCCATGACGCATATTGTGAGAAAGGTCACCACCGCCATCTTGGATTGTCAAATCGACCCCATTTTTGACCTTAGCATCCCAAAAAACCATGAAAACGACACCCATGACGCATATTATGAGAAAGGTCACGACCGCCATCTTGGATTCTCAAATTGACCTCATTTTTGACCTTAGCACCCCAAAAAACCATGAAAACGACACCCATAACGCATATTGTGAGAAAGGTCACCACCGCCATCTTGGATTCTCAAATTGACCTCATTATTGACCTTCGCACCCCAAAAAACCATGAAAACGACACCCATGACGCATATTGTGAGAAAGGACACGACCGCCATCTTGAATTGTCAAATCGACCCCATTTTTGACCTTAGCACCCCAAAAAACCATGAAAACGACACCCATGACGCATATTGTGAGAAAGGACACGACCGCCATCTTGGATTGTCAAATCGACCCCATTTTTGATCTTAGCACCCAAGAAAAACATGAAATCGACACCCATGACGCATATTATGAGAAAGGTCACGACCGCCATCTTGGATTCTCAAATTGACCTCATTTTTGACCTTAGCACCCCAAAAAACCATGAAAACGACACCCATGACGCATATTGTGAGAAAGGTCACCACCGCCATCTTGGATTGTCAAATCGACCCCATTTTTGACCTTAGCACCCCAAAAAACCATGAAAACGACAGCCATGACTCATATGATAAAGGTCACGGCCGCCATCTTGGATTCTCAAATCGACCTCATTATTGACCTTGGCACCCCAAAAAACCATGAAATCGACACCCATGACGTATTTTGTGAAAAATATTATGGCCGCCATCTTGCTTTTGAAAACGACTTACCACCCTCGGCAGATATGTGGACGCCATGTAAACCAAAAGTAAATAAAAAAATATTGGTACCCCTTACATAATATTTTTAAATTTGCCCAATGTCCTTTGAATAAAAAGTTCGCGCAAGTGTCTAGTCGCGGAAGTGTTTGGGCGCAAACGTCTGTCGCGGAACTGTCTGGCGCGCAAGTGTCCGTCGCGCAAAGGGCTTCGCGCAAGTGGTTTGGCGCGGAAACGTCTAGTCGCGCAAGTGTCCATTCGCGGAAATGTCTATGGGCGCAAACGTCCATTCGCGCATGTGTCCATTCGCCCAAACGGCCGCGCGCAAGTGTCTTTAGCGCAAATGTCTTTCGCGCAAGTGTACCAGATCCCTCTCTATGCAGAGGTTGCTTAGAGGCAAAAGGAGTGTAAGGCCCGAGTCACACCGGAACGGCAGTGGCCGGCAGCGGCGTCCCGCGGCGCCGCGCCGCGAGGGCGTGCACACTGAACACACTGAACAAAGTGCTCGCCGCGTCGCTGCCGGCCGCTGCCATTCCGGTGTGAGGCTTAAAACTCACGGAGCGGTTTTCACCCGCGTCCGCCGCGGTTGCGGGCCCGCAGCTTCTGTAGAGTGCAGATATACGTGTAAAAAGTTAAAGCACATTTCACGACGTCGATAATCGCTCCGTGAGTTCTTAGCCTGACTCGGGCCTAAGGATCGGTTGTTTAAAGGTCATAGCTCATTACGGCCACCCGGCAGCCACTCTGCACCGCCTCGCCTCCTGTGGCCTCACTATATACCTTTAAGCAACTAGGTACGCGAGGCGCGCGGCCGCTCGCGGCGCCGCGGGCGGCCTCGCGACCTTTTCAATCTGTTCAAGCGATACTGGTCTTTTAAGTATGTAGTTAAAGTTTAAAATTATTTCACACTGAAAGTGCTCGCCGCGTCGCTGCCGGCCGCGATCATTCCGGTGTGACTCGGCCCTAACAGTGTGGCCGAACAACGGGCAGAACTACTCCAACACCCTGGGTTACTCCAGAAATCTTTGGCAGACTGTAAAGTCTGCTACGATTCTGGGAAAGTGTGGGATGGTTGGAATAGGCGACAAGTCACTCACGCACAATGGCCCAATTATAAGGCTAAGTGCGGACAAGCCCAGCGAAAATTTTTTACGAAATGCTGGTCATTTTGAGAGAGGTCTAGCAACACTTGAACACAAGGAGCTTCTAGATGGTTCGACCGCTGTTGCGCATGCGTCGATCGATAAATTAGGGAGCAAAGGGGAAGCCTGTCTGGACTTTTAGTACTATCATCTACCAAATTTAGTACCACAGGACAAAATTCAAAACTGTCAACTCATTTAATAAAATACACTACAGTATATTTTGTAACATAGCTGTATGTACTTACAATTTCTTATGGAATCAGTCAAAATTTCAGGACAAATTCGCTTTTGATTTTCGCTAAACGCATACATATTTTTGCTCTTGGTTGTACTTTAGCGCAATGCTTCAATGACTGTAGCGACATCTGTTGGTGAACCTACAAACTTTAATATCAAAATGGCGGTCCATATCATCCCCTCTCGCTTGCACCTTTAAGACAGGACTAATAAGTGAGTGAAACAGCACGATACACGTTTCTTTGTCCAGGGCAGTTATTTTCGTCCTGTTTAAAAAATTGAGCTAAATTGACCTTTATTTGTTTGTGAAAATATCCTTGGCTGTAACCAGTTTGGCAATCAGTAAGTGGAGAGAAGTATAGCGTACTCTTTCTAACTTACGGGATGTTGTATAAGATCGAAGGAGATTAATGTTTGACGGGCTTGTTGGTCTAGTGGTTAGTGACCCTGACTGCTAAGCCGCAGGTCGTGGGTTCGATTCCCACCCAGGACAAACTTTGTGTGATGAGCACGAATGTTTGTTCTGTGTCTGGGTGTGGTTTATCTATATTATATATGTATTTAAAAATATATATAAGTATGTTTATCAGATGTCTGGTTCCCATAGTACAAGCTCTGCTTAGTTTGGGATCAGATGACCGTGTGTGAGTTGTCCGAGGATATTAGGAATGTATTGTGTAGCAGTGACATTTAATTCCGTAAACAAAAGTGCCCTCTGCCGGTCTCCTTGATGAAACTTACAGCGCCTTCTATATTTTTGTATAGAAGCTAACTTTTATACTGAAAAAAGCTTGTAAACATATGTAATTTGGCACCAGAGGGCGGGCTTGACAAGCCTGTTGCCGACTTAACGGAAAACCCGTTGTATTATTTTTAATGTTTTTTTTGAAGAGTATGTATCCAGTAAGAATCCATACTAATATTATAAATGGAAAAGTGTGTCTGTCTGTCTGTCTGTATGTTTGTCTTTCTTTCACGGCTAAACGGAGCGACGAATTGACGTGATTTTTTAAGTGGAGATAGTTGAAGGGATGGAGAGTAACATAGGCTACTTTCTGTCTCTTTCTAACGCGAGCGAAGCCGTGGGCAGAAGCTAGTGGATTTATAGAATGCTACCCTAAAGGGGTAAAAATAGGGTATAGAAGTATCACCATCCACGCTTCCGAACGCTAGTAATTTATAAAATACCTGTAATAAATAATACATCTTTATAATATAATTCTGCTGTACGTGTGTATGTCATTGATCTCTTCCTAAACGGCTTGACCGATCTAATTGAATTTTTCTGTATGCGTTTGAGTGGCGCCCTGGATGGTTTAGATTCACAAATCAGCCCGGCAGATGGCACTGATTGTTTCAAAAAGCATGTGATCTCGGAAACGGACCTAACGATTTCGCTGAAATTTGATATGCGGGGGTTTTCGGGGACGAGAAAGTGATCTAGCTCAGTCTTATGTCTGGGGAAGCGCATGTTTTCGAGTTTTCTCTTTCGCAATATTTCACGCATATGGGCGCTAATTAGGCTATATTTATTGTAATCTTATATAGCTACCCGTGCGAAGCTGGGACGGGCCGCTAGTTTTTTTATAGAACCCAGACCACAGAACAAACAATCATGCTCATCACACAAAGCTTGTCCTGGGTGGGAATTGAATTTGCGAACCCCGGCTTAGCCCTGCGAGTCCAGTACAATAATGCTTTCAGGATGCTGTTGCGGCTACCGTGGCGCTGTAGCGCTTCAGGTATGTTTGCTGAAGCCCACACGGATGGCTTCAAAGCGGTAATTCGTAAAAAACAGCTTCTCTGTTAAGCCCCGTATTCATAGTAAACATTTTGTTTAGCAACATGGTTGCATAAACATGTTGACGAGTTGCTGTCATCATATTACGGGCAACACTTGTGTTGCGGTGTTGATCACGCCATACTGCAGAGTTGACGCCCGGCGAGCGACAACGTCAGTTGATCAACAGTTGCTAAACAAATGTTTACTATGAATACGGGGCCTTACAGCGTCTGCGCAACGCCAGCAACAGCATTCTGAAAGTCATTGCTGCTAGGTATGACTGCCCTTTCCAAACACATTGGATAGGGGTATTTAATGGAATTTTGTAGGGGTGCAATATAATTGTATAATAATTAGATACTAACACTACTAACATAAATTGTAAGTTATTATTGTTACTAACTCACTAACCAAATATTTGCCTAAAATTAAAGTTTTCTATTCAATTCTATTCTATTAGCAGTCAGGATCTAACTTTTTGACCCATCAAAAAGTAAAGAAAACACATTTTTTTAACAAAAATTTTTTTTTTACTTCATGTGTTGTGAGTAAATTTATTTTTTCGATATTAATTACTTAGAATAACATTACACTCAGGAGGTTGTACTAGCTATGTAAGTTCTAGTTTATAATCCTATCTCTTTATATTTTATTAAAAAAGGGGGGAGAATCACCAAAATTTCAAAGTTTTTTAAGACAACCAGCGGTGTGTCACATCACTTGTTTTCTTACAACCCCTCCTCCCCCCTTTTTTCAAAAAATATATCTTTGCAAAAAAAGTACAAAAAATCGCAAAGATATATCTCATAATAACTGCATCATATTAACCACTAAACATTATGCAGTTACTATACACTCGAGCATTGTCCATTGTCAGTCGATAATAAACTGCATGATTTTGAAAATAGAGTTCAGAATTCAGAAACCGCGGCGGTCACGTTACACACGTGGTCAAGGAACTTTGAACTCTGTTCCATTGTTATAAAGTTCATTCTCGAGTAAATGGAAATGCTTGAGTGATGCGTGTTATTTGTAGGCGCGGATTTAAGTGTAGTTCCATTTGAAAAAATAAAAGAACCACTTCTTTTTTTAATTTACTGCGGGCATTGGTCTTTTTATCCTCTCAGCTTAAATCCGCACCTAATTTATTTATCTATAGCTAAATGCACCCATAGATACATAATACCTAAAAAAAGTGAGCCGTCACGGGACGCCTGGCAGATGTGAAACATCGACATTACATCATCGCCACACAGTACACAAGACTGTGACTGTATATATATACACCATCGTCGCCACGACGCATGCCATGGCGAGACGCGTCGCCACGCTATATGATGGTGTATATAGTATTTTTTTTACATTAACGGCTTTTATCACCCACCGTTGGCTGGTTTAGTAGTTAATAAAAGCTATTTTCATAAATGTTATAAATTTTTTTGGAAGTTTTATAACATTTTGAAAATGGTAACTAAAAGGAGACAATTTTTTTCGGTCCCGCTATTAAACGGTTACGTTTATTAATAATTTTACGCATGAAACAAGTCATCACCTTATTATAACTAACCCACTAAAAATTATATAGAAATCTAACGGGAATAATGAAATAATAGTAAAAAACTATTACGGAAAAATGCATGTTGAGGAGCGTTTTTACATTTATTTCAACGTGAATTTAAATATATTATGTGAAACGAAACGTACCTAATTAACATTCCGTTGTAGATGCTCTGTGGTACAGTTTCAATCAGTTTGACACTGACAGACTACATTATTAAGCTAAGTTCATACGACCGCGCGAAACCGCTCTGTACCACTAACCGCGCGGTACAAGACTAAAGTAAGCAGCAATTATCGTAGACATTACCGCGCGTTCTACGTTCGTTGAAAAGCATTCTTGCATCCTATTTTAAGTGAAAGACTTTCATTTAAAATAGGATGCAAGAAAGCTTTTTTATTGTCTTTGTCATTTTCTGCGACGACTCAGCCTTCGGTATAAAATCCATAAGCAAATTGCCCCCTCCTCAAGCAACATTGACATCCGGACTGGTATGCACATCATCATGCGAACGCTTCAACCACGCGGCGACGCGCGGCTTCTCGCGGTCATGTAAACTTAGCCTAATAGTTTCCAACAGTTTTCTAGATAGTCAGATAAGTGTTTCTTCTGTTCTTTTCGTATTTTTATTCAATAGATGTTAGAAAAATGGCTTCTGGAGATACAGTGCATAATATATAAAGCTGTTGTAACAATTGTACAGCTCGATTTCAACGAAATGTGCAACAACTTTACTTATAAAAGCATTGGCGTCCACAGTAAAAGAATAATCGAAAAAAAATCACACCAAAGCCAGGTTTTTATATCATTTACACCTATATTATTATTGAAAAGTGCACTATTCTAACATAAAATACCTAAGAAACCTATTCACTCATTAAATAATCGCTCTTGTGAGATTTTAGGTCATTATGAGAGTCATGTTTTGAGTGTCGTATTTCCCAGTATTCCGGTTACGTAGAGTTTTGCTAATATTACCACTGTAATCTAGAGATTATAAGGAATAAACTAACGTGCATTTCATTAATAAATGCCATAATTTGTGGTGGGCCTAATCCCCGAACAAAAAAAATTGTCTCCTTTCGGTTCTCAAAACTGATAGCTTTATGTTGAGATCTTCAAGATGTTGCGATGATGATGTTGAAGTCGCCTGAAAATGAAAAACTCTTCTGTATCACCTGGTTAAAATATAGACCATATCTGGACTTGAAATACTAAATGTAGGTCGAGCACAGAAAAAAAGAAAAGCCTTAAAAACCTAAAGACAGTGAAATAATTTTAATTTCGGAAGTCTGCGACTTCTGTGCGGTTTTGGCTTTACATTGCCACCGATTTCCGAAAATTAAGTTATTTTCTGTCTTAATTTTTTGAAGGCAATTTTTTTGTTAAAAAATATCATTTTATATTTTACTTTTTAGGGCTGATTTTACTAATACTATAACTTTTATCTGTGGAATAAATATGACGGTTTGACATATTTTCTATACAAAAACTGTCAAAACGTCAAACATACTCTTCAGATAAAAGTTATCTGGCGATTGAAAAGTCGGCCCTAAGTGAGATTTTTTTCTTGAGATCCTTCTTCTTTGAAGTACATCATAATTTTAACTACATATAAAATACTCGTCTAGAAATTGCGTCATGATCAGCCTGAATAATCCGTACTATCAGTACTAATATTATAAATGCGAAAGTTAGTCTGTTTGTCTGTCTGTCTGTGTCTCTTTCTCACGCCTAAACCACTGAACCGATTTGAATGAAATTTGGTACAGATATAGTCTGGGACACGAGAACGGACATAGGATAGTTTTCATCCCGGAAATCCCGGGAACAGGAACTATAATTACACGGGCAAAAACTAGTGAAAAATACATTGATTTTTACTTCCACCTTGGCTTTGGCATTAACTCCAATTTACACTTCAACATTGACTTTGATTTTCACTTTAACTACGATTTTCACTTTAACTGACTTTAACATTTCAACGGCCAAGCGACAGCAGGCTGTCGGGCTCCTATTGTCTTTCTACTGTGACTCTAAACACGTGTGTCCGAAAGTTTAAAAGCTAAAATACACACCTTCGTCTAAAGTCTGAGGAGGAAGTCTGCTAAGCCGATGCTGCAACAGCGGCTGGAAGACTTTCGCCTTCGACGAAGCGCGACTTCAGCTGCCATCATAAACGAGGAGATGGTAGTCGTCCCACCAGGACCTGTGAACAGGCAGATTATATAAATAAATCAGTATCTTTGGACTATTTACTTACAACCGCACGGCTGATATATCGGAGGAATATGATTATCGGAGGGGTGCCGACTTGCAGTGAATGTGGAAGCACCTTCACTGCAAAAATTGACTATATCAGTCACCTGAGAGCAGACCAGCGATGTTCTCAATAGGAAGATCCAGTCGCTGATGATGTTCATCTCCCAAGCCTCTTTCCAAATAACTTATTTGATCATCATCATCCTACAACGGTTCACTGTAAAGGCGCTTTCTCACAATGTCAATCCGCCAGCCATACTGTGAAGACTCCACCTCGTCTGAAGGGATCTTACCTTACATTTGGTGAATCACCATCCAATCTCCACAATATCACCTCCGACTCTATCAGAATTGAGTAAGGATTAGGCAGATGATGTTTTTTTTTTTTGGTGAGTGGGAGCAGTCATTGGATTATTTCCCATCATCCAATGACTGCTCCCGTTCTGGGTGCGGCGGGAGGGCGTGTCAGACTCTTACAGACTAAAACCCACTCATGTTCCTTTGATTGCCCTTTATGTTCCAGGGTCACGGTAACTATTATAAACATTCCGCAACAGGCAGATAATGGTCTAAACTACAAAAAGCACTAACCTTCATCTTTCTGTAGAACCAAGTGGAACTGCAGATGCGAGCCGGCTCGAAGGACCAACTTCAAAGGTAGGAAATGGCGAAAAGGACCATACGGATGTGGACAGTCTTTTATATAGAGGAGCCTAGCAAACTGCGCAAGTCAAGATCAATACGATGCGATATACTATGCAGTTTGTAAGTTTATATGTGATGCAATAAATGAATGTGCCGTAAGACCATAATGATATGGAGATAAAGTTTGTGATATTTTTTGCGGTATTTGTGTTCTCAAATTTAAACCTTCTAGCACACGTAATTCAAGACACAATAGAAAGCCAATAGCAGTGCGACCGCCGGCTATCGCTTGATCGTTGAATACCTACAGAGTTGAAAGTTTCAATGGACCTTGAAGAAAAACTACTTTAAGTCGTTAAGATGAATCATTTTACTCAAGAAAAGATATTTAAAAAAAAAAAATACAACTGCATTCACAGGCTATAAGCTAAGCTTACCAAAAGCAGGGATTAAAATAGCTGAAATTAAAAAAATTGACACTTGATATCCCGCAATGAAACGCGATTTTATAACTCATCAATGCACGTGCCTTCTTTCCTTGAGAAGAGGCTTTTGCAATGCAATGGGGTATTATTATTAGGCTATATTATTTTTATACCCCATAACTTGTTCGCTGCCTAAAAAACATATATTATGGACCTTCTGCAGTAAGTTGCATTAAGGAACAAGTTCTAGAATATTCCTAAAATGCAGTGCGCAGGTCATATCTTCTCTTCTGTCATTCGTTGGATGACGAATCTACAATGCCGATGCCGTACATTGCAGTTTAGTAGTGCGCAAGTCACAATTGCTGTTTAGTCATTGGTTGAAAGATTTATCTGCGGTGCTGTAGATTGCTTATATATAGTAATACTAGCCTTGCCCGCGGCTTCGCTCGCGTTAGAAAGAGACAAAAAGTAGCCAATGTTACTCTCCATCCCTTCAACTATCTCCACTTAAAAAATCACGTCAATTCGTCGCTCCGTTTTGCCGTGAAAGAAAGACAAACATACAGACACGCAGACACACTTTCCCATTTATAATATTAGTATGGATATACTCGTACTGCAAATGAAAAGAGGAATGTATGAGGTTTGTGACCTGCGCACTGCAATTTAGAGCATTCTCAAATTCTGGTAGTATTGGATTAAGTGTTGCCACTCTAAAAATGTATGGAGTTGCGAGTTGAAAAAAAATCTTTTAAACGCTTTTTTCGTAAAATATTTAGACTTTAATTTTGGTATGGAATAAAGGCAGAATTTGAGTATTCTCGCCTATGTTTCTGATAGTATTTATTGCGCCACCTAGTATCTAAAAACAAAAGTTTTTTGGTTTCTTAGAAACTATTTAGTGCTTAACTTGGCGTCTTTTGAACGCTAGGGAACGCTAATAGAAATATTAAAAAAAAAAACGAATTTGATTGTTTATGCTTACGGTCTAGACATATTATGTGTCTATGTATTAAATATATATGTAAAAAATACACATATTTACAAATAAATCAGTAATATTGATTGATACTTGAATCGTGTATTAAAAACGATATGATTCGTTTGTGTCAGATTCAAAACTTTCGAACACAAAACTGGCAACACCGGCCATAATTTTTCAATCTTGCAACATTCCCAAAAAAAGTTGCATACCCTTTTTACATCAAAATATTGATCTAGACCTGCGCAGTGCAGTCAGAATTATCTAGACTAGAATTCCTTTGTGCACTCAGTGAGTACCTGCCCCCTACGGAGCAAGACGAATGGTTCTTCGAGCCGGTTACAGGGCTTTGGTTCTTCGAGCCGGTGCTAGGGCTCCGGTCCTAGTACCAGCTGTCTTTCAGTGCTATGTGCTCGAGTTAGAAATGATAGTAAGTGTTGCAGTGTTTCTGAAATATTTGTTCTATAAAATTTAGGAGAATTTATAGACAATGGTGCCGATTCTCTTATTCACAAACTAACGTAAATTTGAGTTAAGTGCATCTTTCTCTTTCCATTTAATTAAAAAAGGACAGAAGATACAATATTAGTAAAGTCCTGTCAAATTCACTCCATAGATAATTTAGACGCAATTTAAAAACATGGCGTCTAAATATACGTCAATTTTTATCAGGCGCTGTCTTATTTGACAGGATTAAACTAATATCAATCTTCTGTCCTTTTCTTTAAGAAATGGAAAGAGAAAGATGCCTTTAACTTAAAAGTTAAGTTTGTTAACAAGAGAATCAGCACCAATGTCTTTGTTTCAAAGTGTGATGAGAGGCAGTTATTTTTCTGAATTTAACTCTGAATTAATATTAAAGTTGGCAGTCGCGGCTTCGCTAGCGTAAAAGGTTGATACTTTCCTCCCCTATTTTACCCCCTTTTTTTTTAAGACGGGAAATCATCAAATGACTTCTCCCGCCCTTCGTGTCAAACTTTTACTGACTGAAACACACCCTTTTCCTAAGGTTGCCCTTCATGTTCCGGGGCTAAGGTAACTATTAGAACTATTCCGTTACCCCACCAAATTTTTCTTTAGGGATTGAAATTTTCAAAAAGTATTTTATATTGTATATTTACTTTTAAAGAACATACCCTCCAAGTGTCACGGTTTGGACTGTGTGTTTATTAGCAACAGTCAGTCAGCCATTTTATCATTGTATAATTATCATAACGATGTTATTGTTTCAAAGCATGGAAAGCAGCTGTTTTACACAATTTAGTTTGTGATGTTAATAGAAATAAGTAAAAATAAACCATTTTTTTTTCACGGTGGAAGAGATGCAAAGAAAGGGAGGGTAAACTTTTGTGGGCGTGTATCTGCAATCAATAATACTTTGACGCCATCTTGTGAGAGTGTGGCATTAGTTCCAAGGGTGAAATTTTATCACAGCGAAGGGGAGCGAAAGGCATTTTATCACAGCGGAGCGAGCAAACGATGAAGATTTATATTGTTTGTATTAAATTTATATAATATAATTTTATCGGAGGGGTGCTGACTTGCAGTGAATGTGGACGAACCTTCACTACAAAAATTGGCTATATCAGTCACCTGAGAGCAGACCAGCGATGCTTTCAATAGGCAGATCCAAGTCGCTGTGGCCGAAATCGGTCAGGATCATATACAGGGACACTTTTCAATCACCATCCAAATTTTGAAATCGAGGACTTTTAATTAAATTATTTTCATATGTGAAACAATATAATCAAATAATAACAAAAAACAAATAAAAACATTCAAAAGAAAATATCCGAAAGCGGGGTGCAACGTGTGAGGGAGGGGTGGGCGTAGTGCGTGCTTTTGTGTGCGTTGCGTTTCCGAATTTTAAAGGTAAGCGCGTGTGCAGTCAAGTTCAACAACCTAGTTGAATTGTATTTATTCCACACGTTTGGATTTTAGTAGCAGACAATAGTGAAAATCATGTAATTTTTTTTATTTTTTTTTATTTCATTAATTGATAAGGTTATCGATTCTGAACCATTTCTGAAAATTTGGATGGTGGTTGCAAAATGACCCTGTATATATATTAAATTTATTTCTGCAATAAAATAAGGTCGATGAATATTTGGAATAAATTGGCTACTGACGAAACAAGTAACTAGCTTCATTTTCTTTCTGATCAACCGAATATTTGTCATCCATGACCTGTAAATGGTCGAAGTGAAATAAATACTTTGATTTAGTTTTTGATCTTGTTTGCCAGTCAATAAAATACCAAAGTACCAACTGACACACCGGTAACGTTATGATAATTTGTCTAATATGATTCTTAATTCCTTCCAGGACACAGATTACCGAGCGTACAGCACTCCTCTTCAGCTGAGCACGATGTCGCTGGTCCTTGAAGACAGTAGGTTACACTCCTGGTGCCATCAGCTCTGCCCATCTTATCATTCAGCACCGCAAGGTTAGTTTCCGCATTCTTTCGCAAAGCAACGGATTTTTATTGGAGACTTGTTTTCACCCTTGGTTTCAATTCAATCCACGTGGATGTCAAACTTCCATTCACTATTTTACCCCTAAGGGGTCAGAGTCCAAGAATCCTTTATTGTGGCTACTACTACTTAAGTACTCTTCACACTTATTTTATTTTTTTTATTAAAAAGAACACAGCCTCCAAATTTCTTGTCTTTATTGATTGTTAGAGGTTTGGGCTGTGAGTTGTTTTTTTTTTTTTGGGACAATCCCACCACACTATTCCCAACCACTGCAACTCCTGAAAGCCAGAATCAACAGTGGAGTCCGCCAGAAAAGCGCCGAGCAATGAAGCTTGACGAGTCCCGGAGAAACGATTCAACTGTCTTGGATCCCGCAACGAAATTAATCAGAAAAGAACAACGGAGGAGTAAGAAAACGGAGGAGAAGAAGAGTGTGAGTTGATATATCAACCGCCAGTCAATTTAGTCAGTCAGTTTACTTTAAGTTGTGCCTGGTGGTCGTAATCACTACGGTGTCATCCTAGCTTTTTTCCCAATTATATTGTTCTCGATTTATAGCTCAACCAAATTCAGCTAAATATCAGTGCTTTACGTGAAGCTACTGTCTATCCCCAACCCAGTTTTTGGGAGACGCGATATCCCTTGGTTAGACTGGTCAGACTTTCTGGCACTGGTACAATACACCTTATTCACAACAACAATTTTATTCTTACTTCTGACTTTCCAGGTGTGTAAAGCGTGAAGAACATTCATCAACACTGCCCTACATGACTCATCCCCAATCGGGTGTAAGCGGCCCCACCACCACCTTCGGGGCCGAAGCCAACCTCACCTGCACGTGGTGCACCCTGCTGACTCACTGACGAGGCTCTGACGTTTTCCCGAATTTCCAAATAGGTTGGGTCTCCTCATTAATCTATTGGGAAAATTAGGAAAAATTTAAGCATGGGCGGATCGAAGGACCAATAACAACATGGAAGACGATTTCATTGGTCCTTCGATCATTGATCTTTTAACATCTTGGATCCGTCTCTGCTCTGCAATTCGAGGTCAACCATCTATTAAACTAAACGAATAAAGATATTGATAAAATTAGTATAATAGTTCCTGTTGCTTTATGTTCTTCAAATTGTCACATCATAATATCTTAGTAAGATAAGTTAGGTTAGTCGGTGTAAGCCAGGCATTGGGTAAGGCCAGGTTTATTACAAACAAAAATAATGAAAAAAACTAATATTGTTTTATTTAATACTACCGGTCCCCTTTGGATACGCGTGCGTGTGTGTGTGTATGTATGTGTGTGAGTGATTTTGTGACATCACGCTAGGACCGACGGAAGAGAAGCAGTAATGACGGTTTTTGCGTATGAGAAATCCGCTAGATGGCAATAAGTAGGCGTGAGGTCCAACTGCAGCACGATTGGTGAATTTTGACATAACTGTCAATGTCATGTCGTTTTTTCGACAAATCCGCTAGATGGCAATACGTAGGCGTGAGCTCCAACTGCAGCATGATTGGTGAAATTTGACATATCTGTCAATGTCATGGCGATACGCAAAAACCCTCATTGAAGACATACCATAACACGGGTAAAACTGTGAGAAACAGCTAGTCTTGTATAAAAGCTCGTTACGCACAATTGACGTGGCAGTTCTTATACAATGTGTTAATGAAATAATCCAAAACCTCGGACACCCCCATAAATTATAGTATATTTGAAAATGTTGTTGTCGCGCTACTTCTTACAGACTCGTAGCTCTATCGCCGCGCCGCTGTCAACGAACACGGGAGCACTATCGTTTACATCGCGTTGGACAGTAGTGTACAGCGTCGTTAAAAAATATTAGAGGCGGCACGACAAATCATAGGTATATAATAATGGAAAAATATAACCTATAATAAAAATTATTGTATTCGATTTTACTGCCGATTCTAAACAAACTAGTTTCAGGTTTTGGGTTATTTCATTAGCACATTGTATGTATTAATGATCCTCAAAAACTGGTGATGTTCCAAAGACGTGTGTTTGTGTACTGATCCGCTTCCGTGGATCATAGCTCATAGTTATGTAGCATATGACACTCGCAAATATTTCTATTGACTTTCTATTGATGAACAAGATTCAGTAGAACCAGAAACCCTTACAGCCTCAAACAGGCAGACTAAATTTATAAAAACTATATTTTCGGCTTCGGTATCGGTTGCACACCATGTATTAAGATTTCGTTCTAAGAAATGGGTAAATGTATTAATATTAAGAACTGAATAAGGACAGGGACATCATTCACATCCCATACATTCATGATCCAAATTTGAAAATGTCAAAGAAAAAAAAATGATGTTCTGCTAGAGCATATTTTTCTAAACATTTTTATTTTGGCACCAAAACTGTGGGACCATTCCCCATGACTTTATAGTTCAAAAATGCACATATTTTTAGTAAAATTCATTGTAAACATTTTTTTTTTCTATGGCCGGCGGCACTTTTAAATTTGGAGTAGATCTAAAATAGTGATGTCCTATATAACATTGACAATAGTTTATTTGAAACAAGAGAAATACTTCAATATACAGGGTGTGTCGTAAATAGTAGTCCACCGTTAAGGATGCTATTAACCAGATAATTTACTACAACTTACTACAGTTTTAGCCATTTTTACTGAAGGGTTCCGGAGATCTTATTTATTTCTTTTTTTTTATAAAACTGCCATATTTTGTTATAAATTTCGTTGTATAAAAAAAAAAAGAATCGTCTTTTATTTTTCTGAATTCTGTTTATAACTGCTGAATACTAGAGCTATCGTGAATAATTGTGTTTTTAGAAAAAAAGCAATTCTTCTCTATTTTTAATCTAATTTTTCACATTATCTGCAAATTCGTAAAAATGGTTAAAATTGTAGTAGGTAAATTATCTGGTTAATCGAATCCTTAACGCTGGACCACTATTTATGCTACACCCTGTATATTACCTTAGGACTACAGGCTCAAAGACTGGAGTCCTAATACCATCTCTAAGGACCAAAGCCCTAGATCCGGCTCGAAGGACCATACGTGTTGCACTTTAGAGGAAGACTCACTGACTGCACAGAGCAAGTACCTTTTTAATAGATTTTATAATAAATAAATGATTTGACTATAAGTATTTTGCAGTTTTGTAATAAGACGGAATATTGTATCTAACACTTTAAATAAAGTGAACTATTGCCAGTATAACCAAAACTATTAATAATTAATTAACTTTTTTTTCGCAAGTGAATTTATCAAAAAACGCCTTAAAAACTACTTGGACGCCGCCATCTACCAATTATCATAGGGACTAGTGAAAGACAAGACGCTTTCAAATAGTTCCGTTATGTGAACCTAGATGGCGTTGTTTACAATAACTTGTAGTTGTGAAAAGTGACATCTATACTCGGAATTTTAATTCGATTCCAGATTTGACAATTTCAGTGTTGCAACGTTATGACAAGTACTAAATAGTGACGTTGCGAAATTATTCGATATGGAAATGGAATATTTCCAGATCGATTCTTCTCGTTTATAATTTTACTTTCGTAAACTAAGTATATCAGGAAATTAAATATTTCTGAACCGAGAATTTAGTTTTGACGATTAATTAACGATCTGAGACTTTTCTTTTATAATTGTGTGTGAATTAAATAAGAAAATGTGATCATGAAGGAACATGACAAATAAAACAGATAGATGTATTATGGTAATAATTTATTTTATAAATTGTCGCCGTCATCGCTATCGCTATCGCTGTCACTTTCTGTAACATTTATTATAAATGTGTCTGTGATATTGCCAATTAACATATCTAGCCTACTCATTTTTTCCTCTTCTTTGACAACATGGGATACGCATTTAAACCATTCGGTAGCCGTTTCAATAATGATGGCACACACACTGATTGTTTATCGATTTTTGTGTTCATCACTACACTATTATATGTGGTATCATTATTCCACAAAATGACAGTAGCTAATGTCAAATCTGGAATCGAATTAAAATTCCGAGTATAGTTTGACTTTTTTTTATTACTATGCACTTAATAAACATACAAACCTTCCTCTTGACGTACGCTATCTTATATATATAAAATTCTCGTGTCACAATGTTAGTTACTTTACTCCTCCGAAACGGCTTTACCAAATTCTATAATGCATAATAAGTAGGTCTGAGAATCGGCTACTATGTATTTTTTTCTTTTTTTTAACGCGGGTAAAACCGCGGGGGCAGCTTTGATCTTTTTGATATTAAAAAATCTTAAACTTGACACTTGTCAATGCCAATGGTGCCGATTCCTTTCATTAAAAACCAACTTTTATGTTTATTACATCTTTTTCTTTCCATTTCATAAAGAAAAGGACAGAAGATATAATATTAGTTTAATCCAGTCAAATTAAGCTACTCTACAGATAATTGACACGCGATTTTGACAGGACTAAACTAATAAATATGTACTTATCTTCTGTCCTTTTCATAATAAAATGAAAAGAGAAAGATGCACTTAAATTTGGTTTAGTTTGTGAATAAGAGAATCAGCACCAATATGAATAAAAAAAAAAGACGGTTTGCACTCCGGGAGTGCCGGCAGAAGTGAAAACTTGATTATAGCTGTCTACTATCCATCCGTCCTACGCTTTTTCGATCAGGTCACGTGTCCTGACGCGAGTTTAAGATTTTATACCCATTACAGAAAAAGTGCTCAACGCCGCTAAAGAAGTTTTCACTTCAAAAACACATTTGCTCATTTATTTACGAGTGTGCCTTTGGCTCGCCTGCCCCAAGCCATTAGCAGGACCACTATATCTCTCTCTCTCTATCTACAGCAAGCTTATATTAAGCTGTTTCGCCAAGATTTTCCAACACTATTACTCCACGGGTTAAAATATAAACAAAGGACATTGCCATGCGTCCATACATTGTTTGCCTAAGAACCGATAGGGATGTGTTTTTCATTTTTGGTTCTAAATAATATATGTTTTCGATTGAAACTAAATTAAAACTACGGACACTTGAGACTTCTAAAAGCCATCAAAATACTTAAATAACAACATCATGTCACATCAAAAGTATCATCTATATTTTCGACCAATATATTTGCAGCGGCAGAAGTCTTTTCAAGACACTTATTGATGTTCCCTTTCTCTTTTACATGGAGCCAGAAGCTGATCCGCAATTTACACAAAATATAGGATAATTTTGGGAATCCATGTTAAATCTGCAATGTCCGTTTAATCTCTTGACACCCACCGCCATGCCAGGTCGTCGTTCTTAGTAGGTCCGTACATCAGTCAATCACAGCCGGAGGTCGCTATTTCAAGAGGAAATCACAGTCCGTAGTTTAAGCGAAGTGGGTAGATAAAATCGGAAAGGAATAATAATAAAATGCAAACAACCAGATTACACAGAACCTGGTCAAATGTTGGCATCTGTCAATTCAATTGACGAAAAACAATAGACTAATATGTTGATCTTTTTTAGGGTTCCGTACCTCAAAAGGTAAAAACGGAACCCTTATAGGATCACTTTGTTGTCCGTCTGTCCGTCCGTCCGTCCGTCTGTCAAGACCCTTTTTCTCAGAAACGCGTCGAGATATTAAGCTGAAATTAATATCACATACTCAGGTCTGCTATCACTCAAAGCCGTGAAAAAATCAAGTTTTTAAATCAACGCAATAAAAAGATACGGCGGTTTATGTTGCATATTTGGACATTTGCAAGGAAATCAAAACCTATAGGGTACTTCCCATTGACCTAGAATCATGAAATTTGGCAAAAAGCAAGGTCATGTAGCACAAGTAAAGGGAAAACTCCGAAAACCGTAAATTTGTAGTTAGTTCACACCAGGCGTCGGTCTGTCCGTCTGTCTGTCAAGAACCTTTTTCTCAGAAACGCGTCGAGATATCAAATTGAAATTAATATCACATACTCAGGTCTGCTATCTCTCACAGCAGTGAAAAAATCAAGTTTCTAAATCAAAGCAATAAAAAGATACGGCGGTTTATATTACATATTTAGATATTTTCAAGAGAATCAAAACTCAAAACCTATAGGGTACTTCCCATTGACATAGAATCATGAAATTTCGCAAAAGGCAAGTTCATGTAGCACAAGTAAAGGGAAAACTCTGAAAACCGTAAATTTGTAGTTAGTTGACATCAGGCGTCCGTCTGTCCGTCTGTCTGTCAAGAATCTTTTTCTCAGGAACGCGTCGAGATATCAAGCTGAAATTAATATCACACACTCAAGTCTGTTATCTCTCAAAACAGTGAAAAAATCAAGTTTCTAAATCAACGCAATAAAAAGATACGGCGGTTTATATTGCATATTTAGACATTTTCAAGGGAATCAAAACTCAAAACCTATAGGGTACTTCCCATTGACCTAAAATCGTGAAATTTGGCAAGAAGCAAGGTCATGTAGCACAAGTAAAGGGAAAACTCCGAAAACCGAAAATTTGTAGTTAGTTCACATCAGGCGTCCGTCTGTCCGTCTGTCCGTCTGTCTGTCAAGAACCTGTTTCTCAGGAACGCGTCGAGATATCAAACTGAAATTAATATTACATACTCAAGTCTGCTATCTCCCTAAGCAGTGAAAACTTCAAGTTTCTAAATCAACGCAATAAAAAGATACGGCGGTTTATATTGCTTATTTAGACATTTTCAAGGGAATTAAAACTCAAAACCTATAGGGTACTTCCCATTGACTAAGGCCCGTATTAATAGACGTCACTCAACTCCGAGACGCTCTCAAGTCTCTTGCTGTCTCTGTCATTCTAAAGGGAAAAAAACAGGACAGCAATAAACTTGAGAGCGTCTCAGAATTGAGTGACGTCTATTAATACGGGCCCTAGAATCGTGAAATTTGGCAAGAAGCAAGGTCATGTAGCACAAGTAAAGAGAAAACTCCGAAAACCGTAAATTTGTAGTTATTTCACTAAAAAACAAATTAACGGAACCCTCGTTGCGCGAGTAGAACTCGCACTTGACCGGTTTTTTTCTAAACAAATGGCTTGTTTATTTGACACAGGGCTTTCAATCGCTTTAATGCCCATTTCACACGAGGGCAGAACAGTGGGCAGAACAGTACTGCTACTGTGTGAACGCACAAAACAGTACTGTTCTGTGCCAGCTTCTTAAAACGATGACTCGTAAATATTATATGTTTCCCACAACCAAACTATATGACGAATGTAAAGTTTTAATCGTGAGGCAACTCTTTATCCTCCTACCTTTCTACAGAAAACCTTCTCATATATGGCTATTAAGCTGTACACATGCAATGGATTACTGTTACTTACCAATTTTTACATATATAACACCTAATATACACACACTGACAATCACAAACATGCACACAACACACATACACACACATGCACGCACTCATGACTCGAGAGTTTATATGAATATAATAATTCAAATCGACACTGTTCTCACTTGTTAAATCTTATTATATAATCAATTTAGTTTAAACCAATGGCTGAACCCTGTCTCTTAAGATACAGGCTAGACCTAGTTTAAGGGATAGAGTCCAATAATGTAATTCTACATAATTATACAATATAATTCTAAACTGTTTAGTGTAAGCCTTTATGTATAGGTGCACTGTTCCATGTTTTTATGAAATAAATACTTATTATTATTATAACTGTTCTGCCTCACTGTTCTGCCCTCGTGTGAAATGGGCATTTTATATTCGTATTAAAACCTTATTCATAGATCAAGCGCTGAGAATATTGAGTTTTTCAATTTCGGTGTACATACTTATTTTAATACTTGGCTGCATGAGCTACGATACCTTAGTCTACTACTAACTTCAAATTAAATCAAAATATCTGACACCGGAGATTGAAACGAAATTGAGTTACTTTTTATAATGTTTCTGAAATTAACACCTGTCCATTGTATTGTAATAGTCGTAAAGTACTTTATAAAAAAAAAAACTACTATGACTATGACTATGACTATGACTACGACTACGACTACGACTACGACTACGACTACGACTACGACTACGACTACGACTACGACTACGACTACGACTACGACTACGACTACGACTACGACTACGACTACGACTACGACTACGACTACGACTACGACTACGACTACGACTACGACTACGACTACGACTACGACTACGACTACGACTACGACTACGACTACGACTATGACTATGACTACGACTACGACTACGACTACGTCTACGACCACGACCATGACCACGACCACGACCACGACCACGACCACGACTACGACTACGACTACGACTACGACTACGACTACGACTACGACTACGACTACGTAGACACGATAAAAATCTCACACACACTGATACAAGGTACAATTTTCCCGAAAATTGTACCTTGTATCAGTGTGTGTGAGATTTTTATCGCGCGTTCAATTGTTATCCGTCCTACGCTTTTTCGATCAGGGTCACGTGTCCTGACGCGAGTTTAAGATTTTATACCCATTACAGAAAAAGTGCTCAACGCCGCTAAAGAAGTTTTCACTTCAAAAAAAAACTACTATGACTATGACTACGACTACGACTACGACTACGACTACGACTACGACTACGACTACGACTACGACTACGACTACGACTACGACTACGACTACGACTACGACTACGACTACGACTACGACTACGACTACGACTACGACTACGACTACGACTACGACTACGACTACGACTACGACTACGACTACGACTACGACTACGACTACGACTACGACTACGACTACGACTACGACCACGACCACGACCACGACCACGACCACGACCACGACCACGACCACGACCACGACCACGACCACGACCACGACCACGACTACGACTACGACTACGACTACGACTACGACTACGACTACGACTACGACTACGACTACGACTACGACTACGACTACGACTACGACTACGACTACGACTACGACTACGACTACGACTACGACTACGACTACGACTACGACTACGACTATGACTACGACTACGACTACGACTACGTCTACGACCACGACCATGACCACGACCACGACCACGACCACGACTACGACTACGACTACGACTACGACTACGACTACGTAGACACGATAAAAATCTCACACACACTGATACAAGGTACAATTTTCCCGAAAATTGTACCTTGTATCAGTGTGTGTGAGATTTTTATCGCGCGTTCAATTGTTATCCTTCCTACGCTTTTTCGATCAGGGTCACGTGTCCTGACGCGAGTTTAAGATTTTATACCCATTACAGAAAAAGTGCTCAACGCCGCTAAAGAAGTTTTCACTTCAATAAAATTGATTCTCATCTCAATCCATACTAATATTATAAATGGAAAAGTGTGTCTGTCTGTCTGTCTGTCTGTCTGTTTGTCTTTCTTTCACGGCAAAACGGAGCAAAGGATTGACGTGATTTTTTAAGTGGACATAGTTGAAGGGATGGAGAGTAACATAGGCTACTTTTTGTCTCTTTCTAACGCGAGCGAAGCCGCGGGCAGAAGATAGTCATTCATAACCCTATTTACTGGTCAAGCCACAGTTTCGCACGGGTGTTATAAACTTTAAAAAAAGACGGGTTGCACTCCGGGAGTGCCGGCAGAAGTGAAAACTTGATTATAGCTGTCTACTATCCATCCGTCCTACGCTTTTTCGATCAGGTCACGTGTCCTGACGCGAGTTTAAGATTTTATACCCATTACAGAAAAAGTGCTCAACGCCGCTAAAGAAGTTTTCACTTCAAAAACACATTCGCTCATTTATTTACGAGTGTGCCTTTGGCTCGCCTGCCCCAAGCCATTAGCAGGACCACTATATCTCTCTCTCTCTATCTACAGCAAGCTTATATTAAGCTGTTTCGCCAAGATTTTCCAACACTATTACTCCACGGGTTAAAATATAAACAAAGGACATTGCCATGCGTCCATACATTGTTTGCCTAAGAACCGATAGGGATGAGTTTTTTTATTTTTGGTTCTAAATAATATATGTTTTCGATTGAAACTAAATTAAAACTACGGACACTTGAGACTTCTAAAAGCCATCAAAATACTTAAATAACAACATCATGTCACATCAAAAGTATCATCTATATTTTCGACCAATATATTTGCAGCGGCAGAAGTCTTTCCAAGACACTTATTGATGTTCCCTTTCTCTTTTACATGGAGCCAGAAGCTGATCCGCAATTTACACAAAATATAGGATAATTTTGGGAATCCATGTTAAATCTGCAATGTCCGTTTAATCTCTTGACACCCACCGCCATGCCAGGTCGTCGTTCTTAGTAGGTCCGTACATCAGTCAATCACAGCCGGAGGTCGCTATTTCAAGAGGAAATCACAGTCCGTAGTTTAAGCGAAGTGGGTAGATAAAATCGGAAAGGAATAATAATAAAATGCAAACAACCTGATTACACAGAACTTGGTCAAATGTTGGCATCTGTCAATTCAATTGACGAAAAACAATAGACTAATTTGTTGATCTTTTTTTCTAAACAAATGGCTTGTTCATTTGACACAGCGCTTTCAATCGCTTTAATGCCCATTTCACACGAGGGCAGAACAGTGGGCAGAACAGTACTGCTACTGTGTGAACGCACAAAACAGTACTGTTCTGTGCCAGCTTCTTAAAACGATGACTCGTAAATATTATATGTTTCCCACAACCAAACTATATGACGAATGTAAAGTTTTAACCGTGAGGCAACTCTTTATCCTCCTACCTTTCTACAGAAAACCTTCTCATATATGGCTATTAAGCTGTACACATGCAATGGATTACTGTTACTTACCAATTTTTACATATATAACACCTAATATACACACACTGACAATCACAAACATGCACACAACACACATACACACACATGCACGCACTCATGACTCGAGAGTTTATATGAATATAATAATTCAAATCGACACTGTTCTCACTTGTTAAATCTTATTATATAATCAATTTAGTTTAAACCAATGGCTGAACCCTGTCTCTTAAGATACAGGCTAGACCTAGTTTAAGGGATAGAGTCCAATAATGTAGTTCTACATAATTATACAATATAATTCTAAACTGTTTAGTGTAAGCCTTTATGTATAGGTGCACTGTTCCATGTTTTTATGAAATAAATACTTATTATTATTATAACTGTTCTGCCTCACTGTTCTGCCCTCGTGTGAAATGGGCATTATATATTCGTATTAAAACCTTATTCATAGATCAAGCGCTGAGAATATTGAGTTTTTCAATTTCGGTATACATACTTATTTTAATACTTGGCTGCATGAGCTACGATACCTTAGTCTACTACTAACTTCAAATTAAATCAAAATATCTGACACCGGAGATTGAAACGAAATTGAGTTACTTTTTATAATGTTTCTGAAATTAACACCTGTCCATTGTATTGTAATAGTCGTAAAGTACTTTATAAAAAAAAATGGTTGCCTGTAAAGTCGGTTTTACGGGCGAAGATTTTACGTGACAACGTCTTTTACCGATCATAGTTGAGTGGGAGAGAGACGCAAGGCATTCGGCGGGCCTCTCTCTCGTTCGGTGACTCATCGTAACGTTACCGAGCGTTACACTTTTTCATAAGTGACTCCCAGCCGCAACCTAATTTAAGACGTTGTCACGTCAAAAAACTACTATGACTATGACTATGACTATGACTACGACTACGACTACGACTACGACTACGACTACGACTACGACTACGACTACGACTACGACCACGACCACGACTACGACTACGACTATGACTACGTAGACACGATACAAATCTCACACACACTGATACAAGGTACAATTTTCCCGAAAATTGTACCTTGTATCAGTGTGTGTGAGATTTTTATCGCGCGTTCAATTGTTATCCGTCCTACGCTTTTTCGATCAGGGTCACGTGTCCTGACGCGAGTTTAAGATTTTATACCCATTACAGAAAAAGTGCTCAACGCCGCTAAAGAAGTTTTCACTTCAAAAAACTACTATGACTATGACTATGACTACGACTACGACTACGACTACGACTACGACTACGACTACGACCACAACTACGACTACGACTACGACTACGTAGACACGATAAAAATCTCACACACACTGATACAAGGTACAATTTTCCCGAAAATTGTACCTTGTATCAGTGTGTGTGCGATTTTTATCGCGCGTTCAATTGTTATCCGTCCTACGCTTTTTCGATCAGGGTCACGTGTCCTGACGCGAGTTTAAGATTTTATACCCATTACAGAAAAAGTGCTCAACGCCGCTAAAGAAGTTTTCACTTCAAAAATCTTTTTCTCTACTTATACACGTACTACGACAGTGTGTGTGACACATCCACACCTTGTCTTTAAGCTCACCAATAAACTCTTGCACTTGTTATGTATGGTACCTTAGTTGTAAAGCAGAGACACACAAAAATGTCCTAAGATGAATAATATTATTATTTAATAGCTGAATCCATATCCCCTGAGATACAGGCTCACGCCTAGTTCAGGGGGTTTGGTTAATACTCTGTGCATCTTATAAGCCACCACAGAAAATTATATTTTTGTTTTTTATGGTGTAATTTATATGGTGAGAAATAAACTTTTTTGAAGTGAAAACTTCTTTAGCGGCGTTGAGCACTTTTTCTGTAATGGGTATAAAATCTTAAACTCGCGTCAGGACACGTGACCCTGATCGAAAAAGCGTAGGACGGATAACAATTGAACGCGCGATAAAAATCTCACACACACTGATACAAGGTACAATTTTCGGGAAAATTGTACCTTGTATCAGTGTGTGTGAGATTTGTATCGTGTCTACGTAGTCATAGTCGTAGTCGTAGTCGTGGTCGTGGTCGTAGTCGTAGTCGTAGTCGTAGTCGTAGTCGTAGTCGTAGTCGTAGTCGTAGTCGTAGTCATAGTCATAGTCATAGTCATAGTAGTTTTTTGACGTGACAACGTCTTAAATTAGGTTGCGGCTGGGAGTCACTTATGAAAAAGTGTAACGCTCGGTAACGTTACGATGAGTCACCGAACGAGAGAGAGGCCCGCCGAATGCCTTGCGTCTCTCTCCCACTCAACTATGATCGGTAAAAGACGTTGTCACGTAAAATCTTCGCCCGTAAAACCGACTTTACAGGCAACCATTTTTTTTTATAAAGTACTTTACGACTATTACAATACAATGGACAGGTGTTAATTTCAGAAACATTATAAAAAGTAACTCAATTTCGTTTCAATCTCCGGTGTCAGATATTTTGATTTAATTTGAAGTTAGTAGTAGACTAAGGTATCGTAGCTCATGCAGCCAAGTATTAAAATAAGTATGTATACCGAAATTGAAAAAATCAATATTCTCAGCGCTTGATCTATGAATAAGGTTTTAATACGAATATATAATGCCCATTTCACACGAGGGCAGAACAGTGAGGCAGAACAGTTATAATAATAATAAGTATTTATTTCATAAAAACATGGAACAGTGCACCTATACATAAAGGCTTACACTAAACAGTTTAGAATTATATTGTATAATTATGTAGAACTACATTATTGGACTCTATCCCTTAAACTAGGTCTAGCCTGTATCTTAAGAGACAGGGTTCAGCCATTGGTTTAAACTAAATTGATTATATAATAAGATTTAACAAGTGAGAACAGTGTCGATTTGAATTATTATATTCATATAAACTCTCGAGTCATGAGTGCGTGCATGTGTGTGTATGTGTGTTGTGTGCATGTTTGTGATTGTCAGTGTGTGTATATTAGGTGTTATATATGTAAAAAATTGGTAAGTAACAGTAATCCATTGCATGTGTACAGCTTAATAGCCATATATGAGAAGGTTTTCTGTAGAAAGGTAGGAGGATAAAGAGTTGCCTCACGGTTTAAAACTTTACATTCGTCATATAGTTTGGTTGTGGGAAACATATAATATTTACGAGTCATCGTTTTAAGAAGCTGGCACAGAACAGTACTGTTTTGTGCGTTCACACAGTAGCAGTACTGTTCTGCCCACTGTTCTGCCCTCGTGTGAAATGGGCATTAAAGCGATTGAAAGCGCTGTGTCAAATGAACAAGCCATTTGTTTAGAAAAAAAGATCAACAAATTAGTCTATTGTTTTTCGTCAATTGAATTGACAGATGCCAACATTTGACCAAGTTCTGTGTAATCAGGTTGTTTGCATTTTATTATTATTCCTTTCCGATTTTATCTACCCACTTCGCTTAAACTACGGACTGTGATTTCCTCTTGAAATAGCGACCTCCGGCTGTGATTGACTGATGTACGGACCTACTAAGAACGACGACCTGGCATGGCGGTGGGTGTCAAGAGATTAAACGGACATTGCAGATTTAACATGGATTCCCAAAATTATCCTATATTTTGTGTAAATTGCGGATCAGCTTCTGGCTCCATGTAAAAGAGAAAGGGAACATCAATAAGTGTCTTGGAAAGACTTCTGCCGCTGCAAATATATTGGTCGAAAATATAGATGATACTTTTGATGTGACATGATGTTGTTATTTAAGTATTTTGATGGCTTTTAGAAGTCTCAAGTGTCCGTAGTTTTAATTTAGTTTCAATCGAAAACATATATGTAGCATTCGCATTGCGCCCGCGCTGCGCCGTCGCCATAGCGACAAGGTTACCCCGCTCTCGCCCCTCCCCGCGGCCCGCCGCCGCGACGCAGGCGCTCGCTCGCGTGGCCAGTCGGCACCCGTGAGGCAAAGAGTAGGCTGCGCACGATCTGCGATCGCGCGACCGACGCCATCTTACCGCCATAAGTTTTATTGTACATATTGTGATTGTGACTGTAATATTGTATCGTGTGTGTGTTTTATTGATTATATTACTGTTTTACCTCGAACCAGTGCGTTTATTTAACCTCCCGTAGGAGAGCCCCGTTATAAAATTGCGCCCAACTAGTGGCACGTGCTCCGTACGGAAAATACCTATAAAACGGAAAAAACCGTCGCGAGTGCGTACGAAATCCACGTGAATAGACTATAATTATCATCACGGTTCGAGTGCCTAATAATAAGGGTACCTACTGGACTATAGTGCCGTTATTACCGTTTGCGTGAATTACCGCGTGCTATCGTCGAGAAGATGCCGCCGAAAACACGTCGCGCGCACGCAAACGAACGGGAAACGGACGGCTCCAGTAGTGAGGAAGAAACCCATGCAGTAGTTAACCCCGTGAGCGTGAATACCACGGCAACATCTACACCGATACCAGCAACGACAGGAGCTAACATGATCTCCATGTCCGAGGAACAGCTCACACGCCTGCTATCCAACGTCATGAGAAGCGTCGCGACCTTGACGCCGACGTCGACGAGTAGCGACCCGATGGGACCGACTCAACCCACCGCTGCACACACAGGCGCGACCGTGCAGGGCATGCACGGCATGCACAGCAACTTCACCCGGTTCACGGCCCGATTCGACGGAGCCGCCCGAAGTACCGAGGCCCTAGAAGCGTTCGTCGAGAGCGTGCTCATTTACAAAGAGTGCGCAAGTGTTTCCGACGAACACGCCCTTCGAGGATTACCCATGTTGCTGACCGGAGACGCCGCAGTGTGGTGGCAAGGAGTACGATCTACCGTGGAGACCTGGGACGACGCGATACGCCGCCTGCGATTTATGTACGGCGCCCCGCGCCCCGCCCACCGGATTCTTCGAGAAGTATTTGCGCGGGAACAAAGTGACAACGATAGTGTCGATTCGTTTATATCGCGAGTGCGAGCAGAAATGTCGCGTTTACCATATAAGTTGCCCGATGTTATGCAAGTAGATGTAGTTTACGGCCTTTTACACCGCAAATTCCGAAAAAGAGTGTCACGCGATAGTGTAAGTAGTGTCGACTGTCTACTCGAGCGAGCAAGGTATGTAGAGGAGACGCTGAGCGAGGTGAGTCGAACAAAGCCACTTATTCCGTCTCATAACGCGAGTATTTCGAGTAATAACGATAACAACGTTGCAAGTACCGCGAGTTCTCGAAATGTAAACAATAACCCTCCACCGGCCACGGTTATTCAAAGTAACCCTTCGCGCGCTGTGTCCGACTCTAGTTCGAATATTTGTAACGATACGAATTCGAATACTAAACGTGTACGACCGCGCTGCGCTTTCTGTAAACGGTTTGGTCATTCGATAGACGATTGTAAAATGAAAATAAAATCGAGTGACAAGGACAACAATGCACCGCTGTCTTGTTACGGTTGTGGTCGAGAAGGAGTGATACGCTCTAAGTGCCCGACGTGTAAAAGCACGCCCTCCGCCGCCAAGGTGAGTTTTCAAAGTGCAACCACCCATAAGTCTGACTTATCACACCCTACGGTTAAGATAGAAGTTGCGTCTTTAGTAGGTGTTGCAGTGTTGGACACGGGTGCAACCGAAAGTCTTGCTAGTCCCGGACTGTATAAAATATTATTGGACAGTGAGACGACTTTCGTGAAAACACGTCGCAACCTCGGCCTCGCCGACGGAACACAGCAGGTACGTGAGATGTTGTCATGTAACACGAACGTCACTATTCAGGGACGCGTTATCCCTACCACATTCTTAGTGATACCAGAAGCGGATAATAGGACCCTTCTAGGACAGGACTTTATCACTAAAGCAGGTATATGTGTCAACCTCCAACATAACTGTTGGCATTTTAGTAAATCCCCTGAACGGAAGTTTACGTTCGTGCGATCGTACAGTCTTCCATCCACCAGCGATACAGAGTTGATGCAGGTCAATACCATCAACTTGGCACTGAGAGAGGATGAAGGGACGAGGCTGTCACCTGCACAAAGGACGCAGCTCAACCAGCTCATAACTAAAAGAGCTGAGCGCTTCGCCACCGAAGGACCCCCTACGACTTTTGCCACTCATCACATCCGGGTTGACGAGAAGCAGGAGTCGACCGCTTCACCACCCTATAGGATGTCGCTAGGTAAGAGGGAGTTGTTGGACGGTGAGCTTGAGAAGCTGCTGCGCGCAGATGTAATAGAGGAGTGCGAGTCGCCGTGGGCGGCCAACGTCGTATTAGTCGCGAAGAAGGATGGTGGTGTCCGACTATGTGTGGACTACCGTAAGCTCAACGCCGTGACTGAGCCGGATAGGTACCCCCTCCCGCGCATGGAAGATGTGCTCCATGCAGCGAAGACGACCAGCTACATGACGACGTTAGACCTCCACTCCGGTTACTTCCAGGTTTGTGTTGCAGAAGAGGACCGCGACAAAACCGCATTTGTTACCCCCTCCGGCACCTATAGGTTCAAAAGGATGCCGATGGGCCTTCGCAACTCTGGAGCTACGTTTCAGAGACTAATAGATCGATTCAAGTCAAACCTGAGTGTGCCTATACGAGGGCCCAAGGTAAGTGACTGCTCCGATATCCCACCAGACCCCCAAGGAAGTAGGCCTGTGAGTATTCTTGGATATCTGGACGATCTAATAGTGCTGTCACCGAGTTTCGAAGGTCATATGGAAGATCTCGAAGCGGTCTTCGACAGACTTGAGAAGTTTAGTCTCCGAGTCAATCGAAAGAAAAGCTGCTTCGCCCGTGACTCTGTGAAATTCCTTGGTCACATAATTGTTCCTGGCGGTCTACAGGTAGACCCAGAGAAAACTTCAGCTATTGCTGACATGCCTGCCCCGAAGAACGAGAGGCAACTCAAAGGTTTCTTGGCTACATCCAGCTGGTTTCGAAGGTTCGTACCGAACTACGCTGCAATCGCCAAGCCCTTGACTGACCTGCTGAAGAAGAACAGCAGTTGGAGATGGCATGATGAGCAGCAAGCTGCTTTCGAACGTATTAAGGAGCTATTAGTCACTGCTCCCATTCTTCGCCAGGCTGACGAGTCCATGCCATTCTCCCTCCGGACAGATAGCAGTGGCTACTGTCTCGGCGCAGTTTTGATGCAGGGGGAGGGCCCCGACGAAAGGCCCGTGGAATACGCCAGTCGCCTGCTCTCGCCAGCTGAGCGTAATTACACCACCACTGAGCGCGAAGCCCTTGCCGTCGTATGGGCGGTCACAAAGTTCAGGGGTTACGTGGAAGGCTCAGAAGTAGTGGTGAAGTCAGACCATCAGCCGTTACGGTGGCTGATGAGCCTTAAGTCTCCCAGTGGCCGTCTTGCCAGATGGGCATTGATCCTGCAGGCCTATAACCTGCAGATACAGTACACTCCCGGAAAGGTGAATGTGATTGCCGACGCACTAAGCCGCCCAGCTTGTTGTGAGAATACCCCAGCTGGTTGCGAGGTATGCTTAGTGACCGTAGATATGCCGCATAGGACACCTGAGGATGTGCGCTCTAACCAGCTCCAGGACCCAGAGCTGAAGAGGATTGTCGAGGATTTAGAGACTACCGACGATCCCTTCAGGGGGAGAGGGTGGTCAGAGAGAGGATACCTGATGTCTGATGGTGTGTTGTATAGGTGCGCCCCAGAATCGGAAGACGCCGATTCCGCCTGTCTCGTGGTCCCTAAACACGAGAGAGAAGCAATCCTCGTAGAGTTCCACGACGCTCCCACAGCAGGCCACTTTGGTGCTGAACGCACTCTGCAACACATCCGATCACGATACTTCTGGCCAGGTATGAAGTCTTTTGTAAAGAGTTATATAAAACGCTGTGCCGTTTGCCAGCGATGTAAGGTATGTGACCTCGTTTTGTTGAAAACGCAGGGATTGAACGAGGTCGGCCCTGGACAGTCTGCCAAGTTTACACCCCGGAGGGATGGCCCATATCGCACCCGCGAAGTAGTACGCCCTACTACTTACGCGTTGGAGGGAGTTGCTAGAGGTGAGCACGTAGAAAGATACCACGTCTCCGACCTGACTCCATTTGTCAGCGATATCGAGACTCCGGTTAGGAAGAAGCGCAGACGCGGTCGGCCACGTAGATATGATTGCTAGCCCGAACGCGAGGGCGCTATGTTCGAACTAGAGGGGGAGTGTGTAGCATTCGCATTGCGCCTGCGCTGCGCCGTCGCCATAGCGACAAGGTTACCCCGCTCTCGCCCCTCCCCGCGGCCCGCCGCCGCGACGCAGGCGCTCGCTCGCGTGGCCAGTCGGCACCCGTGAGGCAAAGAGTAGGCTGCGCACGATCTGCGATCGCGCGACCGACGCCATCTTACCGCCATAAGTTTTATTGTACATATTGTGATTGTGACTGTAATATTGTATCGTGTGTGTGTTTTATTGATTATATTACTGTTTTACCTCGAACCAGTGCGTTTATTTAACCTCCCGTAGGAGAGCCCCGTTATATATATTATTTAGAACCAAAAATAAAAAAACTCATCCCTATCGGTTCTTAGGCAAACAATGTATGGACGCATGGCAATGTCCTTTGTTTATATTTTAACCCGTGGAGTAATAGTGTTGGAAAATCTTGGCGAAACAGCTTAATATAAGCTTGCTGTAGATAGAGAGAGAGAGATATAGTGGTCCTGCTAATGGCTTGGGGCAGGCGAGCCAAAGGCACACTCGTAAATAAATGAGCGAATGTGTTTTTGAAGTGAAAACTTCTTTAGCGGCGTTGAGCACTTTTTCTGTAATGGGTATAAAATCTTAAACTCGCGTCAGGACACGTGACCCTGATCGAAAAAGCGTAGGACGGATGGATAGTAGACAGCTATAATCAAGTTTTCACTTCTGCCGGCACTCCCGGAGTGCAACCCGTCTTTTTTTTTTTGAACCTTCCTCTTTAATTAATCACTCTATCTATTTAAAATACCGCATCAAAACCCGTTGCATAGTTTTAAAGATGTAAACATATTATGGACCGACAGACAGCGGAAACGGCTTAGTTTTATACTACGTAAGTGCCTAGTGATATTATGTTTTTTTGTTCTCAAACATTATGTACCTAATAAGTGGTTATTATTATCCAGTTTCGGAGAATTTTAAATCTGGCTCGTGCTTTTTTTGGTTACATACCTATTACTTCGATTTTCCTTATTTATTCAAGGATTTGTCACACTGAATGCGTTCTGCGGCCTGCGGTCAGGTCAAAGTGAACGCAGCCCGCATCATGTATGAACAACGCTGTCGGTCGGGGTCGGCAATCCCCAATTTATGCGTTCTTTGGTTGTGCTCGCACGGTCAGATCGCATTCTATACAAAATATTATGTTGATACCGACAATGTTGTTCATACATGATGCGGGCTGCGTTCACTTTGACCTGCCGCAGAACGAATCCAGTGTGACAAATCCTTAAAATTAATAAATTTCAAATGCTACATTTTGGATTAATTTTAATTTTGAATTTTTTTTTAAATTTAATTAAAAAATTACTCTGAGTTTATTTTGGACTAGCTGCTGCCCGCGACGTCGTCTGCGTGAAGGCTTCAGCTCCACCCCCGTAAGTGATAGCGTGATAATATGTAGCCTATGTTTTGACCAGACCTCTTATTAATATCCCTGCAAAATTTGAACTAAATCCATGCAGTACTTTTTGAGTTTATCCCGGACATACATACAGACAAACAAACAAACAGACAAAAATTCTAAAAACTATATTTTTGGCTTCGGTATCGATTGTAGATCACGCCCCAAGTATTCTTTTAAGAAAATATTCAATGTACAGTTTTGACTTTCCTACGATCTTATTATACAAGGTGTATTTTTAGTCCTGCACAACCCGCTAGAAGATGATTCTACCCATGAAAACAAACAACTTTTATTATGGAACCACCTCTGAAATCTCGAAAAAAATATCATTTGTTTCATACATTATGGTCGGGAGGGCATTGAACTTTTGTTAGAAACAGCTGATATTTTTTTCGCGATTTCGGAATTGGTTCCATAGTAAAAGTTGTTTGTTTTCATGGGTAGAATCATCTCCTAGCGGGTTGAGCAAGACCAAAAATACACCTAGTATGTATAGATGTTTTATCACAGATTACTTAATAGTTACTACGTTTTTATTCTCAAAGCAGTGAGATAGGAAACATCGGCCCCATCGTTCGCTTAAAATAAACAAATAATAATTATACTGAAGTGTAAAAGTGTTGTTTCTAATCAATTTACAAAATAAATATCATTTTTTCATTTATTGTTTTCTGTACCGAAATGGTACAAAGAGAACCCGCGGGGTTATTTCATATGAAACAGCAATCAGCAATATTTGCCCAGTGATCGCGCGATCACCGCGCGATTAATCGCTTAACGTCAAAAAAAATCGTATTATGTATGAACCGATTGCTAATTGCTCGCTGATTGTTCTAATGCACTTATTGCTACGATGACGATAAAGTAGCAATCGCTGGAACTAATTAAATATCACCTTTAACAAAAAAAACTTACTAAAAAACTTAAAAATCATACTAAATACGAAACCACCAAACGAAAAATGCACATTTTAGTTACCTGATTGCTCCACAGAGGCAGCACTATCGCTAGATTGCTATTTGACGTGACGTATTTTAAATTGACGTTTGAGAAGCAAATATTGCTAAATTATCGCGATCGCTCGGCTATTGCAAGATACGTAATCCCGGTGCCGTTTAGTTTCGTCATGTCCGATGCTTTATTTATATCGGTGAAATTTTTTAAACCTTCGAATACACGTAATTCGACACACAGTACCCCGTTAGGGTACTTATATAATGTTCAGCCCCCTTACCATGACGTTTAAAGTAAGATTGTTTTATTCCTGTTCAGTACCCCTACCATGAGTAGTTATCGAAAACTTACTCGCTACCGTAGGCGTAAAAATGATGTGACAGTCAATAATCCGACTAAATAGTAAGGTTGGCTGTTAGTGAACTACTTTAGGGATTTAGTGGTTTTTTAATTATGATTCCCAATATGTCACTGTCAACTCTATCTGTGACCGCTAGGGGCGCTGTGCAACATTTCATACAATTTATTTACGGAGACGCTAGCGAATTTATTGATGTAAACTCATGGTAGAGCTACTCCTGTTCAGGAGTGTGCAAGTGACAGCGTTAGACACGTTGTCTAGCGCCGTCTCTTTCCCACTGAAAGTAATATCAAAGTAATACTGCTATAAGGGCTTGTGGTAGGCCCCCTGTGCACAGTACAAAGATAATAGCAGTGCGATAGCCGTCTGTCGTTTGGTCGTTGAAAAGTTAAAAACAAATAAATCTATGAAGATGAAGATGTAAGTATTACCTAATACTAATTTTCTTATCCATACTAATACTTACTATCCATACTAATATTATAAATGGGAAAGTGTGTCTGTCTGTCTGTCTGTCTGTTTGTCTGTCTGTCTGTCTGTCTGTCTGTTTGTCTTTCTTTCACGGCAAAACGGAGCGACGAATTGACGTGATTTTTTAAGTGGAGATAGTTGAAGGGATGGAGAGTAACATAGGCTACTTTTTGTCTCTTTTTAACGCGAGAGAAGCCGCGGGCAAAAGCTAGTATGATATAAAAATAATTAGGTATAGGTAGAGGAGAAAAAATCTGGCCACTAACATTGTGAGCTTGACCGTCTGACGTACAACTTGCTTGAGTCATGACAGCAACGTCAATTATAGACGTCAGTGTATTTAGATTATGCTAACGACGTCAGTGCATTTCAATTCAATTTATTTATTTCAGATAATAAAATCCATAAAATTAAATATATACATTCGAATAAAAAAAAACAATCAGTGGTACATAAAAAGAAATACAAAATAATATAAGAATAGGGATGACGACAGCATTAAAAAAATGACATTTTGTTTAGTCCGTCTGATAGATCGCCCGAAAATACGGGACACGTATTTTTTGCTTGATCAAAATAATAAAAAAAAAATACAAAGATAAAGAGCAACAAAGTTCCGGAGTGGGGGCTTTTGACGTCACCGTCCTGCAAAAATTGTATCAGATCGTGACGTCATGCGCAACTTCAACGCACTGTATCGTCGTCATTCTTCGTTCACGAGAAAAAAGAAAAAATACGTGTCCAAAATTTTTTGATAATCTATCTGACGGACTAATTACTTTTTTTGTCGTCTCGCCTATTGACAGTAATATAATGTCAATTAATTAATAATTAAACAACCAAAATAGGTAATAAATTAAAGAAACATAAAACAAATTATTTGACTATGTTATGTGACTTTTAGATGTTGAAAACGTCAAAAAGTATCGGTTAGCAAAAAAAATACTTATATTGAAAGATTCCTAGCAATCCGATTGGTCATTTATGTAAGCGGGATAACACCCAAAAAATAACGAAATTCCGGGGTTGCGGAATAGTTCTAATCAATGCTATTTTAAGTAAAAAAGTGTAGATAGGTTATATGCAGTCAAAAAGTGGCACATTAAAAGTTTGCCAATTGACAAACATGATACTGAGTATCGCGTTGACATTTGACGTTTATCTCTTTTTCACTCGCACTACTTCAATCATGTCATCCTACTTTGACGTGTAATGTATGTGTGCGTTAGTGTGCCGTTTTTGAAGATAGAATTTCGTTTGGGTAACCTACTACGCCTTTTTTACATAAAATATCATTGGTTCTAATAGTTACCGAGGCCCCGGAACATAAAAGACAACCAAAGGAACTAGTCAGTAAACGTTTGACACGCCCTCCCGCCCCGCCGAGGACGGGAGTCATTTAATGATTTCCCACACTAAAAAAAAACTTTACTGCATCAAATCTATTTATCTTCTTGTTTACTTACTTATTTATATCAAGTAGCATTTAAACTTTGATAATTTTAATGGTCAAGGAAAATCGAAGCAATATATTATGTAAAAAAAGTGGACAGATTTAAAATATTCCAAAACTGGATTACCATAAAAACCACTTATTACAAGATACGTTTGAAAACAAAAAATCTCATATGTGCATTTTAAATCGTTACAATTACAATATTATAAAACAAAGTCATTTTCCGCTGTCTGTCCGTCCTAAGTCAGCTTAGATCTATAAAACTACGAAACGGTTTTTGATGCGGTTTTTACGGTTCCGTAGTCAATAGCTAGGAACCCTTATAGTTTCGCCATTTCTGTCTGTCCGGCCTCGCTTAATCTCTGTGACCGTTAGCACTATAGAAAGCTGAAATTTGGTACCAATATGTATAGTATATCATTCACGCCGACAGGGTAGCTCCAAGTGTCTGAGTGTAATTTATCTATTATTTATGTATGTATTTACAAATAATATAAGTTTGTTTAACAGTTGTCTGGTTACCATAGTACAAGCTCTGCTTAGTTTGGGATCAGATGACCGTGTGTGAGTTGTCCCAAGAGATTCATTTATTTATTTACCCATAGTTGACAAAGCTAGGACGGGTCAATAGTTTATCATAAGCTTTCGATCACGCGTGATTCAAAACACAATAGAAACACAATAGCAGCCCGACAACCGGCTGTCGGTTGGTCGTCAAGAGCTTAAACCTTCGATCACACGTGATTCGAGACACAATAGCAGCCCGACAGCCGGCTGTCGGTTGGTCGTTGAAAGGAATAAAATCACGCTACGACCCACGGGAGCGTAGCAGTAATCAAACATGTATTATGACGTGGGATAAACCGCAGAAACCTATTTAAATTAATAACAAGTCTGTTTTATCCTCAGTATTTATTAGTCAGTGTCCTAACACAGTCGTGTTTTTTTAACCTTTCGATGACCAAGCGACAGCCGGCTGTCGGCCCGCTTTTGTCTTTCTATTGTGTCTCGAGTCACGTGTATTTTGTTTTTTTATCATAAATATGAAGATTGTTTTTGTTTTTGTTTTGTTTATCTGTGCTGTGTGTTGTCGTGATTTGTTTGAAGGTATGTAGTTTATGTAGTTTACTCTCTTTAGTTTTATTTTCAATTTTTTTGTAGGTATCTAGCTTCAATACAAATTTGTTTGTGCTCGCCGCGCCGGTACGACGTCACTTTTTTCGGTCATTCTCCGATTCGGCGTTATTTGCCTAATTACCGTAACCATTTTTATTTTTCACTGATTTACCTTAAACTCACTAAAATATGAAACTAGTAAAAAATACGAATTCAATAATAAATGAGGCATGTTTTAATTACTGGTAGTTTTCTAGTTATTGAGACTTAAAAAAATTATGAGTACGGTAATTAGAAAAGTTTAATATCTTATGCCACGGTAATTAGAAAACACTGTCAATTTTAAGTAAATTGTGATATAATAAATTAAAAATAACACACATTAATAATTTGTATACATCTATTTATATAAAATGAATCCCTATTTCCTTTTATCATCTTTGGACCGATTTCACTAATTCTTTGTTGTGTTTGATATTGTATGGAGAAGGTTCTTATGGAAAAAAAAAGAAAATTAAAAGGGTACTTTAGAGTAGTGTAGGTTAGAGAGGAGTAGGGTAGAGTAGGATATAGTAGGGTAGGCTAGAGCAGGCTAGAGTGGGATATAATAGGGTAGGCTAGAGTAGGGTATAGTAGGAGTGAAGCCGCGGGTTCGTTTTCGCGTTATTTTCATACAGATTATTTACATTTTTAAATATTGATATAAAAAAAAACAAAAACATGTAAGAATATAAAAAACAGTAGCCCAACGGCATCGGGAACAGGGTCCCAGCTACCAGTGATCAGGGCTTCAGAGAGAAGAACTTTCTAACGATGCGAGCCGTGTCCAAAAGCTTCTGAATGAAGCCCTAGATCCAGCCATCTGACGAGAGCCTCCTTAGGTGTTGGTCGAGACTCTTGGCTATTAAACCATTGGCAGAAACAACTATCGGCACATGACCGTTGAGTCCACATTCAACATGTCAACAATCTCGCGAGCCAAGTCGATACTTAATTTTTATTATCTTTTTCGGTCTTCACAAGGTTCTTGTCACGCAAGACCGTTACGTCAACGAGCATTGCGCGCCGCTCCAATCGATCCACCACCACTATATCAGGCTTGTTTGCTACAACAGTCCTTTCAGTGATGATGTATCGACCCCAGTACAATGTGACATTGCCATCTTCAGATTCTACGAGGCCTTATCTCAGAGCAAGTTGCTGATTGATAATCCTGGCTACTAGGTTGTGCCCATTCAAGTCCTTTTTGTTAGCAAGACGAGAATAATCAGAGATAGTGTGTCGAATCGGTTTCCCGGCAGGTGACACGCCCGACATAAGTCAACCGTACCATCTTTCACAATAAATTCCCGATAATTCTTCGTCATGATAACCTCATCCATAATTGTACAGACAAAACCTTCGGTTTCCCCAAATAGGTCACCAAATTGTAGCTACTAAACTGACACTAAAAAGTCTACATCGGGCCCATGCAGGGCCCGAAAAACCGCCCGTGTAGCGCCTACTCTACCATACTTCCTCACGATCCTTTGCCTCAAGCACTACAAGTTTGCGCCAGTTCTCTTTAGTTAAGGAGAGCGGAGTGAGGTTCTTGACCACAGTGACCACATCTCGGATTCTCGGTGCTGACGTGGGGAACCACGTCAGCTTTAAGGAAATATTCCCGAAGATACAACCTCCGGGTCTCGCAGTTGAGGAGAGACTTAGCATTAAGAAAGCCTCGTCCTCCACATATCCGCGGGATTATATATATATCCCGCGGATATGCCTCATCAACTCATCACTGATGATCGCGGGTGATACTCGAGCGCGCTTTGCATGTAGATTGACTTCTGTACCCATCTATTTTGAGGCTACAGTTAGTAAATAAGAATTAATTTTTCATACAACGGTAATTATAAACATACGGTAATTAGTATACGGTAATTAGAAAACGATAGATTTTCTTAAAAATTTCGGAAACCAACAAAATATGCAAATACTAGCTTATTAAAACGTACGGAGGCCAAAGTACTGCCTCGATTTACATGATCAACTTACGTCTAACTTAAAAAATCAAATTTATATAATGTGAAACGGTAATTAGAAAAGTTTGTAACCAAGGTTACGTTAATTATATACAAGAGCGCTTTATTAGCGGTACACTAACGTTAGAGACGTGCAACTGCTGATGTTTCGCGGTACACATGGAGGAGACGAGACGCGTTTGGAAGTGGTGTGCCAAATACTGTTTTTTAGGGGTGTGCACTCGAGAACAGAATATGTCACGGTAATTATAACTTCCCATCGGACATCCGATAATTTAATGATAATTATTTATAGACTGGTTCTAGTGAGTCAATATTTAACTACGCGATACACGTTGTTTAACACCATTTAAAATGTTGAATAGATCAAAGTAAACCTGTAAGTCATAAAAATTACAAATAAGTTTTAACATTAAGACAGTGTGCGGACACGTTACGGTAATTAGAGAACAGAGGTTTTTGAACTTAGATTAAATTAATTTAGTCTTAAATACTTTAAACAGAAGCCTGTGTTTTTGTTTATGGTTAGATAGGGATGCTATCTAACATATAAAAAATATTGGATGATTGAATATGATAAAAGTACGGATTATTCAAGCCCGGACACGTAAAATTTGCTTGTCGGAGAATGGCCGTTTTGTGTTTTTCTTGCCTTTGAACAGTGAATAACAAACGTTATTTATTGTTCCGAGGCAAAAAACACATTGCCGGCTAGCGCTGAAAACCAGCGTGGTGGACTCATGCCTGTGTATGGGTCACGGCATTATGCTGAGCGCTAGCCGTTTCACGCGGTAGTGACGCTACCTAGCTGTATTTAGTTAGGGTAGTAATAAAAGCTCCGACAAAAAAAGAAGAATAATTGTACTTACTCAAAATATTAAAACTGCCTAAAATACTAACCTTCCGACTACTTTTTTCCGAATTAAAATGACGAAACGACCGAATGAGATACTGAAATCTCCGAAAAATAAACATGAACGTTTATTTGCTATAATACTTTTCTACCAGCATAAATTACGTTCAACTAGAAACTATGCTTTTAACTATGCTTTTGTAATTTTTACCTTTACTTTTATGCTTTACATGATCGAGGGTAGGCTGGGTCGACGGAGCCCCGCTGCGCGGGGCTCCTACTTCTGGGAGGCTTATAAAAAAATAACCACGTAGGGGATGGCGGGGTCTATTCGCTCGCTTCGCTCGCTTCGCTCGCTCACACGACCCCGCCATCCCCTTCTAACCTAACCTATCCGAGTCGGGGTGCCCTAAAGTCTAGATTGCAACCAGTTTTCATCATTATGCTCCTTGTTGTCTCGTCCTCAATGATGATAGTAAACAAGTGTAGTACGGTCATAATGTCGTCGGCGCCACATAATTTTAAAGTCTAAAATGAAACGGAACGCATTCTGTATGCGCGTTCCTGAGACTCTGGAAAACTAGCTTCATTCGGTTTTTATGTCAAGACATGGCGTCACGACTTCTCTGTACAATTTTCTGTTTCATCGTTAAAAACCTAGTAATTCTAGTGAAAATGTGTAAAATATAGGCAAATGATGGAAGGATAATTGGAAGAATTCATTTAATAAAGAAAATTAAAAGGTTTGTGAGGCGGATCAACAATTTAAGTTCCGATTCCGAGGAAAGTACCTAAGATTTTTTGCCGCTTAACGTGAAGTTTTATGCTATTATCGGCTTATTAAATGCCAAGAATATAATCGTGCCAAGCATGGAAAGACCAATACCTGCGAATAATCGCTAATTGAAACCTTGGGCGCGCGCGCAGCTTCGCACGTAGTTGCACTAAGAGTGAACATTTTGAGCCTAAAAACGACTGGCCTGACCTAGGGGCGTCCTGCGGGGGCGTACGTGGTCAAACATGGCTATGTTATAAACTAAGCGACCTGTGGGGTGTTCTTTAGGGGCACACGTGGTTGACTGTTTCTGTATAACCTTAAAGGGAAGTCCTGCGGGGGCTTACGTGGTTATAATATTGCTCTGTAACCTTAAAGGGAAGTCCTGCGGGGGCTTACGTGGTTACAATGTGCAAAGGCTTGTTGGCATGGGCATCCAGAGCACCAGAACTAGTTAACAATTCATTCACTTGACTTGCATGATCATAGTGAAATTGACCCTCCAAAGGTGGTTGAAAAGGAGCAATCCGAAGTAGATATGGAAGACGCACTGAAGAGGAATCGCCCCAGGAAGAAACATTAGAAACTCAGGGGCTGGTTTTTATTACCCACAACAACGGCAGATTGCTGCTGTGCTATTACATCTAGGCTTAGGCCTTTAAATGTGTCTCTAAGACATTCAAAAAACAAGATTGAAATTATTAAAAGTGAATAATGCCTCATCGCTGTTGAGCGATTCAATAATGTACCTGGACACAGGGACATAGAGCTCTCCCGCTATCAGTAATAAATAAAAACATGCAAAGTTTTTTCTGCAACATTAAGAGTTGAAAAGTTACCTCTTCACTGAAGATTCCACTGAAAAATTAAGAGCCTCTTAATCAGCTCAGAAACCAGGTCAGGAACTAAAAGTTACTGAAAAATTAAGTTTACTCGTAGACATAATTCATATGTTTCTAGATCAAAATACTAGTTAAAATAAAGCTTTAAACTGGTGGGACCCTACTCCCTCACACATGAAAAGCAGAGGGGGGGGGGGGGGGCAACCCTAAGAGCACCAGCTGTGGACGGGAAATGGGAGGAGTGGAAGAGGAAACATCAACGCTGCAAGTAACTGCACAGGTGGGCAGACTTATATCTTACTTTTGTGATTGAAAACAAATTACAACAGACCCTATTATTGTTGATGGGGTGTTGTTAGGGTATAAAATACCTTTTCATACCAAACCACATCAGAGCTAACTCTGAATAATAAGTTCTCTAATTTAGAGTCTAAAGTTAATATTTGAGATTCATATATACATATGTATATAATTTTTTTTTTGTCTATACAATCTATAGATATATAGATCAATTCACAGGTGACTTTAGTTCACCGATAATTCACATTATGCACCTTGAGGGAAAAATTCCTCTTCATTTTAAATAAATAATTATTAGATAAATTTAAAAATGTTAAATACTTTTTTAAAATCAGAACATTTTAACCTGCAAGACAGATATAGTTTTTTTACAGAAATTTAAAGACAATTTTCTTGTAAAGCTATATTTAAAAGATTATTTTTTATAGTTGCAACTCAATAAGAAGAAAATGAGTAAAAAATCCTTGAGATTTATTTCTCATGAAATTTTCGAAAGTGTTAACAGTTTTTGGTATTAGGTTTTGGCTTGCATACTGATCCACTAATATTTACAAAGATTATGAAACATGTTAGAGCTTTCCTATCTACTTAAGAGAAAGAAGCTCCACATCAGTGTTATACCTTTACAACTTCTTTCCTTTGTAAAGGAAATAATTACATACATGTCTGGAAAATATGCAGGCATTTGTAAATGTAGAAAAAAAAAATTGGTTTGGTTTGTAGAAAGAATATTGAAACCTTTTCACCAAGACAACACTTGGTTTAATTAACAATACCATTGTTAAAAATCTTTACAAAAGCACATAGAAAGAGTTAATAAAATTATTAATTAATTATAATCTAATGTGTCTAACCTTCAGGTTAGATTTCTTAGTTATTGAAACTTTAATATCAGTTTGTCCAGCCATTAAATATGTCATTCTTTATTTATGCCAAGGAACTTGAGCTACCTTTTAAATATCTCACATTAAAATATTATTATGACAATTACAGCGAAAACACTACATTGAGCTCTACAATGTAAATAAGACGATAATATAATGGTGATGTAATGGTGATTGCTTAGCATAATAATCTCAGGCAGTCCTATTAGAAAGACAAGGTATTTTTAAGTGAGAACCATTTACTGATGCTTCACGGTAAGGGAAGTGGCTGTCAGACTACTAGTGGACTGATTGAAAAGCCCAGATTACTAATATTCATTGGAATTAATTGCAACTCTCTCTGGATTAAAGTATTTTGGAGGGAAGTTTTTAGAGATTGTGAAATTTTGTTAAAAAGATTATATGTATAACTGCAATATCTTACTTTAATAGATTAGGAGGAATTTAATATTCCAATATTAAGATATTTTTTTAATATTTGCTATTATTTCCTAATCACTAACAAAATTTGGTAATGGTGAGAAACTTATGATTATTTGCAACATACTTATATGTAAAAATATACTTTAACATTTATAAAGACTGATAAATCAGATTTTGAAGAAGAAGAAGTTTTTTATGGAAGCTTAAATTTCACTAGATCTGCTCTAGCTTTAAAGGAGTTCATTTAGGTATAAATGAAAAAGTGTAAAGCTTATTGGAGTTTTTTCAATGTTAAAACCTCCAGAATATAAATACTTACGATAATATTGGAATAAATCGTTTTTTACCTAATGATATTGAATTCTTTAGAATAAATGTTTACTGCAATGATTTATAGACTGTTACCAAGATAACGGTTAACGTTATTAATGTTTTATAAAGGTACGGACTAAACTATCTCTATAATATAAAATAACTAGCTGCCTTCTGCAGTTTCACCCGCGTTAAAAATGTTAAGGGTGAACAACCCTTATCACTTAGGGTTATGAAAAATACTGAATTTAAGCATATAAAATTTTAGAAAAAATCGGTAAAGCCGTTTGGAGGACGAGAAATTTATATATAAGATAATAATTAATAAGTTTATGATAGAAGAAGGCTGCTATTAAGATTGCTTAGTTATTTAAAACATCGGGCACAAATAGATATCAACCCTTATTTTTATTTATTTTTTAAAAACTAGTATTTTCTTTTATACCAGAATAGGAGTTTGCCCCGCTAGAGTTGTAGTTATTATTTATAATTAACTTAAGGTCTGTGAACCTGTAGTTATTTTATGTTCTAACTGGTAAGCCCTATAAAGCTTTGGGCCCAGTATAATCAGCCGATGGGTCAAAGAAGTTATGGTAGAGATTGAAATTGATATAACACATAGTTGCATGTGTTTGCAACAACATTAGCAGCATAAAGAAAAGGGGTAAATATTGATGACAAGAGGAGAGCGGCTAGTAAAACTGTGGAGTCAAAACTTTTGAGAGATTTTATAATAAACCTCAAAGCAATTTTTAGTACCAATTAAAATACTTTCAGGCACCAGTACCAGATATCAGTTCAGTAACTCACTTTAATTAATTATTTGTTTGAGTTTTTCCTTTTATTATTTTTTATGAAAAATAACATTATCATACTGTTGTTCTCTTGTTCTTTTTGTAACAATTGTTTATTGATTTTACAACTGGTCTTTGAACATCTACACTTGTTTACTATCATCATCGAGGACGAGACAACAAGGAGCATAATTGAATAGTCAAACGAACTTACCTGTAAGTGAAGTTCGACGGTAATTATGCTCCTTGTTGTCTCGTCCGAAGATGATGAGTCCCTCCCAACCCAAACATACCATGCTAATGGGCTCATGAGCATGGGCCCTGTGTTGTAAAACCAATAAAATCGCTGTGAACTTAATGAAGCTAGTTTTCCAGAGTCTCAGGAACGCGCATACAGAATGCGTTCCGTTTCATTTTAGACTTTAAAATTATGTGGCGCCGACGACATTATGACCGTACTACACTTGTTTACTATCATCATCTTCGGACGAGACAACAAGGAGCATAATTACCGTCGAACTTCACTTACAGTAAGTTCGTTTGACTATTCAATTATTGAGAGTTAAAAAATAAATTTGATAACCAACAATAGAAATTAAAACAGTTCATGCAAGTTGTAAAAATATGATTATTTTGACGAAACTTCTGTTGTCGGTAACTTAGTAATTTTGTCGGAGATTTAGTATTCTATTCGGAAATTAGGATTTTTTGTCGGTAATTCATTATAACGCTGGTTAATTAGAATAATAGTCGGCCACAGATCGCTGGAGATTAATTTGTTTGTCGGAACCATTATTATTTCCCATTTAGTTTTAAGTTTTTTTATTTGTAGCTCACTATGTGTGAATAAACTGTTTTTCTTTCTTTCTTTTCTTTCTTGTTTCTTTCTCTTTTACCCTTTTAGTGATGGAATTCTTAAAAACCCTTTCTTAGTCTGTAGGTACTTACTCTTTACAAAAAACACCCTCCAAGTTTCATGTCTCTAGGACCAGCGGTCATTCAGTCAATCAGTCAGATAGTTTATCATTTTGTATACTAGGTACTAGCTGTTCCTCGCGGTTTCACCCACGTTACATTAGGTTTTTGGTTACTGCTTTGCTCCCGTGGGACATAGCGTGATATTACATAGCCTATGTTACTCGTGGACAATGTAGCTTTCGAATGGTGAAAAAATTTTTAAAAACGGTCCAGTAGTTTTTGAGCCTATTCATTACAATCAAACAAACATACAAAGTTTTCCTTTTTATAATATTAGAATAGATATTATAGATGATAAACTGGCTAACCGAAGCTTGGAGGATGTGTTCTTTGCGAATAGTAGGTAGCCATTTCGGTTGTCTTTACGATTTATATTGTTTTATTATATTTTACATTTTTTAACCGACTTCAAAAAGGAGGAGGTTCTCAATTCGTCTGTATGTTTTTTTTTTGTATGTTTGTTACGCGATATCTCCGTCAATTGTAAACGGATTTTGATGGTTCTTTTTTTGTTTGATAAGTCATGCTTCAGGGGTGGTCAAATATAAATTTTGTGGCGATCGGTTTAGTGCTTCTCGAAAAATTCACCAAGAACAAAAAAAAATTGACGAAGTATTCATAGACGATGTGTGCTTTGTGTTCAAGTTTCTATTTTCGTTTTATAAGATTGTAAGTAGTTTTATTTTGAAAATAAATTACGTTACATATACACAGTCAAACATTGGGAGTCGACACTAAAAAGTAATAATTAAAAACTCAAAAATAACTAAAATTTCGGAAGTCGGTGGCTTCTCTTCTGCCATTCAATTTGTGTTGCCACCGACTTCCGAAATTTTAGTTATTTTTGGGTTTTTAGTATTTGAAGGCGGTTATTTTTTTTTGAAAAAAGTTTTTTTTATTAGTTCAATGTGAGCATAATTATATTATCGTATTAGTCATGGTGCATAAATATGTATACCAGCAATGATATTATAAGTAAAAAAGTGTAGATAGGTTAGGTTATATGCAGTCAAAAAGTGGCACTTTAAAAGTTTGCCATTTGACCAACATGATACTGAGTATCGCGTTGACATTTGACGTTTATCTCTTTTTCACTCGCACTACTTCAATCATACCATCCTACTTTGACGTGTAATGTATGTGTGCGTTAGTGTGCCGTTTTTGAAGATAGAATTTCGTTTAGGTAACCTATCTACACCCTTTTTACTTATAATATCATTGTATACCAGTAATCTATTTACCACAATAATCTATTTACTCCGCCTTGGTGTCAGATGGCCAGGTATGAGTAGCCCCAAGATATATATTTATCAGTATAACATTGGTGCTGATTCTCTTATTCACAAACTAACGTAAAGGAGACAATTTTTTTTGGTCCCACTATTAAACGGTTACGTTTATTAATAATTTTACGCATGAAACAAGTCATCATCTTATTATAACTAACCCACTAAAAATTATATAGATATCTAACGGGAATAATGAAATAATAGTAAAAAACTATTACGGAAAAATGCATGTCGAGGAGCGTTTTTACATTTATTTCAACGTGAATTTAAATATATTATGTAAAACGAAACGTACCTAATTAACATTCCGTTGTAGATGCTCTGTGGTACAGTTTCAATCAGTTTGACACTGACAGACTACATTATTAAGCTAAGTTCATACGACCGCGCGAAACCGCTCTGTACCACTAACCGCGCGGTACAAGACCAAAGTAAGCTGCAATTATCGAAGACATTACCGCGGAATACTGCGCGTTCTACGTTCGTTGAAAAGCATTCTTGCATCCTATTTTAAGTGAAAGACTTTCATTTAAAATAGGATGCAAGAAAGCTTTTTTATTGTCTTTGTCATTTTCTGCGACGACTCAGCCTTCGGTATAAAATCCATAAGCAAATTGCCCCCTCCTCAAGCAACATTGACATCCGGACTGGTATGCACATCATCATGCGAACGCCTCAACCACGCGGCGACGCGCGGCTTCTCGCGGTCATGTAAACTTAGCCTAATAGTTTCCAACAGTTTTCTAGATAGTCAGATAAGTGCTTCTTCTGTTCTTTTCGTATTTTTATTCAATAGATGTTAGAAAAATGGCTTGTGGAGATACAGTGCATAATATATAAAGCTGTTGTAACAATTGTACAGCTCGATTTCAACGAAATGTGCAACAACTTTACTTATAAAAGCATTGGCGTCCACAGTAAAAGAATAATCGAAAAAAAAACACACCAAAGCCAGGTTTTTATGTCATTTACACCTATATTATTATTGAAAGTGCACTATTCTAACATAAAATACCTAGGAAACCTATTCACTCATTAAATAATCGCTCTTGTGAGATTTTAGGTCATTATGAGAGTCATGTTTTGAGTGTCGTATTTCCCAGTATTCCGGTTACTTAGAGTTTTGCTAATATTGCCACTGTAATCTAGAGATTATAAGGAATAAACTAACGTGCATTTCATTAATAAATGCCACAATTTGTGGTGGGCCTAATCCCCGAACAAAAAAAATTGTCTCCTTTAAGTTAAGTGCATCTTTCTCTTCTCATTTAATTAAGAAAAGGACAGAAGATCAAATATTAGTTAAGTCCCGTCAAATTTAGACACTCCATAGATAATTTAGACGCGATTTAAAAACATGGCGTCTAAATATACGTCAATTTTCATCAGGCGCTGTCTTATTTGACAGGATTAAACTAAAATGTATCTTCTGTCCTTTTCCTTAAGAAATGGAAAGAGAAAGATGCATTTAACTTAAATTTAGTTAAGTTTGTGAACAAGAGAATCAGCACCATTATTTAACGTTTGTTACAGGCGATAGTTGTTATAAAGATGGTGTAGAGGGCTTCTGTCTTCAAGTCGGAAATTGCCGAAATGCGCGCGAGGATCTGAAGAATAACATACGCCCTCAGGTAAGCCCACTACTGGTTGACTGTTGTTATATGAACGCTCAGTCTAAACCGCTGGTTCTGGAAACGTGAAACTTGTAGGATATGTTATTCGCGAAGAGACTAGGACGCCACTCCGGGGTTGCGGAATCCGTACTAATATTATAAACTAGCTTCTGCCCGCGGCTTCGCTCGCGTTAGAAAGAGACAAAAAGTAGCCTATGTTACTCTCCACGTTTTGCCGTTAAAGAAAGACAAACAGACAGACAGACAGACAGACAGACAGACAGACAGACAGACAGACAGACAGACACACTTTCCCATTTATAATATTAGTATGGATGCGAAAGTAACTCTGTCTGTCTGTCTCTTCTTCACGCCTAAACCACTGAACCGATTTCAATGAAATTTGGTACAGATGTAGTCTGGGACCCGAGAAAGGACATAGGATAGTTTTTATCCCGGAAATCCCCCGGGAACAGGAATTATTACTCCACGCGGACGAAGTCGCGGGCAAATGCAAGTAGTTCTAATAGTTACCGCGGCCCTGGAACATAAAGGGCAGCCGAAGGAACAAGGGTGGGTTTTAGTCAGTAGAAGTCTGACACTTCCTCCGGTGGGATAAGTCATTTGATGATTTCCAACCCACAGAAAAAAAAACTAGGAAGCCACTAAGAAAGGTTTTTTGGATTTCCGTCTACTGATCTGGTTGGGTCATTCGGACCTCTATTACAATAATAATAATAAACCAGCCTGACGAGGAACAAGGCTCCCACCTCACTCTTGCCTTCATTGGCTGGTTTGAGTGGAGATTCGCAAGAGCAAACGTGCTCGGGGGAAGGAAGTATTCCAGTAAGATGCTGGTAGGGATCTTGACCGTACTTCCGGGATTGTCCTGATAGCCGTGGAATGCCTCTCCACTCCTCAAGCACCTCGATATATGTTGCCCCCTTTTCTCTACGTCACTATGCGCTAGCGACCGTTTTCCTGGGCCCATTTACTGAGTGTGCAAGTCTTGTACCTGTCCTGCCATTTTTCCGTGTTTACAACCATTGGTCGGGCAGGGGCCATAGACATTCCATAGTATCTGGTACCTGAATCACTAAACAACGCAAACCCATAGTCCAAAATTTTAGTTAGGAGTCATGTCCTTCTCACCGCTCTGGTTTTCTTAATTCTTCATTTCTCGTTCAGGCGGTTTTCCTTTGGAATGAACTTCCTCAGGATATCAGGACGTTGACCAGTCTGTACACATTCAAATTTAAGGCTCGCGAATACTTGCGCAAGAAATTGGCAGATTCATTCCACATGTAATTTATTCTTTTCTCTATCTATAATTTTTATCTCTCTCTACTGTTTAGGTATATTTTGTATGTATGTATTTATGTATTTATTATAATAATTCATTTTTTTTCTTCTCTTTTATCTTTAATATCTTTGCACCTACCATGTTTTGTCTCTGCATCACCCTAAGGTAGACTGGTAGAAAATGCCTAAGGCATTAAGTCCGCCATTGTGCAATGTTTTTCTTTGTGCATAAAGTTTTAATAAATAAATAAATAAATGTTTTGCTATAGTCCTACACCATCCGGGGGTTGTCCTTAGGTGCACTTATACAGTGCATATAGGGATAATCGCCGGTTGGTGTCCCTTTTCACATAAAGTTTAGCTCAAGGGGCCTCTGCAAGTTGGCTTCTGCCCCTCGTACGCCTTCCGAAATTCCGGGACCCCTGGGTCCCGAGATACGAAAAATAAACCAGCCTATTACTGTCCTAATGCAGGGCAAAGGCATCTTCTCATACAGAGAAGGTGCGAGCATTGATCACCACGCTTGCTTAAGGCGGATTGGCGATTTCGGATTCATATTAACTACAAATCCAGGTTTCCTCACGATGTTGTTCTTCGAACACACGTGATTTGAGACACGATAGAAACACAATAGCACGGCAGCCGGCTGTCGGTTGGTCGTAATAAGGTTAAAAAGTACATATGAATTGAAAAAGCCACATTGGTATAAGCCGGTTCATTAAAGAAAGGAATCTTAAATGGCGGCTTGTGTGTAGTGTACTTGCGTTGATAGATAGTACAGTCCTTGGAATTCCTACGGGAAACTTTGTTACATTTACTCAGGAATATAAGGATCAATGGGTATGTCCTGAGTGTGTCTGCTCTCAACGCAAGCCTAGTCGCAATGCCGATACACCTGTTAGCAGAAAATCTGGCCAAGTAAACACTTCTTCAATCAGCAGTAACGTGAACACTCAGCGAGGAGGTCGTATAAAGAACACGGCATCTCCAGTGACGGAATGCAAATTGAACTTGCTAGAAGTGATTAAGGACTTTCGAATTGAATATTAACTTTAGCACGCCGAGGGTAATTACCTGCGGCGTGCCCCAGGGCTCAATCTGTGGACCACTTTTATTTTTAATCTATATTAACAACATAGACAAGATAGGCCTAAAGGGACATATTTATTTGTATGCAGATGACACTTGCCTTTTTTATTTTGGTCACTCAATTGCCTCAATTATACAGGATGCGCAGGAGGATCTCATTATACTGGAAAGATGGTTTCTAAAGAACCTATTAACTATCAATGCATCCAAAACAAACTATATAATATTTGCAGCCAAAAACAAAAAAATCCCAAATCACAAGCCTCTTAGTATTAATGGAGTAAATTTAAATAAAGTTAATAAAGAAAAATACCTTGGACTAATATTGGATAATCAACTTACATGGAAACCACACATAGAAAAAATCTATTCTAAAATATCAAGCCTCCTCTTAAAGTCCGCCAAACTATATATAATTCATTGGTAAAACCTCATATCGATTATCTTATAGAAGTATGGGGTTCAGCAGCTAAAACCAACCTAGAAAAGCTACAAAGAGCGCAGAACAAAATTATAAAAATGTTATTTCACTACCACTATCTGACCCCCACACACCAAATTTACAAACAAACAAAATTATGTAACATTTCCGATATATATTTTTATAACACATGTGTACTAGTTCGTAAAATTCTTTCCAAAGACATACAAACACAAATCACATTCACAAAAAACATACATGTGCACAAACGTTTTCTGAGAAGTGCTCAAGACCTACACATACCTAGCACTAGAACTAACTATGGAAAGAAAACAATAATATATGAGGGAGCAAAACTTTATAACTCATTACCAAAAGATATAAAAAATACCAAATCGTTATTTCTATTTAAAAAAATATTAAAATGCCACATCTTAAAAGGTCACAACAAAAATAACTAATTTAATTAAGTAATATATTTGCACCTAGTGTAAACCAGCCCTACAAACCAAGATGCGCCGCACGGCGGTAGACAGTACAATGTTTTCAACTTTTAACTTGAAGAACTTTGAACTTGTACCTTCATAATAACGTGTATTTTTTTTTTATATTTTATATATTCTTGCTACTCCTGGACAACACAAATGTATTTTAAATAAGTAATTTAAAGTATTTATTTCTGTTCAAGTGATTTGTAATCTTTTGGAAATAAATGAATTCAAACCAAAAAAAAAAAAAAAAAAAAAGAATTGAGGTATTGTCACGCTTAGATGTCCAGACAAGTAAGATGGAGAATATGCAGGAAATATTTAATTCTACAAAAAATGAGTTGTTAGAATTGCGTTCATATGTGAAGGTACTTGAACAAAAAGTCGATCAAGTATTTGCGTTAGAAAATCAAATGAGGGAACTCAAAACGCGTAATCAATATTAATTAGAACATCAACTTAACATCTCCAAAGTGTCACAAACATCTACAGACACGGTGAAACTTCCTAAAAAAGCATTGAATTATGTCGATGCGATTTGTAAACAATCCGCAAATGATGAGCCTACCCCCGACGCCACAGCTGTGCTATTATCGAGTGGGGCCACGAAAACGGTGGAACAACTAATGTCTAAGGAAGTATCACAAGAAAAGAGGCAGTCTTTATCAACAACTGAGGCTGATATGAGCAGCAAGGAAGAGAATAATGAGGGGTGGAAAATAGTCCATAAGAAGAAAGGGAAGATTCAAAATAAAGATGTAATAAAGAGAGGCCAGAACTCGAGCCTTACGGAAATTCAAGCAATGGAGCGTAAGAAACATCTCCACGTTTGGCGATTACACCCGGAAACCACAGTGGAAAAATTGACCGCTCATGTGGTACAGGTGTGTGGCTCTGAAGCTAATGTCAAAATTGAAAAAATTAGGCATAAGACAGAGAGAGACTATGCTTCATTCATTGTTGGGATCTCTGAGGGCTTTTACCACAAATTATGTCAGCCGGAGGTATGGCCTCTGAATGCGGAATTTTCCGAATGGATATGGTTTCGGAGACCAACAAATAAGCCGATCGACGGAAAATAGAAGCATTGAAATTTATTATCAAAACGCAAGAGGTCTACGTACTAAGTTGGATATGTTTTGTGATAATATCGAATCTTCGGAGGCTGATTTAATTGCAATAACAGAAACTGGTTGTAATGAATCAATACACAATGCGGAAATTATACCACAAGGATATCAAATTTTACGATGCGACCGATCAGACGGGCGGAAACAAGGAGGCGCGTTTCTCGTGGCCACACATGGGTTCGAACTACGGAAAGTAACAGTACCTGGTGACGTCAACGTCGATAGATGTTCTTTTGAACTGGTTTGTGCTACAGTTTATACACGGAATAGATATTTGTTTTTGTGTTGTGTTGCCTATATTCCCCCGAACAGTAGCGAAAACGATTATATGATTTTGTTTAGGATTATAGAACAATTATGTGTAAATTATAGGAACGTAGTTGTTATAGGAGATTTTAATTTACATTCTTGTAATGATAATGTAGTCAATTATTACGAGTATTTTATTTCCTTTTGTCGGTCATTCTCCGATTTGGCGTTATTTGCCTAATTACCGTAACCATTTTTATTTTTCACTGATTTACCTTAAACTGATTAAAATATGAAACTAGTAAAAAATACGAATTCAATAATAAATGAGGCATGTTTTAATTACTGGTAGTTTTCTGGTTATTGAGACTTAAAAAAATTATGAGTACGGTAATTAGAAAAGTTTAATATCTTATGCCACGGTAATTAGAAAACACTGTCAATTTTAAGTAAAATGAGATATAATATAATAAAAATAACCCGCATTAATAATTTGTATACATCTATTTATATAAAATGAATCCCTATTTCCCTTTGTTACCTTTGGACCGATTTCACTAATTCTTTGTTGTGTTTGTTATTGTTTAGAGAAGGTTCTTATGGAAAAAAAATTAAAATTAAAAGGGTACTTTAGAGTAGTGTAGGTTAGAGTAGAGTAGGGTAGAGTGGGATATAGTAGGGTAGGCTAGAGCAGGCTAGAGTGGGATATAGTAGGGTAGGCTGGAGTAGGCTAGAGTATGGTATAGTAGGAGAGAAGCCGCGGGTTCGTTTTCGCGTTATTTTCATACAGATTATTTACATTTTTAAATATAGATATAAAAAAAAACAAAAACATGTAAGAATATAAAAGTCCCAGCTACCGGTGATCAGGGCTTCAGAGAGAAAAACTTCCTAACGATGTGAGCCGTGTCCAAAAGCTTCTGAATAAAGCCCTAGATCCAGCCATCTGACGAGAGCCTCCTTAGGTGTTGGTCGAGACTCTTGGCTATTAAACCATTGGCAGAAACAACTATCGGCACATGACCGTTGAGTCCACATTCAACATGTCAACAATCTCGCGAGCCAAGTCGATACTTAATTTTTATTATCTTTCTCGATCTTCACAAGGTTCTTGTCACGCGGGACCGTTAAGTCAACGTGCATTGCGCGCCGCTCCAATCAATCCACCACCACTATATCAGGCTTGTTTGCTATAACAGTCCTTTCAGTGATGATGTATCGACCCCAGTACAATGTGACATTGCCATCTTCAGATTCTACGAGGCCGTATCTCAGAGCAAGTTGCTGATTGATAATCCTGGCTACTAGGTTGTGCCCATTCAAGTCCTCTTTGTTAGCAAGACGAGAATAATCAGAGATAGTGTGTCGAATCGTTCTTCCGGCAGGTGACACGCTCGACATAAGTCAACCGTACCATCTTTCACAATAAATTCCCAACAATTCTTCGTCATGATAACCTCATCCATAATTGTACAGACAAAACCTTCGGTTTCCCCAAATAGGTCACCAAATTGTAGCTACTAAACTGACACTAAAAAGTCTACATCGGGCCCATGCAGGGCCCGGAAAAACCGCCCGTGTAGCGCCTTACTCTGCCATACTTCCTCACGATCCTTTGCCTCAAGCACTACAAGTTTGCGCCAGTTCTCTTTAGTTAAGGAGAGCGGAGTGAGGTTCTTGACTACAGTGACCACATCTCGGATTCTCGGTGCTGACGTAAGGAACCATGTCAGCTTTAAGGAAATATTCCCGTAGATACAACCTCCGGGTCTCGCGGTTGAGGAGAGACTTAGCATTAAGAAAGCCTCGTCCTCCACATACCCGCGGGATTATATATATATCCCGCGGATATGCCTCATCAACTCATCACTGATGATCGCGGGTGATGCTCAAGCGCGCTTTGCATGTAGATTGACTTCTGTACCCATCAATTTTGAGGCTACATTTAGTAAATAAGAATTAATTTTTCATACAACGGTAATTATAAACATACGGTAATTAGTATACGGTAATTAGAAAACGATAGATTTTATTAAAAATTTCGGAAACCAACAAAATATGCAAATACTAGCTTATTACAACGTACGGAGGCCAAAGTACTGCCTCGATTTACATGATCAACTTAGGTCTAACTTAAAAAATCAAATTTATATAATGTGAAACGGTAATTAGAAAAGTTTGTAACCAAGGTTACGGTGATTATATACAAGAGTGCTTTATTAGCGGTACACTAACGTTAGAGACGTGCAACTGCTGATGTTTCGCGGTACACATGGAGGAGACGAGACGCGTTCGGAAGTGGTGTGCCAAATACTGTTTTTTAGGGGTGTGCACTCGAGAACAGAATATGTCACGGTAATTATAACTTTCCATCGGACATCCGATAATTTAATGATAATTATTTATAGACTGGTTCTAGTGAGTCAATATTTTACTATGCGATACACGTTGTTTAACACCATTTAAAATGTTGAATAGATCAAATTAAACCTGTAAGTCATAAAAATTACAAGTAAGTTATAACATTAAGACAGTGTGCGGACACGTTACGGTAATTAGAGAACAGAGGTTTTTGAACTTAGATTAAATTAATTTAGTCTTAAATACTTTAAACAGAAGCCTGTGTTTTTGTTTATGGCTAGATAGGGATGCTATCTAACATATAAAAAATATTGGATGATTGAATATGATAAAAGTTCGGACTATTCAAGCCCGGACACGTAAAATTTGCTTTTCGGAGAATGGCCGTTGTGAATTCATACAGTCAAATAAAGTACCGAATTGCAATGGTCGACAGCTTGATTTAGTGCTGTGTTCATTGGGTGGGGGCGAGGTGCGCGTGAGTGAGGCAGACGAAGTTCTAGTGCCGGTGGACCCCTACCACCCGCCGCTCGCAATATGCGTACCTGTAGGCAAGTGTGAGCGTTCCGACAGTAAATATACAAACTCCATCCCGCCTCATACTGTTGTTGCAGAAGCGGGTGGTTTGTGTCCACAGTGGAATTTTGCCAAAGCAAATTATGACGTGTTGTACTCATTGCTATTATCAAACGATTGGAAGCCGATGTATGATATAAATGACCCAGATAAGGCCATTCATTATTTTTATGACACCATAAACAGCATCATCGATAGTTCCGTTCCAAGAAAAAGGCAAAAGAATGTTAATTCGAGGTACAGGTACCCTGAGTGGTATACCGGTGAAATTATCCACTGTATTAAAGAAAAGGCGATACTGCATAAACGTTACAAAAATAGTGAGGGAAGCAGTGATTACGAAATGTTTGCTCGGTGTAGGGCAAAGGTAAAAACGATGATAATGCGTGCTCATAACCATCACCGGGAGAAGGTTCAGCAAGGTTTTACAAAAGATCCGAGATCTTTTTGGGACTATGTGAGGGCTAAAAAGGGAACAGATAATCGGAAAAGCATTCTCAAAAACGGGAAAGTTATACCCGAGTCGGAGTGTGCTGGTGAGTTCGCGCAATATTTTTATTCTGTTTACAATAATCAGGAACCGCGACTCAATGTGAACGCCGCAGTGACTTCAAGCGGCGGTAGCAGCTCGCGTGTACATATAGGTCGCCTACAAATGAGCCAAGTAACGAAAGCTCTAGATCGACTTAAGGCAAAGCGGTCGGCGGGGCCAGACGGTATTCCTGCTTTTGTAATAAGGGATTGCCGCACTGTACTAGCGAAGCCGCTCTTACATTTATATAATCTGTGCATTGCGTCGTCTTATTTTCCTGAATGCTGGAAAATCACACGTGTGATTCCAGTATCTAAGGGTGGGATGGATTCGGATGTGAGTGGCTATAGACCGGTGGCAATTCTGTCAGCACCAGCAAAGGTCTTTGAGTCGACCGTACAAACGTGCATTTTGGACCAAGTATCGGGTTTAATATCGGATGCCCAGCACGGATTTAGACCGGGTTGCAGCACGACCAGTAATTTACTGAACTTTATGACGTACGTGGTTCCAAATGTTGATGCAGGAGTACAAGTCGACGCTGCCTATTTTGACTTTAAAAAAGCTTTCGATTTGGTGGATAACGACATATTATTAGAGAAGCTGGCAGCAGTCGGCTGTACTCCCAAATTACTGCAGTTCTTTGCTAACTACTTGAGAGATCGACGGCAGTTTGTAGAATATGCTGGATATAAATCCGAGCCTTATTACACGAGGTCAGGAGTAAGCCAGGGAAGCAATCTGGGTCCCTTGAACTTTATCATTATGATAAATGACTTGCCTGAGGTTGTCAGGGCTGCCACTTGTCTATTATTCGCGGATGATCTTAAGATGCTTATGGCAATTAAAGATTTGAGTGACTGTGCACGGTTGCAGCGTGATATTGATAGTGTGGCAGAGTGGAGCAGGAAGAACAAACTGCAATTTAATGTTAAAAAATGCTCGGTTATAACCTTTAGCAGAATGAGAGTGCCACATCATCACGGGTATTCGTTAGATGACACGCTAATTGAGCGGGTAGAAAAGGTACGCGATCTGGGGGTGCGTCTGAACACCGAGTTAACATTTCGTGAACATATTATAAATGTTTGTAAAAAATCATATAGAAGCCTGGGTTTCATACTCCGTCGGGCATCGGGTTTTACAAACATTACAGCGGTAACAGCATTGTATAATGCTCTGATAAGAACTCAACTTGAGTGTAATGCTGCCATATGGGCTCCACATGAGATTAAATATAGTCTTATGTTGGAGCGCATACAGAACAAATTTATCAGGTATTTGTACATGAAACTGTACGGGGTCTATCCCTTCTATCCGTTGATGTACCCAACCTTGTTCGTAATCGGCATGGTTGGGTACAACAAACTGGAGACAAGAAGGGACCTGGCTTTGACCACGTATATTTTTAAGCTGTTGCGCGGTAAAACGTTCAATGCTGGTGTGTTGAAGGAGATAGGTCTGAATGTGCCCGATAAGTATGCATTGCGACGCCGACAGCCACGGTTGTTAGCAGTGCCACGCGCGCGAACTAACCTGCTCAGTAAAGCGCCCCTGACGCGAGCCTTGCATACACTGTTGCGGAATGTTTATAGTGTTGCGGAATGTTTATAGTGTTGCGGAATGTTTATAGTGGTTACCGTGAAAAATTCAAAAAATCAAAATTCAAGGCATTTATTTCACTTAGACCATTTATAGGCACTTATGAATTGTCAAAGAGTCGGTCGGTCAGTCAGTCAGAAAAGTGACGCTAATTGCCTGTTCCAAAACGTAGATCTCTATGGAGAAGAACAGGCAAGAAACTCCACGGACACTCTTTTTAAAAAAATCATGTTTTACAAAAAAACTTGGTTACATTCATTTTGGTGCTTCTATATGTGAAAACAATGTAAGTAAATAACAAAAAAAAAAACAATAAATGATTAAAAAATAATAATAAAAATAAAAAAGTCATGGCAGTTAAGAGTTGACCGATCTCACTTGACAGCGCCCGTTCACGAGCATGACGCGTGACATCAGCACCATCCAGCTCAACCATTTTGAAGGGAACCGAATGATCCAACGCACCCGCCACCATCAGCGAGACTTTTGAGCGAGCATGACAATTCTCCAAACCGCCATGCCCATTTGTGTCAGTATTATACAATCATGTAATAGATGAACGAATAACGACATCGTACTCACATTTACAATAATCAAAAATGCTTTAAGCTACACAAACCAAAGTTTTGTATTATAAATAAATCTAAGTGGGTGAAATTTAATTACCTGAACAAATAATAACAAAGATATCAATTATTCATGTCAAAAATAAAAATAAAGAGGATAAGCAACATATTTTTATATTAAAACTGTTAATTTTTCTAATTTGTGAGCTTAAGCGGAGTAGGACCAGCATTAAGCCAAGAATGTTTATCATTGATATAATCTTCTAACTTATAATATGCTTGACTACACAGCGTGCGTTTAATGCATGTTTTAAATTTTCTTTCATTTAGCTGCAGAATATCGAGTGGTATTTTATTATAACATTTCACACAATATCCCATAAAAGAAGTGTGAACTTTTGACAATCTAAAGCTTGGTTGATCAAGTTTATTCCTATTTCTAGTATTAAAATTATGTCTGTCACTTATTTTTTTAAAAAGATGTAGATTTTTTCGAACGTACATAATGTTTTCATATATATATTGGCAAGGCACCGTCATGATGTTAATATTTTTAAACAGATTCCTTAGAGATTCGCTTCTGCGAAGATTATATATGGCTCTGATAGCCCTCTTTTGCAGAATAAAGATGGAATCTATATCTGCAGCACGTCCCCAAAGCAAAATACCGTAAGACATTACACTATGAAAATAGCTAAAATAGACTAGTCTTGCAGTATCCACGTCAGTTAATTGTCGAATTTTTCTGACCGCGAAAGCGGCTGAACTTAACCGCGCCGCTAGAGATGTTAAGTGAGGACCCCACTGCAGTTTTGAGTCAAGCGTAATCCCCAGGAAAACTGTTTTATCGACGAACTCTAGTACATCCCCATTCAAAACAACATTACAACTAGTACTTCTAACATTGGGTAAGGTGAATCTTATGCATTTAGTTTTTTTTTCATTTAATACTAAATTATTTACAGTAAACCAATTCTGAATATCAAGCATAGCGTTATTTACGTCGTCAAGATGTTGTACACGTCTATTCACTTTAAAAATCAGTGAAGTGTCATCGGCAAATAACACCATTTGCGGTTGGTTTTCAAGTAAACTTGGTAAATCATTTATATACACTAAAAATAGGAATGGACCCAAAATAGATCCCTGCGGTACGCCCATTTTCACCTTTGAGCCCACTGAATTTACACCGTTGATTTGGACCTGTTGCAGTCTATCATTCAAATAGGATTTCACTAAGCTAAGCGCTAATTTATCGAGGCCATAATGCTCAAGTTTTAAAAGAAGTGTTTCATGGTTCACGCAATCAAATGCTTTGGAGAGGTCGCAAAAAACGCCAATAGCATCTTGCGACTCTTCCCATGCTTGAAATATATGTTTAATTAAAGTGACACCTGCGTCAGTAGTACAACGTCCTTTGGTGAAACCATACTGTTTGTCATGTAAGATGTTATTGCAGTTAAAATGACTAAGCATTTGATTAAGCATTATTTTTTCAAATACTTTGCTGAGAACCGGTAAAACAGAAACAGGCCTATAATTATTCGCGTCTTTGCTATCCCCGGATTTGAAAAGTGGTATAACTTTGCTGAACTTCATCAAATCCGGGAAAACCCCTTGATCTATACACATATTAAATATATATGCTAAATAGGGCGCTATTGTCTCAATAATCGATTTACAAACGTTAGTAGACATGCCCCAAAGATCTTCAGTTGCTTTGATTTTGATCTGCTTAAAAACCTTTACAACGGCCACAGGGTTAATATGCTTAAACTTAAATTCTATACGGCAGGCAGAAACATTTGCTTTCAGTAAATCAACAGCAAATGTAGGCGATGAATTTAAACTTTCTGTGATTTTAATTGGTATATTAGTAAAAAATGACGTAAATTCCTGAGCCACATCGTCATTTTTGCTTATGCGACCATGGGAAGTGTCCAAGGTGTAATCTATATTATATCTTTTATTCCTATTTGTTTCATTATTGATCACTTTCCAAACAGCCTTTATTTTATTATCTGATGACTTAATCTTGTTGCTAATAAATAAAGCTTTGGCTGCCTTGCAAACATTTTTAAAAATTTTGGAATAATTAGCAACATACTTATTAAATGTGTCTGTGTTGTTATAAGGCTTAAGGCCATACAACTCAAATAATCTGTCCCTGCTTTTTCTAATACCTCTAGTTGCCCAGTCAGAGAATAAAAACTTAGGGCAAATTGTTTTGGTTTTTTTCTTGAAAATGCTATTAAACCCTGTTTGCACGACTGTAAAGAATTGTTTATACAAAATATTTCCATCTGTAATATCAAAGCTTTGACTACTTAATTGATTACTTAAAGTGTTATTAAATTTATTTAAATTATTTGATGTAATTGGTCTAGACTGTATCTGCAATTTTAGTAAAGGTGTATTGGACTCAAAAGAGACGGTTTGTCCGCTGTGGTCAGAAGGGAGATAATCTACTATAGCTTTATCTAAATATTCGCAGCAGCAAAATACATTATCAATGCATGTAGCAGTAGTCGTAGTTATACGGGTTGGTTCCAAAAACACATTTAACAAATTAAATGATTTAAACAGACTTAATAATCTACTGCTATACGAATTATTATCTAAAATATTAATATTAAAGTCGCCACAGACTATAACTGATTTATTACCACATACGAGTTTAGTCAAGACATCTTCCATTGTGGCCTCAAACACAGAATAGTTTTGATGATTTGGGGGTCTGTAAACACACACTATGATATGCCTATCCAGCTCAACACAAGATAACTCAACAATATGTTCAACCGATAAATTTACTATGTCTTTACGAGACTTAGATTTAATGTTTTGTTTTATCAAGATTAATGAACCCCCACGCATCATGAGTTTACGGTTATAACAACTTCCTATTATATAATTCTCATAGTTAATTAACATTTCACCCTCTTTAAACCAATGTTCTGTGAAACAAACTATATCTAACTTTGTCTTTTCTAAAAATAACTCAATTTCTAATTGTTTGGAAGAAAAACCTTGAATATTTTGATGAAATAATTTCAAGGAATGTTGCTTAGCCCCTTTTTTACAATTTGGTAAATAATCATTGCCAGAAGGTACCTTCATGTTCATAAAATTAGCAAAGTTATTATTACTAGTACCTTCTGTTGTCTTACTGACTAGTTTAAACAATTTACCACCTTAACATTAGTATGATTACTAACTATGGTGGGTCTTATTACACAAGACTTCGACATACTAATTATGTCTGAGTAAAAATTAAAAGCTAATAGCCGAGCTATCTGACGTCTAAAGCTAATGGGCAGATACACTGTATCTCTAGTCGATTTCAATCTTTCATCAACAATAGTGTTGGTGTCAAAAAACTCTAACTTGTCACTATAGTGACTAACTAAGAATTGCATATGATTATTTAACATATGTATCTTGTGATTCTGACTATTTGAAAGGTGCTCAAAGTAAGGGAAAGCACACAATACAATTTTTTTACAATTAATTTTTAATAGTTCAGTGACACTCTCGGTAATATTATCTATGTGAACATTAAAGCTATTTCCTACAAATATAGTAATGATTGAATTGTGATCATATTCTTTGCTAGTAACTGAAACCATTACTTCTACATAGGAACTCCCAGGCATACAATAATTTAAAACAGAATGCCTCAGATTGTAATTTAATAATTTACCTAAACCTTTTCCAAAACTATCCGAAAACATTATAGGACAATAACAAACTTTATTACCAGGTTGACTATCAGTCTGCACAATAGCTGAACTTTGTACATGTATACACTCACCAGCACTGGAAGACTGGGATGGGACTACCAAAACCTCAAGCTGGGGAGCCTTAGCATTTGATTTATTTAGGCTGCATTGAGAAGAGCTGAGAGGCAGCGGATCTACTCTGTCTACATTTGAGTTACACAGTTCAACTAACTCATTTGTGGCCAGGATATGCTCTTGTATTTGCTTTTGAGACTTTACATATTTTGTATAGAGAGAGTGTAAGGACTCTTCAAGTACCTCTATCTCAGACTGTAATCGTTTAGTGTCAATCTCATATATGTTAGTACTGTCCTCAATTTTTATTTGAAAATTACTTAGTTTATTTATCAGAAATACACGTTCTTTTCTTAATTTAATATTGTTAAAGTAGTGTTTCTGTTGTTTCTTATATTTATGACATTTATTGATAATTTTACTAAATTTTGCATATTTTTTTATTTTGTTTTGGCTGACTGAATAGTTATTGCTGTTATATTTAATCAAAGAATCTTCTGTAAGATCTATAGTAATTAAAGATTCGGGTTTACAATCAGGTTTTATCAATTCATTAAATAAATTTTGTGTTTTCCTAATCTGGGCACATTCTTTTTCTTTTTGTAACTTTGTTATCCGTACATTTGCATTAATAAGTTCATCTTCTAGGTCCCTAACTTTAGATAGTGCCTCTTCATATAAGTCGCTACAGTTGCTGAAACCATCTGTGACTAGCCGCAGTTTGTCCCGTTCATCGACAACAACCAGATATTGCTGATGAAGGTCCACTAGTTCCCGCTTCAGGCTTGTGTTCTTGTCTACAACTTTCTTAACTTCCTCCTCACACTCTTCTCTTTCCTGTAATAGTTGCTGACATTGGGTGGTAGAAGCCTTAAGTTCTTGTAGGGCCGTTCTCAATTTAAGCTCCAAGTCCTGAGCAGTAGCCTTACGGGTCATCACAGGCATGGTTTCAGGGTTAGAAACTGAAAGAAGAATTGAAAAACGGTGAGAACTATTGACAGACAAAAGAGAGAAAAAATGGGAAATGAAATGAAATACTAGAAAGTTTGTAAAACTTTGTGGAAAACAAAGAAGTAGGCTGTTTGTTGATCTTTAACCAATGTATGTTTATCTAATGCAAAGTTATTATTGATTATTTCAATTGTTTCATAAACTGATAATTTCACTTTTACTTTTGTGGGTAGGGTGTTACTTTTAATCAAAATTTCGTGACCCTGGAACATAAAGGGCAATCGAAGGAGCATGAGTGGGTTTTAGTCAGTAAGAGTCTGACACGCCCTCCCGTCGCACCCAGGACGGGAGCAGTCATTGGATGATTTCCCACTCACCAAAAAAAAAAAAAAAAAAAAAAGCCTTGCATACACTGAATGACACTGCCGATAGGATAGATTTATTTAATTGCTATCTGAATGAATTCACAAAGGTAACATTGTTTGTATTATGTTATGCTAACATATAACTAGTTAATAGAAATTCAGAATGTAACTAAAGACCACGCTGCCGCATTAGGATTATTGCCTGTAATGGTAGTTGTGATTGTGATAAATAAATAAAAATAAAAAAAAAAAGTCTGCATATAAAATTTAAAATTAAAGTATTTTTTTTCAAATCGAAAATAGTATTAAGAATTTTTATTGTTTTCATCAGAAACAGTGCCTACTTTACCACAATAATAAACAGGTAACAACGGAAAAATAACAGAAAACTATATCAAGATATTCGTAAAAAGGAGCACTGAGCGCGTCAAGGCAGCGTGGAAGCAAATCACGACAATTTTTTTTATGTTGATGGTACGCGGGCGAGTGAGTATAGACGGCACTAGTGTGCGAGCGAGAGAACATGATAAGCGCCGCCATTTTAGATTCCTTTCTTTAATGAACCAGGTTATACTTGCCCGGATTTTAACCCACAACTTCTTGTAGTAAGATGTGGGCGCCTTAACCGCTAGGCCATCATGAGATCATTACAAACAAACATATATTTCCTCTTTATAACATTGTAATAGATGATGTCTGCTCCTATATTTAGCTCATTAATGAATATTAATGTGTAGGTAGTTATTTCTTTAGTTTTCCTTTATACAGACGCCATTATGTATTTTTTTTCTTTGTTATGAGGAACTTACATCAGACATTTAGAGGGATAAAGACCGAATTATAATTACTTTTTAGGGTTCCGTAGCCAAATGGCAAAAACGGAACCCTTATAGATTCGTCATGTCTGTCTGTCTGTCTGTCTGTCCGTCCGTATGTCACAGCCATTTTTTTCCGAAACTATAAGAGTTATACTGTTGAAACTTGCTGAGTGGATGTATTCTGTGAACCGCATTAAGATTCTGATAGAAAAATAGAAAATAATTAAAAAAAATTGGGGGTTTTTCATCATACCCATATATGTGTGGGGTATCTATGGATAGGTCTTTAAAAATGATATTGAGGTTTCTAATATAATTTTTCTCTAAACTGAATAGTTTGCGCCAGAGACACTTTCAAAGTGGTAAAATGTTGGTCGTAGGTGATATTTTTTTTTAGATTTCTGAGTTGGTTTCATAATAAAAGTTGTTTGTTTTTTAACCGACTTCTAAAAAAAGGAGGAGGTTCTCAATTCGGATGTTTGTATGTTTTTTTTTTATGTTTGTTCGCGCATATCTCCGTCGTTTGCCAACCGATTTGAACAATTCTTTTTTTGTTTGAAAGGGTAGACTTCTCAAATGGTCCCATTGTCATCAGGTCCAGGATCTGATGATGGTATCATGCCGAAATCGAGGGAACTTCTCAATTTTTATAGATAAACGTACGTTTTTTTTTTAAAGTTACTCTAAAACGTAGTTGGGACTCTAACTAAAAAGTAAAAAATAAAAAGCTTTTCCAAAAAAAAGATAACCGACTTCAAAAACTAAAAGCTCTAAAATAACTATTTCGGAAGTCGGTGGCAAGGCAAGTAGGCAACACAATTCGACCGGCAGAAGAGAAGCCACCGACTTCCGAAATAGTTATTTTAGAGCTTTTAGTTTTTGAAGTCAGTTATCTTTTTTTTGGAAAAAGTTTTTATGAGTAGAATCATCTCCTAGCGGGTTGAGCAAGACCAAAAATACACCTAGTAATAACATTTTTGATAAATAAATATAATAAGTATCTTGGGACAACCTACACCCACGCAAAACAATGATTTTAATTTAATCAATCAATCGTTTTTTAATTGCATAAAATGGTAATAAAAAAATACAGATCTTTTAGCTAAAAACAGTGTGCTGTATTTGTCTATAGTAAGGCATAGAAAATATGTTAAAAACAAAGTAAAAAAAAATGTACTAAATAAGGTATACTGATGACCTTCAGTTGTATACTGCAGCACGTGTGGACGATTTAAGTGACGCTGTTGAGGATATAAACCGAGATTTAAATGCAATTCTAAACTGGTCTGACAGATTTGGGGTATCAGTAAACCCCTCAAAATGTCAGGCCATAATAATAGGAAGCTCGCGCATGCTGGGTAGAGTGACGGTTAACTCTCTTCCTCCAATTCTGTTTAATGGGACTGTCATTCCGTTTAGTCAAAATGTGAAGGATCTCGGTTTGCATCTTGACTCGTCACTGAGTTGGCAAAAGCAGGTTTCCAGTGTCAGTCAGAGAGCTAATTGGGTTTTGCGTTCCTTGTATCGTCTAAAGAACTTTCTTCCCACTAAGACGAAGACAATGCTTGTGCAGACTTTAATTTTCCCTTTGATTGATTATGGTGACGTGTGCTACTTTGACCTTGACGCGATTTTGCTGGATAAGTTGGACAGAGTCCTCAATAATAGCATCAGGTTCATTTTTAATCTAAGGAAATATGATCATGTTTCAAAGTACAGGTCCGAGCTAAATTGGTTGCCCATTCGCCAGAGAAGAAGTTTGCGTGCTCTGACTACGCTTTTCTCGTTACCCAATTCTCCCAACCCTCCTTCTTACCTTATGTCTCATTTTCAATATTTGTGTTCTTCTCATGCCAAAAATCTGCGCTCATCTAACAATCTTCTTTTACTTTGCCCTTCTCATACTTCTGATATAGTTCATTCTTCCTTTCATATTCAGTCCATTCTTCTCTAGAACGCCTTACCTCTCGATATCAGGACGGCCACTAGTCGATATGCATTTAAGCGGAAGTTGAGGATCTATTTTCATAACAAATGAGCAGAGTTTTTTCACCATTTTCTTTCTAGTATATGTATATATTATATACTTATATATTATATATTTATATATTACATATTTATATATTAAGTATATATATCTCTTCGATTTTGTATTTATATGTGTATATGTATTAAACTTATGTTGTGTTAGTTTTAAGACTACCCACTTAATTATGTGTTTTAATTATTATTTTTTGTTTATTTTTCTGTAAGTTTGTGTCCTTTTATTGTTACTAATAATGCACCTGCCATGTTTATATCTCATCAACTCTGGGTTGACTGGTAGAAAATGCCTAAGGCATTAAGTCCGCCCTTGTACGCTTGTGCATGAAGTTTAAATAAATAAATAAATAAGGTAATGTTTAAGTTACTAACCGTTCAAGAGCTGGTCAACCGTTTAATAACATTATTATCCCTCATTATCAATTAAAAATTTTAGGACAGTTTTTTTTTACTTGTGAACAGGTATTTTTTTTTTCTGATCAGGTATCTGTACTTTATAATATTATAAATGCGTAAGTAACTCTGTCTGTCTGTCTTTCTGTCTGTCTCTTCTTCATGCCTAAACCACTGAACCGATTTGAATGAAATTCGGTACAGATATAGTCTGGGACCCGAGAAAGGACATAGAACAGTTTTTATCCCAAAAATCCCCCGGGAACGGGAACTATTATTCCACGCGGACGAAGTCGCGGGCAAAAGCTAGTTTTATTATAAATTCTTCGAGTGATGCCAAAAAAAACCTTTGTTCATTAGAGCTGTTTTACATTTTAATAAAATAATAAATCTTATTTTTTTCAGATATGCTCATTTGGTCATAACATTGATGAACCAATCATCTGCTGTGTGGACACGCCATCCAAGTAATCTCTTAATATCTATATATATAGAAAAGAAAGTCGTGTTAGTTACTCATTTTATAACTCAAGAACGGCACAACCGATTTGGCAGAAAATTGGTGGGGAGGTAGCTTAGGACCAGGGGACAGACATAGAATACTTTTTATCTTATTTTTTTGTTTTTATCCTGTTTCCGTGGGACGTGACATAAAACGTGGTTTCGAGTAAAATTCGAGTGGAGTAGTAACCAAAAATCTGATATAACGCGGGTGAGACCGCGGGGGACAGCTAAATACCTTAGGACGACTCACAGGCGGCCATCTGATCCTGTGCTATGGTAACCAGATAATTTATATACTTAAGTAATTTATTAATAAATACATACCTAAATAATTAAAAAGAAAACGCCCAGATTCAAACCAAACAATCATAATCAGATGGCCGTCTTTGGAACTCTTAGGCCCGTATTAATAGACGTCACTCAACTCCGAGACGCTCTCAAGTCTCTTGCTGTCCTTGTCATTTTAAAGGGAAAAAATAAGGACAGCAATAAACTTGAGAGCGTCTCAGAATTGAGTGATGTCTATTAATACGGGCCTTACAAAGGGGTGAAATAAGGATATAGGGGGTGATCTCTGTGTCTGTGCGAATCCGTAGCGTGGTCACATAATACATTTGTCGACAATTAGTACCACGTTACTCGATAGATGGCGTTGAAGTCGAAACAGATCGCGCTATGGTTTCGTTACATTCATTCTATTAAACTTATTTTAAACTATTTTTGAGTGTTAAAAGCCCCTTCCCATCCCTTGCTAAACGAGCCACCCTGCGTCGCTGTAGCTTTAAATTCGCCCCTAAATAATGGTAGACCGATCTAACATGTCCCATTATTGCCCTTCAACGACGCCTTAGGCTAGGCGTATGCTAAGCGCTGGCGACGCAGGTCCACGCAGCGCAGCGCAGAGCAGATTTTGTAAAGCATGGAACGTCATTGAACTACGAACGCTGCGGCGCAGGCACATGCGATGATGCGACGCAGACATGTGTCTGTCCTCTGCGTCTTGTTGTAGTAGCGGCACAGAACTCTGCGCGACGCGTACACGTCGAGACGTGTTTTTAAACATTAATATACACTTTTGTTGTTACGACAGCACATTTACTCGAATTAGTTCGTTGTGAACCATGTTTGTATGATACAAATCATCCTGACTATTCAAAAAAGACATTGAAAGAGTTATTCTAGCTAGGATGCGAATGTCAGTTGCGTCGCAGCATGCGGAGGGGGCACATGTCTGTCTCAACTGCCCTGCCCTGCACTGTGTTGCACTGTGCTGTGCTGCGTCTCAGCATACGCCTAGCCTTAAGCCGGAGTCCGAACCCCACAAGGGGTGCCCTTAGCGCAGTCGTTCTGTATAAGTTTTCGCCCTGGCTGGTGGCGGTAGAGTCACTCTTGGCATCGACAGAATAGCCCGGTTAAGCAGTAATCAGCCTGAGCTGAACTGCGAGATGCCATTTAAAAAAAAAACTTTTATCATTAAATAACCACATTATTTGTGAGTGTCATAGGTTATAGAACATCACGCTATGGCTTATGAGGGCGGAGTAGTGACTACAGACTCAACATAATTCATATGAAACCCCAGGGAACAGCTAGTATTGAAATATTTAATTAACTTACTTAGTTCTAAAAATAATTTCATTGCGGGATCCAAGACAGTTGAATCGTTTCTCCGGGTCTCGTCGAGCTTCATTGCTTGGCGCTTTTCTGGTGGACTCCACTATTGATTCTGACTTTCAGTGGTTGCGAATAGGATTTTTTTATTATTATTATGGGCTAGCTCTAGATCCCAGACTAGCCTGAGGGCATAGACGGAGCCTACGATGGAGCGAGCTTACCCAGTAGATCACAGTAGATGCCTATGCACTCGTTTTTTAAATACTTCCGGGTTATATGAATTTGGAAACACAGACGCCGGCAGGAAGTTCCATTCCTTTGCGGTGCGCATTATGAATGATATTGAGAAGCGCTGCGTACGGATATGAGGAATATCAACCAAGAAAGGGTGGTATCCCGCCGTACGTCTGGATGTCCGGTGGTAAAATGGAGATGAGGGAATGAGCTCGTGTAGCTCATGAGCACACTCACCGAAGTGCAATCTGTAAAATACCGCCAGACAGGCAACTTTTCGCCGATTTATTTATTTATTTATTTATTTATTTATTTAACAAAAACGGCCCTAAGCCAATTACAATTGTTAATAATATTAAATTACATATATGTTATAATTTTATAAACTCATTCATACGCTCGTCTCGCAGAACTCCAGACATACCGACAGTAGTTTACTCCATCCATCCGCAAACAAATCACACTCGGGCTTGGCGTCCATGAGAGTGTTGAGCGCGGTCAGTGTTCGGGGGACGGGCGATTGAGCGCGCGCCACAGTGCGACACACGGGCACAGCGAACAACAACCGATGTGCTAGTGGTTGTAGTTGGGCCACCAGCTGATGACGGGGGATGAGCAGTTGGCGGGATTATGCAAAAATTTATTGCTTCGTAATTTTTCAATATGCTGTTTGAAGTTTTAATTATTTTGTATTTCAGGCCACCAGTACAAGAAGAGGAATGCGAGCCACTTGATAGTGATTTGAGTCCACAGAAGACAGGCCAGAAGGCTTTTGACAGTAAGTGTAATTTATACTGAAAATTTTATCTTATCTCAAAATATATTACGACTCCTATTATGGACAGTATATAAAATAACACACAAGAATTTGCACGCTTATAATGTTAAGCAAAACATGTAACTGTGCTCCTTATTTAAAATATTTGTACCACCTTTTATACCGTCTTTTTATGCAAATAAATATTATCTTATCTTGTTGGTCTAGTGGTGACGGGCCTGTTGTTCTAGTGGTCAGTGACCCTGACTGCTAAGCCAGAGGTCGTGGGTTCGATTCCCACCCAGGACAAACTTTGTGTGATGAGCATAAATGTTTGTTCTGTGTCTGGGTGTAATTTATCAATAATTTGTATGTATTTACAAATTATATAAGTATGTATATCAGTTGTCTGGTTACCAAAACACGAGCCGTAATTAGCTTGGGATCAGATAGCCGTGTGTGAATTGTCCAAAGGTATTTATTTATTTAATTTTCAGAGTGCATAGAATACCAGTTAAAGTACGTGTACCCTTGTGACTCTGGTTCGGACCTCCTCGGAGAAGTGGGGAGGCAGAACCGCTGTCACCACAAAACCGATGAGCTGATAATCGGGGGCAGTGACGCTGATCCGTACGAGTTCCCGCATATGGTGAGGCATCATCTTCTCCCTTTCTTATCGTGGGGTAATCCTCATGGACTAGACGGGCACATTGGTCGAGTGGTTAGTGACCCTGACTGCTAAGCCGGAGGTTGTGGGTTCGATTCCCACCCAGGACAAACTTTGTCTGATGAACACGAATGTTTATTCTGTCTGGGTGTGATTAATCTATAATCCATACTAATATTATAAATGGGAAAGTGTGTCTGTCTGTCTGTCTGTCTGTTTGTCTTTCTTTCACGGCAAAACGGAGCGACGAATTGACGTGATTTTTTTAAGTGGAGATAGTTGAAGGGATGGAGAGTAACATAGGCTACTTTTTGTCTCTTTCTAACGCGAGCGAAGCCGCGGGCAAAAGCTAGTCTCCTTATAAACCTGCACTGCACTTAACAAAAGAGTTGATATCTCCGAAACGGCTTAACTGATTTCGACGAAATAGGTATGTCTAAAAATCATCGCTAGATAACGTACTTTCAAATAAAGAAAACGCATCCATATCTGTTTGTCCATTTTTAATTTATCTATAATATGTATGTATTTAAAAATTATATAAGTATGTATATCAGTTGTCTGGTTACCATAACACAAGCTCTAAGTAGAGCTTAGCTTGGGATCAGATGACCGTGTGTGAGTTGTCCCAGTATATTTATTTATTTATTTGAGACCTAAGCCACAGACCTTATATGGATAGCGGTCTTTAGTACTCCCCTTTTCTTATGTGGGGATATTATCCCGTGCCTCGGAAAGCACGTAAAGCCGTTGGTCCCGGTTGTCATTCGTAAAACTTTGATAGTCGTTACGAGTAAGCCAGAAAGTCTGACCAGTCTAACCAAGGTTAAAAACAGTAGAAGTTCAATATCAATTTACAAGGCAAATATATTTCATCATTTATATGTCCTTAGAATTATTAAATTGTCATACATCATCACCATCATCTCCGTAGCCTTACTCCCAACTATGTTGGAGTAGATTTCCAGCCTAACCGAATTCAGATGGATACCGGTGTTTTACTTAAAGCGACTGCCTATCAGACCTCCATAACCCAGTAACTGGGCGACACGATACCTCTGGTTAGACTGGTCAGACTTTCTGGCTTACTTGTAACGACTGACAAAGTTCTACGAATGACAACCGGGACCAACGGCTTTATGGAGGCCATACACGCTAGGTTTTGCATGATGGTTTTAGCCGTGCATGCATAACCGACAGGCAAGCCCTAGCGTGTATGTGATTAAACTGTACAGTTATCGGTGCAAATGAAACTCGGTTATGCTTGTCGGTTTTGCATGCAGAGTTATAACCATCATGCATACCCTAGCGTGTATGGCCTCCTTTACGTGCTTTCCGAGGCACGGGATGGCAGTGATGTCCAAGATAAACTTTAGAAAGTGCATATTATGAATTGAAAAGTTCACATTGGTACTTGCCATAATACGTTTAGTCCACTCTCGACCCCTAAAAAAAGATTTGCTCATTGGTTTTCTCTCAACCCCTAACATAGTTTACTTTCGACCCCCTAGGAGGCGAGAATGGATTTTTATACAAAGGACCCGCACCTTTAGTCCACTCTCGTCCCCTAGTATGATAATTAATATTTTGGTACAGTGACGTACTAAAGGTGAAATTCAGGAATTGGTAGGTATTTAAAAAGACTGCCTCGTCGCTCTAGTGGTCGCAAGTGCAACTGCTGAAGCACTGATTCCTAGGTCAGGCAGTGTTTCTAGGTTTCCTATTAGGAATTTCTCACGAAATTATGGTTATGCCGGTTAGGCTGGAAGCCGACATGATGATGCTTGCAATAGATATTAGCACGCTCGATTAAGCTACAATATGGCAAGGACTTTTATTGTTTGTAACACATAATCCACCCAAGTTCCAACAAATAAATAGTTAACTAGATTGATTTTTTTTTGTTTCAGGCTCTCCTGGGTTTTGGGCCTCTAAACGACATTGAATGGTTGTGCGGCGGGTCCATAATTAGCGAACGTTTTATACTTACCGCAGGACATTGTATAGCATTTAGAATAAAGTAAGTATCATATATACTCCTCAGCAAACTCAAAAAAACATATGCTCTTAATTAAATTATGAAGGGAAGTGGAATGCTCATTTTTTTACTCCTCCGCTGTTTTGGATCATTTGGTTCCCTTCAAAATGGTTAAGCTAAATGGTGCTGATGTCACGCGTCATGCTCGTGAACGGGCGCTGTCAGTTGAGATCGGTCATCTCTTTTGCCATGCCATGACTTTTTTATTATTAATTTATAATTGTTAATTTTGTTATTTACCAGCATTGTTTTCACATATAGAAGCACGAAAATTAATGTAACCAAGATTTTGTAAAACATGTTTTTTTTTAAAAAGAGTGTCCGTGGAGTTTCTTGCCTGTTCTGACTATAGAGATCTACGTTTTGGAACAGGCAATTAGCGTCACTTTTCTGACTGACTGACCGACTCTTTGACTATTCGTAAGTGCCTATAAATGGTCGAAGTGAAATAAATACCTTAAATTATGAATTTTGTCCTTTCTATTTATTCGTTGCGGGATCCAAGACAGTTTAATCGTTTCTCCGGGACTCGTCGAGCTTCATTGCTCGTCGCTGTCCTGGTGGACTCTACTATTGATTCTGATTTTCAGGAGTTGCTGTGTTTAGGAATAGTGTGGCCGAATTGTCCCAAATCAAAAGAAATACATACAACAAAATAAAAAGCTTTTTAAAAAAAAAGATAACCGACTTCAAAAACTAAAAGCTCAAAATTAACTATTTCGGAAGTCGGTGGCAACACAAATCGACCGGCAGAAGAGAAGCCACCGACTTCCGAAATAGTTAATTTTGAGCTTTTAGTTTTTGAAGTCGGTTATCTTTTTTTTTAAAAAGCTTTTTATTTTTTACTTTTTAGTTTAAAATGAAAACGGCACTATGCGCGCAACGTCACAGGATACCCATTAGTATTATATACTAAAACCTTCCACAGAATGTTACAAAGACTTTTCTAAAAACCGCATAGAAATCGGTATAGCTAAACGCGAGATAATCGCGGTCAAACATACAATCGTCTTTGAAAATCTACAATCCAAGAAAGCAAAACGCGATCTATGCGGGCAACGTCACGGGATATCCATTAGTGTTATATACTAAAACCTTCCTCAGAATGTAACAAACACTTTGATGAAAACCGCATCAAAATCGGTTCAGCCAAACGCGAGATAATCGCGGACAAACATACATACATACATACATACAGGTCGAACAGAGAACCTACTTTTTTTTTGAAGTCGGTTAAAAATACAAAGAAACAAACTCTTCATACATAAAAGATAGCTAACAACAACATTACAACGTAGAAAATCTAACTAAGAAGTAAAAAATACAATTATATAAATTCGAATTCGTACTAATATTATAAATGCGAAAGTAACTCTGTCTGTCTGTCTGTTTTGAATGAAATTTGGTACAGATATAGTCTGGGACCTGAGAAAGGACATCGGATTTTCATCCCGGAAATCCCCCGGGAACGCGAACTATTATTCTACGCGGACGAAGTCGCGGGCTAAAGCTAGTATTAATATAAAAAAAATTAAGAATAGTGTAAACAAGAAATCAATTTATATCATTGTAAAAAAGCGTGGCATGAAAATATAAATTCAGGCTTCTAGTTTTATTCACAGCGAAGTTATTTGGCATTTTAATTGCATAAATTTGTAAAACCTTCAAATTATTTTCAGTCATCCTGTAACTTATGTTGCTATTGGATTACTGTCGAGAGGAGAAACATCAGATCGGTCGAAGATATATAAAGTGAAGAGAATAATCAAACATCCACAATACCAGTCTCCTAGTAAATACAACGATATAGCTCTCCTTGAAACAGAGAAAACGTGAGTATATAATATTTAGGCTGGTTTTATTGTCAAGCGTTTCAGCAGCGCCGTTGGAGCGCGCGCGTTCGTAGATATATGAGAGTAGTAGTTGCGTTTCAAAGTCCCGCGCTTTTGCAGCGCCGTTCAGAAAACGCGCAATGGCCGCCGGCGCTGCCAGGCGCGGGCCGGTTAGCGTTTCTACGGCCAGTCCAAAGACTACAATATAATATGGGCCAGTCAGTGTGCGTTTTAGTGTGACGCCGTTGAGACGCGCCGTTTTTAACAGCGCACTGCCCAGCGGCGCGTCCAGCGGCGTGACTATAAAACCAGCCTTAATAAAGTTAGTTACTCCTTGAATTTTTATTCGACTGCCGAAAGAAGGGTAATTAATTTGGCACATTCTGAATCACGTCTAAAATAAAAAACCGGTCAAGTGCGAGTTGGACTCGCGCAACGAGGGTTCCGTTAATTGGTTTTTTAGTGAAATAACTACAAATTTACGGTTTTCGGAGTTTTCCCTTTACTTGTGCTACATGACCTTGCTTCTTGCCAAATTTCATGATTCTTGGTCAATTGGAAGTACCCTATAGGTTTTGATTCCCTTGCAAATGTCTAAAAATGCAATGTAAACCGCCGTATCTTTTTATTGCGTTAATTTAGAAACTTGATATTTTCACTGCTTTGAGAGATAGCAGACCTGAGTATGTGATATTAATTTCAGCCTGATATCTCGACGCGTTCCTGAGAAAAAGGGTCTTGACAGACGGACGGACGGACAGACGGACAACAAAGTGATCCTATAAGGGTTCCGTTTTTACCTTTTGAGGTACGGAACCCTAAAAATTACTAACATTTCGGCAGTCGGTGACTTTTCTTCTGCCGGTCGATTTGTGTTGCCACCGACTTCCGAAATTAAACTTATTTTTTACTTTTTATAATCATTTTTTTTTTGGTCAGTGGGAAATCATCCAATGACTGCTCCCGTCCTGGGTGCGACGGGAGGGCGTGTCAGACTCTTACTGACTAAAACCCACTCATGTTCCTTCGATTGCTCTTTATGTTCCAGGGTCACGGTAACTATTATAAACATTCCGCAACCCCGGCAGGCGTTGGCCCTGTTCTCTTTGAGGCGCGCGTGGAACAAAACGCGCCGTCTACGCGGTCCTGGTCCTAGCCGGGCGGCGAGCTACCCATCGCTCGCCATCCGCAGAACCGCGCCTACGGTGGCCGGTAGTCGTCTTGCGACTCTCGACGTCTTCGCCTGGGTCTTAGTCCGGGGCGAGAGGCTCGTCGTTGCCTCTCGCGCGCCGCCGCTTCCTTCACTAGCATAACTGCTTCGCAGAAGGAGGCGACGGCATCCCATTCCGTCTCGCCCCGAAGCATGGCCTGAACCAGCGCCGGGCGCCAGAGGTCACCGCCGCCGATCGCCTCTACGAGGACACGTCGATGCTCCGCCCATGCGCGGCACTCCTCCACCGTGTGCTCGACCGTGTCCTCCAGGCGACTGTTACTGCAGTGGTAACACCCAGGCGTCGCTTCCGCCCGAATCCGACACAGGAACCTCCCGAACTGACCATGTCCGGTGAGGACCTGTGTCAAGCGAAACGTGAGAGTGCCATGACGCCTCTCCAGCCACTCCTCAAAGAGGAGTCTTACCGCCGCTATAACGGCGTGCCCAACTTTTTATAATCATAAGGGGGACTACAAGGAATTTTACTGTCCGAACATCCGATTATTTACAGTCCGAAGTAGCATGAAAAAAACGGATGATTTGCTTGTGCACTTGTCCGTCTTTACTCGGATGATTCGCCTAAGTTAAGGGTAGGTCTGTCTTTAAAACTACACGCCACGCACGCGAAATTACTCTGAAATAAAAACCGTTCCGGAATGGGGAAAAGTAAAATGTCGGACGGTAAAATTACGTATAGTGCACAAACTAATATATACATTATAGTTATGGCGTGTCATATCGGACCGTAAAAAATCGGACAGCCGGACAGCAAAATTCCTTGTAGTGCACAATCGCCCTGATAATATAATTGCGGAGTCTTATTGTCTGACTGTGTATTATAGTAACTGTATAAAACGAAAATAAAATTTTTAAATCCCCAATACGTATTACTTGTGATAACACACATAGGTGCCGATTCTCTTGTGCACAAACTATCGTAAATTTAAGTTAAATGCATTTTTCTCTTTCCGTTTAATTAAGAAAAGGACAGAAGATCAAATATTAGTTAAGTCCTGTCAAATTTAGACACTCCATAGATAATTTAGACGCAATTTAAAAACATGGCGTCTAAATATACGTCAATTGTCATGAGGCGCTGTCTAATTTGACAGGATTAAACTAAAATGTATCTTCTGTCCTTTTCTTTAAGAAATGGAAAGAGAAAGATGCACCTAACTTAAATTTACGTTAAGTTGTGAACAAGAGAATCGGCACCATAATCAATGTATATATGAGTCGATTTTTATTTTGTGTCTGTGGAATTTTTCAAGAAGAATTGCATCGCTCGCCATAAAAATATGGGACTACTTCTGAAACATGACTTATCTAACAAAAAAAGAAACAATATCCGTTCATATTTGGCGGAAATATGTACATAAAAAAGGCGGATTGAGAACACCCTCCTATTTGAATCAGTTAAATAGAATTTACATCTCATAATATATTATATTGTCTAAATAGTTATGATTTTATTGAATCTTTGGTCTTCTGTATAATTTCATTATTGTTGTTCTAGTTTTAAACATAAATATATTTTTTCAGCATGAAACTGGATGAGTTCACGATGCCTGCGTGTGTTCACATCGGTGACGTTGTAAATTACTCTATGGTCATTGCGACAGGATGGGGTTTGACCCACAATAACGGGAAAGAATTTAGTGATATTCTGCAAAGGGTATGTGCTTATCCTCCAATAGGGATGTTGACTACATCAAAAGAATGACATTCTGTTTAGTCCGTCTGTTAGACAGTCCAAAAATACTGGACACATATTTTTTGCTTGATCAAATTAATAACATAATACAAAGATAAAGAGCATCAAAGTTCCGGAGAGGGGGCTTGTGACGTCACTCCTCAGTAAAAATTATACAAAGGCGTGACGTTTCACGAAACTTCAACGCATTGTATTGTCGTCACTTTCTGTTTACGAAAAAAAAGAAAAAATACGTGTCCCAAATTTTTTGATTATCTAACTGACGGACTAATTACTTTTTTTTTTGTCATCTTGCCTATTGTCTTTGTGACAATTCACTCATAAAATAACTGATATCTGTTGGACTCTACTGCTGATAACGGCTTTCAGGAGTTGTAGTGGTTGAGAATAGTGTGGCGGGATTGCCAAAGGGTTTTATAAATCTTTGAAATTTCAGGCTTTCCTCTACTGTAATATGGAGATAGCATATAGGGATAATATGTCACTAGCTGTCCCCTGCAGTTTTCTTTACTGCTCCACTATCGTAGATCTTTTCGTGATATTACATAGCTACATATAACTTTCCATTAAATGGACTATCCTCTCTCCTCCTAACAAAAAATTTTTCAATTCGGACCACGATTTTCAAACATTACCACCTACAAACAAAAAAAACCGGCCAAGAGCGTGTCTTGCAACGCTCAATGTAGGGTTCCGTAGTTTCCCGTCTGTCACAATAAGTGTTCCCACATAAAAGTTAAAAAAAGGCTATTTGTTACGTTGACATACTAAGTACGCAGAAATTATTGGGTACAACCTTTTTGTCTTTTTTGTACAAAAACTGTTCTTTCTATCAGGTTCAAAATAATTTTCCTAGAAAGTCCTTATAAAGTTCTACTTTCAGCAAATTTCAGCTTTCTAGTGCTAACGGTCACAGAGATTAAGCGAGGACGGACAGACGGACAGACAGACATGGCGAAACTATAAGGTTTCCTAGTTGACTACGGAACCCTAAAAAACTACACACACAAAACAGTTTTTTTTAAGATTTGTTTCTCCTTTTTTTATTTAACAGTTCTTTCACTCATGTATTTTTGCGGTTTTTTTTATGTGTATTAATTTTTTATTGTGCAATAAAGAATAAAGAATGTTTTTCAATTTCAGGTGATTCTGACAAAATTCGCCAACAAAGAATGTTCTAAAAAGTTAAAATTTCCTAAGAGACTCATGAAAAATGGTTTCAATAGTGCCTCTCAAATATGTTATGGAGATAAGGAGGCAGCGGAATGGTATCCTGGAGGCAGCATGCCAGAAAACAAAGATACCTGTACGGTTAGTACTGACACCATCAGACAGACATCCAGACATCCATCCATCATCATCATCTTAGCCTTTTTCCAAGTATATTGGGGTCAGCTTCCAGTATTACCGGATTCAGCTGGATACCAGTGTTTTACGTGAAGCGACTGCTTATCAGACCTCGTAAACTCAGTAACTGGGCGACACGATACCCTTGGTTAGACTGGTCAGACTTTCTGGCTTCTGACTAGCCGTAACGACCGTCACAGTTCTTCGTATGACAACCGGGACCAACGGCTTTACGTGCTTTCTGAGGCATGGGAAGTCAGAGTGTCAGGGATGTCTTAGATATATTTTGGAAAGTGCATATGAATTGAAAAGTCATTGGTTCTTGCCCGGATTCGAACCCGCAACCGCTTGCACGAGAGGCGGGCGCCTTATTCACCGTCATCACGACAAGATACGACATCCATCATCTCTTCTTCTTAATCGTGCACTCTTGTCAGAGTGGTCGTGATCATGGAAAGTCCTTAGTAGCTGCCCTTGCGATTGCTCTCCACTTGTTTCTATTAGTGGCGTTCCTCGCGCACTCCACGATTGAGCTGGATGTTACTGTCTTTATAGCATCCGACCATCTGATTGGTGACCGACCACGAGGACGCTGCCCTTCTATTCTCCCTTGCACCACTAATCGCTCCATTGAGTCTTCGTTGCGGATAATGTGGCCAAATATTGCGAGTGTTCTTATTTGCACAATCGAAGAAAGTCTTTGTTTGATACGAAGCTCTTTTAGTATGGATACATTGGTGCGGTGCGCAGTCCAGCTTATTCTTAGTAATCGCCTCCAGCACCACATTTCCAACGCGTCTATTCTGTTGCGATCTCTTTGACGGATCGTCCACGTTTCCGCTCCATAGAGGAAGATAGGAAAAACTAAGCACCGCATCAGCCGAACCTTGGTATTTTTGGTTATGCGCCTGTCTTTCCAAATCTTTTTGAGCTTTTCAACAGCTGAACGTGTCACAGCACATCGTCTTCGTATCTCTTCCTCACAACTCCCAGTGTTGGTAATGGTAGAACCTAAGTATATGTAGCTCTGGACAACTTCACAGTTACCTATACTGCTGATCTCAGGTTTGTTGCCGGTTTTGCGATCCACAATCATCATTTTTGTTTTCTCACGGTTTATGGCGAGTCCAAATTCGAGACTGGTACGTTCTAGGAGTTGTAGAAGGTGTTCTATGTCAGGCAGGGTGGAAGCCAGAAGAGTGGTGTCGTCAGCGTACCTGAGATTTGAAATCATGCGACCACCCACCGATATCCCTTTATCCCATTGATCCAGTACCTTGCGCATGATGTACTCAGTGTATATGTTGAACAACAACGGAGAAAGAATGCAGCCTTGCCGGACACCCGCCTGCGTCTTGAAATTCGCTGAGTCAACCCTATCCACGCGGACTACTGCTGTTCCGTCCTCATACAGTCGTCTGATTAGGTAGACTAGATGTTGCGGTACTCCCATGTCTATGAGTATGTCCCAGAGTTTGCTCCACATGACTGTATCGAAGGCTTTGCGAAAATCAACAAAGCAGAGGAATAGGGGTTTATTAAATTCTCTAGCCTTTTCAATCAATTGTCTCAAGATGAGAATTTGCTCGCGGGTGCCTCTTCCCTTCACAAAACCGGCCTGCTCTTGAGCAATTTCCTTATTAAGAAATGCTTGCAGTCTTGTGTTTAGGATATGTAGCAGTATCTTGCTTCCGTGCGATATTAAAGAGATGAGGCGGTAATTGTTACACTTCTTCGTTGACCCTTTTTTGTGAAGTGGTATGAAGACAGACTGTGACCAATCGCCTGGCCATTCTCCAGTATCCCAAATTTGTGTGCAGATGGTATGCATGATATTCACTCCAATGTCGCCCATGTCCTTAATTACCTCAATGGGTATTTCATCAACACCAACTGCCTTGCCGTGTTTTAGGTGTTTGATGGCGGCAGCTACCTCCTCTTTTAATATGCAGGGCTCACGGTGTAATGGCCGAACATAACTGACTCCAGCACCTGTTGCATTACAACTGTCAGTGTAAAGGGACCTACAGTATTCCTCCCATACTTTTACAATCAGTTCGATATCCACAACAGCTTCTCCAGCAGCATTCTCCACCGCCCAAGATCTGGCATTAAACTGACGTGTGAGGACTTTAATTTTTTTTGTGTAAGTCCTTAGTTTCAAACTTAAGCGAATGTCTTTCCAACTCAGTGCATAAGTTCTTCAGCTCTGTATTCCGGTCTCTACGACATGCAGTTTGAATCTGGGAACCTAAGGAATTTAGTTCTTGCACAGTGGCACCCTTAGCTTTTGCATCACGTCGTTGGTCGACTAATCTCCACGTATCATCAGACATCCAATGTTGACGCTTAGTACTAATTGGTTTCGGTTGAGATTTTTGCACGGAGGTTTTAATGTAGTTTTTAGCAGATTGCCACATGGATTCCGGTGTTTTGTGTTCGCCATCTGCCATCCATGTATGCTGTTCGTCTTGTAGTGTTTTAGTAAAAGCCTCTTTGTCCAGAATTTGCAAGCGCTTTACTGATTTTCTGACCACTGTGTTTTGTAACTTCAACTTCAGGCTACACACCAAAAACTGATGGTCTGAGAGGCAATCTGCACCTGGCAATGTGTGTACATTAGACACAGAGCTTCGCCATCTTGATCGGATCATGATATAGTCGATCTGGTTACGGTAGTTGCCATCTGGGCTTGTCCAGGTGTATAGTCGTCTAGAGTGGTGTTTGAAAACTGTATTCATGATAGTCAAGTTATTATCGGCTGCGAACTGTATCAGGCGTTCACCTCTTACGTTCCGTACTCCTAGCCCGTATTGTCCAACTATGTTTCGTAAGCTAGTGTCGTCCTTAGTACTGCCCACTTTCGCATTGAAGTCACCAAGTATCATCAACAGTTCTCTATTTGGTACTTTGGCGATGCAACTTTCCAGCTGTACATAGAAATCCTCAACGACATCGTCACTAGCGGCAGAAGTAGGTGCATAGGCCTGGATAATGTTAATTGGAGTCGGTGATCCACTCAGCTTTATAGATATTAATCTATCACTTATGGGATCATAGCTTTAAACAGAACCATTCCAAACTTTCGGTATCACTATAGCCACTCCAGCAAAGCTGTTATTCTCATTACCGGAGAAATAGATGGAGTGTTTCTCGGTGTTAAAGTGGCCGCTGTTCTTCCAGTGGGTTTCGCTCAATCCAGTAATTGTGGATTTGCATCGCTCTAGCTCTTCTTCGAGAATTCGGAGTTTGCCCTCAGCTAGGAGGCCACGAACATTCCAGGTGCCGACGCGGATCTTGTTGCGCAGTTGTATTTTTGGTCTTCCAGTAGCATTGCTTCCAGGCGGTGCCTGGTTGCCTACACCAGCCTGGCCAGTAGCCAATTTCACACCATGCTTCCTGGACAAGTCATGGCGCCGGTCGCTACGCGGATCGCTAGGCATCACATTCACGCTATCTGATATTTCCATGACTCTCTTGGGATTTTTAATACAGTGGTTTCCCGTTGCCTTCTGTATCGGTTCCTTTAGGGGTTATTTGGCCCCAAGGCCTCCGCAGCCTCATCCGGTATTCGGGTGTGTGGTTATCCCGCCACTGCTCGGTCGCCATCGCCTCGTCTGTTGTCTAGCAGGGAGCACCACGGCTGTCTATCGGCAGCCGCCGCCTTCAGGCGCGTGCAGGTGAGGATGACGTTTGGGCCGGTGTCTGAACTTAGTAACCGTTCTCCCCTTACTCCCCATACATCCACATCCATCATACATTCATCCAAAAAACCAGTGCATAATACTCATCGTTTTACGTTCGTGTCACTCAACTTTTTTTTGACAGTTTGAGTAGTTATGCGGCCTACCCAAATATCCTTACTTAAGTATTGTTCATCAAGACGTTTGGCTCCTTACGTTTTAAGTTGGTTACTGACATATGCTTGAACTATTTGGACAGGTCCACTCAAATCTGTGTGCTTTTCTCATGAAGAAAGCGCATCAGTCAATAACCTTTAGTCATTAGCAGTTTTTTAGGTTAATAGCTGAGGCGATCTCTTGAAGAGTGACAGTGCAAAAATTTGTCTAAAGTCGTTTAGCGCTACCAAAAAATGATGGAGCCCAACGACTTGACGAACAGTACCAAAGTAAGGACGTGTGGGTAGGCCGCAAACTGCAGCCATTATAAAACGGAATCACGTGTGGTCTTCATGCCCGTGTCTTTTCTGTAGTTATATTTATATCATCTTTTTTTATGGATGGGAAATCAACAAATGACTTCTCCCGCCTTGAGCGAGGCGGGAGGAAGTGTCAGACTTAACAAAACCCACCCTTGTTCCTTCGGTTGCCCTTTATGTTCCGGGGCCGCGGTAACTATTAGAACTATTCCGCAACCCCGGCAGGTTTTTATCATCATTATCTCCCTAAGTTTATATACTTTTTTGACGGAAATGGTTTTGACATTGTATACATTCTACTCTTCACAATTAACCATGTACAAACACGATTGTAAAAGTATTATTTTAAAAGAGTAAGTATGGAGTTTCTTGCCCATTCTTCTCCATACGAATCAACTTTTTGGAATGGGCAACTAGATTCATTTTTTTTTATTTTGACGTTTTAAAGTACTTTTGAAATAGTCTATTAGAAATAAATGATTTGAGTTTGAATTTGACTTATAGACTAGCCATTTTCTGTGTATTTATCTGAATTCCTTCTCTTTACAGGGAGACAGTGGAGGCCCAATCCAGATTAAGGATGAGCAGATAAATTGCATGTACACTATAGTAGGAGTGACGTCTTCAGGCAAGGGCTGTGGGTTCGGTGCCCAGCCTGGTCTATATACCAGGGTGGCTCACTACCTGTCCTGGATCGAAGATACTGTCTGGCCTAATTAATTAAATAAAAGACAAGTCGATTTTAATGGTTCTTTTATTTGAAAGAGACTTTCGAAGTGATTCCATATAATTTTTGCTTAAGTCTGACTTAGATTAACTTACTAAAATTAAGGTTACAATAAGCGAAGTAATCCATTAGTTAGATAATCAAACAAAAATGTTTTTTCTATTTCAATTTTTCGACGATACAGTGCGTTGAAGTTTCGCGTGACGTCACGGCTAGGTACAGTCAGCACCAAAAGTTGATGAACAGAATCAACATAACAAAACCTGTTTACAATAAATACATATTTACTATATATCAGCTGCGTACCTATATTTCAGTCTCAAAAACTATTAACTTTTCCATGCCTTTATATCCTTGAACTAGCAATATTTTTGTAATAACAAACCGTAGTCTATTTGCAACATGTCAGAAACCAGAATACGAAGTACAGCCTTAAGATCACAATATCGACACCTACTATGCACAGGCATATTTAAAACTAGCTTATTAAAAAAAAGTGTGATCGGTATGGCTCCTGTTATCTTTAATAAAATTCCTGAACAAATTAAAAACTTACCTTTGTCAAAATTGGACCCTGTTAAACAGAAAAGACCCAACTAACATTTTGCTACTTTTGAGTAAACGCGATTTGAAGTTTAAGAGTGAAAATAAATATAACAAGCAGAGGAATACAAAAATGGAAAGTTACTAATGGTAACATAATATATTAGCATTTATTGAAATGTAATACCACAGGCAAGTTGAATACAGTTTTCCTGATTTTCTTAAAAAACTACCCATGAATCTTTTATGCAAAAAAAAAATTGTCGGTAACATTTTTACACAGTGGTTCCAAACAAACAATATAATAATATACTTTATTGCACATAACTGTTTAACAGAGAACTTAACTGTAATTTGTTTACAAAGGTGGACTTATCTCTAGAAGAGATCTCTTCCAGTCAACCTAGGGCATTGCGACAGACTGTACTTGAAACGGGCCAACATAGTGCAAGAGAGTGTTTAAATAATAACAACGACTAAAATATATATTTATGAATGCAAATACATAAATTAATAAATACTGAAAACATAAACTAATAAACTAAAATATAAAATAAATACATAAATATAATATATACCTAACCTTATAGTGATGTAGTGAATCTATGATGATGATGCGTCAGATACTTGGGATAGTAGATAACTTCTCAATCTGTTTTTAAAAGAGTTAATCGATGGGCTTTCTTGAATTGCTTTCGGGAGCCGATTCCATAATTGAGAGGCACGCACGGTAAAGGAGTAATATATGAAGGTTTAAAAAAAAATTATTAAGGGAAACACATATTTTTAGTCACATTAACTTTATTATGTAGTCCAACTTTTCGAACACTTGCCCCTTGACCAAAAATCGTTAATAATGTCAGTTTTCGGCTTAAATAAATTAAAAAATGGTTTCCGGGTCCAGCCATTATCTATGTCGTTGAGGAATAGCTTAGCATGCTTCTGGCCCGTTGTGTTGTGCCAGTGCGCGCTGTGTATCCTCAACGCAGCCTGTTTTAGTGTTTGGTTGATGGATTTGGATGATTTTAGAATTTAGCCTCTGGTATCTTCTATAGATATAGGATCTCCATAAATATAGATATAGATGGAGGAAAAAATATTTTGCGGAAAGGATCCAACCCGTTTGGATTTCAAAAAATAGTATAAGTATTTCTTTTTTTTTGAGATCCAAGAGTCATGAATCTTTTTCGATTTTCTTTCAAAACGTTAAATGTGTTTTGGTACATGTAGTGTCATAGAAGTTTGTTTAATGAAAGTGATCAGACTGCTAGGATCTTTTTTGCGTATATAAAATTTGATGTGTAGATTTTAACTATGTAATTAACTCAATTCTCAATAAATTGCTGGTTGGATCTTTTCTGCTTAACAGGGTCCAATTTAAAAAATGTTTTACCGAATTACTTATAGAAAAATGTTACTACTCTGTGCAGGATTTCTTAGACGATGATACATTTTATTAACCTAATTTTCAATCTCATATTATACACATTTGCATGCTATTAAGGCAGAATGTATATGGATCTCAATTATGTAATTTACCATCCTATTTTTATGTACCTACATTCTTAGCAAATAAAGACTTATACTATTGTATTCTATTCTATATACTACACATACATATTATATCTATACATATTTACTGTATATATTTCCTAGTTGCGACTATAACTTATGGCATTTTATTGTGAACAGGTGTTTTGTTATGTTTATTCTGTTCATCGACTTTTGGTGCGGACTGTACAATTTTGATTGACCAGTGACGTAACAAGCCTCCACTTCGGAACTTTGAAGCTTTATCTTTGTATTTTTTTATAATTTGATCACGTAAAAAATATGTGTTCAGTATTTTTGGACGATCTAACGGGGCAGAATAAACAAAATGCCATTTTTACTCAATATTCAATAGATTTATTGCTTCCACACGTATACTTAGATGGTAGGTACAAAGATATTGGTCGTTGACCCTGTCGGGCACTGCAAATGCTAGGAGAGAGATTTATTTTTAACCTTTCAACTACCAAGCGACAGCCGGCTGTCGGGCTGCTATTGTCTTTCTATTGTGCCTCAAATCACGTGTGTTCGAAGGTTATATGTAGTCGTCATCCCCATTCTTAAATTGTCAGTTAGCATCTTCATCTACCAGCCTCTGGACCAGGTTCCTTCTGTCAAGCTTGTCTCCTGGCGTCATCGGGATGCGGTCTATGAACCGGACCCCACCTGCCAGACGCATTCTGTAGGTCATCTGGGGAAGATAAAGATCAATGGCTTTTACAGGGAATATGCATGATTGGGATAAGAATTAATAAACTCATTGAATCGTCATGAACATTCTCATATTTGAGACAGAAAGAGACATTGACTTTGACTATGACTTTGGTATTGTTATTGATATAAGAATTGATATGGTTTTTACTAATGACATTGATATTGACATTGACATTGTTATTAATAATGACATTTACGCTGATAATGACATTGGCGTTGACGTTGACGTTGACATTGTTATCGACATTATCGTTGATATTGTTATTGACATTGATATACAAGAAATGGTTATTAATAATAACATTGACATTGAAATTGTTATTGATAACTAGCTTTTGCCCGCGACTTTGTCCGCGTGGAATAGTTCCCGTTCCCGGGGGATTTCCGGGTTGCAAACTATCCTATGTCCTTTTTCGGGTCCTAGACTATATCTGTACCAAATTTTATAGAAATCGGTTCAGTGGTTTAGGCGTGAAGAAGAGACAGACAGACAGAGTTACTTTCACATTATTTATAATAATTAAGTATGGACTAGCATGGAAGTATGGATAACATTGACATTGATATTGGAATTGATGGTGACATATTGACAGAAATAAATTTTGCAGCATACCTTCCCATCCACATGCTGCACCAGTTCCTCTTCAGTGGCAGTGCACCCTGGCTGCAGCACCACGAAGGCAGTAGGCAGTTCTCCGTGCTTCGGATGTGGTTTACCCACCACACATACTTCGCGAACCGAGGGTAGCTGGAGAAGCAGCTCTTCGAATTCTGCTGGCGTTGTCTGTGTAGATGGAGAAAGAATTGTTAAATCGATTTTAATACAATAAAAAAAACTTGGCCATCACCGAAAGCACTTAGGGTGTTACCACACCAATCGATTGATAGTCGATCGATGTAACTTTAATTGATCGACGGATACCGGTCGACTAACCAATCGATCGATTGCCGGTCGATGGCATCGGTTGACGCCATCGGTCGACTTAGATCGATTAACCCCGGCTACATTCCATCAGTTCGATCGACGCCGACTTTTACCATCGATCGATCGTCGATCGATAATCGATCGATTGGTCTAGTAAAAACTATCGATCAACGTCGACCAATCCATTCTACCATCGATCGATGGCATCGATCGACGATCGCTCGATTGGTGTGGTAACACCCTTAAAGCCGTTGGTCCCGGTTGTCATTCGTAGAACTTTGACAGTCGCTACGGGTAGTCAGAAGCCAGAAAGTCTTCCCAGTCTAACCAAGGCTTATCATGGCGGTCAGTAACTGGAAGGAATCCTGTGGAATTCTGATACTCAGACATTCACTGGCTCATATTGGAAAAGACTAATCCCATTGCCAGAATAGGCGAAACGACAAAAAAAAACAATTAGTCCGTCAGATAGATTATCAAAAAATTTTGGACACGTATTTTTTTTTTCTCGTAAACGAAGAATGACGAAGATACAGTGCGTTAAAGTTGCGCATGACGTCACGATCAGATACATATTTTTCAAGACGGTGACGTCAAAAGTCACTCCGGAATTTTGTTGCTCTTTGTCTTTGTATTTTTTTATTATTTTAACAAGCAAAAAATACGATTCCCGTGTTTTTGGCCGATCTATCAGACGGACTAAACAGAATACAATTTTTTTATGTTGTCGTCATCCCTATTCAAAATCGAATCTAGATCATCAGGATCAAATTAATACGGGTAAAAACTTGGATACTTACAGAAATGTCATTGTACTTAATCAGTTCCTTAATCCTACTGGAAATGTAGAAGAAGCCATCTTCATCGTAATGGCCAACATCTCCTGTCTTCAGAAAACCATCCTTGTCTTTAAAGTCAGGATTGAGATTGTTAATATATTCTGAAAAGCATACGGAGTGTTGAAGAAATATCTAAATCAAGGTCGCCCAGCGTGTAATAAAGAGGGTTTGGAGGTATGAGGAAGAGAGTATAAAGTCCCTCATAGAATAGAATAGAATAGAATATTCTTTATTGTACACCAATAGGACAAAAACAGTAAAGGACAACACAAACAAATATGCAAGAGTACAATAGGCGGCCTTATCGCTAAAAAGCATTTTTTTCCAGGCAACCTTTGGATGGAATCAAATGATTTAAAAATGGGTAAAGGGTAGTCTATGGCGTACATTAATATAAATAGATATATAAATATTAATAAATATAGATATATGTAGATAGATATATATATATATATCATCATCCTCCATTGAAAAGGGAGGATCCTCCGATTACACGGGTGTTGTGTCTGGTGGGCTACTGCCCGACGGTTCTAGTCGAGATATTGTATATAATATAAATGGTAATGTCGCGGCAAACTCTCATACCGCAATGTAGAAAGTGATTTAGTTCAGAGAAACTTCGAGCATTGCCCTTGTGGCGACATCTATAGCCGAGCATGTGAACTACTGCCTGTCGATTCTACATCACGATATAAGAGTCTGACCGGTTCTGCGGATGGCGAGCGATGGGTAGCTCGCCGCCCGGCTAGGACCAGGACCGCGTAGACGGCGCGTTTTGTTCCACGCGCGCCTCAAAGAGAAGGAGTCAGCACAGGAAGGGGCCCAATAAGGCCAACGCCTGCCGGGGTTGCGGAATGTTATGTTTATAACAGTTACCGTGACCCTGGAACATAAAGGGCAATCGAAGGAACATGAGTGGGTTTTAGTCAGTAAGAGTCTGACACGCCCTCCCGCCGCACTCAGGACGGGAGCAGTCATTGGATGATTTCCCACTCACCAAAAAAAAAAAAAAATATAAGAGTTTGACGCGACTCTTTACAATGATGGATAAGGAGTTCCTCTGTTTCTCTTTCATCCAAAGGGTTTATAAAATGCTAATTTAATGTAATATTTTACTGATTTTAAAAGTGTTTTCATGAATTTTTTTCACGTCCTTCTTCATAGGTTTGGGACAAGCAAGTAGCTTCAATTCAAAAGCGCTGAATGGTCTGAATAAAAATATTTTTGTAATTCCTTTCAACGACCAAACGACAGCCGGCTGTCGGGCTGCTATTGTCGTGTTCGAAGGTTTAATAGTTGAGAAAGTTCTTGGGAGATAATGACCTACCTGTTACAATACTAGGTCCTCTAACACAGATTTCTCCTCTCTGATGAGGACCCAATGGTGCTCTGGTTTCCAAGTCCACGACCTGAAGAAGATAAAGTGTTTTTAAAATAACAATAGTTGCGTAATATTGGTATGGGCAATTTTATAAAAGTTTGTCAGTTGCGCAAAAATGGTAAAAAAAAAATATTAATCAATAAATTGGTTTTTTTTTCATTTAAATCGATTTTAGAATATCTTAATTATGTGGAAATAACAAAGAACGAGTGAAAATTGGATTAAATACCGAGAGAATTACTATTAAATATCTAGTCTGTTACGTACAATAGTCTTCCACTGCGTTACACATTTCTTATCTTATACATATATATTAATAGTAAATAGTATATATTAATAATAGCTGAATAGTATTAAAAGAATTTCGAAAGGAGATCCAACCCTCAGTATAGGAAACCAGTTTAGAAAAAAATTTTTTTTGGAAGCTAGGTTTCGAAACAAGAAAAATGAATTTTGTATTCGCAACTCGTTCCCAACACCTGGTTTCCATCCTGGTTAGCTTACTGTGTATTAACTTTCCCTATACAATCGCAAGAAGGCTAGGGGATAATCTATACATATATTATAAAGAGGGAAACTTTGTATGTTTGATTGTAATGAATAGGCTCAAAAACTACCGGACTGATTTTAAAAATTCTTTCACCATTAGAAAGCTACATTGTCCACGAGTAACATAGGCTATATAATATCACGCTATGTCCCACGGGCGCGAAGCAGTAACCAAAAACTTAATGTAACGTGGGTGAAACTGCGAGGAACAGCTAGTGGGTAAGAAGCCACTTACTTTCATCACCATCCCATAGCTGGGCATGCCGGAACTGCCAGGTCTGGAGCCCTTGGAACTGGTCAGCTCGTTGCAGATGGCGCCACCTTCAGACATGCCGTAGATCTGAACCACTTCCCTCACATGAGGCAGTCTGGAAGATAAGCAGAAATAAAGATGAGCGTTCTATCTGGCCTAAGGACGAACAATAACGTCATTGTCGTTAGAAACGTCTTGTTAAGGTCTTTAAGGCTGCACACTACCTCAAAACTGCGTTGCCGTTCACGTTTGAACTTGCATATCAAAAATAGTATTGAATCAATCGTGTTGAAAAAAATATATCGTATAGTTGAGCATATATTCTAAGTCCCATATACAGTGAAAACACGATTACTAAAAAAAGTCTCGATACAAAAAAATCACAAACTTCCCTCTTAAATTTTGTAAAAAACCTTAGTATTCAGTTAATACTTAACATATTACAATGATTTTTTTTATATAAATGTAAACTAATATAATACATGTATTGTATGTTTTCAGTTTAAAATAATGTTGTTTTTTATTTTATTAGAAATTTAATACCGAAATATTGCGTGGAAATCTACGCGTCGGCGACAGCCGTGCATGTTATTCAGTCGCGCTCCGGCACTCAGACGGGGAGCCTGTGTCGCGTCGCGTCACCACGCGCTCTTGCGTATTACGTATACTTGTATTGTTTCATCTTGTTATTTTGTTTTAGTTTTGTGTTAGTTTGATTGTTTTTTTTTTGTGTTTTGTTATTGAGTATTTCTGAAAATAATGAGAAACGACCGGAATAAAAAAAAAAGGAAATTGGAGAAAAGAAAATTCTAAGAACTATATTACCTTATCACCGACATAATATTAGTCTAATTATGTTAGGTCGACACGAAAGTTCTTCTATATTGATTGGAAATTAGCTAACAATTTACATTCCTTACACTAATAAGTAAATCAGGCAGGTAAACCGTAATATAATCTTATAATACTTACCTAAAAACATTTTGCATTTTCAAAAATAAAAAAATATTACCCGATAGCTACTGCAATAAAAAGAACGTACCGGAGACCGAACCGTGCCCGTGAGTACGTATCACAAAATATATTTTTTCATAAGTTAGCTCATTTATATTTTTGTTCTTTGGTACCTAGTAGGTGGGTACTGGGTACGTCAATGGTATTGAATTGCTAGAATCAAAGAATAAAATAATATTGTATTGTAATTTTTATTACTATTTATTTTCAAATCAAATCAAATCATTTATTTGCATAAAACATGGTAGGTAACAAGGTGTTCAATAAAATATGCGTTGGGGTAATACCGGACGGATTTTCGAATAGTTGCAAGCATGTTGCAAAAATATTTTTTTCTCAATTTTGGTAAACACCACGTTCTTGAGAAATGGTGGAAATTGATATTGAATTATCAAAGCGTCATTTTAATATTAGTTTATTTATGAACACACAACAGTTTTTGTTTGAGAAGCCTGTAAAATCAGGAAACTTTTTTTGAGAGTGTAATGACGATTTGGCCGTCAAGGGGTAAGTTCGGACAACAATTTAATCTATTCCTACTGCTAGGAGCATAAGATGCAAAAAAAGAATGTGTCCGATCTTATCCACTCATTTTTACAAAACCTACCTTGTTTCACCTTTTACCTTTTATTACTCGTCCTAGCTGTCGGAGGGACTGGCGGTCACTGCGGAGTGGGGCGGAACAAAATAACGTATTGCGCAATGTAGCTAGCATTAAAAAATATACCCAAACAATATAAGTGGAATATTTGATTCCTACGTTCTTACCCCACGCCGATCTTACCCCAACGCACCTTAATGTGTACAGCATGTTTTGTCGGGCACACGGCACGCAAAATAATATAAAATTAGAAAGAAATTACATTATAGTCAATTAGTCATTATAGTAAATCAATTAAACATTAAAATCAATTTTTCAGAAAATACATATAAACATTACAATAATAGATAAACAATTAAATATTAAAATTATTATCATTGAGGAATTCATGAATACTATAATAACATTTATTGGTCAAAATTATTTTCAATTTATTTTTAAATACTTTTATATTATTTATAATCATCTTGTCAATTGCTTATAATTACGTAGGTGCAACTGCACAGCTACCGTATCTAAATATTAGGGTAGCAGTCCCAGTTGTTTCCACGATCACAATTATTTTTGCAGTAGGTACTTAGGTACCTACTAATGTATGAACAAGGTAACTAAACCTATATTTTGTTACAGAATGCAAATACCAACGGAGCATACGGAACCTAGTAGTTCTAGAAATGCAAACGAATCTAGTTTTATGACGTTACAAAATCTAGAAATGTAAGCTTATCTTTCTATAAAATATGTTTTAATTACATTTATTTGAATGTTTTAGTTATTCCAGAATCGTTTTACTTATACCTAAACACATTTTGCATTTTCAGAAATAAGATAATATTATATTATTATTATATAAGACAATACTAGATCGCGATATAAGAGTTTGTCGCGAAGATAGCATATACCTATACAAAATCCCGACAACAACCGTCGGGCAGTAGCCCACTGGACATAACACCCGTCCGGTCGGAGGATCCTCCCTTTTCACCTTGGCCAGCAAGCAGAGACGCACCTCTCTCCAGGTCGACGCAGCATCCTGCCACTACGCAACACTGCATCACTCTGACTCACTGGAGCATCATATGCAGCACTGCATCACTCCGACTCACTGGAGCATCATATCCAGCATCACCCTGACTCAATGTAGCATCATTTGCAGCATCACCCTGGCTCACTGGGGCACACGGTTCCGACTCACTGGAACTTTGGACAGTTACTCGACATTGAAAACGCGCGTTTAGTTTATTTTAGCTACTTTTACAACATTATGTAAGACAATGATGTTATAAGTAAAAAAGTGTAGATAGGTTATATGCAGTCAAAAAGTGGCACATTCAAAGTTTGCCAATCGACCAACTTGATACTGAGTATCGCGTTGACATTTGATGTTTATCTCTTTTTCACTCGCACTACTTCAATCATGTCATCCTACTTTGACGTGTAATGTATGTGTGCGTTAGTGTGCCGTTTTTGAAGATAGAATTTCGTTTGGGTAACCTACCTACACCTTTTTAGGGTTCCGTAGTCAACTAGGAACCCTTATAGTGTTGCCATGTCTGTCTGTCTGTCCGTCCTCGCTTAGTCTCTGTAACCGTTAGCACTAGAAAGCTGTAATTTGGTACCAATATGTATATCAATCACGCCTACAGTGTGGTAAAATAAAAATTTGAAAAAAAAAAAATGTTTTGTTAGGGTAGCCCCCCTATATGTAAAGTGGGAAGTTATTTTTTTTAATTTTAACCCTAACGTGTGATATATCGTTGGATAGGTATTTAAAAATGGATAGGGGTTTAAAAAAATGATAATGTCAATCATTTCGGAAATAATCGCTCCAAAAGTAAAAAACAATATGTCCCCGAGACCCCTAACTTTTGAACCATAAGTTTAAAAAATGTGAAAAAAATCTGTAAAGTAGAACTTTATAAGAACTTTCTAGGAAAATTATTTTAAACTTGATGGAAAGAACAGTTTTTGTATAAAAAAGACAAAAAGGTTGTACAAAATAATTTCTGCGTACTTAGTATGCCAATGTAACAAATAGCCTTTTTTAAACTCATAAGTGGGAACACTTATTGCACAGTATAAAGAGAGGGAAGTAGGCTATCTCCGGCCCAATCCGCGATATAATTGCCTACTGTCTCAGGGTTGTCACCTTTACACACGACACAATTACGATTATCTAACTGTAATTAGGCAGGTACTTAGTTAGTGTACCTACAATACTGAGACATCGGCATAACTTAACGTAAACAAAGCAATAACAGCAAATCAATTGACAGATCAAAAGTACCTAATACATTCTAGTAGGAAATTTAATTAGGCCTACCTACATGCTTCCTCTGTGTGATAGAAAACTAATACTTACAACAAAAAATAAATAACAGTAAGTAGGTATCTAAACATCAAGTAAAAATTATATGCTAGAATGAGTGACTATCTTGCCTTTTTTGTTCAATAGGTAATCTGAACAGAAATAATACTGGAATCCATGAATTGTTAAAACACCCAAACACGCAGCAATACGTTCTCCTGCGATTATCAGACATTTTGGTTTCATTTAGCGGTGTCGTAAAGCAGTGACGCGCGAACCTCGTGCAGTGTTAGCCCCGACTGGCGCCAGGAGAAACGCGTCGAGATTTTGTTAAAGTGTGCGTGCGCCGACGCATAAATACTATGGCGCACAAATACAAGCCGCGCGGGGTGCGCTTGTATGAAGATAACCTACTTCCCTCTCTTTATACTATGCTTGTTGTTACCGACAGGAAACTACGAAACCCAACACTGAGCGTGGCCCGACACGCTCTTGGCCGGTTTTTACTTATAATATCATTGATGTAAGAGACATTTATAATTTACGTCGCCGTTGCGAATCTCTTAGGGAACTGTTCAAAAAGATTCATGTTATGACGGTACCCTGCTAATTTATTTATGCAAGCATTATGTATGTAAGAAAAAATCAACATAATACGTTTAGTAAAGTAGGAGATGAACATCATTTCAATACTAGAAATAAATATAAAAAAGTAAATAATCTTTCATGGGGGACTGTGTGAAATGATCGCAATAAATATTTGAAGTTTGAAGTTTGAAATATTACAATAAAATTCCTTGTGATAGGTATACTAAAACTAAACGAAAGGAAATTTGAATAATAATATGCCAACAAGTATACTATAAGTTAGAAGACTATATCCAAGATAAGAATGCTTGGAAGTATGCAGGTATTGCCCCATAGGATAATCCACAGTGTAGACAAAACCAAGCTGGTTGCTAATTTGAACAGAATAATAATTAACTTTTGAAAATATACATTATTTTGATTGTTCGAGGAAAGTGATTTATTTGTCAATATTTGTGTACACTCTGCTCGTGAAAGTGAGTGACTCTGGACCGACAGACAGACAGACAAAACTTGCAATCTTGAGGTATAGAATAAATATACGCATTTAGTAAAAAATGGGTGCGTTGGGGTAAGATCGGCGCTGGGGTAAGAACGTAGGAATCAAATATTCCACTTATTTGGGTATATTTTTTAATGCTAGCCACATTGCGCAATCCGTTATTTTGTTCCGCCCCACTCCGCAGTGACCGCCAGTCCCTCCGACAGCTAGGACGAGTAATAAAAGGTAAAAGGTGAAACAAGGTAGGTTTTGTAAAAATGAGTGGATAAGATCGGACACATTCTTTTCTTGCATCTTATGCTCCTAGCAGTAGGAATAGATTAAATTGTTGTCCGAACTTACCCCTTGACGGCCAAATCGTCATTACACTCTCAAAAAAAGTTTCCTGATTTTACAGGCTTCTCAAACAAAAACTGTTGTGTGTTCATAAATAAACTAATATTAAAATTACGCTTTGATAATTCAATATCAATTTCCACCATTTCTCAAGAACGTGGTGTTTACCAAAATTGAGAAAAAAAATTTTTGCAACATGCATGCGAATTTGAAAATCCGTCCGGTATTACCACAACGCACCTTACCCATTTTGATATCACAAACAGACACAATTTATTAAAGTATTTGTTTTTTTTTTGTCTTTTTGATAATCCAAAAGTGCATGTAATTAGCCTATTTGAAGTAAACGTGTTTTTCATATTGATTATAATTATTATATTAAAAATTGCTAATTTTATTTCCATACCCATGCCTATATGGACAGTAAATGTGTGTTTTACCCTATCGTACGCTCGGAACGACGCGCGACGCGATTCCGCGCCGATGTGACTCGGCCGCGCCATGCACCTTCTTTGTGCGAGCGAGATAGTTGCGGGCTGATTTAACGACGGCCGTCGCGCGTGGGGGAAAAATTTTGATTTGAGCTGGAGTAGTGTGCGCTCTTAACTATTACTATTAAATTTCTACTAGGATGTGTAGGGTACAATTCATTAGAGGTTAGACGAAAATATGATCAGATAATCACAATGTGCAAAATCCTTCATGGGAAAATATCTGCTCCTCAGCTTCTTGATGAACTAACTCGGCTATAACCGTATACCCCCAAACTATAACCGTAGTAGGAGGCATAGGTTGTTCGCTGTGCCCGTGTGTCGCACTGTGGCGCGCGCTCACTCGCGCGTCCCCCGAACACTGACCGCGCTCAACATGGACGCCAAGCCCGAGTGTGATTTGTTTGCGGATGGATGGAGTAAACTACTGTCGGTATGTCTGGAGTTCTGCGAGACGAGCGTATGAATTAGTTTATAAAATTATAACATACCTATATATGTAATTTAATATTATAAACAATTGTAATTGGCTTAGGGCCGTTTTTGTTAAATAAATAAATAAATTATGGAGAGATCAAAATCGCTGTGTGGGAAAACTTTTACAAGCAATGAATGATCTTCCTCAGAATACCAGGAGGTTGACCAGTCGTTACACATTCAAAGTTAAAGCTCGCGAATACTTACGCAAGAAATTGGCAGATTCATCCCACATGTAATTTTTTTATTTTTTCTATCTATAATTTGTATCTCTCTCTGCTGTTTATATTTTGTATGTTTGTATTTAACTAGATTTATTTTTCTTTGTTTTTGACGTTCTAAAGTGCCTTTTAAATGGTCTATTAGAAATAAATGATTTGAGTTTGAGTTTATTATAATATTTTTTTTTTTCTCTTTTATCTTTAAAATCTTTGCACCTATCATGTTTTGTCTCTGCGTCACCTTAAGGTAGACTGGTAGAAAATGCCTAAGGCATTAAATCCGCCATTGTGCAATGTTTTTCTTTGTGCATAAAGTTTTAATAAATAAATAAATCCAGGCTTAATTCTCAAAAATGCAATTGTTAGTTTTTACATCTATAATATTCAATAAAAAAAAATGTAGTATCATGAAACAGGCAGGTTCCATAACACAATATTGTATTCAAATGGGCGGAGCATCGACGTGTCCTCGTAGAGGCGACCGGCGGCGGTGACCTCTCGCGCCCGGCGCTTCGGGGCGAGACGGAATGGGATGCCGTCGCCTCCTTCTGCGAAGCAGTTATGCTAGTGAAGGAAGTGGCGGCGCGCGAGAGGCAACGACGAGCCTCTCGCCCCGGACTAAGACCCAGGCGAAGACGTCGAGAGTCGCAAGACGACTACCGGCCACCGTAGGCGCGGTTCTGCGGAAGGCGTGCGATGGGTAGCTCGCCGCCCCGCTAGGACCAGGACCGCGTCGACGGCGCGTTAGTGTTCCACGCGCGCCTCAAAGAAAAGGAGTCAGCACAGGAAGGGGCCCAACAGGGCCAACGCCTGCCGAGGTTGCGGAATGTTTATAAAAGTTACCGTGACCCTGGAACATAAAGGGCAATAGAAGGAACATGAGTGGGTTTTAGTCAGTAAGAGTCTGACACGCCCTCCCGCCGCACCCAGGACGGGAGCAGTCATTGGATGAACCCACTCACCAAAAAAAAAAAATTGTATTGAAATCGTGTTTGGGCTTATTGGAATTGTTTTAGCTTTGCCATACACTTTGACCATAGTTTCAAGACCTGATAAAGAAGTCGGATAATAGACCCTTCAGTCAGGGTCACTAACCACTGGACTTACAAGCCTGTCAGAAATAAGAAATAATCTTCTATACAAATATTATAAAACTGAAGAGTTTGGTTTTTCCATTGAACGCGACAATTTCAGGAACTACTGATCCGCTGGCTTATTACCTATGAAACAGCAATCAGCAATATTTGCGCAGTGATCGCGCGATCATCGCGGGATTAATCGCTTAACGTCAAAAAAAATCGTATTATGTATGAATCGATTGCTAATCGCTCATTCGCAATTTTTCTAATGCACTTATTGCTACGACGACGATAAAATAGCAATTGCTGAACTAATTAAATATCACTTTTAACAACAAAAACTTAACTTTGCTCTTAAAAACTAAATGCAAAATACACACATCAAAAGTGTCTAGGGATATTTTAATTAAACCTAAATAACTAAAATTCTATTAACTTTTTGTTAAGACACCTACACTTTAAAATAAACCTTGTTTAATTGCCTATCTAATCTGATAATAAACTTTTAGATAAAGTTAAATTAAAAAAAAAACTTAGAAGAAGAGGAAAAACTCAACAAAATTTCAATTTAACTTTATTTTTGAAATTTCAAAACCTAAACAACAAAACAATATTTTTTTATAAAAATTGTTGAAAACTTAAAATTAATAATTCGTGGATCCACCTAAGACTCTCCTGACACATCTGGAGCGGTTCTGCATACTCAAAACAAGGGTGTCAATATCCTGTTGTGGAGTACTGTCCCAAATCCTGCTAAGATGCAAGAAAAGCTGGTTTTGATGCACAATATCAACAGGGAAATTCCTACGAGCTCTTCTCTGAAGCATATTCCAGGCATGCTCAATAGGATTTAAGTCAGGGGATTGTGCAGGCCGGTCTAAAGCTTGGATAACATGCTGTTGTAACCAACTTGTAACGATACGCGCCGTATGTGGACGGGCATTGTCGTGCATTAGCTGGAAATTTTGTCCCATTTGCTGTTTGTGGGGCAAGATTACAGGCTCTAGCACCTCATCTCGGTATTTTCGAGCAGTCATATTGCCTTGTATCCAAACGAGGTCCGTTCTACCGCCGAGACGAATTCCTGCCCAAACCATAATCGTGCCACCTTAATATGCATGAACTTGTTGTGGGTGCTGCAGTCGATTCCAACGTCCAGGTTTTCTCCAAACGCGTACTCTTCGCGAATCAGGATGAAATCCAAACCTAGATTCATCAGTGAAAAGCACAAGTGACCATTGGAGAATGGTTCCAATTTTCGTGTGCAATAGCCCATTGTAATCTTCTTCCTCGATTACCTCTCCTTAGTGCTGATACCCAAAATGGCCTACGAGCACGTAGATTGACTTCATGCAGTCGCCTTCTCAAAGTTTGACCGCTTACCAGCAAACCATACTCTCTCTGTAGCCTTTGAACCAATTGCATCGCCGCTGCATTTAGTTGACTTCGTGCAGCATTTACTATGAATCGGTCCTGTACATGTGTTGTAATGCGTTGAGGTCCTCGGTGCCGTTCCACCACTTCCTCCGTGACACGATAACATGACCAAAGCCTGGATATAACGCTCTGACTGGTCTTCATGGCTTCAGAAACGGCAATTATGGGACAGTATTCCACAACAGGATATTGACACCCTTGTTTTGAGTATGCAGAACCGCTGCAGATGTGTCAGGAGAGTCTTAGGTGGATCCACGGAATATTAATTTTAAGTTTTCAAGAATTTTTATAAAAAAAATTGTTGTTTTGTTTAAGTTTTGATGTTTCAAAAATAAAGTTAAGATTGAAATTTTGTTCGAGTTTTTCCTCTTCTTCTAAGTTTTTTTTTAATTTAACTTTATCTAAAAGTTTATTATCAGATTAAATAGTCTATTAAACAAGGTTTATTTTAATGTGTACATGTTTTAACAAAAAGTTAATAGAATTTTAGTAATTTAGGTTTAATTGAAATATCCCTAGACACTTTTGATGTGTGTAAATGCATGTTTTAGTTAACTGATTGCTCCACAGAGGCAGCACTATCGCTAGATTGCTATCGCATTGCTATTGCTGATACGTAATACGAATTGACGTTTGAGAAGCAATCTCAAACGCTCGGCTTCTGCAAGATACGTGATCCCGGTACCAAATTGAAATAATCTTTTTGTGTTGAATAGCCCACATATCAAGGAAGGCTATACGCTATATAGCATCACGCTGCAATCTACGAGAGCGACGTAATAACCAAAAATGCAGGTGAAACGGGGGACCGCTAAAAAAACTTAAAGTACCTATACTTTTTAGGGTTCCGTAGTCAACTAGGAACCCTTATAGTTTCGCCATGTCTGTCTGTCTGTCTGTCCGTCCTCGCTTAATCTCTGTGACCGTTAGCACTAGAAAGCTGAAATTTGGTACCAATATGTATATCAATCACGCCGACAAAGTGGTAAAATAAAAATTGGAAAAATTTGTTTTTTTAGGGTAGCCCCCCTATATGTAAAGAGGGAAGTGTATTTTTTTTTTAATTTCAACCCTGACGTGTGATATATTGTTGGATAGGTATTTAAAAATGAATAGGGGTTTACTAAAATCGGTTTTTGATAATGTCAATAATTTCGGAAATAATCGCTCCAAAAGGAAAAATCAAAGCGTCCCCCCCCCCCTCTAACTTTTGACCCGTAGGTTTAAAAAATATGAAAAAAATCTGGAAAGTAGAACTTTATAAGGACTTTCTAGGAAAATTATTTTGAACTTGATAGAAAGAACAGTTTTTGTACAAAAAAGACAAAGGTTGTACAAAATAATTTCTGCGTACTTAGTATGTCAACGTAACAAATAGCCTTTTTTTAAAACTTATAAGTGGGAACACTTATTGTGACGGACGGAAAACTACGGAACCCTACATTGAGCGTGGCCCGACACGCTATTGGCCGGTTTTTTTTTTTGTTTTTGGTTAGTGGGAAATCATCAAATGACTTCTCCCGTCCTGGGCAGGCCGGGAGGGCGTGTCAGACTTTTACTGACTAATACTCAATACTTTGTTGCCTTCCATTTGTACATAATATATAGGTCTTATAAAATATTGTCAAGATCATAATGGACCCTGTCGGGCACAGCAAAGTTAGTAGAGAGGACGAAAAAAAATAGCAATTCACATAATGGAATTAATAGTATTATTAAGTGATGAATTAAGAATTATTATGTTATGTGTATTTTAATTAAAATAATAAGCATGTAATTATGTCTATGTATTATAGTAAATTATGTCAGATATATTCTTTTTTTCGCTCTAATGTTCCTTCGGTTGCCCTTTATGTTCCGGGGTCACGGTAACTATTATAACTATTCCGCAACCTCGAACTTAAAGTATACTCAGGCGTCCGTCACTCGCTCAAAGCCACGCGTTTTATGCCTACCGCTTCGCGTATCGTCGACGATACAACGAACACCGGGCTGTCGCGCGCCCGGCTGAGTGCTCGCGCGTCACGGGTACAGCGCTGACTATCAAAATGCCGAAACCACGTAATTATTGCGTGATTATTGTGCAATTCCCCTGTTTCCCAATTCTCCTGTTTCCCTTTTGATTAATTATTCACGCGGTTTTGGATATTTTCGACACTAAAATATATTAGTCGGGAATTCAAGGAACGAAAAATATGCATCAATCATTTTATCAAAGTAAAAAATATTTAATCAACAAATAAAAAAAAAATTGTTTTCTTAAAACATTCGTTTTATTACCATTATCATCATACGTATAACCCTAGCAGATTTGCTGGACGACACGCACACACGTTAGTCGCGCGGCGGGCAAAAGAATCTCAACTCTCTTTGTGCGTACTTATGGTACATTTCTCCTTGCTGCAAACAACTGGTATTATTATTATGATTTTGTAGGCTATTATAGCGTAGGTATTTTGGTTTTTGTATTGGAGTGAAGTATCTGTTACGTAGTAACTATTTATTAATCTGTGGTATACTCACGTTTCTTTAATCTTCTTCACCAGCTCTGCCCTGCAGTAGGTGGCCGAAGATATCACATAGTCCATGGAGCTGAGATCATAGCTCTTCAGTAGAGGAGACTTCAACAACTCCGTGATGATCATCGGAGTCAGCTGAGTGGCTCTTATCTGGAGACAAGACAAATAAGAGTGTGGAGATAAGAAAATAGTGGCAATCATTTTTCTGAAATGGGTGCGAAACGAAACTTCAGAAGTCATGATGTTTAGTCGAAAATCGACTGGAATGTTATGGTAACTGATATATATACTAATATTATCTCATCATCTCCTTAGCCTTTTCCCAATCGTGTTGGGGTCGGCTGCCAGCCTAACCGGATTCAGCTGGATACCGGTGTTTTACGTGGAGCGACTGCCTACCTGACCTCCACAACCCAGTAACTGGGCGACACGATACCTCTTGGTTAGACTGGTCATAGTTTCTGGCTAACCAGTAACGACTGTCAAAGTTCTACGAATGACAACCGGGACCAACGGCTTTACGTGCTTTCCGAGGCACGGGATGTCAGTGATGTCTAAGATAAACTTTAGAAAGTACATATGAATTGAATAAGTCACATTGGTACTTGCCCGGATTCGAACCCTCAACCTCTTACACGAGAGGCGGGCGCCTTATCCACTAAGCCATCACGACACATTAAAAAAAAATATAAATACATATTATTATTATAGTTAAATTACACCCAAGCACAGAACAAACAATTGTGCTCATCACATAAAGTTTGCCCTGGGTGGGAATTTAAAAAAAAAAAAAAAATTATATCCACGACCTCCAGCTTAGCAGTCAGGGTCACTAACCACTAGCCCAACAGGCCCGTTAAAAAACTAAGGGGGTAGGATAGTGAATGGTAGTTTGAAATCAACGCGTGCGAAGGCACGGGCGAAAGGTAGTCGAACCTTTATAACTATCGAAGTTACATTACGGATCCTTTCCTACTATTTAATTTTACCTACGGATCCTTTCCTAAATTAAATATTGGGGTTGATGGGTTTGTGTGTACCGGATAGGTATGTGTGGCGACGTCGGCGGGCGTGGCTGCTGGCGGAGCCGCGCGCGCGCACCAACCTCCTGAGCATGGGACATAGATCTATTCAGCTGTACTCTGAATGAATTCACAAAGGTGGCAATGTTTATAATTTCCTACAGAATTAATGTGTAAGTGTTATATGTGTACCTATGTGTTAATAGTATATGTATAGTGAAATGTAGAATATTGTGTGTGTGTGTGTGTATGTTTAACTATCGTCTTGGGTTGCCTGTAAAGGTAGTTTAAATATGGTTAAATAAATAAATAAGTTACTTACCTTGTATTTCTGGACAGCCTCCAGCATAGCCTGTTCCTCATAAGCACGATTGTACACTATTGTAGCACCAACTCGAAGACAAGACGTGGAGAATAACAGACCGTATGTGTAGTAATATTCTCTTGTGTTATATACTCCTGCACCTCTAAACCTGAAATGAAGCATTATTCATCAGAACCCTAGCCTTTTTCCCGACTATGTTGGGGTCAGCTTCCAGCCTGACCAGATTCAGTACCAGTGTTTTACTTGAAGCTACTGCCTTTCAGAATTCTTGGTTGGATAGGACAGACTTTCTGGCTTCTGGCTAAACGTAACAACAGTTTAAGTTCTACGTATTACAACCAGAACCAAAGGCTTTACGTGCTTTCCGATGCACGGAATGTCAGTGAAATTCAGAAAAAACTTTATTTCCATATGAATTGATAAAGTCACATTGGTTCGTGAGAGGACGCTTTGACCAATGGACATCGTGACATTATCAGCATATTAGCTTTATCCCAGATATGTCATTGGCTGATAGGCAGTCACTCTCAAAAGCGGCACAAGACCTAAGTCATAAAAATCAGTCTTCAAGTCAGGTCAATGTCGAAGCTCACGTCTAAATTAGGGTGTTGAGATGTGGTCCGCAAAGAAGATGAGATTTTAGTAGTAAGAGTCACAGAATGTAAACTTCCTCATTCTAAAAGGGACAAAAAAGGGAGGATACTCAGATCAGATAAGAAAGTGTTGTATCTGGTGGACTACTGCCCCACGGTTCTAGTCAAAGAATTTTGTATACGCGCATTATCAAGCGTGTCAAATTCTCATACCGCGATGTAGTATGTCAGTTGTAGGTCACATGTTAGACGACAGATGACGAAACAAGAATATATAGAAAGATACTCACATATCTGGCAACACACACGGTGTATTCCACAAGAATCCCAAATGAGTAATAGGAATACCCTTCGCAAGACCAGTAGTGCCAGAGGAATACACTATGAAAGCCAGGTCCTCCCACCCGTTGACAGGCACCGGTTCAAAGTCCTCCAATCGCGCGGTCTCAGTCAGGAACTCCTTGAACGAGATAGCGCCATCTCTTGTCTCGCTCCCGTAAATGATGTACTGCTGGATACTCCCGACCTCCTCGAAGGAAGCCTTGTGAGTCTCGTAGGCAGTGAGGGAACAGAACAGGTATTTTGGTCGAGAAATCTTTAATCGGTGGAGAAGAGAAACTGGAAAGAAAGATGATTTGTGCTTTAAGCTGTTCTTGAAAACTGGTAATCCAGTTAATCTGCAGTTGAACTAAAGAAGACAGATTCTTACACGAAGAGCCAATGTCGAACATGGTTCTACCGAAAAGATAGTTAAATTAGTTAGAGACACTTCAAAACTATGCAGTCCATGAGAGAAATGACTTTGATAAACAGACAGACAATTGAACAGTCAGTTTCGCTATTTAATAAATAAATATCTTGGGACAATAGGGATGACGACAGCATTAAAAAAATGGCATTCTGTTTAGTCCGTCCGATAGATCGGCCGAAAATACGGGACACGTATTTTTTGCTTGATCAAATTAATAAAAAAATACAAAGATAAAGAGCAACAAAGTTCCGGAGTGGGGGCTTTTGACGTCACCATCCTGCAAAAATTGAATGAGATTGTGACGTCATGCGCAACTTCAACGCGTTGTATCGTCGTTATTCTTTGTTTACGAGAAAAAAGAAAAAATGCGTGTCCAAAATTTTTTGATAATCTATCTGACGGACCTATTACTTTTTTTTTTGTCGTCTCGCCTATTCACACACGGCTATATGATGACCCATAAGACGACATAAGCAGAGTCTGTGTTGTGGTAACCACACAACTGTTAAACATACTTATAGTTATATAATTTTTCAATACATATTAAAACAAATTACATTCAGACTCTGAACAAACAATCATGCTTACCACACAAAGTTTATCCTGGGTGGGAATCGGACCCACCTTCGGCTTAGTAGTCAGGGTCACTAACCACTAGACCAACAGATCCGTCATTCGCATGAAGATCAACTAAACTAATTTTGACAAAATTCGTTCAAAATCACTTACAGCTTCCATACGTTGGATCCGTCGGCGTGTACGTTGCGCCCGCGCATATAATCCCCAAGATAGTAGGCAGTACTTCAAAGTGCTTCTCACTGCACGTAGCGATCACATCTCCCTTTTTAACTCCCATACGAGTGAGTGAGAGAGCTATATTCGCTGTCATTTGTGCAAACTGCCCGTGGGTTCTTTGTTCTCCTGTGTCCGCGTTTATCTGAGGACAAAAAAGGATTTAATAATTGACCGACTCTTATGACATACTCGTAGCTTGTTTTTTTTTGGGGTGGTGGTTTCAAAACGTAGGTTGGTCTCTGTGAGAAGAACAAGCCAGGAACTCCATGGGCACTTCTTTCGATCGACTCCAAACCGATCAAAAAGGTGGAGATTGTATGTATGGAAAAAATGTGATTGCTAGTGAGTCTACAATACCGAAGTATACTTTGGAATAGGCCAGGCAGATGCTGTGTTCCTTACTCCTCCGTTGTTCCGTTGCGAAATCCAAGACAGTTGAATCATTTCTATTTGAGCTTGTCAAGCATTGCTTGTCGCTTTTCTGGCAGACTCCACTGTTAATTGTGGCTTTCAGGAGTTGCAGTGTGTTGAGGACAGTGCGGCGCGATTGTTCCAAAATAAATAATTAAGGCCAAGTGGATGATGAGAAACCATTGAATATTGATGTGGCCGCTAAGGGCCTCATAAGAAAGTTCAAAGTTGCTCAGCGCGCGGTGGTAAGATCTATGCTCAGATCCCTACGTGATCGAATCAGAAATGAGGAGATCCGTAGGAGAACCAAAGTTGCCGACATAGCTTACTAAGTCGCCAAGCTGAAGTGGTAATGGGCTGGGCATATAGCTCGAAGAGCCGATGACCGATGGGGGAAAAAGGTTCTCGAATGGCAAGCGTATTGGCAAGCGCAGCATGAAATGGCCTGATTGACTGATGACCTTGTTAAAGTAGCAGTGAACCGTTGGTTAGAGGCAGCACGAACCACATGCGCTGGAAAAAGTTAAGTGAGTCCTATGTCCAGCAGTGACTTATGGGCTGATGAAGAAGAATTGAATGTAGTCTTACCACAGCTGGAATATCGTTGTTCTTCACCATTTTATCGAACACTTCTTTGCCGAAATGGATGTGAGCAGGGATCCTCCAGGTGTCGTCACCATAAGTATAGAGTTTGTTTCTAATCATTTTGTTTTTGTCACAGTTTCTTGCTTCCAAACTGTTGATTTATATCGATCTGTGGACATAAAGAGATGTTGAATAAATAGAAAAGAAAAAATAATGATTTCGATATCAGTCTTCTACTTTTTTTTTTTGGTGAGTGGGAAATCATCCTATGACTGCTCCCGTCCTGGGTGCGGCGGGAGGGCGTGTCAGACTTTTACTGACTAAAACCCACTCATGCTCCTTCGATTGCCTTTTATGTTCCAGGGTCACGGTAACTATTATAAAGATTCCGCAACCCCGGCAAGCCTTGGCCCTGTTGGGCCCCTTCCTGTGCTGACTCCTTCTCTTTGAGGCGCGCGTGGAACAGTAACGCGCCGTCGACGCGGTTCTGGTCCTAGCCGGGCGGCGAGCTACCCATCGCTCGCCATCCGCAGAACCGCGCCTACGGTGGCCGGTAGTCGTCTTGCGACTCTCGACGTCTTCGCCTGGGTCTTAGTTCGGGGCGAGAGGCTCGTCGTTGCCTCTCGCGCGCCGCCGCTCCCTTCACTAGCAAAACTGCTTCGCAGAAGGAGGCGACGGCATACCATTCCGTCTCGCCCCGAAGCATGGCCTGAACCAGCGCCAGGATCTGTCTTCTACCTTTACTTGCTTTCGCCCGCGTCTTCACCTCTTGAAACTTTAAGCTCCTATTTTACAACATCAGGGTTGCTGTTTTCAAACATTCTTTCTTTCTGGCTTCTCTTCACAAAGAACACACCCACCATATTTCATGGCTCTAGGACATGAAACATGTACTGACTGACATAGTGATCTATCAACGCACAGCCCAAACCACTGGTCGGATCGGGCTGAAATTTGGCATGCAGGTAGATGTTATGACGTAGGCATCCGCTAATAAAGGATTTTTGGAAATTCCAACCCGAAAGGGATAAAATTGGGGATGGAAGTTTCAAGCCGCGTGCCGAAACTAGTATATACAACATGTCCCGGAATGAACGCACACCACCAGACATCCCAATTAGAATATTATGTTATAATCATAATACATACACTGAATTTTTATTATTATGTTTAAAACACTGTTTTTTTTATAAATGAGTTGTACAGATTGGGGGAGAAAATTATAGTCACATTACAAATCTACGCATGCACACAGTCGCACTTGCATAAGGGTCTAGCGTAGTAGGTATTTCATCCATATAGTTTGTTTTGGCTGTACAGCGGAAGTGTGACAGCAGTTTACGTAGTTTTAATTATTTTTGGGATAAAATATACCTATATTAAAAATTACAAAAATCGATTCAGTAAACGATTCTGAACAAACTATTTTCTTAAAGTGCATTAATTCAGTTACACATTGTATATGTATATGTTGATATATCAACGCGCATTCCAATCTGCTGCTCCTAGACACATGAAACTTACAGGGTGTGTCCTTTGTGAAGAGTAGGTAAATATTTTTTTTGGAAGTTTCAACCGTAAAGAGGCAGTATAATCTAGTATTAGTGGCACAAAGTAAAGAATAATGTAGTCTCTTTTGTTGATTCTAGGTGTAATTTTAGCAAAGCAACAAGACTTTAGAAAGGATAAATTATTTACCCTGGCAAGACGTATCAAATTGTAAATAGTGGGAACAAGGATAAAATTGATATAATAAAATTATGTTTATTTTGTAAATTGGTTAAATATAACAAACACTTATGTAATTTATATATTACTAGCTTTTGCCCGCGACTTCGTCCGCGTGGAATAATAGTTCCCGTTCCTGGGGGATATCCGGGATGAAAACTATCCTATGTCCTTTCTGGGGTCCCAGACTATATCTGTACCAAATTTCATTCAAATCGATTCAGTGGTTAAAGCGTGAAGAAGAGACATACCGACAGACTTTCGCATTGATAATATAAGTACGAATATAACTAGATTTCGACCGCGACTTCATCCATGTGAATGACGATACTTCCCCTTTCTAAGTATTTTACCGCTTTAGAGTCGTTTACAAAAAATCCTATCTGTGTGGTAACTTTCTATTCACAAAGAACACACCCTGCAAGTGTCATGTCTCGAACACCAACCAAACGGTTAGAATTGTGCGTTGATATCGCCGTCCCCGGAGAATAAAATGATAACAGGCAAGACGACAAAAAAAAAAGTAATTAGTCCGTCAGTTAGATAATCAAAAAACTTAGGACATGTATTTTTTCTTTTTTTTCGTAAACAGAAAATGACGACAATACAGTTCGTTGAAGTTTCGTGAAACGTCACGCCTTAGTATAATTTTTACTGAGGAGTGACGTCACAAGCCCCTCTCCGGAACTTTGATGCTCTTTATCTAAGTATTTTGTTATTAATTTGATCAAGCAAAAAATATGTGTCCAGTATTTTTGGACTGTCTAACAGACGGACTAAACAGAATGACATTTTTTGACGTGACAACGTCTTAAATTAGGTTGCGGCTGGGAGTCACTTATGAAAAAGTGTAACGCTCGGTAACGTTACGATGAGTCACCGAACGAGAGAGAGGCCCGCCGAATGCCTTGCGTCTCTCTCCCACTCAACTATGATCGATATGAAAGACGTTGTCACGTAAAATCTTCGCCCGTAAAACCGACTTTACAGGCAACCATTTTTTTTGATGTAGTCAACATCCCTACTGCAAAAATGTAACTTTTCAGGAAAAATAAAAAACATGTTTTCGTCGATTGCTCTTTAAATACTTAACGTAGACAAATGATTGTATGCTTATAGAAAAGGTTATTTTTCGTTTGTTCTAAATGTTTTAGTGAAATACGCCTAAGTATTAAAGTACAGATATTATTTAATAAATAAGAAGTTAGCCAAAATCAATCATAGTCTAAGTTGTTTAATGTCGTTTATCATTTTATTCTTCGTAAAGCCTGACCAGAACCAAATATTGCATTCGTCGCTTATCATTTTATTCCACGAGTTTTTAAGGAGAAAGTGATACTGATATACTTTAATATCGTCTTACTCTCGTAAATATTATAAAAAAAGTATATGATAAAGGCTTTCAATTTGATTTCCTAATAAAACTACGACATGATAATCAACGTTAGTTTTATTCAAAATAATAGTAATAAACAACAATGTTTTTCTTAATTTACTCTCATTAGTCCTTTATTAAGTCCGCCCATGTACACTTGTGCATGAAGTTTAAATAAATAAATAAATTGGCACCTTTCCTTGTTTACAAACTGCAGTAAAAGTTCAGTATTTTTTTCCATTTTATTAGGAATACAGGGTGTCCCACGCATATGCCATATGGAGGGAAAGTACCTTGAATATTGTAGATAGAACATTTTACTAAAAAATACATTATTTGAATTTAAGAAACAATTTAAGCTGCATAGCTGCATTCATAAATATTTAAATAACTAGCTTTTGCCCGCGACTTCGTCCGCGTGGAATAATATTTCCCGTTCCCGGGGGTTTTCCGGGATGAAAACTATCCTATGTCCTTTCTCGGGTCCCAGACTATATCTGTACCAAATTTCATTCAAATCGGTTCAGGAGTTTAGGCGTGAAGAAGAGACAGACAGACAGACAGACAGAAAGACAGACAGACAGAGTTACTTTCGCATTTATAATATTAGTACGGAAGTACGGATTACATGGTTGAACTGGAAATCTAATCCGTTACACGAGAAAAATAATCACCCTGTAGTTTTATAGATAAGGATTATTTTTTGCTAAATAGCATAGTGTCACAAATAAAGGAAGACCATGAATTTTAACATAATTATTATTATACTAAACCAAATTTAAAGAAAGAAAAAGAACCACCGAACGATTGCCCTAGGTCATGTACTCTATGGTATGTAAGAACTTGGCCAAGGAACACTAAATAACTGCCAATATAATATTTAATCAAATATTTTACATACAATTGAGTAAACACGTTTAACGGTATTATAACCTCAAAACATAATAACAACTGTCAATAATAACCGAAGAGATGTTGTTCACGCTGTATCCTCCAAAAAAGTGAACGATTCAGGCTAAGTGTCGTCCTACCAGTATTGACAGCCTAAAAAAATAGCGAACTTTAACTCTGACACAAGTCTTTTAAGCAAATAAATCGACTATAGGTGTACCAGGAACTGATGACAAAAATGGTAAATAAAATATGATGACAGCAACACTGGGGAAAATGGATTAAAACGTTTTGATACTTGTATTTTTCCCTTAAAAATTTATTACACCTACTTATTGTTTATGACTATAGTAATATTATAAAGAAAAAAAAATGTATGTATTTTTGTTTGTTACTCTTTCACGCAAAAGTACTGAACGGATTTTGGTTAAACTTTACAGAAATATTGCGATATTTTTTTCAGTTTATTCAACAGTGATGTTTGATTAGTTGTATTTTTCTATGAGCTATTAAAACTATTGCGACCTACTTGCTTGTGACCCACTCTGGGTAAAGCTACAAAGGCTTTACGCACTAATTTTAGCCCCTAACCATGAGTGACCAAAATAAAGATATTTGTTTAAAAAGAGTGAGACATATACATATAGCGAGATGTATATCTGGTTAATCCATTCTAATATTATAAATGCGAAAATAACTCTGTCTGTCTGTCTCTTATTAACGCCTAAGCCACTGAACCGATTTGAATATTTGGTACAGATATAGTGTGGGACCCGAGAAAGAACTTAGGATAGTTTTCATTCCAGAAATCCCCCGGGAACGGGAACGAAGTCGCGGTAAAAGCTAGTATAAAATAAATTAAGATAAACCCTGTCACTAAAATATACTTTATTTACACAACAAAGATGAAAGAAATGGTTTTTCGCTTTGTGATTGGTGTCCCAGCTTGGTTAGGGCATTGCAAGTTTAATTCGAACTGATTGCCCGTTAAGGAAAAATGATTTTGTTTTTTGTCAAGGTTACTGACTATGGTAGTGATCGTCACATAATGCAAGTCAAACACCTTTAGGCGGCTCATGTTAATCTGACACAAGACTTCTGCCTTCTTCATCTGCCTTTTGCAATAATTCGTCATATAGTACTAGTACATGCCCCTGTAATAAGCCAAAGTTATATGTTACGTAATATATCTACATATGTTGAACTCATACAAATGGATTTGAAACTAAGTATCAACTTTGGCAAGTCATACTAACCAGTCAACGCAAGAACGCGGTATAAAATCGAAAATTGCGTGTAATCTACACCTTCTTCTTTATAGATTTATCGGTACACGTTATAAACAGTGCTTCTGGATTGTGACCGCGGTGGTTTCTTAGTCATTCTTTCACTTTTTACTAAAGATTTCTTGAAATTAACAAATGTAAACAAACAAACGTAATGTCACTTGACAGATGACATGACAACATTACCATATAAAAATCATTATTAGTTTTACTTTTTTTTTGTCATGAGTTACTGGTACACCTATAACACTAAAATCATCAATTCCACTGACATCAGAATAATTACATATCTAACTCTAAACAATTAAGTGTCAAACTCTAATATTCGTTAAAATGTGTAGCGACAACAGGTATGAAATTGTATAAGGTAGACTGTAGACCTAATTGTTCACGGGATACGGAAGAGGCCGACTTATTACGACTAAATATAATTTAGAGTTATCAGTTATTTTTTATCAAAAAGGTCAATAGTATAAAATATTCTCTAAGCTTCTTATCTTATCAATTCTTATGTGAGCGCAGACGGCGACAATTTATATTCCTGTTACAATGTTAGCAACTATAAATTAAGGCGAGGAAATCACGCAAAACCTCGACACGCCATTTAAAAAAAACCGGCCAAGAGCGTGTCGGGCCACGCTCAATGTAGGGTTCCATAGTTCCCGTCCGACACAATAAGTGTTCCCACTTATAAGTTTAAAAAAAAGGCTATTTGTTACGTTGACATACTAAGTACACAGAAATTATTTTGTACAACTTTTTTTGTCTCTTTTGTACAAAAACTGTTCTTTCTATCAAGTTCAAAATAATTTTCCTAGAAAGTACTTATAAAGTTCTACTTTCCAGATTTTTTTCATATTTTTTAAACCTACATGTCAAAAGTTAGAGGGGGGGGGGACGCTTTAATTTTTCCTTTTGGAGCGATTATTTCCGATATTATTGACATTATCAAAAAATGATTTTAGTAAACCCCTATTCATTTTTAAATACCTATCCAACAATATATCACACGTCAGGGTTAAAATTAAAAAAAAAAACACTTCCTTCTTTACATATAGGGGGGCTACCCTAATAAAACATTTTTTTCCAATTTTTATTTTACCACTTTGTCGGCGTGGTTGATATACATATTGGTACCAAATTTCAGCTTTCTAGTGCTAACGGTCACAGAGATTAAGCGAGGACGGACGGACAGACAGACAGACATGGCGAAACTATAAGGGTTCCTAGTTGACTACGGAACCCTAAAAAGAATAGGATCAAAATGGTACGTTATTAAAATGTCCAAATCTTAAAATATTCCATTGTCAAAATGATCAAATCTTGAAGTGTTTCATAGAATCAAAATATTCAATTTTCCAAGTTCCATTCCCAAAATATTCCTTTCATATAATGTTCCTTTCTCAAAACGCTCAAAATTTAAAATTTGAGTGACTGATTGTTGACATAACAATGTACAGCCCAGACCTCTTGTCTTTTTTTTTTTTGGTGAGTGAGTAATCATCAAATGACTTCTCTCGTCCTGGGTGCGGCGGGAGGGCGTGTCAGACTTTACTGACTAAAACCCACTCATGTTCTTCGGTTGCCCTTTATTTTCCGGGGCCACGGTAACTATTATAACTATTGCGCAACCCCGGCAGGATTAAATAACCCCCAGCTATAATGTATAGGTCAATATTTATCGAGTAGATGTTTTTTTTTTTGGTGAGTGGGAAATCATCAAATGACTTCTCCCGCCGTAAAGGCGGCGGGAGGGCGTGTCAGACTTTTAGTGACTAAAACCCACTCATGTTCTTCGGTTGCCCTTTATGTTCCGGGGCCACGGTAACTATTATAACTATTGCGCAACCCCGGCAGGGTTAAATAACCCCCAGCTATAATGTATAGGTCTGAGGACGGCTGGACAAAACCGGCTACATTTTGTTTTTAAATATTCTTTGAAGTATGTTGAAGGTAGGCTTATAAATATAAAGAAAAAAAAAATTAAAAACGGTTTTTTTTTAATTTGTAGAAAACGGATCATTTCTTTTTACTACGGGAATATTATCAAATTAACAGATTATACTAGGTGTATTTTTGGTCCTGCGCAACCAGCTAGGAGATAATTCTACCCATGAAAACAAACAACTTTTATTATGGAATCTACTCCGAAATCTCGAAAAAAGTATCAGCTGTTTCATACATTATGGTCGGGAGAACTTTTATGAGAAACTGCTGATATTTTTTTCGAGATTTCAGAGTTGGTTTCATAATAAAAGTTGTTTGTTTTCATGGGTAGAATCATCTCCTAGCGGGTTGTGCAGGACCAAAATACACCTAGTATTTACTCGTTATTTGTTATTCCTATTAAAACCTTCCAACACGCGTGATTCGAGACACAATAGAAAAGCAATAGCAGCGCGACAGCCGGCTGTCACTTGGTCGTCGAAAGGTTAAGCGAACGTTCCTTATTTATAAAGTAGTCAGGGAACACTGACCCCTTGCCGGTGTTTTCTAGCTGACACTTTTTATTATTATTATTTTATTATTTTTATTATTTTTTTGACAACTACACGGTCATCTGATCCCAAGTTAAGCTCTGCTTAGAGCTTGTGTTATGGTAACCAGACAACTGATATACATACTTATATCCATACTAATATTATAAATGGGAAAGTGTGTCTGTCTGTTTGTCTGTTTGTCTTTCTTTCACGGCAAAACGGAGCGATGAATTGACGTGATTTTTTGAGTGGAGATAGTTGAAGGGATGGAGAGTAACATAGGCTACTTTTTGTCTCTTTCTAACGCGAGCGAAGCCGCGGGCAGACGCTAGTAATTTATAATTACATACATATATTATAGATCACTATATCATCTAAATTATGTATTCACTATTAAGTATACAATAAAATATCACAATGCCTAACAACATACTCCGGTTAATCAAGTTCCTACAATATTAAAAAAATAAAAACTACTCACCTCTACAAAAAAAAAAAACAATTAAAACCTTCGAAAACTCGTGATTCGAGACGCAATAGAAAGACAATAGCAGCGCGAAAGCCGGCTGTCGGTTGGTCGTTGAAAGGTTAAATTACTAATAATTAAACAGACACGTTTAAAACACAACACCCGGGAAGCGATCGCGCGACACGGCTGTTGAAAACAGACTGCGTACGTAACAGAGGCCAGCGCGCGCGGTGACTGACCTTGCGCAAGGAGTTATGGTGACTGACCTTGCGCAAGAAGTTAATAAAACTATTTGACAGCAATATAGATGTTATTTAATTCGCGTCCTTGCGTATACAGGATGGCAACTGAGCGTGTATGTATTGTGTTTCAACGACATCCTATCTTCAAAAAAACCGGCCAAGAGCGTGTCGGGCCACGCTCAATGTAGGGTTCCGTAGTTTCCCGTCCGTCACAAAGTGTTCCCACTTATAAGTATAAAAAACCGGCCAAGAGCGTGTCGGGCCACGCTCAATGTAGGGTTCCGTAGTTTCCCGTCCGTCACAATAAGTGTACCTACTTATAAGTTTAAAAAAAGGCTATTTGTTACGTTGACATACTAGTACGCAAAAATTATTTTGTACAAATTTTTGTCTTTTTTGTACAAAAACTGTTCTTTCTATCAAGTTCAAAATAATTTTCCTAGAAAGTCCTTATAAAGTTCTACTTTCCAGATTTTTTTCATATTTTTTAAACCTATCAAAAAATGATTTTAGTAAACCCCTATTCATCATAAATACCTATCCAACAATATATCACACGTCAGGGTTGAAATTAAAAAAAAAACACTTCCCTCTTTACATTTTCGCCCGAGACGCCACTGAGAGCAGACGTGTCGCAAATTTTATTTTTATTCTTATTAAACACAAGTATTCTAAACTACTACCTAACCAAAGAAGATAAAGCGCATATTACAAGTACTCAGACAAAAAGTGAAAGGAAGCCCCGCGTGACCTCAGTGCGCGGAGTGTCTGTGCGAGGAGTGCAGCGGCAGTCACCAAAATTGCCGTCTCTCTTCACTGCGTGCAGCGTAGCGCGTGCATTGTGACGTCGCGTCGCGTCGTCGCTGGCCTACTTGCTCCCACCACTGGTGAGTGCTACGATACGTCATAGCTGCTGAGCACACGGCCCGCCCTGTGCTCCCGCACCGTTGCTGCATAACCCCCGCCGATGCCCACCAGTGCTACGTGATATCATTTTTGTTTTGCTAAATTTTTGTTTGCAAGCTTTTGACTCCACAAAAACATGTCGCTTCAACGTATTCCTCCGCAAATCGCGACCTCCTCGGAACCCGTGCTTTCCCCATTCCACGGCGGCTCTGAACCCAACATTCCCTCCTGCAATTTTGATGCAGAAGATCTTGGTGAACTGTCAAAAAACGTATGTGTACGCCCACCGAAACGTAAATTTGACCACGAATATATGCAGGAGTGGAAATCATTTAAAACCGATATAATGAACACACTGAAGACTTGGTCTGACACTCAAAATAACAAAATCGACCAAGTACTTACTAGCATAAATGAAATACGGGAGGATTACCGTGATTTGCGAAAATCAGTTGAGTTTAACTCAGAGAAATTTGATGAAATAATTGCAAACATATCTAAACTGGAAAATGAACGTCGAGATCAACAACAATACATTCAATCACTCAAAAATAAACTGGAATCTATGGAGAGAAGTTTAAAATGCTCAACTATCGAGATACGAAACATTCCTAAAAATGAACAGAAAGAGACTACCGCCGATCTGATCAACTCAATACAAAAATTGGGCAAAACTGTCAACATAGATATTGAAACATCAGGCATCCGAGATATCTACCGAGTCAACACGAAAACGGATAGTTACAAACCAATTATCGTTGAGTTTGTCAGCAAACTCACAAAAGAAAGTATTATTACTGCTGTGAAGAAGTTCAACACTGAAAATAAGAACAACAAATTAAACACTACCCACTTGCAAATAAAGGGACCGCAGAATCCGATATATGTAGCAGAAACTCTAACGGCAAACGCAAGAAAGCTTTTTTATTTATGCCGAGAATTCGCCAAGGAACACAAGTATTCGTTTTGCTGGGTAGCGCACGGAAGGATATTTCTGCGAAAAGCTGAAGGCCAGAAGCAAATTCGAGTGGATAGTGAATCTGATCTCGTCAGTCTCAAAAGACAATGACTATCTTCTGTAATTGTCAAACTTAAGTATCGCATGCTAAGTTTTCTATCATATTTCGTACTTATAACTTTTTTATTTTTAGGTTTACATACTATGTCTAATATATTAATTATCTACCGACAGCGCCTATACATTTTGTTCATGAATACAGTAACTTATTGCGGCGCAAATGATTGCTCACACTTACATTACAGAGAAAACACAATCACACAAATTACACAAACTATTAACAATCACACATCTACATATAATCACGAGTTTACATACAGGTTTTTAATAAACGTTAGTCCTTATTATCCAATTAAATCCGCATCCGTATTTACAGCTGTACTGAACTACATAACTACAATCGGTCACGTAACTAGTACCCATGGTATTCTTAACAAATATAACATTCGCTGATCTAAATAATATAAACAGCTTAGAAAATTTTGCGCTTACAGAATTGTTCAACTGCGAACCAGAATCATGTAAAGAGACCATAACTAAACCAAATACATTTTTAAAAATAATGCAACAGAATATTAGGAGCATTAACAAAAATTTTCTGAGCTTTAGTACTTTACTAAAACGACTAGAATTGAGCTGTGATATTATAATTCTGTCTGAGTGTTGGCTCTCATCTGTTACTAATTTACCACAAATACCTAACTATTCTAGTTTTTCAACTACACGAAACTACAACCAAAACGACGGGGTGGTCGTTTACATTAATAACGATATTAACTATAACATAGAAGAACCGGAAATCTTGGAAGCAAACTGCCTACTTATTAAAATAAATAAAACTACTGTTATAATTGCAATATACAGACCCCCTAGCTTTCCCACATTAGATACTTTTTTGCGCACCTTACAGGAACTTTTAATTAGACTAACTGATTACAAAAATATAATTTTGATGGGTGATATAAATATAAATATCAAAGATTCAAACGTACATACATTAAGCTATCTCGATTTACTTTCTTACTATGGTATGATTCCAGCACATTATGAACAAACTAGAGGATTTAACTGTCTGGATCATGTGATAATAAAAACCAAAGCTTCTTCTCTTACATTTATTCTCCAATCTGCAATTACTGACCACGAAGCTACCCTTTTCTGTCTGCGCTTAAGTGGACAAAACCACAAAGTAAAAATTGCTAATAAAATAAACTTTGAAAATTTAAACAAGGACTGCGCAAATATTGATTTCAACTATGTATACGATAGCCAGGCCAGCGCTAATGAACTCATGACCTATTTAATTCAAAATTTACAAAAAATTATACTTAACAACACAATAACTATTAAAATTCCTAGAAATAAACTGACAATAAAACCGTGGATCACTCCTGGCCTACTGAGATGCATAAGGACAAGAGACAGAATGCATTACAAGCTTAAACAAAATCCGAACAATGACATCTTAAAAATATCTTATAAAAGATATAGAAACTTTTGTAATGACATAATAAAAAAATGTAAGAGACAATATGATAGGAATATACTTGAATCGGCAGGAGGTGATAACAAAAAACTTTGGTGCGCTATTAAAACTATTACAAGTCTGAATAAAACAAACTCACCTCCACTGGAACTTTTACATATTGAAACAACCCCACAAGATTCAGTTAATAAAGTAAATTCGTATTTTGCAAATATAGGCATGGAGCTGAAAAGTAAAATCCCAATAGGTCTCTCCCCACTCCCAACAAACACTGCAAATATATCGTCCTCTTGTGACTCTTTTGTGCTTTTGGAAACATCTGAAGAGGAAGTAGAAGGTATCATAAACAACCTTCGCTCAGATTGTGGAGCAGGGTGGGACAATATAATGTCAACAGTCCTTAAGAATTTAAAAAACTATATAATCCCTCCCCTCACTTATATCCTTAATAAATGTTTAGCAGAAGGCAGTTTTCCACCTACTCTTAAAAAAACGATTGTCATCCCTATTTTTAAGAACGGTCACAAAGAGGAGGTATCTAACTATCGTCCTATTTCTTTGCTCACCTCTATCTCAAAGGTATTTGAAAGGATAATCAATAACAGATTTGTGAAATTCCTAGAAGATAAAGACATCTTATCGCCAAACCAATATGGCTTCAGAAAGGGAAAATCTACAACAGACTGTATTCAGACATTCACCGAACTAATTGTAGACAAAATGGATAATAGAAAAAAATGCCTGACCATCTTTTTAGACCTTCAAAAAGCGTTTGATACTGTCTGCCCACAACTGTTAATATCCAAACTCGAACTTATGGGAATAAGAAACACACAATTAAAACTTTTTCAGAGCTACTTGGAAGATCGGTATCAGTCTGTTCGGATAGGAAATACGCTAAGTGAAGAGAGACCGATAAATATTGGAATCCCACAAGGCAGCATCTTGGGCCCTCCCCTCTTCCTATGCTATATAAATGATCTTTGCAACCTAAAAATTAGAAACTGCCATATAATGTCATATGCTGACGACACTACCTTAACCTTTTATGGTAACTCATGGGAGGAAACCTATCTTGCGGCCCAAGAAGGTTTCAATACAGTCACTCATTGGCTAGCTTTTAACAAACTGACCTTAAATGCAACCAAAACTAAATATATAGAATTTAAAATACATAATATGGCAAATCAACCAAATCCCTTTAATATTCAAGCACACAAATGTAATCCTGTAACAGCAAACTGTACCACTTGCCCAATCATATCAAAAACAGAATCAATCAAATACCTCGGCATAATAATTGATAGAAACTTATCCTTTAAGCAACACATTTCTCATCTGGTCCAAAAAACAAGAAAACTCGTTCATGTATTTAAAAATCTTAGACACGTTGCAAGCTGGAAACTGGTTAAAACTGTGTATGAATCCCTTTGCCAATCAATCTTATCATACGGTATATTGACCTGGGGTGGCTTATTCAAAACTAATATTATAAACGTAGAAAGAGCTCAAAGACTTCTCCTAAAAGTTGCTCTATTCAAACCACGGTTATACGCAACATCAGCCCTCTACAACGACGCAAAGGTATTAACAGTCAGGCAGCTTTATGTATTAGCTACAGTTATGAAAAAGCATTCCTTAATTGACTTTCCTACAGCTAAACAAAAGATAAATACCAGGCGTTATTATAAAGTCTGTGAAACAAATCCAGTAAAAACATCTTTCGCACAAAATTTCTTCCAATTTAGAGCAAGTAGATTATATAACAGAGTTAACAAAACTCTTGCCATTGTTGGTCTGCCGAGGGTAGAATGTAAAAAGAAGCTCACAAATTGGCTGTTGGGACTAGATTATCAGGAAACTGAAAAACTGCTTTCTACCCTATCCTAGCTATACATTCGTATCCCATATCAACCTGCAAAAATAATCACACACTTACAAATACCATCTAACTCTCTCTCTCACACTCATACGCAGCAGGCCCATACCAGATATACTATAACATGCCCATCATACTCACATACTTTTCACTCCCTTAAACACTCACACTCACCATACACACACAAACCCCTCACACACACACACCCCACATACACCCCACACACACACACACACATACACCCACCCATACACACACACACACTTGCGGTCATCTGACTTAAGTTTAAAATTGTTTTTTCTTTTGTTTTTATTAATAACTACCTTTTATTCCTTGTTATTTTTTTCCATACAATAGTGCCACTAACTGTACAACTACTAAACAGATTGTGAAAATTTCCTATCTCGGCGAAGGGACCAGGAATCCATAGCACAGGGTATCCTAGTTTGGATTCCTGACTCCCACAAATCTTTGTAAACCCTATATCTATTACACTTATACTGTATAAAAATGTACTTTGTGGGAGGAAAATAAATCTTTATTATTATTATTTAGGGGGGCTATCCTGATAAAACATTTTTTTCCAATTTTTACCGACTTCACAAAAAGGAGGAGGTACTATGTTCGGCTGTTTGTATGTTTTTTTTTTTTTGTATGTTTGTTCATCGATTACTCCGTCAATTGTCAACGGATTTTCAAAATTCTTTTTTTGTTCGAAAGCAGATAGTTCTGAGGTGGTCCCATTGTCACCAAGTTAGGATCTGATGATGGGATCTTAGAGAAATCGAAGGCAACCCTCAAATTTTATAGGCTCACTTATTGTTTTTCGCATATTTTATGAAGTATCTTGTGTATTTGCGTATGGTTGTCACCATCTCAGTTAGCTGAGCTGATGATGGAAGGTACAACTCCTTAACAGTAAGAAGTTACTCGAACAGGCAAGGACTGTTTTAGTAAATTGTTTTGATGTTTGATAGGGCATTTGCCACATTTGGGCTCATGATCATCAAGTCATGACCTGATGCTGCAGTCAGGATAGTCTGCAGAGTACCTAACTCCTCGACAAATAACAGCAGATATATCGTGTTTAGGCTCATTGAAAAGGGCTCGATGTGTGGATAAACGTACTGTTAATGAGGAACACCGAAGTACATAGAGACCTGATGCTGAAGCCAGGAGCATCAGAAAAAGTACAAACCTTGAAATTACAGCACAGTAGTCGTGTTTGGGCTCATTTTAAACAGGACTAACATTAACTCGACACTAAAAAGTAAAAAATAAAAAACTTTTTACAAAAAAAAAATAACCGACTTCAAAAAGTAAAAACTTAAAAATAACTTAAATTTCGGAAGTCGGTGGCAACACAAATTGACTGGCAGAAGAAAAGACACCGACTTCCGAAATTTAAGTTATTTTTAAGTTTTTACTTTTTGAAGTCGGTTATTTTTTTTTTGTAAAAAGTTTTTATTTTACCACTTTGTCGGCGTGGTTGATATACATATTAGTACCAAATTTCAGCTTTCTAGTGCTATCGGGATTAAACGAGGACGGACAGACGGACGGATGGACAGACATGGCGAAACTATAAGGGTTCCTAGTTGACTAAGGAACCCTAAAAACGACACACTAACGCACACATACCTGTCGGGGTTGCGGAATAGTTACCGTGGCCCTGGTGCATAAAGGGCAACCGAAAGAAGATGAGTGGGTTTTTTAGTCAATGAGAGTCTGACACGGGCTAAAGTTTCCATTATGAGCCGTCGAGTTGGAAGTTCATATTTTATTTGTAGATAGTACTCACTAACTGAAGGCTTTTTTTTTAAGTTTACATATTTCCAAACAAAATGAAAAATAATACGCCATATTTAGGTTAGATAAATTGTCAAAGTAAATGTCGGAGTCATCTCGTGTTTTTGGTTATAAGAACGCGTGTATTGATCTCCATACTATAATTTAATAACCGTACAATTGTCATTTGAACTAAAATATTATTTTCAAACTGGACATTGGCAGAAATCACCGATGGTAAAGGGTGTCCAGCGGAAATTTTTCAACTTTAAACTGCAATTATAGAAATAATAGCGGGGTGAGGTGAGCGGGAGGGGTGTCATTGAAAGCGCGGTACTTGCGGATTTGTTAGTAGCCATGAGTCACTGGACAGGAGCGCACCGCTCGTTCGCGGTTAAGCAATATCTAAAGAATGGTGAATCGTTGGTTTTGTTTTATACTCATTTTAATATTCGGTGTTTAAATGATGGGCCAAGCACGCAACTTATTTGGTCGTGGGTACAAAGGTTTAGGCAAGAAGGGACAACGCTCAACAGAACTCCTCCAGGGCCATCAACATCAGCAGCAACGCCCGAACGTGTGTCTGAAGTTCGAAATGAAATCATTAGGAATTCACGCAAGTCGATTAGGAAAATTGCAGCCTCCACAGGAATCAAAAAGTCAACAGTGCATGTTATTTTGCAGAAGAAATAAAGGCTCCATCCATGCAAAATGCAAATTGTTCAGGGTCTAAAGGAAAGCGACTATCCTTTGCGAGAAACCTTCGCAAGAACAATGCTGGAACGCTTTCGAACACCTACCACGTTGGGAAACATTTTGTTTAGTGATGAAGCACATTTCCACATTGATGGATATGTAAATAAACAGAATATGAGATACTGGTGCCCAAACAACCCAAGAGAACGCCACCAGAAACGTTTACATTGCTTGAAAACCACAGTTTAGTGTGCCATTTCGGCTAGCGGTGTAATTGGGCCCTATTTTTTTAACCAAGGAGAAACAGTCACTGCTCCGGTGTATTGCCGTATGATAGACGAATTTCTGCTACCGCAATTGCAGCTGTATTCAGGTTACAACAATAGGACACAATTTCAGCAAGACGGTGCCACTCCGCATACAGCTAGAGTGTCGATGGAAAAGTTAAGAACAATTTTTCCAAATAAACTGATCAGCAAGTACGGAGACATCTCATGGCCACCCAGGTCGCCCGACCTCACGCCCTGCGACTTTTTTTTATGGGGTTACCTTAAATTGATTATAATTTAATTGACAATCCCCGGACAATTCAAGCCCTGCAGGCCAATATTCGCCGTGAAATTCAAAGCATTACTCCAGAGCTTTGCCGTCGCGTAATTGCAAATGTAAGGGTTCGACTACAGGAGTGCGTACAAAAAAACGGTCATCATTTAGATGATTATAGTGTTTAAAAAATGAAATCCGCATTAATGGAGTATATTTAGTTTTAATAAAAATAAATAAAATCCATGTAGTTTTTGTTATGTCAAATTTTAAAGTTGAAATTTTTCCACTGGACACCCTTTAGATTGCCATATCAAATATAAAAGTTGAAGTTGAAAGTAAATGTCAAATTTGACGTTTTACGTTTCGTTCACGGCAGAGGGGTGTTTCGTTCAATTTTATCATGTCTTTAATACAATTATTATATTTTGAAAACTAATAAGGATCGTTAATCAGAGAGCGATCGATCAAAATTTTAGGGCACCCCGACTCGGACCGGTTAGGTTAGAATTTTTTTTTTAAACCACCCAGAAGTGGGAGCCCCGCGAAGCGGGGCTCCGTCGAGTTATCTTTTTTAGACATTAGAGCGAAAAATAATTAATTTTACACGAAAAAATCCTAACTTAACCTCAAAATTGACGTAACATAACCTCAAACTTTGATCATCGATATCTCCGTAACCATCATGGGGCTCCTAAGGTTGGGAGTGGTATAGGGGGGCTTCCACCCCAAAACCCCCACCCAGCCCACCCACCTCCACCCCCGGATCCAACGGCTCATAATGGAAACTTTAACCCTGACACGCCCTCCCGCCCCGCCCAGGACGGGAGAAGTCATTTGATGATTTCCCACTCCCCAAAAAAAAGCTTATCTGAAAAACCTTTTTATTGTCGTCGTTCAAACTAAAGTTAGGTAAATAAATAAATATAAATAAATAAATATCCTTGGACAACTCACACACGGTCATCTGATCCCAAACTAAGCAGAGCTTGTACTATGGTAACCAGACAACTGATAAACATACTTATATAATTTATAAATACATACATAGGTATTATAGATAAATTACACCCAGACACAGAACAAACAGTCATGCTCATCACACAAAGTTTTTCCTGGGTGGGAATCGAACCCACGACCTCCGGTTTAGCAGTCAGGGTCACTAACCACTAGACCAACTGAACAGGCCCGTCAAATTAATGTTGCACTGTGTGAATGAAATTTTTTTTCTTTATTCTGGCTTCACAAAAATTGGTTAGAAAGAGTTAAAGTGACAAACCAAGGTTTGAGCCTAAAAAAGTCAGAAAAAAAAAAACTCAAAATCGTTCACAATATTTTTCAACTTGCTTTAAAAAAAAAAGTGAGCCGTCACGGGACGCCTGGCAGATGTAAAACATCGATATTACTTCATCGCCACACAGTACACAAGACTGTGACTATATATATGTCGCAGTCATCCGGTTGAATCAGCTATTTGATTGTATGACTAGCGCATTTATTGAATGGCAACATTTAATTGAATGACTAGGCCGAAAGCTGATTGAACAACGTCATTCAACGTCCAACTAGATAGCTGATTGTAGCATAGCCCTTTGAACAGAGCGGACGTAATATCAGTCAGGTGATTGTAATTTAGTTCATTTTTTTTCCACTGCGGCGTTAGTAGTCACTAAACAGATATGGCGTAAAATAGCTCGCGCAGATAGCACTGTCTTGATATTATTTTGATTAAATTTACTTTAAAGTGACTTATTCTTGATAAAATAGTGTGACAGCATGGGTTTACCTATTAATACGCCGCCGCCGGCTAGTTTCAAAGTTTTTTTTTTAAATTAAAATCATAATAAAGTGTGTCATGTCATGCCCTCATTTTTGTTATGTAAAGGTAGTTAAGTTTTTAAGTTGCGAACTTATGGTCACCCTAAACAAAAATTACAAAGTGGACTATATCCCATTTAACGACAATGCTAAATGACGTTCAGTCAAGTCGTTGAACGTTACATTAAACAACTTGACGAGTTGTCGTTTAGTCATTCAATTAAATGTCGTCATTCAATGAACGCGCTAGTCATACAATCAAATAGCTGATTTAACCAGATGACTGCGACATATACACCATCATATAGCGTGGCGACGCGTCGCCACAGCATGCGTCACCACGGCAGAAATTTGTTTTACGTGCGGCTATAGATGTTGCAATGTGGGGAGTTATTGGTGACGAAATGATAGAGACGTGTTGCTATGTAATCATAAAATAAAATCATAAAATCATATTTATTTTGTAAATGTGTTGCTATGACTAAGGCGTATATTATACTAAATGATAAACAATAAGCTTAATCCTAAGTACATGTATAGGTATGTCGGGAGTAAGGTCGGCTTACACACTACAAAGTTTTACATAAAAAACATACGAAATACATAACAATATGAACAGTTTTTTAATCGAACTATTTTTATCGTTTAAGTATTCGTATATCGTTACACGCAAAATCTTTCGTTATCACTTCAATACCCAACACTATTAGTTAAAGTATAGTATTATTATTAATCAATGAACTGTGTATCCTCTGTTGGAAATCCTAAATAAATAAACTGTCAAGCCACTAAATAAAATAAAAAATTAAAGTCGTCTTTTTGGACAGAATGCCATTTTTAGGGTTCCGAACCCAAAGGGTAAAATGGGACCCTATTACTGTCTGTCTGTCTGTCTCCTGGCTGTATCTCATAAACCGTGATAGCTAGAAAGCTTAATTTTCACAAATGATGTATTTCCGTTGCCGCTATAACAACAAATCATAAAAATTAACAAAAATGAAATATTAAGGGGGGGCTCCCCATACAATAAACGTGTTTTTTTCGTATTTTTTGCTCAATAAACAAGGAAAATAATTTAAAAAATTAAAAAAACACGACTGCCATGATGAAAAAGAACTAAAAAACAAAAAACCAATAACTTACTTAAATCAATAACGACAGATTTTCGTTCAAACTTTCATCCCCTATTTTACACACACAGGGGTTGAATTTCCAAATTTTTACTAGCCTATGTTACTCGGAACTATGTACGGATTGTAAGATAGATACATCATACATCTAAATCGGTTCAGGCATTAAGAAGTTATGGTGGATTAAAGAAACTCACATACATACATACATACATGAATCTTGAAAACATAACACTCCTTTTTTTGTGCAGTCGTGTAAAAACGGTAACAGGTAGACGCTTCAAAATAAATAATTAAATAACAATTAAGTAAAAATTAAAGGGCCCATACAACAAACGTAATTTTTAAGCAATTTTTACTCGATTTGTAACGTGATTTTGTATTATAGATGACTAGCTTTTGCCCGCGGCTTCGCTCGCGTTAAAAAGAGACAAAAAGTAGCCTATGTTACTCTCCATCCCTTCAACTATCTCCACTTAAAAAATCACGTCAATTTGTCGCTCCGCTTTGCCGTGAAAGAAAGACAAACAGACAGACAGACAGACACACTTTCCCATTTATAATATTAGTATGGATAGTACGGAACCCTTCGTTCGCGAGTCGGACTCGCACTTGGCCGGTTTTTTTGAATTTAGTCGTCATCGTCATCCCTTGTCAAGTTGTCAGTTAGCATCTTCATCTATCAGCCTCTGGACCAAGTTCCTTCTGTCAAGTTTGTCTCCTGGCGTCCTCGGGATGCGGTCTATTAACCGGACACCACCAGCTAGACGCATTCTGTAGGTCATCTGGGGAAGACAAAGTTGATACAATTAAATAAAAGACATTTACATTAAAATTGACATTGATTAGAGATTGATGTTGACATTGATAAAACACTGATATTAACATTGATAAGATATTGATATTGCTATTGATGAGATATTGATATTGCCATTGATATCGAAAATTATATAGACATCAATAAAATTGATATTGATATTGACATTTATATTGATATTGACATTGGTATTGACATTGACATTGACATTGACATCGACATTGATATTGATATTGACATTGATATTGATATTGACATTGATATTGACATTGAGAAGACATAAATATTGACATTGACGCAGTCATTGTTATGACCTCCACTTTGCCAATTGACAAGATTATGACCTTTATCAACCCTAAATTCTTATAATTATGACGTAGTACGTAGTAGTAACTCTAAATAAACATTTTAACAGCATACCTTCCCATCAACATGCTGCACCAGTTCCTCTTCAGTGGCAGTGCACCCTGGCTGCAGCACCACGAAGGCAGTAGGCAGTTCTCCGTGCTTCGAATGTGGTTTACCCACCACACATACTTCGCGAACCGAGGGTATCTGGAGAAGCAGCTCTTCGAATTCTGCTGGCGTTGTCTGTGATGATGGAGGAAGAATTGTTAAAAAAATTTAGTGTATACTTTTTATTCCACCACAATCTACTCGTCACCTGCTCATGCGCTTTTTAAAAAGGGGGTTTTCAGTAAGTAAAAGCGACCTAAAATGTAAAAATTAACTGTCTTTAAGAAATAGCCAAAAAAATTAGCAACCTTTAGCAGATCAATAACTTTTCGGAAGTCAATGGTGCCGATTCTCTTGCGCACAAACTAACGTAAACTTAAGTTAAGTGCATCTTTCTCTTTCCATTTCTTAAAGAAAAGGACAGAAGATACATTTTAGTTTAATCCTGTCAAATTAGACAGCGCCTGATGAAAATTGACGTATTTTTAGACGCCATGTTTTTAAATTGCGTCTAAATTATCTATGGTTGTCTAAATTTGACAGGACTTAACTAATATTTGATCTTCTGTCCTTTTCTTAATTAAAAGGAAAGAGAAAGATGCACCTATCTTAAGTTTACGTTAGTTTGTACACAAGAGAATCGGCTCCAGTGGCAATGTAAAACAAGAAACAGAACGGAAGCCGCAGACTTTCGAAATTTAAGACATCTTTCTGTTTTTAATTTTTAAAGTCGTTTATTTCATCAAACTTTTATTGATTAAAGTCAAAGTCAAAGTCAAATCATTTATTTCCATTAGACCAAAAAAGGCACTTTGAAACGTCATACTTATAAAACAAAAGTGAATCTACCGCCCATTCGGAAATGTTGTTACGTATGGAGAAGAATGGGCAAGAAACTCCATACTTACTCTTTTAAAATAATGTTGTTACAATATTATTATTTGTACATTGTTAAATGGGAAGAGAAGAATGTATATAATGTCAATTTTTATTATGTTTATACATTGAGTTATAATGTACTACGTACTAGAGGAGCTATTTCAAACAAAATATGGCGCGTAATTTGGTGACAGCGGAGCATGCGCAGTGCAAGCGGGTGCCATAGATAAAATCAATGCGCGCAGATGCGACATATTTTTGAAGTTGACTTCTATAGGCTTCTTTAATATTATGTGCATTATGGGTATCGTTATAGAAATAGTTATATTTAAAATAAGAAATGTATAACATATAATTATGTGGAAAATAATAATATAACAAAATAAAAAATAAAATGATTGAAAGGGCAGTGAGGGAGTGTAGTGTCGATTGTGTGAGATAGAGTATCAAAGTGTCGGTCAGTGTATACGTGGAACTTAGCAGAGGCAAAACTAGTCGGGAAGTCCTGAATTTAGAAGATACATAAGTATTTTCAGTTGCCTCATATAATAAAACAAAGAACAATGAGCGGTTTCGTCCCAAGTGCTGTAACATTTTTCTACCTATATCATTAGAAAGATCTCAATCAGTGTTATGTTTTTTTGTATGGGCGTAACTCTGTATCTCATGCAGGGAAACTGTTATAGTGGTTTAATTTATTTGATAAAAATATTGAATAAAACTTAATTAATTAGTATTTCACTGACAAAAGGTCTAAAACAAGTGAAAAAACCACACTGTCGACCGTGCGGCTACTCTAACCCAACACCCCCTCGCCCACCGTTGCAGTTTCCTATACTAACAGAAGAAGACCATTTATTAATTTCATTAGGCAGTTACCAAATAAAACTCGCCCGGTCTTATTTAAATGAACACTTAAGAAATGGCATGTACACAATCGAAATATGCATAGGAGCTATTCCTAACCTTGTGCGGTACAATATAAATATTTCAGAAGGTATTCTGTTGAGGGGGCGGATAAAATCGCGGCATGTATCTGGTAGGATTTATTATTCGTATATTTTGATAAAAAATAAGCAGAAACGGTGAGAGATGCAATTGCTCATTATTATTGCTCATGTTTAACAGGAAAAAGAACAGTAGGTACTTGTGCTGACATAATGAGTATCATTTGGTACCTGGGCTAGACATCAGCCAAACATATTGTTACCCGCGATCTTTTTGGATGATATTATCATAGATAATAACCACTATTAAAAGTACCAGTAAACAATTTGCATATGTTTAAGCCATACTCTTACATAATGGTATTATTTCTTTGTTATTTATGTATTTGAAAATATAAATAACAAAGGAAATAATACAATTATTAAAATTGTATTATTTCCTTTGTTATTTATACATTATCAACTGTGCGTTTATTAATAACTGTCAAAAAATAACTATTACTGCCTGTGATTACTGTACAAATGTTTACATGTAACACAAGATGTAATAAAGTATGATTAAAGCATTTTTTAAAACAAAAACCTTTTTTCACTTGAAGCCAAATAACTTTTGACCTGCATGCAATTACTATAAAAACTTGGTATATTAATCATAAAAAAGCTTAAATGATTATGTTTATACTAGTCGCAACTTGTTACAAGGGTTGGGACGCATCTCATACAATAATGCCCATTGTCCTTTAAACTGTAAAAATTTTAATTTCCATGAAATAATATAAGTACTCTTCTTGACTTTGTGGTGTATTTCTCGTTTTCCTTGAAATGAACGGAACATATTCGTGAATATTCTATTGGCAATCACGTGACTTTGCTGCGATTCTTCTGAATAAATTTAATCCATAATTCTCTAGTACTAGGACACGGCCGACGAAACCTTAAAAAAAATTATTTAATAAATAAAAAATATTAATATTACTTAATAATTTTTTTCTCATGATTATTAATAACATTTTCTTGTTCGTAATTGTTTAACGTTACCCGACGATGTCCATTCTGCGCATGCAACAAATATTTTACTCTTTGATATTAACATCAACATGGCCGCCGTCGAGGTAACTCGTCATACTTTCCAATAATAATTACAAATAGGCATGTTTTAAAGATAATATTTTGAACTTACTGGTAAAAAATCACTCTTTGAATTTTATTTATATTTCTCAAGCTGTTTGAACAGTATCTCAATGCACACGAAGGCATATTTTTGAACAAAACTTTGCACTCGAAATCGTCTAGCTGCTGCAAGCGCTCGATATAGACTAAGTGAGTTATAGGTCGATTACACCTGCCGAGTAGAGTGGCGAGACAGTGCCTTCGGCCGAGTACTCGGTATTTGTAAACACATTGCCGACTACTCGGCCGAGCGCTCGGCCTAGCAACCGGCCGAGACAGTCACTCGGACCTAGTTCTATTTACTAGGGCGAGTACCCACCTCCCCGCTTCCCCGCACTGTCTCGCTCGGTCACTCGGTGAATCTAAACAGCACTCGGCCACCACTCTCCACTCGGAATAAACGATTTCGGATCCATGTTAGCCTCAGTTGTCCTTGAACTTCTTCTAATAACTAAACTGTCTCGCCACAATATCGAAAATACGTGTGAACACTTTACTCGGCTACGGCACTGTCTCGTCCGAGTTACATTTTACTGTCTCGCCACTCTACTCGGTAGGTGTAATCAAGCCATTAGGGTGCATGCACTCTAACTCGTGTTACAAAAAATTTGGTTGAGGTGTCTCCTCTAGTACGAAGTACATTATAACTCAATGTGTTTATATACTCTTTTGACGAAAATGTCGTCAAAAGAGTATATAAACATAATAAAAATTAAAATTAATTAGGAAATGGAAGCTAATCAAGTTCACGAACATTTAGTGTAACACATTTGCAAATAAATTACCTTCCTCAAAAAATGAAAAATAATGTGTGAGCCAGCGCTTCCAACTATTAGAAAAGCTATTTGCGTTCCATTTGCGGTATAAAGCCATGGGGATTCTTTCAAAGATCATTCAACTTTTTACCCGCAACCGTTGCAGGCATTAGAAAAATCAAATACCATGCATCAAATGCCATACTTCAAAATCGAACCCAGATCATCAGAATCAAATTCTAGATACTTACTGGTGGTCAAAGCCAATCTCACCTGCACGTGGTACACCCTGCTGATTCACTGACGAGGCTCTGACGGATCAGGTCTCTTCACAAGGAGGAGACCATCGCAGTCATATTGCATATTTTTTTATATATATCTTTCTTCGTTTGTGATATTGTAAAATAAGACATGGTCGTGGCAGAATAGTGGTGTGTTTTCCACAAATGCCATTAATAAAGAGTTGAAGTTGAAGTTAAACAACATCTACATATAATGCTGTCAAATACTTTTATTTGCTCATAGCCCAAGGTCAGTCACTAACCGCGCGGTGGCGTCTGTTTCGCAGTTTGTCTTCAACTGCCGTGTCGCGCGATCGGTTCCCGGGTTGTGCTGTGTTTTAGATGTGTCTGTTTAATTGTTATTAATTTAAATTAGTTTATTTTTGTAGTGGTGAGTTTTTTATTTTTAACAATGATTATGAACTTGATTTGACATAATAATTTTTTTTAGGGTTCCGTACCTCAAAAGGTAAAAACGGAATCCTTATTAACTTTGTTGTCCGTCCGTCCGTCCGTCTGTCGAGGCCCTTTTTCTCAAAAACGCGTCAAGACATCAAGCTGAAATTAATATCATATCATTAATATCATATTATTATACTCAGACAGACTAAAAATTTACTGATTGCATTTTTGGCATCAGTATCGATCACCAATCATCCTCCACTGAATATATATTCAATCTACAGAATTAACCTCTCTATAGTTCTACTATTATAAGTATAGAAGACTAGCTTGTGCCCGCGGCTTCGCTCGCGTTAGAAAGAGACAAAAAGTAGCCTATGTTACTCTCCATCCCTTCAACCATCTCCACTTAAAGAATCACGTCAATTCGTCGCTCCGTTTTTCCGTGAAAGAAAGACAAACATACAGACAGACAGACACACTTTCCCATTTATAATATTAGTATGGATATAGATAATAGTAAACTCACTGATTGGTATCAACGCGTTTGTTGATATTTAATTATACTCGTGTTTCGTCCTCAAGGTTAGTAAAGGTTAGTAATTTAATTTATACACTTGTAGTATCGCGTCTAGTTACTCCACTTCACTTCGAATCTAGTTTAGAGATTTCTTTAAATTTTATACTGGTCACACCAAAAAAAAAAAAAAAGTATACTTCTTCCTTCCCTCCAAACCGCCCTACCACCGGTCTAGCACCGCCGACCGTTCTCCATTCGCATCGAAGTGCTCCACCGCTTCACACGTAATAACAACTATACTTAGTGAGCGTTAGTTTCGCACTTTAATAATGTCTAAACGTCCACATTCGGAGGATAGTTTTAATTATATTGTTAAGAAATTAAAAAAATTAGAAAACGAAATTAAGTCCGTTCGTGCGCAAAATGTTATAGTTCCTAACGTGTGCCTATCCGAAAGTTCTACGAATAGTTCGTCGTCTAGCACGTGTTCATCACCATCACCGAATAATCACTTCGGTAAGTACCTACCATTATTTAAACCATAACTGTTAAAAAAACAGACATACATGCATCAGGAAGTCTGTGGGACTCTCCGCCGCATGTGATAAAAACCGAAAAGTTGCATCAGGACGTTTGTGGAACGCTCCGCCGCACAGTCTTTTCTAAAATGCACCAGAATAGTCGGCAGGACTACCGCCGACTATTCTGGTGCATTTCTTCTCTCTCTTCTCTTCATTATTACTTCGCCGCATTTGTAGATTTGCTTCAAGGATTGTCTTTACATTCCTAACAATTTGGTGTCTACCGCCAGAAAGATATACGTCTTTACGTAACCATCACCTTGTCTGTTTGTCGCAGATTGGGAACCGCCACCGCATGATGATGTTCTGTTGCACATGCCACCCACTGATGATTCGACCCAGGCTCAGGATACTCAGGTACCTGCAAGCGCTTCAACACAAACAACAGCGGCTCAGATCGCTGTTCCAGGACCATCCTCAGAAGTTCCCAGTGGACCTACGGGTATCGAAGGAGGTAACACAGAATTCGGGATGAATCCCGAGTTATTAGAATTGCTTGGGGAAGACCCCTCAAATGCTGTTGAGTACGGGCCCGATCTCAATAAAGAAGTTGCAACCAGGTTCGCTCACATAGCTACAACCGGCCTAGAGAAAGAAGCTCGAAAAGAATTAATGAAAAAATTCCTTGTACCCGCTAACTGCACTACAATTGCAGCTCCTCAGCTAAATGCTGAAATAAAGGCAGCGGTAACAGATCAAATTGTAAAGCGTGATAAGGCGATCGAATACAGACAAAAACAATTGGCAGCGGCGATAACTTCTATAGGCAGAGTAATTTCTGAACAATTGTTAGAAAAAGATCGGAATAATTCGCTGTTAAAAAGTCTTATGGATACAGGTCGACTCCTGTGTGACATTCAACACTCTGAATCCGACACAAGACGGAATTTTGCTTTGTTTACAATTAAAAAAGAGATGAAAGATCAGCTGTCTCTCACAAAAGTCGACAGGTATTTATTTGGGGAGAACCTGTCAGAAACGCTTAAGACGGCGAAAGCCGTCTCTAAATCTGGCATAGACATTAAGGATCCACCCAGGAAATCAAAGCCAGATTCTACGAAGAGTCAAAAAAACTGGAGGGCGAGGCCGTCGGTTCGCAGGCAGCCGACGGGCCAGGCGCCGCGCTTTCAACCGCCTGCCTCCAACTCGACGAGCGCTCCACCTCGCGGCAGCTCATCGCAAGCCTACACGCAGCGATCCAAACCGATCCACCGCAAGTAGATCCGGTACGCTATGCAGGTAGACTTACCTACTTTTACGATAATTGGTGCAAAATCACCTCGGACAAAATGTTATTAACATGGATAAAAGGTCATCGTATAGTTTTCAATGATTTGGTTCTACAAAATGTCATTCCAAATTCAAATACTCAGGATTCTAACCAGTATTATGTAAATGAATCTATTGATCACCTTCTATCAATAGGTGCGATATCTGAATGTGTTCCTAGCGCAGATCAATTCGTATCACGAGTGTTTTTATTACCTAAATCAAATGGGAAAATGAGATTTGTTCTTAATCTTAAACATTTAAATACATTTATTACTACCCAACATTTCAAGCTAGAAGATATTCGTACAGTGCTAAAGATTATTTCGAAAGATTGTTTTACTGCTACCCTCGATTTGAAAGACGCGTATTTTTTAATTAAAATACATCCTGATTCTAGAAGATACCTTAGATTTACCATAGACGATAAATATTATGAATTTAACGTGCTACCTTTTGGTCTGTGTACGGCACCTTACCTTTTCACGAAGTTGTTAAAACCGGTCTTAAGATTATTGAGATCTTGCGGTTTTGTTTCATCGGTGTACCTTGATGATTTTTATTTAGTCGGCTCGTCCTACTATGATTGCTTAGAAAACATCAAAATGACTCGTATGCTTCTACAATCATTAGGTTTTATAATTAACGAGGAAAAAAGTGTAACCATACCCTCGAAAGTTACGAAATATTTAGGCTTTTGTATTGATACTCATAAGTGGCAAATTAGTTTACCCAGAGATAAACGACATAGGATCAAGACTGAACTTAATTGTATTCTACACAATAGACGGATTAAAATTAGGAAATTCGCTCAATTGATAGGATTACTAGTGTCTGCCTGCCCTGCTATAGAATACGGGTGGTTATACATAAAGGAACTGGAACGATGTAAGTTTCTCAATCTTAAAGGCAATGACGACAACTATGATAATTATATGAATGTCCCCCATTCATTAGACTCCGACTTAACGTGGTGGCTCAATCATATTGACCAATCGGTACATAGGATTAAAGATGATAATTACGTTCTAGAAATCTTTTCTGACGCCTCAACTACGGGGTGGGGCGCTTATTGTAATGGTCATACTGCTAGTGGTTGTTGGTCAATTGTCGAATCCCAAAGGCATATCAATTACCTTGAATTGTTAGCTGCATACTTTGCTTTAAAAATCTTTGCCAAGGACTTCAATAACTGTCAAATTCTACTTAGAATAGACAACACTACTGCGATTAGTTATATTAATCGTATGGGAGGCATTCAATACCCTCATCTTTCAAAGATAACAAAAGATTTATGGCAGTGGTGTGAATCGAAACAGTTATTTGTTTTTGCATCATATATAAAATCTACTGATAATGTGATCGCAGATAGAGAATCTAGACGTGTTCACCCAGACGTTGAATGGGAAATTTCTCACACAGGCTACAATAAATTAGTACAATCATTTTTGGTAACGCCTGAAATTGACTTATTCGCTAATCGCCATAACAATAAATGTGACATGTTTGCTTCCTGGCACAAAGATCCAGCGGCACATGCCATTGATGCATTTACTCTAAATTGGTCTCGATTTGTTTTTTATGCCTTCCCACCTGTGGCTATTATTCTTAAAGTTTTGAATAAGATGATTGTAGACAAAGCCGTAGGTATTGTGGTAGTTCCCTACTGGCCTACTCAGGCCTGGTTCCCAGTGTTTATGAGCTTGCTCGTGTCAGATTTAATAACAATTGATCCTAACGACTCGTTAATTCCGAATTCTAGCAACCGGAACATCCAGAATCACCTTACCCTGGTGGCCGGTGTCTTGTCCGGACAGCGTTGTTACAACAACGTGTCCCAGCTGCAGCCATAGAAATAATGATGTCATCTTTGGCGGACAACACGTTGAAGCAATACGATGTCTGCTTCAAACGCTGGTATGTTTTTTGTAAAGAGAATAGTTTAAATATGTACCAACCCTCTGTTCCTGTGATATTAGAATTTTTTACTAAATTATACAATGAAGGCGCTCAATTCGGAACTATAAACAGCCACAGGGCTGCTCTTTCTTTTATTATTGGTAAATTATCGGACGATGACCGAATCTCTAAATTTTGTAAAGGTGTTTATAAATTAAGGCCACCCTTGCCGCGTTATAACGCTACATGGGATGCTAGCATAGTCATTAATTACTTAGCCTCACAGTATCCGAATGAAAATCTCACTCTCGAACAACTAACTAAAAAATGCATTACTTTATTAGCCTTAGTAACAGCCCACAGGGTACAAACTCTGTCTAAAATTAATATAGATCAAATAATTATAGCTACAGACAGCATTATCATTAAAATTGTGGACTTGATTAAAACTTCCAAGATTGGATCGAAACAACCAACTCTTTATTTACCATTTTTTAATGAACGCCCTGAAATCTGCCCTGCCAGGACAATTAATGTTTATTTAGATAAAACTAAAGGTTTAAGATCAAGTAATGACCTTTTCTTAAGTTTTCGTAGCCCTCACCGGAGTGTCTCAAGTCAGACACTTAGTAGGTGGATTAAATGTACATTGAAAGATAGTGGAATTGACGTGTCCATTTTTTCCTCCCACAGTACGAGGCATGCTGCGACCTCAATGGCTCGAAAATTGGGCGTCAACCTAGACGTCATAAGACAAACGGCAGGTTGGAGCGGCAATTCCACTACCTTTGCTAGGTTTTATAATCGGCCTATTATTCAAAAGGAAGATAATCTTGCTCTTGCTAGATCAATATGTTCATTGTAGAGGATATTACATACTTATGTATTAAATTTTCCTACAAATTTATCGATTAAAATCACAATTGTACAATGAATAACGAATAAAACTTATTTGATTTCGGTATTACATGTATTTTTATTTGTGATATTTCCGTCTCTCTCAACATCTACAAGTGTATAAATTAAATTACTAACCTTTACTAACCTTGAGGACGAAACACGAGTATAATTAGTGATTAAACGAACTTACTTGTACGTGAAGTTCTATCACAATTATACAAAGTGTTTCGTCCGAAAAGGTTAGTAATTTCCCGCCCGCCCAGTCTGTCCCTGGGTTGTCGGAAATATCCCAAATGTGTAAATCTTATCTCTTAACTAGAATGAAGAACGGTCGGCGGTGCTAGACCGGTGGTAGGGCGGTTTGGAGGGAAGGAAGAAGTATACTTTTTTTTTTTTTTGGTGTGACCAGTATAAAATTTAAAGAAATCTCTAAACTAGATTCGAAGTGAAGTGGAGTAACTAGACGCGATACTACAAGTGTATAAATTAAATTACTAACCTTTACTAACCTTTTCGGACGAAACACTTTGTATAATTGTGATAGAACTTCACGTACAAGTAAGTTCGTTTAATCACTAACAATACCTGACTATAGATATGAAACTTGGAGGGTTTATTCTTTGTGAAGAATAAAGCCACTAATAATAATTTTTAATTAACCCCTAAAGAGTTAAAATAGTGGATAGAAGTTCGACATCCACGCGGGCGAAGCCGCGGGCGAAAGCTAGTATGAAAATAAATTCAGATAATTTTTATTTTTTCTCGTCATAAGTACCTTCAACCAATGATGTTATAAGTAAAAAAGTGTAGATAGGTTAAAGTGGCACTGGTACGTTTACACGCTTGGCAAGTCTCGACAAGCATTCACAAACACAAGCGTGTAACGGGGGTGTTTGGCTTGGCTTGCGTAAGCTTGCAAGAGCTTGTTGACGACCCGGGCCTGTGTCGGTTTTTGAACACAGATCAAAGGAAGCTTGCGGCAAGCGCTTGCGGCGTATTTACATGTTGGCGCGAGAAATTCTCCCGATGGTTCATACAAAAGCTCATTAATCTTTTCTTCCATAAATTCTCTGTAAAAAAAGATAAAAACAGGATAAATGGTGTTTCCTTCCGACTGCGACTTCAGCCGATACGGAAATAATACTTTATACAGTATTTAATCTATGTCAAAAACTTCGACGTCTACGTCTGCCATGTTTGCCTGTCCGGAACACACTAACGCACTCGCAAGCGTGTAAATGGCATTCAAGCGTTTGTAAAGGCTTGGAGCTTGTGGACGATTGCCCAGTAATGGCAAGCGTGTAAACCTAGCATAAAAGTTTGCCAATTGACAAACATGATACTGAGAATCGCGTTAACATTTGACGTTTTTTTTTTCACTCGCACTACTTCAATCCTACTTTGACGTGTAATGTATGTGTGCGTTAGTGTGCCGTTTTTGAAGATAGGATTTAGTTTGGGTAACCTATCTACACTTTTTTACTTATAACATTTACATCATACATTATACTATATATATACATACATATACATCATTGCCTTCAACATACTTCAATGAATATAGCCGTTCTCGAGTTAGCGCCTAGTTACACATACAAGATAATTATTGACCTACACGATATAAATAATAGTTGTATATTCGTATCGAGATGTAATCTTTTTATACAAAACAAGATGTTTACGAAAATATGTAATTTATTATTGACATGACACTTTTTGTAAATTTTACATTGCATTGCCTTAAGCTGACAATGATTCAAAGGGAATATTTACAAATAAATGTATTATAATGTGCATATTATAATAGAAAAAAGCTAAGATTTTCAAAAATTTATAAACACCTGTTCGGCAAATTCTATGTCATCATCTCCCTAGCCTTTTTCCCAACTTTGTTGGGGTCGGCTTCCAGCCTACCCGGATTCAGCTGGATACCGGTGTTTTACGTGAAACGACTGCCTATCAGACCTCCGCAACCCAGTAACTGGGCGACACGATACCTCTTGGTTAGACTGGTCAGCACTCAAATTCGGTTTGGCAAATTCTATATGTAAGGTATAAAGTCCGCCATTGTGCAATGTTATTATTTGTGCATAAATCATCTCACTAGCCTTTTCCTTTTTGTTTGTTATAGTTCTAACCGGATCCTCCGGTCACCAGTATTCGGGCTATCCATCACAATAAGATATTTTCAATAGGCAAGACGACAAAAAGAAGTAATTAGTCCGTCAGATAGATTATCAAAAAATTTTGGACACGTATTTTTTTCTTTTTTTCTCGTAAACGAAGAATGACTTCACGATACAGTGCGTTGAAGTTGCGCATGACGTCACAATCAGATACAATTTTTGCAGGACTGTGACGTCAAAAGCCCCCATTTCGGAACTTTGTTGCTCTTTATCTTCGTATTTTTTAATTAATTTGATCAAGCAAAAAAGAAGTGTCCCGTATTTTCGGCCGATCTATCAGACGGATTAAACAGAATGCAATTTTTTAGGGTTCCGTAGTCAACTAGGAACTCTTATAGTTTCGCCATGTCTGTCTGTCTGTCCGTCCGTCCTCGCTTAATCTCTGTGACCGTTAGCACTAGAAAGCTGAAATTTGGTACCAATATGTATATCAACCACGCCGACAAAGTGGTAAAATAAAAATTGGAAAAAAATGTTTTATTAGGTATATGTAAAGAGGGAAGTGATTTTTTTTTAATTTCAACCCTGACGTGTGATATATTGTTGGATAGGTATTTAAAAATGAAAAGGGGTTTACTAAAATCAGTTTTTGATAATGTCAATAATTTCGGAAATAATCGCTCCAAAAGGAAAAATTAAAGCGTCCCCCCCCCCCCCTCTAACTTTTGACCCGTAGGTTTAAAAAATATGAAAAAAATCTGGAAAGTAGAACTTTATAAGTACTTTCTAGGAAAATTATTTTAAACTTGATAGAAAGAGCAGTTTTTGTACAAAAAAGACAAAAAGTTGTACAAAATAAATAAGTTGTAAAAAATTGCCTTTTTTTTAACAAGTGGGAACACTTATTGTGTGACGGACGGGAAACTACGGAACCCTACATTGAGCGTGGCCCGACACGCTCTTGGCCGGTTTTTTAAACTTATAAGTGGGAACCCTTATTGTGACGGACGGGAAACTACGGAACCCTACATTGAGCGTGGCCCGACACGCTCTTGGCCGGTTTTTTAATGCTGTCGTCATCCCTATTGCTTGCAATTTTTTAACGGTTTGTTATTGTATTTCTAATTTATATTATCTAATAGTGATAACCCCCATGCTTTGGGAACTTATCGAAATAGGCATTACAATACATAGACCACTGACCTCATGTAAAATATTCCTGTCCGGTGATCAAATTAAATAACTGCTTTGTGATAACAATACTTTTAATCACTGGTTTTACTTCAAATACAATTAACAACAGATTTATAATAGTTTTCCAATAATTAACAAATGACAATCAAACGCCGCTGTTCGTTTTTTTCGAATGACAAGACCTGTCCAAAACTGCCCAATATGGCCGGCGACGGTGTTGCCAGTCCACAAAATATTGACGACAATTCTCTTAAATGGACGTAGTTGTTAACAGTCGGCCATCCTGAAGTTGGAATGACCCCATTCCATATACCCAACAGGTCCGGCCATTCGGGGCTTAGTATGTCCACATACTAACTTATGCCAAATAATTACAATTCCATTTTTTAATAAAAACAAAATGAATATTAGGTAAATACATATCATTAGAATTCGGGTTCATTAAGTCATTCACAACTTACTTTTCTTTTGATTTACAGAATTTAATAACATGGATGATAATTTTCAACTTAATAAGTTAGTTAAAACAATAATATAACGAATTGATAAATCACTAAATCGCTTAAATCAGACTCTTTTTTTTTTAATGTTTTAATTCACGTAATTCACAATTTACAAACAGTCATTCACAACTTACTTTTCTTTTGATTTACGGAATTTAATAACATGGATGATAATTTTCAACTTAATAAGTTAGTTAAGACAATAATATAACCAATTGATAAATCACTAAATCGCTTAAATCAGACTCTTCTTTTTTTGTTTTAATTCACGTCATTCACAATTCTCAACTTACTTTTCTTTTGATTTACAGAATTTAATAACATAGATGATAATTTTCAACTTAATAAGTTAGTTAAGACAATAATATAACCAATTGATAAATCACTAAATCGCTTAAATCAGACTCTTTTTTTTATGTTTTAATTCGCGTCATTCACATCTTACTTTCCTTTTGATTTACAGAATTTAATAACATGGATGATAATTTTCAACTTAATAAGTTAGTTAAGACAATAACATAACCAATTGATAAATCACTAAATCGCTTAAATCACTCTTTTTTTATGTTTTAATTCACGTTAAGTCTATCTCACATCACACATTGAAACTAACTGAACAATTTCATAATTATTGCCTCATGTGACTCACTCGGGGTTGATCCTGAATTAGTGTAAGCACCGCTCATCCCATTGGATCTCGGCCTCCTTTACACAATTAACATAGTGGGCACCGCTCACCCCATCGGGTCTCGGCCTCCTCCACTCAAAAGGTTAGGTTAGTGTAAGCACCGCTCATCCCATTGGATCTCGGCCTCCTTTACACAATTAACTAGGTGGGCACCGCTCACCCCATCGGGTCTCGGCCTCCTCCACTCACTCATTGACCTCCAACTTTACCCAGGTGGGCACCGCTCACCTCGATCATCTAGGTGTCGGCCTCCTCCACTCGGGGTTGTTAATATATGTAAAAAAAACAAAACAATTTATAAAATAACAGTGCCAGTTAAGAGATAACCAGTCTCAGTAGGCAGCGCCCGTTCACGAACATGACGCATGGATCAGCACAGCACCAAATACCTCAACCATTTTGAAGGGAACCAAATGATCCAACACACACGCCACCATCAGTGAGACATTTGAGTGAGAATGACAAGCTACCAATTGCCAGAGTACATTCAGTCAATGACAGACAGACAGTAAATGGGTTAAAATAACTACTATAAAGTACATAGTGCTCATATTGAATGCTGTGTAAATTTATATGAAACAAACACTGTGACTCGATAGGTACAGTACTATTATTTTTGTAGTTTATAATCTTCAGCATCTTCAACAAAAGTTTCAAATGCTTATCAATTAAGCAGTTGTGGAGCAGGACCAGCAGTCAGCCAAGCGTTTTGACCATTTATGTAATTCTCTAATTTATAATAAGCTCGACTACATAATGTGCGTTTCATATAATATGATTTAAATTCACTTTCGGTTAATTGAATGATGTGGGGAGGTATTTTATTGTACCACTTTAAACAGTATCTCATAAAGGTAGAATCTACCATAGCCAGTCTAAAACCGGGTTGAACTAATTGGTCCTTATTTCTTGTACTATAATTGTGTCTATCGCCTCTTTTACCAAAAAGATGGAGATTTTTTTAACATACATTATGTTTTCATAAATGTATTGACATGGTACCGTCATTATGTTAATTTTCTTAAAAAGGTCCCTTAGAAAATCGCGCATACAAAGATTGTAAATGGCTCTGACCGCTCTTTTCTGCAGAATAAAAATAGACTCGATGTCTCCATTCGTCCTCATAGTAAAATCCCGTAAGACTTAACACTGTGAAAATAACTAAAGTAAACTAACTTCGTGGTGTCTACATCAGTATATTGTCGGATTTTCATAATAGCATATGCTGTATATATATTATATTGTTATTATTATATGCTGCCGAACTTAGGCGTCCTGCGAGAGATGTTAAGTGAGGACTCCATAGTAACCTTGAGTCAAGCGTGATCATTAGGAAACCGTTTCATTGACGAATTCCATTTTCTCTCAGTTCAATACTATGTCACCATCATTGCTTCTAACATTTGGCAAAGAAAATCTAATGCACTTAGTTTTTCTTCCCTTTACTACTAAATTATTGGCCGTGAACCAATTGTGCACTTGAAGTAACGCGTTATTTATTGACTATTATTGTTATTTATTGACCAAGATTATGGCCTGCCTACTCACTTTAAAAATTAAAGATGTGTCATCAGCAAGTAACACTATTTGTAGTTGGCTTTTTAATATATATATTATATAATAACCTTCATAATCAGGCAACTGAGGCCCATAGAAAAATACACAAATACTTAAAAAATCATAAACGAATACATAAAGAAACTGTAAAACCACTGCACACGAAGTGACAGCGCCGTGCCTCGCCGCGAGGTCGGCATACCTCCACGGTAACGTCGACACACGACACCCCTCGGCCAAAACTCTTCCTTGAGGAAGGTCTCCAAATGACCAGTCGACACCCGCACCACGAACGACCCAAAACCAGTATTATGGCGCAACTCCAACTGCACAACCCTCAAAGTCCAGTTGGTCTTCACACGTACATATTCCACAATTTCCTCAACCTTCGTGGAATGATGTAACCTCGAAACATACAGCTGCGTCGTGGGTATTGCTGGACGCAGCAGCATGTACCATGTGAACCAGAGCGGTGCCGCACTGGTTCTGACAAGGTGGCTTCTTTTTCTTCTTCTCTACCTTAATGAAGCCATCCTTATCGCTCTGCTTATCCTCTTTATTTTTACCAACTTAATAAATGAGGGAGGTCATTTATGCACACTAGATAGAGAAAGGGACCTATTATAGACCCTTGTGAAACCCCCATTTCTACCTTTAAGCCATCTGGATTTATCCCATTTATCTGAACTTTTTGCAGACTGTTATTCAAATATGAGTTTACTAAACTTAGCGCAAGTTTGCCCAGTCCGTAATTTTCCAATTTTCCAGAAAGGTCGCAGAAGATCCCTACGGCATCATGTGCTTCTTCCCATGCGGTATATGGGTTTTAGTAAAGTAACACCAGCGTCGGTTGTGCAACGTCCTAACTGTTTATCATGTAAAATTTTATTTGTGTTAAAATGAATGAGCATTTGATTAAGCATGACCTTCTCAAACCCCTTGCTTAGAGCCGGTAATACAGATACGGGTCTATAATTATTGGCATCTTTACTGTCCCCAGATTTAAAAAATGAGCCGTCACGGGACGCCTGGCAGATGTTAAACATCGACATTATTTTGTAACAAGACTGTGACTGTATATATACACCATCATATAGCGAAATTTTGAAAAATGTTAGCCGCCATCTTGGATTCTGAAATGGACCTCATTTTCGGCATCAGTGTCCCCGAAAACCACGGAAACGATACCCATGACCGAAATTTTGAAAAATGTTAGCCGCCATCTTGGATTCTGAAATGGACCTCATTTTCGGCATCAGTGTCCCCGAAAACCACGGAAACGATACCCATGACCGAAATTTTGAAAAATGTTAGCCGCCATCTTGGTTTCTGCCACGCCAGAAATTTGTTTTACGTGCGGCCATAGATGTTTCACATGAAAAGTGGTATAACCTTACTAAATTTCATTAAATCTGGGAAGGAGTATTCCCAGATTCTTCTTCTTGATCACGACCACTCTTCCGTGATCATGGAAAGTCCTTATTCCCAGATTAAGCACATATTAAAAATAGAAAAGCTAAGTATGGAGTTATTGTCTCAATTATAGACGTGCAAACTTTAATTGACATCCCCATAGATCTTCAGTGGATTTTACTTTGATCTGTCGGAAAGCTTTCATAACTATCACGGGGTTTATGTGTTTAAATTAAAATATAACCGGACAGACAGGAACGTTAGTTTTTAAATAATCAATTGAAACCTCGGATGAGTAATTTAAAGCTTCTGTAGTTTTTGCCGGTATATTAGTGAAGAAACTACTAACGCTACGTCTATGTCAAAGTTGGAATCATGTGATGTCTCTAATGTTAACTCAGTGTTACGTTCTTTTTTTTTTCTAGTTTCGTTATTTATGACTCTCCAAACCGTTTTAATTTTATCGTCTGCTACCAATCAACCAATCATTTATTTGCGTAATATAGGTTTACAGAAGATGTTTAACACATTTATAGTTTCACCATATTCAGCTTATGTTAGCACGGAAATTTTATAACAGTGTCATAGTGGGAATAATTATAATGGTCATCTTCAGTAAAATAAAATAAATAATAATAATTAAGAGAGTACATTGCTATAGTCAATCCATTACTAATAGTCAAATTCAATAGTCATGATATCTAAATAAAATCAAATTTAATCATATTAATCTGAGATATTAAAAATAATTTGATTAAATTATTTTTGGGCCATTATTAATTAATTAATTTGTTATTAACAATAATTGCATTCCAATTTATCATCAAAGTACTCCTTAATTGAAAAATAAGCCTTTTCTATAAGGAAAGATTTAAGTTTATTTTTAAATAAATTGGCATTACTTGGGCCCATCCAAACGAAGCTTTTTGAAAGAAGAGCGGTTTTACAAGATGGAACGCATAATTTATCTGCGTGACGCTTTCTCGTACGATACTCAAACAGATCCAGATTGGAAAGAACAAATAGTGCTGACTCATAAATGTAGATTTATTTATTAGATGCTGGGCAGTGTCAGTGTCTACTTTAATCTTATCGCTTATGAGTAGGGCCTTAGCTACCTTGCAGGTGTTTCTAAAAGTTTCTGAATAATAAGTAGCAACATACTTGTCAAAAGACTCAGTGTTTCCATAGGGTTTAAGGCCATACAGCTCAAACAGCTTTTCCCTACGTTTTCTAATTCCTTTTGTTGCCCAGCTACTGAACATTAACTTGGAGCAGATTTTTTTTTCTTCTTTTCAAAAATATTAAATTCTAGTTGTATTGAAAAGAGGTCATTATACAATATATTTTCATCATTGTTACAAGGCAGAACACTTAATTTTTCATTTAGGGCACTATTGAATTTGTCGAGTCTGCCAGTTGACATTGGTCCATAATGAATTTGGATTTGTTGCACTGGCATTTGAAATTTAAAACACGCCGTTTGCCCACTATGGTCCGATGGTAGATAATTCACAATAGCTTTATCCATATATTCACACTCACAAAAAAATGTTGTCGATACAATGTGGCAGACGTTGGAGTTACTCTAGTCAATTCCATCAAAACATTGGATATATTAAATGACTAAAAAAAAGGTTTAACATCCTAATACTTAAATTGATACACAAATAATTGGAGATTTATTACACACTACAGTTTCGATAGTACATCTTGAATTACAGACTCAAACAAGAAATAGTTCTGAGGGGGTCTGTACATACTTATCCAGCTCGACACATGACAGTTCAACACAATGATTAATTGTTAGGCTTATTATGTCATTCCTTTGTTTACATTTAAAACGTTTTTTTTTTTATTAATATCAAAGAATCTCCACGCAACATAGTCTTGCGGGTAAAACAACTGCCTACATTATAACTTTCATAATTAATTGGCATTTGGCAATCCTTCAACCAATGTTCAGTAAAACACACAATGTCGAACTTGGTTTTTTTTTTAAATAATTCGATTTATAATAATTTTGAAGATATAAGTACCTTGTATGTTTTGATGAAACAACGTTAAGGTATTCTGGTATATTTATTATTTATTATTATTTATTTATTTATTTATAGCTTCAGTGCTACATTCGTTTGTGGCCACAATTTTATGATTAGTACTATTACTAACTATTGTGGTGTTCATTATACATGACTTCGACATAGTACTTATGTCTGAGTGAATAATAAACGCTAATAACCTTGCTATTTACTGTCTAAATTTAATAGGCAGATACACTGTATTCCTTGTCTACCTTAATTTTTCAACAAAACTGTTGGTGTCAAAATATACAAGCTTGTCACTATAGTGACTAACTAGGAAATGTACATGCCTATTTAGCATATGAATATAATTATTTTGTCTTTTTGATAAATTGTTAAAATAAGGAAATGCACACAAAATAATTTTAGTACATTTGATATTTGAAGAGACATATCTTGACTAGGGATACAGCCCTCAATACTCACAGCAATCAAACAAGGTCCTCTGATGTTTCAGGCTGAAGCCTTACAGGGCTAAACTCCCTTCGACAAGAATACTGAGAATTGCTTAGAAAGATGGTGTTTACCCTGTCTTCAGTGCAAGTGCACATATCTACTAACTCATTGGCTGCCAGTATATATAATTTCTCACTTGTTTTGTTGACATTATAATTATATATATTGTATGCAAAATTATTTAACTTAGGCAATAATCTTAATTGTTAATAATCTCTGTTTTGTTTAGGTGACATGTTAACATATTTTAATCTATATGAAAATTTGCACCCCGTAAGGTAGACTGTAGCCGATCTTATTAATTTGTATAACATCCTATACCTGTACCTACTCTCTTAGCAAATAAAGTTCTGATTCTTTTATTTGATTTTGTGAAGTAACATATTTACTGTACAGTGATTTCAGTGAGTCATTAAGCTCCTGTATTTCAGACTGCAAGCGCTGAGTGTCTATTTGATAAATGTTCTTGCAGTCTTCTAATTTGATTTCATAATTATTTAGCTTATTAAGAAGACCTATACGTTCTCATCTGACCGAATCATGGTATGTATTCAAACTATGCTCAAGTTACTAAGCATCCTAATCATAGGTAGGTATAGGTAGGTGAAGTGAGCCGGTTAAAGTATTTTTTTTTTAAATTATTATTTACTAGACCAACTTGAGGAATTTATCTGATTTACTACTCAGATAAAGTAGTAAGATAATCTGCTTAACTTTTCAAACCAATTAACAGGGAACATAGTTGCCTAATATATATTTAAATGTTCACCCTTTTGTTTACTATATTTTTTAATTCGGTTGCAACTTGTAAACAAAATATTTCCAGTAGTTCATATGCCATAACAATTGCTTACAGTTGCTTGCTTGGTTGTAACTAGCTAAGTACAAGGTGCATGCATGTAACCCGATATTAAATAATAACTAGTTAGGTAATAAAGGTTAAAGATGTAGATGATTCGATTTCAAAGTTCATGAGTTTATAGTAAAGTATTTACTAATTTGCGTATTGTCTGGAATTACGCCTTCTACATTTAATGGCGAGTAATCAAACTAAATTATACAACGCCATCTATTGGCGGAAAGCTACAGCGCCACGTACGGGTATATAAAAGATGGTGTTTTAACAAAACTGTACATTACATCATATACACTGTATTTTACCTTTAAGTAGAATATGTTTCGTACATTGAAGCAGGATTGGACGAGTTACGTCTCAAAGAACATACCTTTCAAGCCTTTTGTTGAAGCGTGTTTATCTTACCACTTCTGACTGTAAAATATTCCTGTCCGGTGATCAAATTAAATAACTGCTTTGTGATAACAATACTTTTAATCACTGGTTTTACTTCAAATACAATTAACAACAGATTTATAATAGTTTTCCAATAATTAACAAATGACAATCAAACGCCGCTGTTCGTTTTTTTCGAATGACAAGACCTGTCCAAAACTGCCCAATATGGCCGGCGACGGTGTTGCCAGTCCACAAAATATTGACGACAATTCTCTTAAATGGACGTAGTTGTTAACACTCAGTTGATATGATACTAAAGGGAAATAATAATGGTTCCGACAAACAAATTAATCTCCAGCGATCTGTGGAGGACTATTATTCTAATTAACCAGCGTTATAATGAATTTCCGACAAAAAATCCTAATTTCCGAATAGAATACTAAATCTCCGACAAAATTACTAAGTTACCAACAACAGAGGTTACGTCAAAATAATCATATTTTTACAACTTGCCCGAACTGTTTTAATTTCTATTGTTGGTTATCAAATTTATTTTTTAACTCTCAATAATGATGAAAACTGGTTGCAATCTAGACTTTAGGGCACCCCGAATCGGATAGGTTAGGCTAGAAGGGGATGGCGGGGTCGCGTGAGCGAGCGAAGCGAGCGAATAGACCCCCCATCCCGTTCGTGGTTATTTTTTTATAAGCCACCCAGAAGTAGGAGCCCCGCGAAGCGGGGCTCCGTCGACTCGGACACCCTCGATCATGTATAGAATAAAAGTAAAGGTAAAAAATACAAAAGCATAGTTAAAAGCATAGTTTTCAGTTGAACGTAATTTATGCTGGTAGAAAAGTATTATAGCAATAAACGTTCATGTTTATTTTTCTAAGATTTCAGTATCTCATTCGGTCGTTTCGTCATTTTAATTCAGAAAAAAGTAGTCGGAAAGTTTACAAACTTTCCGACTACTTTTTTCTTTTAGGCAGTAAATTTAATATTTTGAGTAAGTACAATTCTTCTTTTTTTGTCGGATCTTTTATTACTACCCGATACTAAATGTAAGTTTTGATAAATAAATACTAAATGTTTTTTTATGTTGACGGGCCTGTTGGTCTAGTGGTCAGTGACACTGACTGCGAAGCCAGAGGTCGTGGGTTCGATTCCCACCCAGGACAAACTTTGTGCGATGAGCATAATTGTTTGTTCTCTGTCAGGGCTATTTAGTAATCTGTTTTCAGGGTGTTATTTATCTATAATATGTATGTATTCAAAAATTATATAAGTAGTATATCAGTTGTCTGATTACCATAACACAAGCTCTGCTTAGCTTGGGATCAGATGGCCGTGTGTAAGATGTCCCAGGATATTTATTTTATTTATTTATTTTGATAAATACTAAATGTTTATTTGTCAAAGTCAAATCAATTCCACATCGAAAAAAAGTTGTGGCGGAATTGTCCCGAACATCATCATCATCTCTCTAGCCTAATATCAGCCTAAAATATCAGCTGTTACTAACAAAAGTTCAATGCCCTCCCGACCATAATGTATGAAACAGCTGATATGTTTTTCGAGATTTCAGAGTTGGTTCCATAATAAAAGTTGTTTGTTTTCATGAGTAGAATCATCTCCTAGCGGGTTGTGCAAGACCAGAAAAACACCTAGTATTGGGGTGGCTTCCAACCTAATCGGATTCAACTGGATACCAGTGTTTAATGTAAAGCGACTGCCTATCAAATCTTTACAACCCAGAAACTGGGCAACCGGATACTTACCCTTTGGTTAGACTGGTCAGACTTTCTGGCTTCTGACTACCGGTAACGACTGTCAAAGTTCTGCGAATGACAACCGGGAGCAACGGCTTTACGTGCTTTCCGAGGCACGGTATGTCAGTGATGTCCAAGATAAACTTTAGTAAGTACATACATATGAATTGAAGAAGTCACATTGGTACTTAACCGGACTCGAACCAATTGGGCCATCACTACATTTTTGTTTGAGATTGGTGCCGATTCTATTATTCACAAACTAACGTAAATTTAAGTAAAGTGCATCTTTCTCTTTCCATTTAATTAAGAAAAGGACAGAAAATAAAATATTGATTGCGTCCTGTCAAATTTAAACACTCCATAGATAATTTAGACGCGATTTAAAAACATGGCGTCTGAATATACGTCAATTTTTTTTCAGGCGCTGTCTAATTTGACAGGATTAAACTAAAATGTATCTTCTGTCCTTTTCTTTAAGAAATGTAAAGAGAAAGATGCATTTAATTTAAATTTAGTTAAGTTTGTGAACCAGAGAATCAGCAACAATTGTCAAAAACAATAAAATAACAAATAATATGCCTAAATGATAACTTTGGTTCTTGATCGACCGCCATTTTTAGTGCCATCGCAACAGTATTCTAGCTTATCTTTTACACGCAATTTCGAGGTGTAAGATTATAGTAATATTAACCTAATCTGATAATAGATTTAAAATAATATGGATTATGAACTATTGAACTGTTATTTGAATTAATAAATAAAAAAATAAATAAGATAAAAATAGTTTATTGTCTCAAAATTTACAGTAGTTGGTATTACTTCCAATTGTTTAGGTATTCCGGATATTAGCGGTTTGTCTCGGATTCGCGCGGTGTTTCAATCTTTGAAAATACCGCGGGGTTATTACCTATGAAACAGCAATCAGCAATATTTGCGCAGTGATCGCGCAGTCACCGCGCGATTAATCGCTTAATTTCAAAAAAACGTATTATGTATGAACCGATTGCTAATCGCTCGCTGATTGTTCTAATGCACTTATTGCTACGATGACAATAAAGTAGCAATCGCTGGAACTAATTAAATATCTCCTTCAACAAAAAAAACTTAACTTTGCTCTTAAAAACCATACTAAATACGAAACCACCAAACGAAAAATGCATATTTTAGTTAACTGATTGCTCCACAGAGGCAGCACTATCGCTAGATTGCTATTGACATGACGTATTTTGAATTGACGTTTATATTGCTAAATTATCGCGAAACGTAATCCCAGTGCCGGTTTTTCTCTACTTTATGGGCACTTATCCATACTTCCATACTCCATACTTACTAATATTATAAATGCGAAAGTAACTCTGTCTATCTGTCTTTCTGTCTGTCTCTTCTTCACGCCTTAACCACTGAACCGATTTGAATAAAATTTGGTACAGTTATAGTTTGGAACCCGAGGAAGGAAATAAGATAATTTACATCCCGGTAATCCTTCGGGAACGGGAACTATTATTCCTCGCGGGCAAAAGAACAACAAATACTAAAAATTAACAAAAATAAAATATTATGAGGGGTCTCCATACAATAAACGCGTTTTTTTCGTATTTTTTGAGAGGATAGTACGGAACCTGTTATTTATATTTCTATGTACGGAACCCTTCGTGCGCGAGTCCGACTCGCACTTGGCTGGTTTTTTAAGACTTTGAGAGCCTCATTGCAATAATTCAACTACGGTTTTCTTTACGATTTTAATTGTTTTATTATTTTTTATATTTTTATCAGTCATACGTGATCACATATCCCAGTCACATAGCCCAGTGGATAAGGCGCCCGCCTCGTATGTACGAGGTTGTGGGTTCGAATCCGGGCAAGTACCAATGTGACTTTTTCAATTCATATGTACTTTCTAAAGTTTATCTTAGACATCACTGACATCCCGTGCCTCGGAAAGCACGTAAAGTCGTTGGTTCCGGATTTCATTCGTAGAACTTTGACTGGCGTTACTGGTTAGCCAGAAACTCTGACCAGTCTAACCAAGAGGTATCGTGTTGCCCAGTTACTTACTGGGTTGTGGTGGTCTGATAGGCAGTCGCTCCACGTAAAACACTTATTACAGCTGAATCCGGTTAGGCTGGCAGCCGACCCCAACAAGGTTGGGAAAAGGCTAGGGAGATGATGATGACGTGATCACATATTATCGTTTCCTCAAATATAGGGTGACATTAACGTGCGATACTTAAACACGCGTTTGTGTTCACGTGGTCGGAGCAAAGTCGAAATTGTGCAAAAAATATCAGCCAGGTACATTAGGCAAATATAAGTGTACCTACTGAACAGCTGATATTTTTTCGCGGTTACAGGTTTGATCCCGTAGTAAGAGTTGTTGGTTATCATGAGTACAATCACGTGTTTAATAGGCGAGACGACGAAAAAAAAGTAATTAGTCCGTCAGTTAGATTATTAAAAAATTTTGGACACGTATTTTTTCTTTTTTCTCGTAAACGAAAAATGACGACGATACACTGCGTTGAAGTTGCGCGTGACGTCACGATTTGATACAATTTTTGTTGGGCGGTGACGTCAACAGCCCCCACTCCGGAACTTTTTGCTCTTTATCTTTGAATTTTTTTATTAATTTGATCAAGCAAAAAATACGTGTCCCGTATTTTTGGCCGATCTACAAGACGGACTAAACAGAATGGCATTTTTTTTATGCTGTCGTCATTCCTTTTATCGTACAACAATTACCAGTCATCCTATATGTCCTTCAACTTACCTAACACTGTTTAGAAACTTTATCTTAACTTATCGCAAAAAGTTGATAATATTTTAACCTAATCTAGATAAAGAAAAATTCTCTTTTTATCCCCAGACACCTACCAGTTTGGAAGCAAGTACCTGTGTGTAAGACAATGATAAGAAATAAATTTTATACTTATGGAGACGAAGCTGGGAGGGTTCCAGCACATTTACATCTGGGCAAAGAACTGTTTGATTTTATGGTGAAGAATAAAGACTTTACGGCTTTCGTAAGTATTATAAAAATTTTGATATACCCTGGTTCATTAAAGAAAGGAATCTAAAATGGCGGCGCTTATCGTGTTCTTTCGCTCGCACACTAGTGCCGTCTATACTCACTCGCGCGCGCACCATCAACATAAAAAAAATTGTTTTGATTGCTTCCACTCTGCCTTGACGCTCTCAGTGCTCCTTTTTACGAATATCTTGCTATAGTTTTCTGTTATTTTTCCGTTGTTACCTGTTTGTTATTGTGCTAAAAGTAGGCACTGTTTCCGATGAAAACAATAAAAATTCATAATAATATTTTCGATTTGAAAAAAAGAACTTCAACTTTAAATTTTATATGCAGACTGTACTATCTGTCAACGCAAGTACATGCCGCCATTTAAGATTCCTTTCTTTAATGAACCGGCTTATAACTATATACAATTTATACAATAAAATACCCTCTCACAGGGCATCAAAAAACTTGTCCGCATCGCTGTCAACAGAACAGGGGCCCAAGTCTGCTATTACAACTACTGAGATACGATGTGTGTGTTTTGTGTAGTGGTATTTTGTTTGTGAATTGTAATAAAGTAATCGTGTTTTTTCGTGTAAAAGGGTATTTCATAATCCGGAACCCCCAGCTCGTAACAGTACTTTAATAGTGTTGAATAATTTTTACAAACTAAACTAAATTAAAATTTAGTGCACGTTTCTCTTCCCATTTCAGTAAGAAAAGGAGTCCTAACAAATTAAGATACTACTCCATAGATAACTTAAACGCGATGAAAAACATGGCCACTAAAACTACGTCAATTTACTTCAAGCGCTGGCTAATTTGACAAGACTAGACTAATATGAATCTTCTGTCCTTTTCTTAATGAAATGAAAAGAGAAAGATGCACTTAACTTTAATTTAGTTTAGTTTGTGAATAAGAGAATCAACACTAGACTAAAAAAATATATCTTCAAGCAGTTTTAGTGTTTTTATTTTCCAGATAAATGCCGACACAGAAGAATCAAGATCATATGGAGAGATAGCACAGATGACAGTTGATATCGCCCTCTCCCTCACACGTATAGGAGTTAAAAAGGGAGATGTGGTCTGCATTTGTAGCGAGAGGAATTTTGAGTTTTTTCCTACTGTTGTCGGGGCTCTGTGCGCAGGTGCTATTTTTTCTCCGACTGATCCAACTTATGGAAACTGTAAGTTATTTTAAAGCAAGTATTTATTTTTATTGTTTTCTAGCTGTAGTAGCTTCACCTCAGAATATTCGAACGTCACTTTAAGTCTCTCTCAAATATGTTGCTGTCCTTAATTTATTCAATATCCGCGTACCCACCTAGCGCACAGGCTCGCGCGGCAGCCTCGCGAGCCAAATGCCTCGGCTGGTGTGGACGTGCCTAGGCCTGCCTCGTGCGCGCGTTTACTCGACCGAGCACGGCTCGGCCCCGAGCCATCTGTTGTCGGTAAACTTGACGCGCTCAAAGGTGCCTCAGTAAGCGCTGTGCGTTAGGTGGGGACGGTTATGTTTTGGCTCGCGCGCGAAGCTACTTCAAGTTTTGTCTCTTGCCGTGTTTGTCTTCTGTAATTTTGATATCATATTGGTGGCGACGCTCATGAATTTTTCTAATCCAGAAGCGCCTAGGTTTTTTCTTGATACGTGACTGTTTTTGTTTCTATTAACAATAAGCAGCTAGGAAAATAGCTGCAGCTGAATACTCGCGGACTTATGATGGCTCAGCCTGCCTCGCGAGGCGGCCTCGTGTAAATTGAACAAAACTACTGAAGCTGCCGCGGGAGCCATATCCGGACACCGAGGCCGCCGCGCGAGCTCGTGCGCTAGGTGGGTACGCGGCTATTTAGCGTAGGGCCTGAGTGCCCGCTCAGATCAAAGGTCAAGCAGGGCGTGGTGGGCGACGTCTATATCAAACAGACGCATTAACACGTCGGTGTCCTGAGTGGCGGCTGAGCGGCGCGAGAACAACTTGCACGCAACGCTGAACGCTCTTCACTCAGTTCGTACACTAAGAGTGACAAAGACAGCAACAGATTCAAGAACGTCTCAAAGTTCGACGGCGCGTTAGTGTTCCACGCGCGCCTCAAAGAAAAGTCAGCACGGGAAGGGGCCCAACAGGGCCAACGCCTGGGTTGCGGAATGTTTATAATAGTTACCGTGACCCTGGAACATAAAGGGCAACCGAAGGAACATGAGTGGGTTTCAGTCAGAAAAAGTCTGACACGCCCTCCCGCCGCACCCAGGACGGGAGCAGTGCTTCGATGATTTCCCACACCCCAAAAAAAACTTTTTGTGTAACAAACCATGCAGAATATATTTCGGACAAGCTTTTTGAGGGAAGTTCCAATAAAAATTTAGGCCCCAACAAGCATCGTCAGCTCAACTTTTATCTTAAGGCCTTCCAGGAGACAACCTTTAAACAGCGTGAAAAAATTTGGCAAATAATAGGTATTTTTAGAGTGTACCCAAAAAACAATCAATCAAATCTTGCTGCTGACTTTGGTGCATTAACTTCCTGCATTAGTTTAGATTTAACTGACTCAGCACTGATTATTATGCCAGAATTCTCTAACACCATTATCATAAGTTTATCGTCAGGTAGACTATCCAACATTAATGTCCTGACTTGAGCCAGTCATCATTTTTTTTTAATTTATTTAGGTTAGCCTACAATTGTTTACACAATACAATTCAGTAAAAGAAAAGTACATGAAATACATCCAAACTAATATTATAAATGGGAAAGTGTGTCTGTCTGTCTGTATGTTTGTCTTTCTTTCACGGCAAAACGGAGCGACGAATTGACGTGATTTTTTCAGTGGAGATAGTTGAAGGGATGGAGAGTGACATAGGTTATTTTTTGCCTCTTTCTAACGCGAGCGAAGCCGCGGGCAAAAGCTAGTATTATATGTATAAGCGTAACAATTACTTAAGGCTGACACCATTACACCACATGCACATTTTATTTCTATTCTATAATATATAAAATATTATTAACATCAAACCTGATATTTTTTAATTTGTGCGCAGTTTTCTTAATCTTGCTCAAACAGTCTTCAACACTATTGCTAGATTCTAGTGAAGTATTTATTAAATCCTTGAGTAGACCCATTCTTCTCGTATGTCTATTATTATCAAAAGCTTTCCGTATTGCACTTCCACTAGTTTTATCTATTTCATCATGATGACCTCTTGTTAGTTACTTCAGCTTTCAAATTTAGCCCTTATTTGTCGCAGTCCCTCTCCTCCACCGTCTGAAGATATCTCAACCAAGAGTCCTGTTCTGTTCCCTCACCGCCTACGAGACTCACAGAGCTACCTTCGAGGAAGCCGGGAGCATCCAGCACTACATCATTTACGGGAGCGAGACAAGAGATGGCGCTATCTCCTTCAAGGAGTTCCTGACTGAGACCGCGCGGTTGGAGGCATTTGAACCGGTGCCTGTTAACGGGTGGGAGGACCTGGCTTTGATAGTCTACTCCTCAGGAACTACCGGTCTGCCGAAGGGTGTTCCTCTGACCCATTTGGCGTTTATGTTGGATACACAGAATATGATGAAAGAAGAGTAAGTTTCGGTTGTATTTTCATGGTAATTGTTTTGGTAACCCATAATGATATACTTATGATGTGACAAAATGAGAAAAGATTTTTGCAATTTCTGACTTTTTAGTACTCCAACCTGAGTAGGTCCATTAGAAGCTATTAATTAATATGATTGGCCTGTTGGCTTACTGGTTAGTGATCCTGACTGCTAAGTCGAGGGTCGTGAGTTTGGTTTCCACTTAAAATAAAGTTTCGTGATAAGTATGATTTTCTGTGTCTGGTTCTTTCGACGACCATGACAACCGGCTGTTGGGCTGCTATTGTCTTTCTTTTGTGTCTTGATTCACATGTGTTTGAGGGTTTTATCCAATGATGTTATAAGTAAAAAAGTGTAGATAGGTTACCCAAACGAAATTCTATCTTCAAAAAAGGCACACTAACGCACACATACATTACACGTCAAAGTAGGATGACATGATTGAAGTAGTGCGAGTGAAAAAGAGATAAACGTCGAATGTCAACGCAATACTCAGTGTCATGTTTGCCAATCGGCAAACTTTTAATGTGCCACTTTTTGACTGCGTATAACCTACCTACACTTTTTTACTTATAACATCATTGGTTTTCTCTATAAAATTATGCATGTATATATTTTTATATGTATGTATATCAATTATCTGAATACTGCCTAGCTTAGGATCAGATTGACGTGTTTAATTAGTCCCAGGACATTTATGTATTTTATTTATTTCAGGCACAGAGGCGTAGGCGTATACCATACCAGGGATTTCTACTTTTCCTATGGTCTTATGTACGGCCTGGCGTGTTTGAGGGTGGGGGCTACGTTTGTGTACAATAAAAATGGTGGGCAGAAGGAGATGTTGGAAGCAGTTCAGAAATATAAGGTAACTGACTGTCCTTACTCGTTGGTCCCGGTTGTCATTCGTAGAACTTTGACAGTCGTTACTGGTTAGCCAGAAACTCTGACCAGTCTAACCAAGAGGTATCGTGTCGCCCAGTTACTGGGTTGTGGAGGTCAGATAGGCAGTCGCTCCACGTAAAACACCGGTATTCAGCTGAATCCGGTTAGGCTGGCAGCCGACCCCAACACAGTTGGGAAAAGGCTAGGGAGATGATGATGACTGTCCCTCACAGTATTACTCATCTTTTTTCACCACAGTTTTTTTATAACGTCCAAGAGAGATCATCATCTCCCTAGCCTTTTCCCAACTATGTTAGATTCGGCATCCAGCCTGGATTCAGCTGTAAACCAGCGTTTTACGTAAATGACTGCCTATCAGACCACCACAACCTATGGCGTTCTAAAATATTCAGCCCAAATACCAACAATATTCTCTTCTCCCCAGATCAAAATCCTTCAACTGACGCCACCAGCCATCACTGAGCTGGTCAAGTCTACCATCCTGAACGACTATGATGTCAGTTCTATAGAATACATCGTGTCTTCCACCACATACTGTCGAGAGGAAGTTGTGACTGCTGTTAAACAGAAGTGAGAATCAGTCAAGCCGTTTAGGAGGTTATAACGGACGTACACAGTACACATAAGCATAAGTTCGAAAAACCTTTTTTTTATTCCTACTTTTTTTTTTATTCACTTCACCCGCCCTAGCCGGCCCGTGTCAGACTTTTAGGCATAGTTCATTAGAGCCACCCAGCACCCACTCCGCACCGACTCGCCTCCTGCGGCTAGTATTCTTTATATGGACTTGTATGGGCATGCGCTCACTAATCAACTCCGTAGCGTCACCGGATTGCCTCGGTTGCCCTTCGCGCGCGGACGGTGGGTAGACCGGTGACAACTCGCTGCTCGAATGATTGCCTTGCATTGACTGGGCGCGGGGGGTCCACTGGTTGACCGCGGGACATCCACCCGTAGACTATCTGTCGACAATGAGTGGACGCCGTGCGACGAGGTGGTGCAGAGTGGGTGCCGGGTGGCTCTCATGAGCCACCTTAAAACCCACCCTTATTCCTTCGGTTGCCCTTTATGCTCCGGGGCCTCGGTAAATATTAGAACTATTCCGCAACCCCGGCAGTGATGGCTAGTGCTGTCACTGTTCAGCAAAAATTTATAGACGTGAAGATGCGCGAAATTTTATTCCGCGCGACGTTGCGCGGTGATACCGTCACCCTGGACACAAAGGGTCAAGAGTCAGTACAAATCTGACACTCCTTTAATGATTTCCCATCCCAAAAAAGGCTTTGATTAGTTTGCAATTAGATGACAGTTGTCCTAAGACATCTGACAAGACGGGCTTGTTGGTCTAGTGGTTATATAGTGACCCTGACTGCTAAGCCGGAGGTCGTGGGTTCGATTCCTACCCAGGACAAACTTTGTGTGATGAGCATAATAGGCGAGACGACAAAAAAAAAGTAATTAGTCCGTCAGATATATTATCAAAAAATTTTGGACACGTATTTTTTATTTTTTTCGTAAACGAAGAATGACGAAGATACAGTGCGTTGAAGTCGCGCATGACGTCACGTCACGATCTGATACAACTTTTGCAGGACGGTGACGTCAAAAGCCCCCACTCCGGAACTTTGTTGCTCTTTATCTTTGTATTTCGGCCGATCTATCAGACGGACTAAACTTAATGCCATTTTTTTAATGCTGTCGTCATCCCTATTGTTTGTTCTGTGTCTGGGTGTAATTTATCTATATAATATGTATGTTTTTATAATATATTATTATCAGTTGTCTGGTAAGCTTGGGATCGGATGGCCGTGTGTGACTTGTTCCAAGATATTTATCATTTATATTATTATTATTATCTATTTCTTTCTCAACCAGGCTAAAGACCCTGGTGTCAGTTCTCCAGTTCTACGGGATGTCAGAAGCTGGCTCCATCTGCAATCAGATGAGGAGCCTCAAGGGGAACAAGGCTGGGAGCTCTGGCATGCCTGGGTATGGATTCATTATGAAGGTAAATAAATGGCTTAACCATAGATGGTCAGAAAATCATCAAAGGATAGACTTCGAAAATTTTCATCTCATCTCCCTAGCCTTTTCCCAACTGTGTTGGGGTCGGCTTCAGGCCTAACCGGATTCAGCTGGATACCGGTGTTTTACGTGGAGCGACTGCCTATCAGACCTCCACAACCCAGTAACTAGGCGACACGATACCTCTTATTTAGACTGGTCAGAGTTTCTGACTAACCAGTAACGACTGTCAAAGTTCTACGAATGACAACAGGGACCAACGGCTTTACGTGCTTTCCGAGGCATGGGATGTCAGTGATGTCCAAGATAAACTTTAGAAAGTATACATGAATTGAAAAAGTCACATTGGTTCTTGCCCGGATTCGAACCCACAACCACGAAACACGAGAGGCGGGCTCCTTATCCACGGGGCCATCACGACATTTTAATTTTTTAAATTTTTATTTTAATTTTTAGGCTTCGAAAATTTTGTTTAAAAAATTAACCTTTCATTGACAAAGCGACAGCCGGCTTTCGTGTTGCTATTGCCTTTCTACAGTTGTTGTTACTTTGTTTTCCAGGTAGTGGACTTGCAGACCAGGGAGCCTTTAGGTCCTGGACAGCAAGGGGAGATCTGTATCAGCGGGCCCAGTGTCATGAAAGGTATCTTAAAATACTTAAACCCACCCATATTCCTTCGGTTGCCTTTTATATTCCGGTGCCGCGGTAGCTATTAAAACTATTCCGCAACCCCGGCAGGCATTGGCTCTAGAGGGTCCGGTATTTTAAAATACTTTTGTTATATTTCTGCAGTTTTGCCTCTTCTGCCATTATCATCTCCCTAGTCTTTTCCCAACTATGTTGGGGTTGGCTTCCAGCCTAACCGGATTCAGCTGGATACCAGTGTTTTACGTGAAGCGACTGCCTATCAGACCTCCACAACCCAGTAAGACTGGTCAGACTTTCTGGCTTACCCGTAGTAGTAGCCAATAAGAAAAAAAAAATTTCGAAATTCCACTCATAAAAGTGTAAAATAGAGGATTGTGGATATTTTTTGACACCCACGTTAATTTCTGGAACTACTAGCAAGTTCGGTTTTCTTCCGGTTTCATGTTTTCCGGACCAGTGGTTTGAGGTGTGCGTTGATATCTCACGCATTCAGTCACTTTATCATTCTATAGCTCTCCCCTGCGGTTTCACCCGCATTTTTCGTTACTGCTCCGCTCCCGTGGGTCGTAGCGTGATGGTATATATATAGCCTATAGCATTTCTCGATAAATGGGCTATCTAACACTGAAAGAATTTTTCAAATCGGCCCAATAGTTCCAGAGATTACCCCCTACATACAAACTTACAAACCTACAAACTTAAAAATTTTACCTCTTTATAATATTAGTATTATATTATAGAATGATAAAGTGACTGAAGGCGTGATATATTAACGCACACCTCAAACCGCTGGTCTTAGGGACATGAATCTTGAAGGGTGTGTTCTCTGTAAAGAGGTAGTATCCACTAAGAAAAAAAATTTTAGAAATTCAACCCATAAAAGTGTAAAATAGAGGATTGTGAATATTTTTTGACACCCACGTTAATTTCTGGAACTACTAGCAAGTTCGGTTTTCTTCCGGTTTCATGTTTTTAGGACCAGCGGTTTGAGGTGTGCGTTGATTGTTGCGGAATGTTTATAATAGTTACCGTGACCTCGGAACATAAAGGGCAGCCGAAGGAACATGAGTGGGTTTTACTCAGTAAGAGTCTGACACGCCCTCCCGCCGCACCCAGGACGGGAGCAGTAATTGGATGATTTCCCACTCACCAAAAAAAAAAAGGTGTGCGTTGATATATCACGCATTCAGTCACTTTATCATTCTATAATATATTATGAAAATGTCAGAAGAGGCAAAACTCGTAAAGCCGTTGGTCCCGGTTAAACCGGATATATCAACAGTCAGTCATTAGTCAGTGGAAAGAACGGTGATAATATCCTACAGGTGGTGGTAGGATTAAAACCAGAGATAACTTTAACTAGAGGACTGTAATGTATGAAAACAGTTCACAAAACTATGAAACGCGAGAGAACACTATGTATGTAGTTAGGAAGATGTGCGCGTTCAGTGAAGCATGATGATGCAGTGTCGAGCCGACCCGACGACGCGCGATCGGCGCGCTCGCCGCTCGAGTGCCCCTCCCGTTGACCGCGCCGCTACACCCGCGGTTGCCCGACGGACAGCACGTAGTGTTGTTCTTCAACAGTCAGCTTACGACTTTATAAAGCGGCAGTCGCGGGCAAAAGCTAGTTTTTTATAATTTACCCTTGTTATTTTATTTCCACAGCATATTTGAACAACGTCAACCCTGAATCTAAAGACAGTGAAGGTTTTCTGAAGACTGGAGATGTTGGGTATTATGATCAAGATGGCTACTTCTACATCGTTAATAGAATTAAAGATATGATCAAATACAATGATATTACTGTAAGTAACTTTTCTTTTTAAGTTTACCTTGTAGCCACTTCATCATCTCCCTAGCCTTTTCCCAACCGTGTTGTAGTCGGCTGCCAGTCTAACCGAATTCAGCTGGATACCAGTGTTTTACGTGGAGCGACTGCCTATCTGACCTCCACAACCCAGTAACTAGGCGACCCGATACCTCTTGGTTAGACTGGTCAGAGTTTCTGGCTAACCACGGGATGTCAATGACGTCCAAGATAAACTTTAGAAAGTAATGAATAGAAAAAGTCACATTGGTACTTGCCAGGATTCGAATCCACAACCTCTTACACACGAGGCGGGTGCCGTCTCCACTCGGCCATCACGACTTAAAATGTTATTTTTTAGGTCTTAGCGTGCATTTGTGCGAGGACGCAATTTTATTTTTTAAATATCAAGGGTAAGTTACTGGGGTTTCCATCTTCGTCCCAGAGCTGCCATCTTGGAAAAAGGATTACAAATTGAATTTGGAAAAAAACTGGTCTTTTTTAGGGTACTTCACTATTGATTCCGGATATTCAGGAGTTGCAGTGTTGTTAATTTTTCTTCCATCACATCCACAGATCGCTCCAGCAGAATTCGAAGCAGTGCTTCTCCAGCATCCCTCGGTTCGCGAAGTATGTGTGGTGGGTAAACCACACCCGAAGCACGGAGAACTGCCTACTGCCTTCGTGGTGCTGCAGCCAGGGTGCACTGCCACTGAAGAGGAACTGGTGCAGCATTTGCAAAGAAGGGTAAGGAATACTGGATCCTAGAACCGCATGAGGTTAGAAACGGAGCTAAGCTGTCCGGTGACCGAGCCAAAAATCGACCAATAGAGGCTTGACGACAAAAAAACTTTTAAAAAGTTTAAAGTTCATTTATTATACTTTAAACTTTCGCGTTGCATATTTATAATTTACTGTTCAGCGGGATTTAAGAAGTCAAGTAGTATCGCAGTGAAGGTCTATCGCGGTAACGTGCATCGACGGCGGGCGTTGGCCCTGTGCTAAAGTCACTTTGAGGCGCGCGTGGAACACTAACGCGCCGTCGACGCGGTCCTGCAATGGTCCTAGCCGGGCGGCGAGCTACCCATCGCTCGCCGTCCGCAGAACCGTGCCTACGGTGTCCGGAAGTCGTCTTACGACTCTCGACGTCTACGCCTGGGTAACGTAGTCACCTCGCCTCGGAAGGCTCCGAACTTGCAATTCCGCGCTTATGGCTCTTCGTACCCGATCTGGTCCAACCATGTCAGCGGCCGGAAAGCCGTAAGGTTACGCCGATACGCTAACGTTAGGTTGACGCCTGGTTAACAGCGAGACGAAAGCGATACGGTTACGATCCCTTTTCGATCCAATAAGTGTTCTGAGACCTTTATTCACAAAAAAAAAACCTGTAATTATTACTAGGTGTATTTTTGGTCTTGCACAACCCGCTAGGAGATGATTCTACTCATAAAAACAAACAACTTTTATTATGGAACCAACTCCGAAATCGCGAAAAAAATATCAGCTATTTCTAACAAAAGTTCAATGTCCTCCCGACCATAATGTTTGAAACAGCAGATTTATTTTTGAGATTTCAGAGTTGCTTCTATAATAAAAGTTGTTTTTTTTTTATGAGTAGAATCATCTCCTAGCGGGTTGTGCAAGACCAAAAATACACCTAGTTAGTATAGATATCAGTCGCCTGGTTTCCATAGCGCAAGCTCTGCCTAACCCGGGATCAGATGGCCATGTGTTGCCCCAAAATATTTATTTTAATTTGTATTTATTTTCAGGTAACTTACAGGATGCGTTTAGATGGTGGGGTGCGTTTTATCGACAGCCTACCAAAAAGTGCTGGTGATAAACTTGACAGAAGAAGCTTGGTGCAAATATTACGGGATGAAGACACTAACTGAAATTGGGATTTGGGACAAACTCTTATGTTATCATTATAAGTTCTGGAAGTCAAAGTAAAAACTTAAACAGAGCTCAGTCATTGCAAGTTCTGATAGTCAAAGTATAAACCAAAGCAGAGCTCAAATTTATTGCAAGTTCTGATAGTCAAAGTGTAAACCAAAGCAGAGCTCAAATTAATTGCAAGTTCTGATAGTCAAAGTATAAACCAAAGCAGAGCTCAAATTCATTGCAAGTTCTGTTAGTCAAAGTATAAACCAAAGCAGAGCTGAAATTCATTGCAAGTTCAGATAGTCAAAGTATAAACCAAAACAGAGCAACGTCATTGCAAGTTGTGGCAGTCAAAATAAAAACCAAAACAGAGCTCAAAGTCATGGCAAGTTCTGGAAGTCAAAAAAACTTTGTTTCACCTTTTGGCCGTCATAACGTGTTTGGGTGTCAAATCAATGAATGCTTACAACGCGTCGTGATTTCTTTTCTTGACGTTTCATATACGTCTTTAATACTGAAACTGCTGTGGTAAAGTTGTTGAGCTAAGTTTTACAAAAATTTGTTCCTTTTCTATCTTAAGTAGTGTCCGACCGAAGCTTCGGCTTCGGCTTCGGCTTCGGCCACCTTCGGCCAAAAAAACCATCTTCGGCGAAACATTCGGCTTCGGCCCAAAACCCGGCCGAAGCCGAAGGTTTAGCCGAAGGTCTGAGCAACCGTCGAGATTGAACGAACTGTTACGACAGAGTGATAGAGCGACGGACAGACGTCGTATTGACAAACTAACCTAACCATTTCATAAAGAAAAGGAAAAATAATCTTTTTATAGATTTTTTTATCTACTAATTTATACGAGGGCCACACGGCGGTGTGGCCGTACTCATAAAAGTACGTCAATTAATGGTAAAATACCGTATTGTAGCTTGTAGACAATATTGAACAAAATTAATTACTGAGAGATTACAAACCTTCGGCTTCGGCTTCGGCCGAAGGTTGTGGCGATTGCCGATTAATCGGCTTCGGCTTCGGCCAAAAATAGACCTTCGGTTGGACAACAAACTCACTTGGAAGCCTCATACTGAGGAATTATGCAAACGACTCAGCCAATCTGCATATGCACTTTCCCAGTTGTCAAAGAAAGTAAACATTGAAACCTTATTAACAGCTTATCATGGGCTAGTCGGTTCAGTTTTGCGATATGGACTTGTTTTTTGGGGGCAGTCCACTAATAGAGATCTGGTTTTCAAAATGCAAAAGCGATGCATAAGGGCAATGTGCAATATAAAAGTAACTGATAGTTGTGTACCATTCTTCAAATCTTTAAAACTACTTACACTACCATCATTGTACATTTTGGAAACAGCATTATATGTAAGGACTAATTTGCACTTATTTCTCAAATTGTCAGATGTAAAAAAAAATCCTATGCGTACTAAATACTTGAATCAATTATGTCACACGAAATGTAAAACAGCTCTAATGAACAAAAGTTTCTTTGGCATCGCTCCAAGAATTTACAATAAAATACCTGATGAAATAAAAATATTACCAGTTAGCAGGTTCAAAAATATTGTCCAAAAAATTTTAATTGACAAATGTTATTACTCTGTTGACGAGTTCTTCAACGATTTGTAACTTAAACAATTTCTTACTTTTGTTTTTATTAATATTTGTAAGTCTTACCATAGACAAAACATAGCGCACTGTTTTTATCTATAAGATCTGTATTTTTGTTACCTATGTTTTACAAAATAAATGATTGATTGATTGATTGATTGATTGACACTAATCTTAAGTTACCATCAAAGAAAATATAAGTATTATTTTGATGTCAAAATGAATAAAACTATTTAATGGGGTTGATTCCCTTGTTTACAAATTAAACTAAATTTAAGTTAAGTGCTTCTTTCTCTTCCCATTTAATTAAGAAAAGGACAGAAGATAAAATGTTAGTTAAGTCCTGTCAAATTTAGACACTCCATAGATAATTTAGACACAATTTAAAATCATGGCGTCTAAATTTATAAAAAATATACTAAATATACGTCAATTTTCATCAGGCGCTGTCTAATTTGACAGGATTAAACTAAAATGTATCTTCTGTCCTTTTCTTTAAGAAATGGAAAGAGAAAGACGCATTTAACTTAAATTTAGTTAAGTTGTTGAACAAGAAAATCAGCAGCAATATCTGAAATAAACGCAAAGAAACCATTTAACTGTTTTTCATTGGATAATTTTTCATTCAATTTATTTTAATGTCGCGCCTATCTTTGTAGTTATTGTACACTCCTACCAAGTAAGAGGTTGTAGGTTCAAATCCTCTCAAGCACCATTGGAATTTTTCATTTTATACACTTTATATTTCTTAAGTTTATCTTGAACACCACTCTCCTGAAAATATCAAATAATATATACAAAATAAAGTCCGTAAGAGGGTAACTTACTTATAGACTTTATTTTATATTAAGTTTTCGTCATATAAACTAGCATTATAAAGCTGAAAAGTTTGTTTGCTTCATTAAACGACCTCATCTCAGGAACTACTGAACCGAATTATAAAAATAATTTAGGGTTAGAAAACCCAATGATCGGGGGGAGGGGACTATTACAGGCTATATTAAAACATCACGCCACGATTTAAGGGAGCAAAGCAGTATAAAAAAAACAGGTGTGAAATAGGTACACGTGATGCGAGAGGCAATAGAAGAAAATAGCAGTGCGACATCCGGCTGTCGCTTGGTCATCGTAAGGTTAAAAGTGTTAAACGCCTGTTCAAATGTGCATAGCAATATGTGATTAGACCCAATTTTCGGTCACGGGGCATTTAGTTAGTTATTAAAAAAAGGCAGTTCTCATATTATGATCAATTTCTACTTGTAGTAAGTAATATTACTTACTACAAGTAGAATCCATATGGATGAAATGGCGACAGGTCACTGGAATAACATATGACCCACGGATGTCCCTCAAGCTAAAGGGGAAAATATACGAGTCCGTGATTAGACCTGTCGTCCTGTATGGATCGGAATGTTGGGCCTTGAAGAAGATGGATGAAAGAAGACTGCATGTAGCAGAGATGAGAATGTTGAGATGGATGTGTGGAGTGTCTAGAATGGATAAAGTGAGAAATGAGTATATTAGAGGAAGCTTGAAAGTAGCACCGGTCGCAGATAAGTTGAAAGGAAATCGTTTGTCGTGGTATGGGCATGTAAAGAGGAGGGATGAGACGCACATAGTAAGGACAGTTATGAGTATGAATGTAGAGGATTGGAAGGGGGCGATTTATGACGTCACTAAAATAACAACTCAGTTGACTATCTATTTATTGATTTCAAAACAACTAAAAATCAAATTTTATAGCAAATTGAAAATGAACCGAATTTATTAGGCTGAAATTAATAGAGGTTTTATAGGAATTGTGTCTAACATGTATTGGTTAATGGTGGAAACTACCCAATTCTGTCAAATTAGACAGCGCCTGAAGTAAATCAACGTATTTTTAGGCGCCATGTTTTGCACTATATTATCTATTGAGTGTCTTAATTTTACAGGACTTAACTAACATTTATCTTCTGTCCTTTTCTTAACGAAGTGGAAAGAAAACTAAAAAGCTTTTTACAAAAAAAAGATAACCGACTTCATAAACTAAAAGCACAAAAATAACTATTTTGGAAGTCGGTGGCAACACATCAAATAGACCGGTAGAAGAGATACCACCGACTTCCGAAATAGTTATTTTAGTGCTTTTTGTTTTTGAAGTCAGTTATCTTTTTTTTGTAAAAAGCTTTTTATTTTTTAATTTTTAGTTGGAGTCTCAATGTCTGACTACGTTTTAGAGTAACTTGCAAAATTAAAAATTACGTTTTTCTTTTAAAATTGTGGTGTTACCTCGATTTCGGCATGATACTATCATCAGATCCTGGACCTGATGACAATGGGACCATTTGGGAAGTCTACCCTTTCAAACAAAAAAAGAATTGTTCAAATCGGTTGGTAAACGACGGAGATATGCGCGAACAAACATAAAAAAAATATATATAAACATCCGAATTGAAAACCTACTCCTTTTTTTATAAGTCGGTTAACAAGCACTCAACTTAAATTTAGTTTAGTATGTGAAATGACAATCGACACCATTATGTGCAAAAAGGCCATTTTCAACTAAAAATTTATGGAATTTACGTAAATTTTATTTCCATGCTAGAGCTTACACCACATAAAATCCTGTTTTTCATTTTTCCACACTGAATATGGCGGGAGTGCTAACGACTTTTGACAGATAGCCGCCATTTTGTTAAAATTTATGGCCGTCATACGTCAAATAAATTAGTTCTTTATAGGCGAAGCTTTATATTTTTTTTGCAAGCACGTCGTTTCAATTATTATTATGGGATGTGAGGAATAATATTTTTTTATGATAAAAATAAAACTGTAAGTATTAAATTTTTTTAAACTGGCGAACCCTTTCGATAATTTAACTGCCCTGATCCTCTAGATCTCCTCCTCCTGATCTCCATTTGGTGCAAACCGGAGACACGCACTGCTTGGTCACTTTAAAATTGTAATTTGTTTTTTTTTTCTCTTCTTGTTTATTTCTTGTCTTTTGCACCAAATAAATGTTTTATCTATCTATCTATCTAGTGCCTTGGTTTGGAATCTGTGGGTAATTATTTCCTCTTTTGGGGACAAACAGCGTTTCTATGGGAGTAATGAGTCAAATAATTGAATGAAAAAGGAAAACCAACAAAAATAAATGAAGTTGAAAATTTGCTAGAACAAATTATTTGCTAGATTAAATTTTTATTTGGTCGTGATGGCCTAGTGGTTAAGGCACCCGCCTCTCATGCAAGTGTGTGTGTTGTGGGTTCGAATCCGGGCAAGTACCAATGTGACTTTTTCAATTCATATGTACTTTCTAAAGATTATCTTAGACATCGCAGACATCGGTGAAGGAAAACATCGTGAGGAAAGCTGGACTTGTATTGATTATAAATCTGAAATCGCCAACCCGTCTTGAGCAAGCGTGGTGATCAATGCTCGTGCCTTCTCTGTATGAGAAGAGGCCTTTGCCCTGCAGTGGGACAGTAATAGATAGGCTGGTATTATTATTATTATTTTTTTTATTACCAAATTATTTATTTTATTTATTTATTTATTGCAACTTAAGACCTAATTTTATTAAAATCTAATGTCTGTGAAAATGTTATCGCAATCAAAAGATAAAGTGTTAAACGCCTATTCAAATATGCTTAGCAATATGTGATTAGAACCATTTTTAACTTTTATGCGGACGAAAGTCACTGTCAAAGTCACTGTCACTGTAAGTAATGAAAAAAACTTTTTTCAAAAAAATAATAACCACCATCAAAAACTAAAAACCCAAAAATAACTAAAATTTCGGAAGTCGGTGGCTTCTGTTCTGCCAGTCAATTTGTGTTGTAGTTATTGAAGGCGGTTATTATTTTTTTGAAAAAAGCTTTTTATTTATTAATACTTTTTAGTGTCGACTCCTAAAGTCCTTATGTTTGACTGTGTATTAAAGTATCTTTCAAAGTAATTTATTTTCAAAATAAAACTACTTACAATCTTATAAAACGAAAATAGAAACTTGAAGAAAAAGCACACATCGTCTATGAATATTTCGTCAATTTTTTTTGTTCTTGGTGAATTTTTCGAGAAGCACTTAACCGATCGCCACAAAATTTATATGAGACCACCCCTGAATCATGACTTATCAAACAAAAAAGGAACCATCTAAATCCGTTTACAATTGACGGAGATATCGCGTAACAAACATACAAAAAAAAACCTCCTCCTTTTTTAAAGTCGGTTAAAAAAAAGGAAGCCGTGCTGGCCCAGTGGTTACAGAGCCCGCCTCTCATGTAAGGGGTTCGAATCCGGGCAAATACCATTGTGACTTTTCAATTCATACGTGCCTCGGAAAGCACGTTACGGAAACAGCTTATGTTGGTGACAATCGTAGAACTTTGACAATCGTTACGGGTAAGCCAGAAAGTCTGACCAGTCTAACCAAGAGGTATCGTGTCGCCCAGTTACTGGGTTGTGGAGGTCAGATAGGCAGTCGCTTCACGTAAAACACTGGTAACCAGCTGAGTCCGGCTAGGCTGGAAGCCGACCACAACATAGTTGGGAAAAAGGCTAGGGAGATGATGATGATGATGATGATGATAGAGGCTCGTGTTTCCTAGCTGACTACTCTGAGAAACAACAATCAAAACAAACTCAGGGGTCAAAGTCTCTTTTAAAGTCCAATTTCATTTCAATAGCATTTTGCTGGTAGAAAACTCAATTATGGGTTGAGCTCGCATCCGTACTAATATTTTAAATGCAAAATTAACTCTGTCTGTCTCTTCTTCACGCCTAAACCACTGAACCGATTTGAATGAAAGGAGATTGGGCAAAAATGTATGGAACTTGGTCCAAATTTCCACCACCAAAAAGAACTATGGTATATGATGGAACACTGCGTACTAAATCATTATAAGAAGACCGCAACCAAAAATATTTACTCAGTAAAAAGTTATGACCCCATGAAAACTTGCAATTTAAAACCTTATTACGCTTCTTTATTTCACTATATCTATATTTATTACACTATAACTACTCTATTTATTTGGGTGTATGACATTTCGTTGTAATTCACACGTTATTCTAGTTGATTTAAGCTATATGACCAGGCGTCCGTCACTCGCTCAAGGCCACGCGTTTTATGCCTACCGCTTCGCGTATCGTCGACGATACAACGAACACCGGGCTGTCGCGCGCCCGGCTGAGTGCTCGCGCGTCACGGGTACAGCGCTGACTATCAAAATGCCGAAACCACGTAATTATTGCGTGATTATAGTGCAATTCCCCTGTTTCCCAATTCTCCTGTTTCCCTTTTGATTATTTATTACAATTATTCACGCGGTTTTGGATATTTTCGACACTAAAATAAATATAATAATCGGGAATTCAAGGAACGAAAAATATGCAGCAGTCATTTTATTAAACTTTAAAATAATTGATCAACTTATAAAAAAATAATCGTATTTCTAAAACATTCGTTTTATTACCATTATCATCATACGTATAACCCTAGCACATTTGCTGGAAGACACACACACACGTTAGTCGCGCGGCGGGCAAAAGAATCTCAACTCTCTTTGTGCGTACTTATGGTACATTTCTCCTCGCTGCAAACAGCTGGTATTATTATTATGATTTTGTAGGCTATTATAGCGTAGGTATTTTAGTTTTTGTATTGGAGTGAAGTATCTGTTACGTAGTAACTATTTATTAATCTGTGATATGACGTCAAAATAAAAACCTAGTAGGTACTTCGTTGCGTCGTAAAAATCTCAAACCCTATCATGTGAACGAAGTCTAACTCTATCATGATCAAATGAAAGGTCTTATACCTATAAAATATTTCACAATAGTTTTATTTATTTACGTATCAGTGTGGGGTCGGTCCTAAAAAGAGTACATCTCAAATGTTTTCATCCACAATAACATTATCCAGATTCGCAGCTGAAAGTAGAACTGTGGGGTCGTGTCTCGCCCATCCACAGCAACCCACTGTTCGCATTCTAGAAAGACAGGAACTGTCATCATCATCTCTCTAGCCTTTTTCCCAACCGTGTTGGGGTCGGCTGCCAGCCTAACCGGATTCAGCTTGATACCGGTGTTTTACGTGGAGCGACTGCCTATCTGACCTCCACAACCCAGTAAGTGGGCAACCCGATACCTCTTGGTTAGACTGGTCAGAGTTTCTGGCTAACCAGTAACGACTGTCTAAGTTCTACGAATGACAACCGGGACCAACGGCTTTACGTGCTTTCCGAGGCACGGGATGTCAGTGATGTCCAAGATAAACCACAGTAAACTTTAGAAAGTACATATGAATTGAAAAAGTCACATTGGTACTTGCCCGGATTCGAACCCACAACCTCTTACACACGAGGCGGGCGCCCTATCCACTGGGCCATCACGACACACTGTACACACACTGACAAGAACTGTAGTAGTACGAAATGATTTCGCGACTACGGATCATTACATACGCGTAGTATTCTAGTCTTGCACATGTGTATCGGGATTGTGTTCTTGCGTGTAGCAACATAGCATTTTCAGGTTCAATGCCAAAATCAACTATTTCACAAAATGCTTCATCTCTTGCTACTTCAATCTGATACACGCTACGCTGACGTTATCATTGTACACTTTGCAGATGATTTTAACGCATTACAGGTCAGAGGGAATGCGTTTTTACTACTTTAAATATGGCTTTGTGCGAAAAGAATAAACGGTTAAATAATTAAAAGTCGTATTTTTAAAACAGTCATAACTTTTTTCTGAGTGAATATTTTTTTTTCGGCTAGTACTCAAAATTGTATGGTATTAAGCCGTCTTTAAGCTTACATAGCCCCCAACAGTGGTGGAAATTTGGACCACTTCTGCTCATTGTCATTTGGTACAGATATAGCCCGGGACCCGAGAAAGGACATAGGATAGTTTTCATCCCGGAAATCCCCGGAAGCGGGAAATATTCCACGCGGACGAAGTCGCGGGCAAAAGCTAGTTGTACTAAGTTTCTATTATTTTTGCTATAATAAGTTTTTTTATGTTTTCTTAGTGTGCAATCCATACTAATATTATAAATGGGAAAGTGTGTCTGTCTGTCTGTCTGTATGTTTGTCTTTGTTTTACGGCAAAACGGAGCGACGGATTGACGTGATGTTTTAATTAGAGATAGTTGAAGGGATGGAGAGTAACATAGGCTACTTTTTGTCTCTTTCTAACGCGAGCGGAGCCGCGGGCAAAAGCTAGTAAAGAATACTAATAAATACAATATTGTATTGGTCAAATTTTTAACCATAAAGGTTAATAACTGAATTGATATCTTGATGAGAGAAGCACAAAGATTAGTGTGGACCTGCCCAAACAGTGCAAGCATTCGTCAAGTAAACCCTAAAAAAAATTTTACTAAAAAAATTTTACGGAGATATCGGAAACCATTTTACCCGACTCAGGGATCAAACTCGGAACTGCACCACAGCAATCAAACTACTAAACAACCAAAGGGTACTCAATGAACTTCAAAAAATAACAACCATCATAAACCTACGTTTCTACTCACCCTTCAACTTCATATATTAAAATCCTGTTCTTTCTTCTCTTTCTAACACCACTAACTTACATCTTCCTGTCTCTTTCTTGGTTTGTCTGTGTGAGTGACGCCCTATCGTACGTACAGGGATTGTGTGAAAGCTTTGAGTCTGTGTGTGTGATACAGGTAGCAGGGACGGTGTTGTTATTGAGTAAAATTACCCTAGTTTGTGGGTAATTTGAGTGGGAATGGGGAGGGTAATTTTGCTGAGTTTTAAGTAGGTAGATGCTTTTTATTATTTTTTGTGTGCGTTTGCTTGTAATAAAGATAAAAGGTATTATTAAGAAAATAACAAAAGATAAAAAAAGAACTAAACTAATATTATAAAGCTGAAGATTTCGTCTGTTTAGTTTTAAACACGGTACCCTTAGGAACTGCTTAGAACGAAAAGAAAAAATATTTTAGTGTTGCATAGTTTATTAAATGCTGTAGTTAGGCTAAATAACATGACGCTATGACTTAATGGAGCGGAGCAGTTACCAAAGTATGAGGCGGGTAAAACCACGGGGGACAACTAGTTTCTAAACCTAATAATTAAGAAAAGATATATTTCATATCTTCTGGACACTTAATGTGTTTTAGTCTGATCTATTCTACTACTTCTAATTATTGTTCCTTTTTTATATACCACGTGGTAAATTTTAATGTAAATAAGATATTTATATGAATACAAATAAATATCTAGGGACAGCTCATCCTAGGTCATTTGCCGGGGTTGCGGAATGTGTATAATAGTTACCGTGACCCTGGAACATAAAAGGCAATAGAAGGAACATGAGTGGGTTTTAGTCAGTAAGAGTCTGACACGCCCTCACGCCGCACCCAGGACGGGAGCAGTCATTGGATGATTTCCCACTCACCAAAAAAAAAACCTAGGTCATTTGGTCCCAAACTATACAGCTCCTGTAGTATATTATAATTTATAAGTACATTTGCACATAATTATCCATGCTAATATTATAAATGCGAAAGTAACACTATCTGTCTGTCGGTCTGTCTGTCTGTCTCTCTGTCTGTCAGTATGTCTCTTCGGAAAGGACATAGGATGGTTTTCATCCGGGAACGGGAACTATTTTTCCACGCGGACGAAGTCGCGGGCAAAAGCTAGTTACAGATAAATTACACCCGGACACAGAACAAACAGCCAGCTTATCACTTTATTTTTTAAATATTCTATTTCTTGGGACTCGAACCAACCATAGCTTAGCAGTCATTGTCACTAACCACTTAGACAAGCAGTCCAAAATTACCCCACTTCCCATTCAATACACCTAGCTCTTTCAAAAGGAGCTTTTAATTTTTAAGCGGCAACACCGTTCCACCACTGCCGTTGAGTTAGTCTACGTTCACTCACCGAGTCGAAAGCACGCGTGTACAGTGTCGTATTGTGTACTTTTGTGTATTGCAACAAATTTCCGTGTGTACACTGTGTTCTGTGTGTTTTAGTGTGTTTTTTGGCCATTTTCTTGTGAAGGTAAGCTTTAATTTTGATATTCTTTTTACTACTAAAAGTGCTGTTGTAAGCGCGATCCGCAATTGTTTTTTGACTCCGTACAATTCTGATTGGTTTCAATTATTTGTTTGGTATGTGATTTTGGTTTTAAACAAGTTTATTTCATACATTATGTAGAAACTATAGTTATAATGCAAATAATTTTTTAAATAAACTCGTAAAACTTGGTTACATGTAAGGAATTCAGTCGAAGACAATTTGGTGTTAAAAGCAATCTTGTTTTCAATTACTTTATGTGATACTAGCTTTTGCCCGCGGCTTCGCTCGCGTTAGAAAGAGACAAAAAGTAGCCTATGTTACTCTCCATCTCTTCAACTATCTCCTTTAAAAAAATCACGTCAATTCATCGCTCCGTTTTGCCGTGAAAGAAAGACAAACAGACAGACAGACAGACACACTTTCCCATTTATAATATTAGTATGGATTTCAGCGAATGGAAGGCTCTCACTAATTTGATGGTCATGTACTTCTCGAAAAACACGCGATATAAGCGTTTCATGTGGTTTTACTCGTGTTTTTAATGTTTGTTTTTCAAAACAGAGCTTTGTTGTATAAACATGGTGTATGTTTTTGTAAACTGATGTTTAATTTAAAGTATTTGTTACTTAGAGAGCATTTGTGTAATCTAATATTATTTAAGCCTTCAAACACACGTGATTTGAGACACAATAGAAATACAATAGCAGCGTGACAGCCGGCTGTCGCTTGATAGTTGAAAGGTTGAGTAAACTGATTGACTGGTTGATATACAGTGATCGGTATAAAAATATGGATTTGACCTAAAAATCTCAAGAATCGCTACTTTGATCAAAATTTTCCCAGGATTAAAATTCTGAATGATTCTTGGAGGTTATTGTTTTTTTAAATGTAATTGATTACCTATAAAGTGATCGCAATAAAAAATATGGATACCTATGATCTAAAATTTCCGGGAATCTCTACTTTGATCAAAATTTTCCCAGGATCAGAAGGCTGAATACCTAATTCTTGGAGATTATAGTTTTTTTTTAATGTAAGTAGGTAGGTACCTAATTGATATTTAACGCAATTTAAATAGGTATTATTTATTAACAACAGTTACCAGGATCAATTTACCTAAAATTCCCGGTAATATCGTCATATCCATATTAGTGATACCGTCTCAAAATTAGCATAGATTACAATAGTTTAACCGCAATATCTTAGGGTTTCGGTTATTGCTCCTCTCCTGTGGGAAATAGCGTGATGTTTATAGCCTATAGCCCTCTTCGAAAAATAAGCTGTACCACCCTGAAATATTGTAAACTAGTGTAGTAGTTCTTGAGATTGGTGTGTGCAACCGAACGAACACTTCAGTTTTATAAATATAACTTGCGACTCGTCCCAGCTTCGCACAGGTATAACAAATCTGTAAAAATTGCGGTTTTTCTCTACTACAATATGCACTATCCGTACTAATATTGTAAATGCGAAAGTAACTCTGTCTGTCTGTCTCTACTTCACGCCTAAACCACTGAACCGATTAGAATGAAATTTGGTACAGATATAGTCTGGGACCCGAGAAAGGACATAGGATAGTTTTCTTCCCGGAAATCCCTCGGAAACGGGAATTATTATTCCACGCGGACGAAGTCGCGGACAAAAGCTAGTTATACATATAAACCTTCCTCTTGAGGCACTATCGTTAAAACCCGCATCAAAATCCGTTGCGTAGTTTTAAAGATCTAAGCATACATAGGGACAGACAGAGGATAGCGACTTTGTTTTATACTATGTAGTGATGTAATAAATGTAATAATATCAGGAGGAGCAAGGCACTTTCTTTTATAAAATACTAGCTGTCCCCTGCGGTTTCACCCGCATTTTTCGTTACTGCTCCGCTCCCGTGGGTCGTAGCGTGATGGTGTATAGCCTATAGCATTCCTCGATAAATGGGCTATCTAACACTGAAAGAATTTTTCCAATCGGACCATTAGTTCCAGAGATTACCCGCTACATACAAACTTACAAATCTTACCTCTTTATTTATTAGTACCTATAGACTAGCTTGCCCGCGACTTCCATCGTGGAATAATAGTTCCCGTTCCCGGGAGATTTCCGGTATGAAAATAGTCAATGGTCATATCATTTATTAGATATTAGACCAAAACAGGCACTTTGAAACGTCATAATTATAAAACAAAAGTGAATCTACTGCCCATTCCAAAATGTTGTTACGTGTGGAGAAGAATGGGCAAGAAACTCCATAAGTAGGTACTTACTCTTTTAAAAAATAATCGTATTACAAAATATTAAAAAAATAAAAAAAAACTATCCTATGTCCTTTCTCGGGTCCCAGACTATATCTGTACCTTTCATTCAAATCGGTTCAGTGGTTTAGGCGTTAAGAAGAGACAGACAGACAGAGTTACTTTCGCATTAATAATATTAGTAAAGATAAGTATATAATACAGTCGACAATATTAGATACTAGCTTTTGCCCGCGGCTTCACTCGCGTTATAAAGAGACAAAAAATAGCCTATGTTTCTCTCCATCCCTTCAACTATCTCCACTTAAAAAATCACGTCAATTCGTAGCTTCGTTTTGCCGTGAAAGAAAGACAAACATACAGACAGACAGACAGACACACTTTCCCATTTATAATACTAGCTTTTGCCCGCGGCTTCGCTCGCGTTAGAAAGAGACAAAAAGTAGCCTATGTTACTCTCCATCCCTTCAACTATCTCCACTTAAAAAATCACGTCATTTTGTCGCTCCGTTTTGCCGTGAAAGAAAGACAAACATGCAGACAGACAGACGGACAGACAGACACACTTTCCCATTTATAAAATTAGTATGGATTTACAAAGCTTCATCCAGTCATTTCATTTAAGATAAATATGAATATATATTTTGGACGTCATCCAAACATCAATTTATCTTTGTATCTGGATACAATCAAACTGAAGTGTTTTTAAGCATACAGTTATTCTGTCAAATATAATGTCGTGATGGCCCAGTGGATGAGGCGCCCGCCTCTCATGTAAGAGGTTGCGGGTCGAATCCGGGCAAGTACCAATGTGACTGTTTGAAATAAAAAGGTATGTGCGCGTTAAATCCCGATAAGCAGTGAAGTATAAATATGCAACGCGAAAGTTTAAAATATAATATGGTACAGATATAGTCTGGGACCCGAGAAAGCACATAGGATAGTTTTCATCCCGGAAATTCCCCAAGAACGAGAACTATTATTCTACACGGACGAAGTTGCGGGCAAAAGCGAGTGTAGAATAAAATTTATATTCAATGGAGACTCAATAAACAAAACAATAAACGGATTTTTTTGCCAATAACGGTACAAAATCAGTCGTCTGACACGATACCTCCCGGTTGTCAGAATTTCTGGCTTTCTGACTACCCGTAACGATTCTCTCAAGATTTACGAATAACTACCGGAACCAACGGTTTTATTTTCTATTAGAAACATATCTTAGGCGTATTAAATACATTGTACTCACGAATTAATAAAACATTTACCTTCTTACTACTAATCGCTGCATAAAGTTATGACAGGTTTATATGTCAAAAAATGTATGGTTACACAGGCTTTATTCATGACGTATAACTTTATACAGTGACTAGCTTTTGCCTTCGACTTCGTCCGCGTGGATCAATAGTTCCCGTTCCCGGGGAATTTCCGGGGATGAAAACTATCCTATGTCCTTTCTCGGGTCTCAGACTATATCTGTACAAAATTTCATTCAAATCGGTTCAGTAGTTTAGGCGTGAAGAAGAGAGAGACAGACAGAGTTACTTTCGCATTTATAATATTAGTAAGTACGTGTTAGTACGGATTATTAGTAAGCGTACTAAATTAGGAAAAAATAAAAACAAAGCAAATCTAAAGAAAATTAAATAAAAATCCTTAATCGGGATGAAGCGACATTTCTGAAAAAGCCACAGAAAATCCGAAAAGAAAACACACAAGGAATTTGAATGTTTGGTACAGATATTGTCCGGGACCCGAGAAAGGACATAGGATAGTTTTCATTTCGGAAATGCCCCGGGAACGGGAACTATTAATCCACGCGGACGAAGTCGCGGGCAAAGACTAAATATAAGTTTGTACAGAACCCTCTCTACATAAATCCAACTCGCTTTTTGCAGTGTTTTTTCATTTCAAACGCATTTCAACGTTCAAAAGCGACAAGCACAGCTGTGGTTGCGCTAGCTCTAAAACAAAAGAATCTAAATTAATTCAAACAAAAGTCGGACTTTTGTTTTTGCTTGTTAAGCCGTTTTAATGTAGAAAAAATCTAACCAAAGTCTGGGTGGCTTTAGTAAGGTTAAAATTGGCGTCACTATAAAAACTATAGAGAAAGAAAGAAAGAATGAAAAAACGTTTATTAGTCCGTGTAGTGTGGCACAGCAAAATTACAATTGTAATATGATAGTATGGCATTATTTATATTGCAAATTGTTTTAAATTATGACACTTTTAAAAGAGAATTTTGTTTTTTGCTTATTCAAAGTAATAGTCTAATTGTTTTTTTTTCATAAGACCACGGCGTCTCTTTGAAACGTCAATTAAAATTAAAAATAGTTGATTCTTGTTGACCATTCCAAAATGTTGTTTTATATGGAGAAGAATGGGCAAGAAACTCCATACGTACTCTTTTAATATAAATATACATGACTAGCTTCTGCCCGCGACTTCGTCCGCGTGGATGTTTCCTAAATTTTCTTTGCTATAAACCTCACGGAGCCCGAGACCTTTCCAACGAATGCAAAACCGTGGAAATCGGTTCGTGCGTTCTGGAGTTATAGCGTCAGGAAGGAAAACCCGACTTATTTTTATATAGTAGATTACAATATGTCACTTTTAAATTAATACTTTGTTTGACATGTTATACATTTTTAAGTTACGCTGTCAAATATTTACGTGAATATACATGTGTGGTACAAAAAAAAACGATGTTGAAGTAACGATGGAGACTGTATTTTCAAGCCGACTATATAATAAATAAATAATAATACCAGCCTATTACCACAGATTAATAAATAGTTCTATTACTGTCCCGCTTTAGGGTATAGGCCTCTTCTCATACAGAGAAGGCACGAGCATTGATCACCAAGTCCAGGTTTCCTCACGATGTTTTCCTTCACCGATGTCTGTGATATCCTAGATACATTTGAGAAAGTACATATTAATTGAAAAAGTCTGTGTAAACGGACCCTAAGCAGTGTAAAAGTAATTAAACATGAAATATGATGGTGTTAATTTCACATTTAACGCCTAAAGGTCAATGGTTAATACTGTATTAGTGCTGATGCTAATTTTAATGCATTTGACCTCTGGTCTCGTGGCCAAGCGCGACGAGAAACATGGGTTCAATTCCCGGGTCAGGCAGTTATCTTCTTTACATAGATTATTTCTTTTCTATTACTAAATAAGTACATAGTATAAATGCATATTACAGTAGATAAAATCTGGGATTCTCAAAGATATTAATGCGTTCAGCAGTTTATGAGTTTATCGCGAAGTGACAGACAGATGTAGCGGAAGATGTTGTTTTTATAATTTCTAAGCAAAATCTATGGTAGAGCAAATGGCATAAAATACCAAAATTATTAATTTATAAATTTCCCTGGATGTAATCTTAATTATACAGGTACCTAATCTTAATTAAAGTAATTAATTGAATTACTATTTCAAGTAATCATAATTATATGTAATCTATTGAGTGTGATGTTTTAATTAAAATGAATTATGCATTGTAATATTTCTACGGCTTAATAAGTACATGGTCTGCTTCCAGCCTAACCGAATTCAGCTCGATACCAGTGTTTTACGTGAAGCGACTGCCTATCAGACCTCCACAACCCAGTAACTGGGCGACATGATACCTCTTGGTTAGACTGGTCAAGCTTTCTGGCTTGTGACTACCCGTAACGGCTGTCAAAATTCTACGAATGACAACGGAACCACAGTGCTATTCGAGGCGAGGGGTGTCAATAATATCCATACTAATATTATAAATGCGGAAGTAACGTTGTCTCACGCCAAAACAACTAAACCGATTTTTTTTTTTTTGACGTGACAACGTCTTAAATTAGGTTGCGGCTGGGAGTCACTTATGAAAAAGTGTAACGCTCGGTAACGTTACGATGAGTCACCGAACGAGAGAGAGGCCCGCCGAATGCCTTGCGTCTCTCTCCCACTCAACTATGATCGGTAAAAGACGTTGTCACGTAAAATCTTCGCCCGTAAAACCGACTTTACAGGCAACCATTTTTTTTTAAATATCCCTGGACAACTCTCACATGGTCACCTGATCCCAAACTAAGCAGAGCTTGTACTATGGCCAGACAACTGATATACATACTTATATAATTTATAAATACATACTTATTATAGATAAATTACACCCAGACACAGAACAAACAATCATGCTCATCACACAAAGTTTGTCCTGGGTGGGAATCGAACCCACGACCTCCGGCTTAGCAGTCAGGGTCACTAACCACTTGACCAACAGGCCCGTCAAATCAAATAAATTATGGTACAGGAAAAGTCCACAGTCTGAGAAAGGACGTAGGATAGTTTTTATCCCACAAATTCTACAGGAACGGGAACCACAGATTAATAAATAGTTACTACGTAACAGATACTTCACTCCAATACAAAAACCAAAATACCTACGCTATAATAGCCTACAAAATCATAATAGTAATACCACAGTTTAACGATCCATACAGTTGTAAAACGAATGTACTTGCATAGAGCAACGGCGGGGATCTCGAGGGGAAGTGGGCGGCGTGGATCGCTGCCCACGAATGCGCGTAGTTGGAGGGCCAAACTCTGGGGCTAACGCATCCGTGTAAATCGCGAGCGAGTTTTCAAGAATCATTGAATAAACTAATTATAATGGTGCACACTTCTAGCTCTGTGTACTGATGTACCTCGACAACGAGACATAATAAGGATTTAAGATTTCATAGATTTCCCCGTGACGCGAGGTAAGTTTATTCTTATAAATTCGTATTAAACAGGTGGGTACCTACTAATATTTATTTTGTATAAACTAATAATACCCGTCGTGTTTATAGTTACGTATATAATTATAGTAGGTACGAGTAAAGTTAAGTTATACACGTATTCGTATACGTTATATGTATTATTACAATCGGAAAAACATTTCAATCGGCATCATTTATATTGCTTATTGTAGGTATATACGCTTTGCGAACGGGCTATCTCAGGCACTTGGACACTGTTCACGCAATGTTAGGTTATTTATTTATACAAAAGTTAAACCTCAAGCGGCGGAAATATAACAACCTAGTTGGTAATTATATTTTTGAGCCGTTTGGGGTTGAAACTTTGGGACCATGGGGCCCGAGTGCCCGTTCTCTTTACAAAGAGATTGCAAAACGTTTAGTCGACACTTCACGTGATCAGAAGGCTGGCATCTACTTTGCCCAAAGATTAAGCATCGCAATTCAGCGTGGCAATGCTGCCAGCCTTCTGGGCACGCTGCCCGTCGACAGTGATGACGAGTTTTACGACGCCGACGGATAACCCCTTTTTATTTATATTTTAATTTTTAGTTTTATTTTAGTTTTAGATATTAATTAGTTTTTTTTGAGTTAGTTTTAAGTTAGCCATATTTATTTGTATATTGTACGTATGTAAATAGTTTATTTCTAAATAAAAAAAAAGTTAAAAAAACTAAAACCTGACTACAAAAAAAACCCGGATAAAACAATAAGCAAAGGTACCTAACAGTCTGTTTCCAGGTTATGACCGTAGTCGCATGCCGCTGTGACCTGTCTTTTTTTCTTCTAAAGCTTGTATCTCGAAAACGGTGTGTCCTATCGCAAAAATAATGAAAAATTTGCCCCCCTTTATAAAACCGCCAGCCGCGTAATTCTCACATGTAAATAAAGTTTGTCTTTTTTGACAACCCTTGCGCATTTGCCCGCGGTAGCGTAAATACCTACGCGGGCGGCGGCGGCGGTGTCGTCCGACATCAAAGGCGTTTTCCAACTGTATGGATCGTTAAACTGTGGTAATACCAGTTGTTTGCAGCAAGGAGAAATGTACCATAAGTAGGCACTAAGAGAGTTGAGATTCTTTTGCCCGCCGCGCGACTAACGTGTGTGCGTGTCGTCCAGCAAATCTGCTAGGGTTATACGTATGATGACAATGGTAATAAAACGAATGTTTTAGAAAAACAATTATTATTTTATTTGTTGATCGAATATTTTTCAGTTTGATAAATTGACTGATGCATATTTTTCGTTCCTTGAATTCCCGACTAATATATTTTAGTGTCAAAAATATCCAAAACCGCGTGAATAATTTTAATAAGTAATCAAAAGGGAAACAAGAGAATTGGGAAACAGGGGAATTGCACAATAATCAGGCAATAATTACGTGGTTTCGGCATTTTGATAGTCAGCGCTGTACCCGTGACGCGCGAGCACTCAGCCGGGCGCGCGACAGCCCGGTGTTCGTTGTATCGTCGACGATACGCGAAGCGGTAGGCATAAAACGCGTGGCCTTGAGCGAGTGACGGACGCCTGCGGGAACTACGTCGGTAAAACCGCGAGGCCAGCTAGTCCAAGATAAACTTTATAAAGTTCAGTCAGCAAAAGAGATATGTTACCAGGGCCGTCAGATACAATTAAAGTTTTTTCATTAACCAATGGATATATTTTAATTAAAATTTCAAATGTTGTAGAAAGTAATTTGTTCTTCAATCCGTTTAAATTTCATTTGGATACATCAATCGGTGTTCAAGAAAACCTTAATTATATTTTATAGCCCTGGTAACATATCTCTTTTGCTGACCGTACATATGTGACTGCCGTGGTTGCAGAATAGTTCTAATAGTTACCGCGGCCCAGGAACATAAAGGGCAACCGAAGGAACAAGGGTTTTTTTTGGTGGGTGGGAAATCATCAAATGACTGCTCCCGTCCTGGGCGCGGCGGGAGGGCGTGTCAGACTTTTACTGACTAAAACCCACTCATGTTCCTTCGGTTGCTCTTTAAATTCCAGGGTCACGGTAACTATTATAAACATTAGGAACAAGGATGGGTTTTAGTCAGTAAAAGTCTGACTCTTCCTCCCGCCCCACTCAGAGCGGGAGAAGTTATTTAATGATTTTCCATCCATAATAAAGTACATGTGAATTAAAATAGAAAAAGAGAGTAGGAAACCAAAATTAATTGCTATCTCATTCTAGCAATGCGGAAGATATATCTAACAAGAAAATGATACGGTTTATATTCTTCTGAATGATAACAATAGGCTGATAAAAAATCTGATTGTGTTTTGTTTTTATTTCGGCCTAGATAACCAGATATCTTAGAAAGATAAGAGGTCGTTTACCTCTCATTATGCAGTTGCCAAGCATTGGTTCTTAAATTGCGTGCTTCTTGTCACGTGCACCAAAATATAACAGACTAGCTTTTGCCCGCGGCTTCGCTCGCGTTAGAAAGAGACAAAAAGTAGCCTATGTTACTCTCCATCCCTTCAACTATCTCCACATAAAAAATCACGTCTATTCGTCGCTCCGTTTTGCCGTGAAAGAAAGACAAACAGACAGACAGACACACTTTCCCATTTATAATATTAGTATGGATATCTAAATAAAACCGGGGTTGCAGAATGTCCGGTGTTGCGGAATGTTTATAATGGTTACTGTGACCCCGGAATATAAAGGGCAACCGAAGGAACATTAGTGGGTTTTAGTCAGTAAAAGTCTGACGCGCCCTCCCGCCCCGCCCAGGACGGGAGAAGTTATTTGATGATTCTCACTCTCCCAAAAAAAAACGAAATAAAAAATGAATTGCTAAATATGGGTGCACAACTCGAGAATGGCTGGACCAATCAGGTTAGTCAGCTTAAACCTTCTAACACGCGTGATTCGGGACAATAAAGCGACATCCGGCTGTCGCTTGGTCGTTAAAAGGTTAATAAGAATATTAAAAATCTATCTATGTATCATCATCATCTCCCTAGCCTTTTCCCAACTGTGTTGGGGTCGGCTGCCAGCCTAACCGGATTCAGCTCAATACCGGTGTTTTACGTGGAGCGACTGCCTATCTGACCTCCACAACCCAGTAACTGGGCGACACGATACCTCATGGTTAGACTGGTCAGAGTTTCTGGCTAACCAGTAACGACTGTCAAAGTTCTACGAATGACAACCGGGACCAACGGCTTTACGTGCTTTCCGAGGCACGGGATGTCAGTGATGTCTAAGATAAACTTTAGAAAGTACACATGAATTAAATAAAAAACTTTTACCAAAAAAAAAAAGATAACCGACTTCAAAAACGAAAAGCTCAAAAATAACTATTTCGGAAGTCAGTGGCTTCCCTTCTGCCGGTCGAATTGTGTTGCCTTGCCACCGACTTCCGAAATAGTTATTTTAGAGCTTTTCGTTTTTGAAGTCGGTTATCTTTTTTTTTTGATGATGATGGCCAGATGGCCATGTGTGAGATGTCCCAGATATTTGTTTTATCTAACTTTATTTAACAAAGTCAGGCAAATATCAATATTCAATAGAAATAATATTTAAATATTTGTTGACCAATCTTTTCTTACGATTCACAGCCTAGTGTGAAATAGCAAATTTTACAATACTGACAAATATGTGTTCGTTAATGTTTGTGTTTCGATCTCATAACAGAACAGGACTTGACTGTGTACACATTTCATAATCATAATCATAATCATTCATTTATTGCATTTCACAAAATGGCAACGCCACAATATATCTGCCACTGTCGTCGCGAACAGTGGTAGCGCGGAAGTGTTCTTCACACTCGAGGTCCTTACGACTCAGCGAGGGCGGTGCGGAAATTTCTTCAAGCTCCCAAAATCGCTTGAGAAGAGAATCAATATTATTTTCTTGAAGAACAGAACAGCAAGACGTAGTATAATGAGGAGTATGTGATGTAGGTGCGGTACCCATGACCACATACCCAAATACCGTCTCAATAGCGGGAGGTAAATTATATTGCTCACTACGTACAATATTAGATAGTAGTAAGTGCGGAAATATTGAAGCCCCGATCAAAACATCGATATTTCCCGGCTGCGCTAAGTCTAAATCTGCGAGCGGCAATGACTTGAGGTGCTTAAGTAAGGACATATCCACATGAGCATTCGGCAATGTGTCCGTGATACGTTCTACTATAAGTGAAGAAACGTTAAAATTAATATCCCTATTAATACGCGAATATATTTTAATATCTACGGAACCCCTACATGATTTTTCTGAACCGCCAATACCCTTGACTACTATGTCAGTATTTTTAAAGTTATTCCACAATCCTAGGCGTTTCAAACAATCAGAAGTAATGAAATTACTTTGGGATGCACTATCCAGTAAACAACGAATTATGTGAGGTGTCATTTCATAGTTTCACATTCTTATTATTTATGTCTCTCTGTTTGCGTTAAACCCAAAAACAACTGAACGTGTTTTCATGAAGTTTTTGCTAATACACAAAGAGATTTATGAGCAAGTATTATAATTATTAAGTACTAGCTTTTGCCCGCGACTTCCGCGTGGAATAATAGTTCCCGTTCCCGGGGGATTATCGGGATTAAAACTATCCTATGTCCTTTCTCGGGTCCCAGACTATATCTGTACCAAATTTCATTCAAATCGGTTCAGTGGTTTAGTCGTGAAGAAGAGACAGTCAGAGTTACTTTCGCATTTATAATATTAGTACGGATAGTGATCTTTAACCATTTTTTTTTAAGTAGTCAGAGTCTGTGCACGTCTAATGGCCATAGGCAGTGCATTCTACAGACGAGTAGCTTGAACTACAAATGATTTATCATAAAACTAGCTTTTGCCCGCGGCTTCGCTCGCGTTAGAAAGAGACAAAAAGTGGCCTATGTTACTCTCCATCCCTTCAACTATCTCCACTTAAAAAATCACGTCAATTCGTCGCTCCGTTTTGCCGTGAAAGAAAGACAAACAGACAGACAGACACACTTTCCCATTTATAATATTAGTATGGATGATGTGGAGTGGGCTGGCATCTTCCATAATAAGTTTTCTGAAGATCTAAGAGTTCGTAAGATATGGGCAAATATTTTTTTTTATTAAAACCTAAATGTACTTACTAAAATTACATTATTCTCAACGTTTTTTAGCTCAAACCAGCACTAATTAAATTGCACATTGACGCATTGTGAGTCATCATTATCAATTAAGGAATTTAGGGTGTGTATAATTACACAAGAATTTCACTAATTGCTTATTCTGACGCATTTATTAATCTTTGTAAAAGGATTATTGATAAACTGACAGACCGATTGACGCGTACATAGTCCAGATTGGGACTATATATAGACTTTATATACTAACTGTATCTCGCGGATTCGCTCACGATATAAAATTAAAATAACAAATAAATAGCATAGGGCAACTAATTCACGGCATTGGTGGTGTCCGTTCTGTATGTTGTTTTACATTTCCTCCGACTTCAGAAATTTAAGTTAAAATTAAAAACGAATATAAATAATGTTTCTTTCTCCTTCCAACCCTCTACATTCATACTCATAACTGTCCTTACTATGTGCGTCTCATCCCTCCTCTTTACATGCCCATACCATGACAAACAATTTCCTTTCAACTTATCTGTGACTTTTTTTTTGGGGAGTGGGAAATTATCCAATGACTGCTCCCGTCCTGGGTGCGGCGGGAGGGCGTGTCAGACTCTTACTGACTAAAACCCACTCATGTTCCTTCGATTGCCCTTTATGTTCCAGGGTCACGGTAACTATTATATACATTCCGCAACCCCGGATATTCTCAACATTAGGTCGCAAGTTTATTTTAAATTCCAGTTAAATCCACTATCTTTAACCTTACAACTTGAGATAATCTTGACATGTATTTAAGAAGATAACAGTCAAATATTTGATTTATTCATTCAAATAAACTTTATCAATCAATATTGACTTTCTCACGGATCAAAAGTGACGTATTGGCTTTGTCATAGTGTATATTACTAGCTTTATCGTGTGGTTTCACTTGCGTTTATCACATATTAGCTTTTGAATTTATGACTAGCTTTTGCCCACGACTTCATCCGCATGGAATAATAGTTTCCGTCCCCGGGGGATTTCCGGGATGAAAACTATCCTATGTCCTTTCTCAGGTCCCAGACTATATCTGTACTAAATTTCGTTCAAATCGGTTCAGTGGTTTAGGCGTGAAGAAGAGACAGACAGACAGAGTTACTTTCACATTTATAATATGGTATAAGTAGATACTAGCTGCCTCCCGCGGTTTCAACCGCGTTAAAAATTTTAAGGGCGAACAAATAGATAGTAGCCGATTCTCAGACCTACTGGATATGCATATAAAATTTGCTAAAAATCGGTGTAGCCGTTTCGGTGGAGTAAGGTAACTAACATTGTGACACGACAATTTTATATATAAGATTTAGACTGTATTTGGCATGTGAAGTTATTATTGAAAAAAATATTAGTATTAAATAAAAATAATGGACATAAATTACTTAACAATTTAATATTAAAAAAAAGGGTTTGTTATTAAAACAACTTTAAAACTACTGAACGTTACGTTATCCACGGGAGCGGATCAGTAACCGAACATAACGCGGGTGAAACCGAGAAGAAAAACTTGTCACACTAATAATACTAGTATAAAGAAGAAAACTTTGTTCGTTTGACTGTAATGAATAGGCTCAAAAACTACTGGACCGATTTTAAAAATTCTTTCACCATTCGAAAGCTACATTGTCAACGAGTAACATAGTCTATATAATATTAAGCTATGTCTTACGGGAGCGAAGCAGTAACCAAAAACCTAATGTAACGCGGGTGAAACCGCGAAGAAAAGCTTGTTTAATATATTCTGTAAATCTTATTCCAAGCGACAAATATTACGTCTAGACGGGAAAACTCTGTGCTCGATCGAATTCAATTTCCTTTGAAAATGTAAATCTTATTTGAAGTGGTGTGTGAAATGAAAATGAGTATTATCTTAACTGTCTTTGCAATGTTTCGTATTATAATTTTACTAGCTTTTGCCCGCGGCTTCGCTCGCGTTAGAAAGAGACAAAAAGTAGCCTATGTTACTCTCCATCCCTTCAACTATCTCCACTTAAAAATTCACGTCAATTCGTCGCTCCGTTTTGCTGTGAAAGAAAGACAAACATACAGACAGACAGACAGACACACTTTCCCATTTATAATATTAGTATGGATACTTATCCGTACTAATTATAGTTTATAGTAATATTTCTTATATATAAAATTGTCGTGTCACTATGTTAGTTACCTTACTCCTCCGAAACGGCTTTACCGATTTTTACCAAATTTTATATGCATATTCAGTAGGGCTGAGAATCGGCTACTATCTATTTGTTCGTCCTTAAATTTTTTAACGCGGATGCAACCGCGAGAGGCAGCTAGTCGATCGATTTTAAGATTCAACTATGTAACATAACAAACGCCAAATGTAATCACTCTATTTAAATGTGAATAAATGAATTTTGAATTTTGTTTTTGAAAACAAATGAGCAAATCTTAGCTCTTTACAATATAACTGTAGTCAGGGCTACCTACAAGTTTCCCGGCGCTGGTTCAGGCCATGCTTCGGGGCGAGACGGAATGGGATGCCGTCGCCTCCTTCTGCGAAGCAGTTATGCTAGTGAAGGAAGCGGCGGCGCGCGAGAGGCAACGACGAGCCTCTCGTCCCGGACTAAGACCCGGGCGAAGACGTCGAGAGTCGCAAGACGACTACCGGCCACCGTAGGCGCGGTTCTGCGGATGGCGAGCGATGGGTAGCTCGCCGCCCGGCTAGGACCAGGACCGCGTCGACGGCGCGTTAGTGTTCCACGCGCGCCTCAAAGAGAAGGAGTCAGAACAGGAAGGGGCCCAACAGGGCCAACGCCTGCCGGGGTTGCGGAATGCTTATAATAGTTACCGTGACCCTGGAACATAAAGGGCAATCGAAGGAACATGAGTGGGTTTTAGTCAGTAAGAGTCTGACACGGCCGCAACCAGGACGGGAGCAGTCATTGGATGATTTCCCACTCACCAAAAAAAAAAGGGTTACAAGTTTCTGATATCGGCATAATTTTCGGTTAGTTACAAAAGTTCCGAATAAATGGTTGTAAACTGGTTTTAATCGAAATCAGTACGGTCTTAGCACAGCCGTAGTCTTCTTCTTCTATCCCTTATCCGATTTTGCTTGAGGTCACCGCAAAATGTTTTTCAAACCTTTTTTTTTATGGGTAGTGGGAAATCATCAAATGACTGCTCCCGTCCTGGGTGCGGCGGGAGCGTGTCAGACTTTTACTGACTAAAACCCACTCATGTTCCTTCGATTGCCCTTTATGTTCCGGGGTCACGGTAACTATTATAAACATTCCGCAACCCCGAGGTTTTTTTAACCCGTCACCCGTCTTGCTATCACTTACTCCATTCTCCTTTATATCATTCAAATCAAAATCAAATAAAATCATCTTTAGTGTGGACTATAGGTATACATCATAAATACAGCTCCTAAATAATTAAAATAAGTTCAGCTATGTCCCGCCGTTTGAAGCATACAATAATCCATACTAATATTATAAATGGGAAAGTGTGTCTGTCTGTCTGTCTGTCTGTATGTTTGTCTGTCTTTCTTTCACGGCAAAACGGAGCGACGAATTGACGTGATTTTTTAAGTGGAGATAGTTGAAGGGATGGAGAGTAACATAGGCTACTTTTTGTCTCTTTCTAACGCAAGCGAAGCCGCGGGCAGAAGCTAGTAAAATATAAGTCAGAATTTAAAACACAATCCCTACTAATATTATAAATGCGAAAGTAACTCTGTCTGTCTGTCTGTTACGCTTTCACGTCTACACCACTGAACTGATTTTAATGAAATTTGGTACAGAGATAGAGTTGACCTTGAGAAAGAACATAGGATAGTTTTTATCCCGAACTTTTGAAGAGTTCTCTTGAAAACGCGATATAACCGACATCCAGGCGGGCGAAGCCGCGAGCAAAACCTAGTTAATCATATTCATCGAGACGAATATGATTAACTAGCATTACTAAAATAATTCAAATTATTAATACATGGAAATTCAATTCGAAGTCATATTAGTCATAATTCATTATTACAACATTGCAAATTATATATTATTCTTATACCTATAATAAAATTATTCTTCACACAATCCATCCATTTTTCTTCGGTCTTCCCCTTCCAATTGTCACGGCATAGTACGGCATTTATATGGCCACACTCCTCTAACTATACAATCCATACATTGTAACATACATCCAATTTACCGACACAAGACTCGAACCCGTAAACAAGGCAAGCAAAGCCACAGAATCTCTCTAGTCATAATTATGCAGATTGTATGCACATCACTATTTGAACACGCTATCGGTACGGTGCAGTGTTTCTACTCGATTATAGGGATGGGACACGGTGATGTAATATCGATGAAAAATATTTAGTATTTAGCTATTCAATTTGAGTTCGATATTTTTTGGTTTGAGGCAAAGATAATATTGTCAAAAAACTCATTAATACAGAGTTAGTGAGTTTCCGACAGTAAGTAGATTATAAACCCTCCTCAACAAATGGGTTATTCAAACAGTAAAAAATTAAGATCGATCCATAAAAAAAAAATTCCAACAGTGTCTGACATTACATAGATAATAATAATAATTAAATATCTTGGGACAAGTCACACACGGTCATCTGATCCCAAGCTAAGCAGAGCTTGTGTTAGGGGTAACCAGACAACTGATATACATACTTATATACTTTATAAATACATACATATCTAGATTAAAATCAAACACACCAACTCTTTTGCTTTTCTTATACTCTTTAGCTTTTGCCCGCAGCTTCGCGTTAGAAAGAGACAAAAAGTAGTCTCTAAAACTCAATCGGATTTTGAAAATTCCTTTGGTTGGGTTGGGTGTTGGGTTTTAGTCATTAGAAGTCTGACACTCTATTAGGGGTTGCGGAATGTTTATAGGGGTTGCGGAATGTTTAAGTAAAAGTCTAACACGCCCTCCCGCCGCACCCAGGACGGGAGCAGTCGTTTGATGAATTCCCACTCATAAAAAAAAATAGTCTGACACTCCCTTCTGCTCCGCAGAGCGGAAGAAGTCATTTTATCATTTCCCATCTCAAAAACAAGTACACAAGTGTTATCGATAGATGTCGCCACGCATTCTATCGACAGCGTCCCCTCCCTACGCCCCCGGTATAATTAGACACTATCTACTAACACAGATTGTTTGTTTGTCGAGAGAGATGGATTTTCTCGTATAAATCACTTTTCCTATCAAATTAACTTGTCTGTCGCAGAAATAGGAGTAAATGGAATGTAAGTGATAAGAAAGTAGGAATTAATGAAAGAAATATATAATAGTACTAGCGGCCCGTCCCAGCTTCGCACGGGTAGATATAAGATTACAATAAATATAGCCTAATTAGCGCCCATATTATGCGTGAAATATTGCGAAAGAGAAAACTCGAAAACATGCGCTTCCCCAGACATAAGACTGAGCTAGATCGATTTCTCGTCCCCGAAAACCCCCACATATCAAATTTCAGCAAAATCGTTAGGGCTGTTTCCGAGATTACATGCTTTTTCAAGCAATCAGCGCCATCTGCCGGGCTGATTTGTGAATCTAAACCATCCAGGGCGCCACTCAAACGCATACAGAAAAATTCATTTAAATCGGTCAAGTCGTTTAGGAGGAGTTCAATGACATACACACGTACAGCAGAATTATATATATAAAGATGGTATGGGTAATGATACTCATATACACCGTGTAGGCTATTAAAGCGTAGGTATTTTCGTTTATGTATTGGAGTGAAATATCTGATACGTAGTAACTATTTAGTAATCTGTGTTTTAGGGCAGATTATTGTAAAAAAGTAGCATAAAAAGTATTTTTTAACCTTTTAATATAAATTGTAACTGTAAATTCCAAAAATAACTCTGTCATCCCATATTTATACATCAAAAACAATTCTGTTCATACCAATATTATTTCTCGAGCTTTGATTAAATTTACTGACAAAAAATTCGCGCCATATCTCCCTATTACTTCTTAAAACTACGACAAATATGCACAAAAATATTGGATTCAAATAATTCAACAACATTATAGGTAAAGTTATAATATAACTTAACATTACATTACTGACCATCAATCGATTGATGTACATTGACAAAAAACAAACATCGCTTAATAAAAATATTAAAGTCGCTATATAGAAGCGACGCCAGGTTGACGCAGCTGTATGTGCGTTTCGAATAAAACTTTGAAATAATGTACACACAATTTTTATGTACAGTCGCGGTCTGAAAGTGGTTACCACCATAAGGATCACAATTGCATGCACACATTAAGGCCACAAGTTCTAAACGTCTGTTTCATGATAATTTGATTGATCATAAATTATTTTTTTCTAATAATATGACAATCAATGCTTTAGGTGATGGACTGACTACTAAAAAGGTTTGATATACAGAAAACCTACTTTGAAAAACATTTTTTTTTTAAATAAGAATATGAAGAAATAATAAATAAAAGTTTAAAAAAATCTTTATTCAATATCTGGTATAACATCACTCCGCAGCTATGACTAATTTAGTTTTTTGAATAAGAATATGAAGAAAAAAAGCACTGAATAAAATCTTTGGTAAATACTATCTGACCCCCGCGGTTTTACCCGCGTAGTTCCCGTTCCCTTGGAATTAAATAAAAGACTTTCCTATGCCCTTGCTCAGGCTATAGACTAACTCTGTACCAAATTTCATTTAAATCGTTTCGGTAGTTTTGGCGCGAAAGCGAGACAGACAGACAGCTGTTACTTTCGCAATTATAATAGTAGTATGAACAAGTACGGATCCACAGCTACGACCAATTTAGTTTTTGTTTAAATAAGAATATAAGGAAATAATAAATCTAATCTTAAAAAATCTTTATTCAATATCAAGCATAACATTACTCCGCAGTTACGACCAGTGCATAGATGCAACAAGACACGCGCATAGATCAGTATTTCTGGTATCATTTTCTGGTATCACTCGAGCACAGCGTGATCTATCTCGTAGTAGGCATCATCACTTCTTCCTGAATCATTTCCATGATCTATTATTTGGTCTTCTTCGCCGTGACATCTTATTCAAACCTCACAGTAAATCACAAAGATTGTCCTTTGCTCCAGGGTTAAACTTGCCATTTTATTTCGATATGAAAAAAAATATTTTGTAAAATTTTACTCTTGTCTAAACGACGTTCAAACAATATTTTTTGACAAATGTCAATTCAACAAATTAAGAAAAGAGTTTCAAAGCACTTACTTTGGCACTATACCTGTCACTGTTACACAACTGCCAAACGTCAAGTGCACGATAGAGACGAAACATGGCTAAGCCGACGCCGTTGCTTAGTAACGTCTTTGTTATTCTCGTTGTCTCATTTTGCATAATAACTTCTAAAAGGTAACAAGTAACATGATATGGCATTTTAGATTTTAATGGAAAAAGTGTGATATAGAATGTACTTTCAAAATTGGTTAACCTTTTCAGACCGCGACTTTACAAAAAACTATTGGCTATCGCTGGTAAGATCATATCGCCGCGATCAACAATCATCAGCATTGCTTTGGTCAAAACGGTTGGTTTAATTACATATTCCGCCATTAAAAAATCGTAACAATAAGTACAAGTTATCTGAAAAATGGCTGTTGTTATCAAAGGAGCTACCCAGCCAAAAAGACAGCTTTTCAAATACCTTCTTTTAATATTCCCCTTAAACACTTTTACTATATCTACGTAAAAAATATGACTTATGACTAATAACCAATGAATTTTTACGGGAAACAAGTATCTTAAAATCAACATTAGTAAAAAATCTAGCAATACGTAATCAGTATAATAAATACATATAAGTGATATAAAGAAATTTGCTAAAATTGTGTTCAAATAAACATAATTGCGGTAATTTCTGAACTTTTTCAATTTGATCCAGGACACCGTTGCGTATAATAAAGTTGTAAGCGTTAGAGAAAAATCTATACAATGAAATATATAGTATTGTGTGTCTGTCAAGTCCCAAATTCCTGCGTAATCGTCTTCCTCGTTGGTTTCTGTTGAGGTAATCATGACATAATTGCTCGTGGAAAGTTCTGTTGATTTTTGAGTCGTTGACAGCATGGTCCTGACGTGTCTGACGTGTCACCGTTGGTCTTAGTCTATGTCCTGCTTAATAAAATTGGGACTCCGCCGTGTTACGTGCCACCAATCTGTGTCTGTGCGTGTTACGTGTCTTGCAATCTCTTCTCTGTTATTTAAAACTGTGACACCGTGACAATTGGTCCTGGCCGTGTAAGACTGTGACAATTGGTCTTGACCGTGTGAAACGTGTGACAATTGGTCCTGGCCGTGTGAGACGTGTGACAATTGGTCCTGACCGTGTGACAATTGGTCCTGACCGTGTGAGACGTGTGACAATTGGTCCTGGCCGTGTGAGACTGTGACTATTGGTCCTGGCCGTGTGAGACGTGTGACAATTGGTCCTGGCCGTGTGAGACGTGTGACAATTGGTCCTGACCGTGTGTGACGTGTGACAATTGGTCCTGACCGTGTGACAATTGGTCCTGACCGTGTGAGGCGTGTGACAATTGGTCCTGGCCGTGTGAGACTGTGACAATTGGTCCTGGCCGTGTGAGACGTGTGACAATTGGTCCTGGCCGTGTGAGACTGTGACAATTGGTCCTGACCGTGTGAAACGTGTGACAATTGGTCCTGACCGTGTGAGACGTGTGACAATTGGTCCTGACCGTGTGAAAATTGGTCCTGACCGTGTGAGACGTGTGACAATTGGTCCTGACCGTGTGAGACGTGTGACAATTGGTCCTGACCGTGTGAAAATTGGTCCTGACCGTGTGAGACGTGTGACAATTGGTCCTGGCCGTGTGAGACGTGTGATAATTGGTCCTGGCCGTGTGAGATTGTGACAATTGGTCCTGACCGTGTGAGACGTGTGACAATTGGTCCTGACCGTGTGAGACGTGTGACAATTGGTCCTGACCGTGTGGCACCGTGACAATTGGTCCTGACCGTGTGAGACGTGTGACAATTAGTCCTGACCGTGTGAGACGTGTGACAATTGGTCCTGACCGTGTGAGACGTGTGACAATTGGTCCTGACCGTGTGAGACTGTGACAATTGGTCCTGACCGTGTGAGACGTGTGACAATTGGTCCTGGCCGTGTGAGACTGTGACAATTGGTCCTGGCCGTGTGAGACTGTGACAATTGGTCCTGACCGTGTGAGACGTGTGACAATTGGTCCTGACCGTGTTAGACGTGTGACAATTGGTCCTGGGGTCTTTAGCCTGTCGTGTACAACTGTGACTCCACTGTGTGACGTGTCACTGTTAGTCTTGCAATCTCTTCTCTGTTATTTAAAACTGTGACGCCACAAGTGTGACAATAGGTCCTTGAGACTCTCCATAGTCGCGAAAATCTGTGATACCAACAAGTGATTTGTCACCTTTGATTCTACAGTCTCTCTGTCGTGTAAAACTTTGTCAAAAATATGTGACGTAACGTCACAATGTAACGTGTCACCGTAGGTCCTTCTAACTCTTTCGTAACGTGTAAACGTAGATCTCTATGGAAAGGAACAAGCAAGAAACTCCGCGGAAACTCTTTCCAATTTTCTCTTTAATATATTATTAGTAGGTAATTTATTTCAAGATTCATTTGCAGAGTGTGGTTCACATCTTCACTAATAACTTAGGGTTAGAGTTTTTTAAACACTATTCTTATTATGCCGGAGGAGCTCTGGGCAAAAGTAACCACACAGTGGATCCCACCCCACATAGCGGTAAACGGCAACGCGGCAGGCCCAGGCGGAGATGGCGGGACGAACTTGACAATCACCTCAAGGATTGGCCCGAAACCTCTTTAGATAGGGATAAGTGGAAGGAGGAAGGGGAGGCCTTTGCCCTGCAGTGGGACATAGACGTCTCTTAATAATAATATTCTTAGTATCTGGGCATGTAAAACATTTCGGCCTTGTCCCTGGGATGTCAACGAGCCTTCGATGTCTCTGGGATTGCAGATGTTAGGCAGCGGTGTTAACGAAATTCTGTTGCACAATTCTTAATTTTTGCACACACAACGGCCTTGTCCCTGGGATGTCAACGAGCCTTCGATGTCTCTGGGATTGCAGATGTTAGGCAGCGGTGTTTACGAAATTCTGTTGCACAATTCTTAATTTTTGCACACACAACGGCCTTGTCCCTGGGATGTCAACGAGCCTTCGATGTCTCTGGGATTGCAGATGTTAGGCAGCGGTGTTTACGAAATTCTGTTGCACAATTATTTATTTTTACACACACAAACACTTAATTATTTTTATTATAATTAAATAATTTCCTTTATTAAGTCTGTAGACACAAACATAAAGTTCACTCACTTTTCTTAGAAACTGACGGTCCGATTTCAGTAAATCTTTTTGTGGTAGATAATCGGTTTATTGAAAAAGGTTATGGTCTATAACATCACGCTACACCCAATGAGAGCGGAGCAGAAATCAAATAATGTAATTTAACATTTTTTAAGCCACAATAAACGATTATTTTACTTAAAAACATAGAATGAATGTTCTTTCATTAAAAATCGATCTATTAATAATGAAAAACAAATGAAAGCCGTACTATATTTTATCTTCTATCAATTAATTAGCACTAATTAAAAACATTTGAAAATGTTTGCTATGTTTGCTAATTAGTAAAATACTATAAAGCTGATAAGTACTAATCGAAATCAAACGTAGGATTCCGTATAGCTATAATCAAATTAAATTTTTAACCCATGCGTGCAGACAGACAGACAGACAGACAGACCGACAGACAGACCGACAGACAGACAAAAAAATTACTGATTGCATTTTTGGCATCAGTATCGATCACCAATCATTCCCAATATTAATTTTAAATATATATTCAATGTACAGAATTGACCTCTCTACAGTTTTATTATAAGTATAGCCAAGCCAGATTTCTTCACGATGTTTTCCTTCTCCAAGTTTATGTCTAAGATAAACTTTAGAAAGTACATATGAATTGAAAAAGTAACATAGGTACTTGCTGATTCGAACCCACAACCTCTTGCATGAGAGGCGGGCGCCTTAACCACTAGGCCATCACGACATATAATCATAAGATTGAGCGAAATCGCCGGAGGTGTATTTCCGCGTCCAATTGTCGACACCGCTACACCGGTCTCGCGAAATCCGCACGCTTTCGTTTTAACTGACTTAAAAAGGAGGTTTTATGAGCGTTATGTTTTCGACTGGCTTAAGGTCATAGCTCATTAGAGCCACCCGGCATCCACCCCGCACCGCCTCGACGCACGGCGTCAACTCGTTGTCGACGGGTTGTCGATGGGTGGACCACCCGCGGTCAACCAGTTGGCCACCCGCCAAATTTCAATTATTAAGTTAGAAAAACCCACGTTTTTTGACCTAACAGCGTAATCCGTACTTTCCGTACTAATATTATAAATGCGAAAGTAACTCTGTCTGTCTGTCTCTTCTTCACGCCTAAGCCACTGAGCCGATTTGAATGAAACTTAGTACATATAGTCTGGGACCCGAGAAAGGACTTAGGATAGTTTTCATACCGGAAATCCCCCGGAACGGGAACACGCGGGCAAAAGCTAGTATCTTATAAATACTTATGAAATAATTAAAAAGTTTATCTTGGACATCACAGACATTGGTGAAGGAAAACATCGTGAGGAAACCTGGACTTGTCCATACTAATATTATAAATGGGAAAGTGTGTCTGTCTGTCTGTCTGTCTGTCTGTTTGTCTTTCTTTCACGGCAAAACGGAGCGATGAATCGACGTGATTTTTTGAGTGGAGATAGTTGAAGGGATGGAGAGTAACATAGGCTACTTTTTGTCTCTTTCTAACGCGAGCGAAGTCGCGGGCAAAAGCTAGTGAATATATAAGTCCGAAATTGCCAATCCGTCTTGAGCGCGCGTGGTGATCAATGCTCTTGCCTTCTCTGTATGAGAAGAGGCCTTTGTGCTACAGATAGAACAGTGATTGATAGACTGGTGTTATTTATATTACTACTAGCTTTGCCCACGGCTTCGCTTGCATTATAAATAGACAAAAAGTAGCCTATGTCACTCTCCATCCCTCCACCTATCTCCACTTAAAAATCATGTCAATTTGTCGCTCCGTTTTGCCGATATAGATGGACTAACAGACAGACAGACACACACACTTTATATTATATGAGATGACAAGTAAATAGAGATAACCTAATCACATAAAATTATTCACCTCAAGTGTAAAAAATATTTAAAAAAATCATCCGGAGGTATCAAGTTCACGACTTGAGCTCACAAAAGAATTGGGTAGTAACCAGTAAATGTTAGACACAATTTCTATAAGTAAAACCTCTTTTAATTTCAGCCCAATAAATTCGGTTCATTTTCAACTTGCTATAAAATTTGATTTTTAGTTGCTTTGAAATCAATAAATAGATAGTCAACTGAGTTGTTATTTTAGTGACGTCATAAGTTGCCATTGCCAAAATCTATGTAAGAATATCGTTTTGACAGCTCATAAAAAGTACGTCAATTGATGATGGTGTCAAATACCGTATTGATACCTTCAAAATGGCTAAATAGATGTTGATGGAACATAATCTAAAAACCCTCGCTAGATAGACCAATTTTAAATAAAATAAAACGTTCCAATGGGTCACTACCTATTTTATCGAACCCGTAACTTCACGCATGAAAGGCGTCTAAACCACTAACCCCCAAATACTACTTCATTTTAAGATCCCTCATCTCTATTTTACCACCGGACATCCAGACGTACGGCGGGATACCACCCTTTCCTGGTTGATATTCCTCATATCCGCTCGCAGCGCTTTTCAAAATCCTTTATAATGCGCACCGCAAAAAAGTGAAATTCCCTGCCGGCGTCTGTGTTTCCAAATGCATATCATCATCTCCCTAGCCTTTTTCCAACCATGTTGGGGTCGGCTTCCAGCCGAACCGAATTCAGGAAGCAACTGCCTATCAGACCTCCACAACCCAGAAACTGGGCGACACGATACCCTTTGGTTCGACTGGTCAAGACTTTCTGACTTCTGAATACCCGTAACGACTGTCAAAGTTCTACGAATGACAACCGGGACCAACGGCTTAACGTGCTTTCCGAGGCACGGGATGTCAGTGATGTCCAAGATAAACTTTAGAAAGTACATATGAATTGAAAAAGTCACATTGGTAATTGCCCGGATGATTTGATGATTAGACATTGATATTTGAGTAAATGCCTTAACCACTAGGCCATTTTTGGTTTTTTATTTTTTTTTGGTGAGTGGGAAATCATCAAATGACTGCTCCCGTCCTGGGTGCGGCGGGAGGGCGTGTCAGACTTTTACGCAAACCCACTCATGCTCCTTCGATTGCCCTTTATGTTCCAGGGTCACGGTAACTATTATAAACATTCCGCAACACCACTAGGCCATCACGACATTATTCGTGCATTATGTCAGTCTTAAATCAGACTAAAACTAACAAAGATTATCATAAAAATAGATATTTAATTAAAATATTTAAATGAGAGCTCACAGTGAACCATTACTGTCACTGTAAAAACGTTTTTTATCACATTTTTATACAAAACAAACGATTTGTATGACTGTTCACAAGTTTCTTAATATACAGGGTGGGGTGGTACCAGTTGTTTTTAACTGTCTTCGAGAATTCTCAATTAAGTTACCTACCTGGGCACCTGTCCTATTGACAGCGATGCGGACGAATTTTTTGATGTCCTGTGAGGCTTTATACAAATTGTATATATTAATTACTATAGTATTATTTATAAGTTTTGTATAAATTTAATTTTTAATTGCTTAATGTTTAGAGTTATTGTTAATAAGTATTTTTTTATTGTACTTGGATAAAAAAAAATATTAACATCATCTGCGTTACTGAATTCCAATAAAAAAAAATACAACCTACCTTTATTTTTTTGGTGAGTGGGAAATCATCAAACAACTTATCATTCCCTGTGTGCGGCGGGAGGGCGTGTCAGACTTTTACTGACTAAACCCCACTCAAGTTCCTTCGGTTGCCCTTTATGTTCCGGGGTCCCGGTAACTATTATAACCATTCCGCAACCCCGGCAGGAGTTGTTTTAAACTGAGTTCAAAGAATTCTCTATTAAGTTGTTTGTTCCCTTTCTGGAAGGTCAAATCCGATTCTCATTTAATCTTTCGACGACCATGCGACAGCCGGCTACCGGCCACCGTAAATAAGAGACCTTAACCACTGGCCTATCGTAAGAAAATATTTAAAAACTACAAGACATGTTCATTGAAAAAGTTACTACAGGCCCAGTGACAACCCACAACCTTTTACAAAAGAAGCGGGTATCTTGATTACTAGGCCATCACGACACCACCTGCATAAGCCAGTGATAACACATTCCTTTGTCGATCCCAAGACCACACGCCTTGCAGTCAAACTCCCGACCAACAGACCAACAATGACATTGATTTAAAAAAAGAATCCCGCCGTCCACCATTTTGGAAATGAACGTCTGTATGTCACTCGTGGCAAACTCATTAGTGTTCTGTGTTGTCACTTTTGAGAATGGAAATAAAAATGCGGGTAAGCGTGAGTCGGGTCCCCGTTCTAGGTTCTGTATATATGTCACCGGAAAATAACAAGATCCGTAAGTTTATTAATTTACTAGGAAATTTATAAACTTTCGTAAAATTCTAAACGAGAGATAAATTGTAATATTTTACGTCCACATTTTCGTAAATTGATAAACTTACTGAACTCACTCGTAAAATAATAAGTAAGCAAACCAAACGCTACGCGCGATCTGATTGGTTGGTTGACTGTCACGTGTCACTTCTCCTTCTTCGCGGCCGCCATTGTTCGCCAGTGTGTATTATAAGAGTATTCCTGTATTTTAGCTAGTAACTGTTAAATAGCTTATTGAAACTGATAATAGAAAACTCAACTCACTACATCCGTGCCAGAGAGGAACCAGGCATTGTTGCTTCCAATTTATAGTTTGTGAAGTCTGATTATACCAAAGTCTATGGACACAAGCATTGCCACTATGAACATTGACCAATCAGAGAGCAGTGTGTTATTTTACGTATTTCAAAGATGCGTATATTTAAAAGAGTTTCTGTGATTGGTCGAACCATTTAAAATCTTACGAATAGATATTCGTTAGTTTATAAATTTACCGTATGACGTCGGAAATTGATAAATTTACGAAAATGTGGACGTAAAATATTACAATTTATCTCCCGTTTAGAATTTTACGAAAGTTTATAAACTTCCTAGTAGATTGATAAACTTACGGATCTTGTTATTTTCCGGTGACATATATAACCTTATCCTAATGGTGCGACTTATCTTGGCGTATTTGGCATTATATTTGCGTGTTCGCTACAACATAGTGGTGCTGATTCCCTTCTTCACAAACTTAACTAAATTTAAGTTAAATGCGTCTTTCTCTTTCCATTTCATTCAGAAAAGGTCAGAAGATACATATTCATTAGGTCCTGTCAAATTAGCCAGCGCCTGAATCGGCATAGTTTTAGTCGCCATGTTTTTAATCGCGTCTAAATTATCTATGGAGTAGCTTAATTTGTCAGTAATAAACTAATAATTTCTCATTGCAGATGTTTTCTATCCTGAATTAGTTAAAAACTAAAAAATCTTAACGCTAAATTAGCTGGGATAGCACAGCAGATAAATAAATAAAGTTTTTTTCTCTCATATTAACGTAATACAAACGAAATAGGCATCAGTTCTCTGATGGGTTGCGACAGTCAGACGGAGCTTTTAGTAATAGGGTCCCCGGTTAACCCTTTTAGGGAACTCTAAAAAAAAGTAGAGTTTAGTATGAAAGTGTCGTGCTGCGTTAATGCCAGTGTCACGAACGCTTATTGGCTCTTTGAGTTGATAGTGATGTGCCTCAGTTATCGATATATTGTTGACAAGTTTTTTTCGATAGTTTTATTTTTAATGTTGATATTATTTTAATGGTCAGGACACATGCGCGAAAGACATATGCGCGAAAGACACTTGCGCGCGGCCATTTGGGCGAATGGACACATGCGCGAATGGACGTTTGCGCCCATAGACATTTCCGCGAATGGACACTTGCGCGACTAGACGTTTCCGCGCTAAACCACTTGCGCGAAGCCCTTTGCGCGACGGACACTTGCGCGCCAGACAGTTCCGCGACAGACGTTTGCGCCCAAACACTTCCGCGACTAGACACTTGCGCGAACTTTTTATTCAAAGGACATTGGGCAAATTTAAAAGTATTATGTAATGGGTACCAATATTTTTTTATTTACTTTTGGTTCACATGGCGTCCACATATCTACCGAAGGTGGTAAGTCGTTTACAAAAGCAAGATGGCGGCCATAATATTTTTCACAAAATACGTCATGGGTGTCGATTTCATGGTTTTTTGGGGTGCCAAGGTCAATAATGAGGTCGCTTTGAGAATCCAAGATGGCGGCCGTGACCTTTATCATAATATGCGTCATGGGTGTCGTTTCCATGGTTTTTTGGGGTGCTAAGGTCAATAATGAGGTCGTTTTGAGAATCCAAGATGGCGGCCGCGACCTTTATCATAATATGCGTCATGGGTGTCATTTTCATGGTTTTTTGGGGTGCTAAGGTCGAAAATGAGGTCGATTTGAGAATCCAAGATGGCGGCCGTGACCTTTCTCACAATATGCGTCATGGGTGTCGTTATCATGGTTTTTTGGGGTGCTAAGGTCGAAAATGAGGTCGATTTGAGAATCCAAGATGGCGGCCGTGACCTTTCTCACAATATGCGTCATGGGTGTCGTTTTCATGGTTTTTTGGGGTGCTAAGGTCGAAAATGAGGTCGATTTGAGAATCCAAGATGGCGGCCGTGACCTTTCTCACAATATGCATCATGGGTGTCGTTTTCATGGTTTTTTGGGGTGCTAAGGTCGAAAATGAGGTCGATTTGAGAATCCAAGATGGCGGCCGTGACCTTTATCATAATATGCGTCATGGGTGTCGTTTTCATGGTTTTTTGGGGTGCTAAGGTCGAAAATGAGGTCGATTTGAGAATCCAAGATGGCGGCCGTGACCTTTCTCACAATATGCATCATGGGTGTCGTTTTCATGGTTTTTTGGGGTGTTAAGGTCGAAAATGAGGTCGATTTGAGAATCCAAGATAGCGGCCGTGACCTTTCTCACAATATGCGTCATGGGTGTCGTTTTCATGGTTTTTTGGGGTGCTAAGGTCGAAAATGAGGTCGATTTGAGAATCCAAGATGGCGGCCGTGACCTTTCTCACAATATGCATCATGGGTGTCGTTTTCATGGTTTTTTGGGGTGCTAAGGTCGAAAATGAGGTCGATTTGAGAATCCAAGATGGCGGCCGTGACCTTTCTCACAATATGCATCATGGGTGTCGTTTTCATGGTTTCTTGGGGTGCTAAGGTCGAAAATGAGGTCGATTTAAGAATCCAAGATGGCGGTCGTGACCTTTTACACAATATGCATCATGGGTGTCGTTTTCATGGTTTTTTGGGGTGCTAAGGTCGAAAATGAGGTCGATTTGAGAATCCAAGATGGCGGTCGTGACCTTTTACACAATATGCATCATGGGTGTCGTTTTCATGGTTTTTTGGGGTGTTAAGGTCGAAAATGAGGTCGATTTGAGAATCCAAGATGGCGGCCGTGACCTTTCTCACAATATGCGTCATGGGTGTCGTTTTCATGGTTTTTTGGGGTGCTAAGGTCGAAAATGAGGTCGATTTGAGAATCCAAGATGGCAGCCGTGACCTTTCTCACAAATGCATCATGGATGTCGTTTTCATGGTTTTTTGGGGTGCTAAGGTCGAAAATGAGATCGATTTGAGAATCCAAGATGGCGGCCGTGACCTTTCTCACAATATTCATCATGGGTGTCGTTTTCATGGTTTTTTGGGATGCTAAGGTCGAAAATGAGGTCGATTTGAGAATCCAAGATGGCGGTCGTGACCTTTTACACAATATGCATCATAAGTGTAGTTTTCATGGTTTTTTGGGGTGCTAAGGTCAAAAATGAGGTCGATTTGAGAATCCAAGATGGCGGTCGTGACCTTTTACACAATATGCATCATGGGTGTCGTTTTCATGGTTTTTTGGGGTGCTAAGGTCGAAAATGAGGTCGATTTGAGAATCCAAGATGGCGGCCGTGACCTTTTTCGTAATATGCGTCATGGGTGTCACCCCAAAAAACCATGAAAACGACACCCATGATGCATATTGTGAGAAAGGTCACAGCCGCCATCTTGGATTCTTAAATCGACCTCATTTTCGACCTTAGCACCCCAAAAAACCATGAAAACGACACCCATACTTACTTAAATTTTCAGTCATTTAAATTAATTATTTGCCAATCATTATCTATTTTTCGTCTAAATTAAAATTAAACTAAAATCTGCGCAATTTGTAGTCTCTTAGCAAATTGATATTATTAGAATGTTATGCATACCTATGATTTGTGTAATTACTCCTATGATATACATTGTTAGTATTATAATAGTATGTATGATTTTGTGTGATTATACAGTTGGTGTGCTTATTGTTAAATAAATAAATAAATAAATATTGTGAGAAAGGTCACGGCCGCCATCTTGGATTCTCAAATCGACCTAATTTTCGACCTTAGCACCCCAAAAAACCATGAAAACGACACCCATGACGCATATTGTGAGAAAGGTCACAGCCGCCATCTTGGATTCTTAAATCGACCTCATATTCGACCTTAGCACCCAAAAAACCATGAAAACGACACCCTTGATGCATATTGTGTAAAAGGTCACGACCGCCATCTTGGATTCTCAAATCGACCTCATTTTCGACCTTAGCACCCCAAAAAACCATGAAAACGACACCCATGATGCATATTGTGAGAAAGGTCACGGCCGCCATCTTGGATTCTCAAATCGACCTCATTTTCGACCTTAGCACCCCAAAAAACCATGAAAACGACACCCATGATGCATATTGTGTGAAAGGTCACGGCCGCCATCTTGGATTCTCAAATTGACCTCATTATTGACCTTAGCACCCCAAAAAACCATGAAAACGACACCCATGACGCATATTGTGTAAAAGGTCACGACCGCCATCTTGGATTCTCAAATCGACCTCATTTTTGACCTTAGCACCCCAAAAAACCATGAAAACGACACCCATGATGCATATTGTGTAAAAGGTCACGACCGCTATCTTGAATTCTCAAATCGACCTCATTTTCGACCTTAGCACCCCAAAAAACCATGAAAACGACACCTATGATGCATATTGGGAAAAAGGTCACGGCCCCCATCTTGGATTCTCAAATCGACCTCATTTTCGACTTTAGCACCCCAAAAAACCATGAAAACGACACCCATGATGCATATTGTGTAAAAGGTCACGACCGCCATCTTGGATTCTCAAATCGACCTCATTTTCGACCTTAGCACCCCAAAAAACCATGAAAACGACACCTATGATGCATATTGGGAAAAAGGTCACGGCCGCCATCTTGGATTTTCAATCGACCTCATTTTCGACCTTAGCACCCCAAAAACCCATGAAAACGACACCCATGATGCATATTGTGAGAAAGGTCACGGCCGCCATCTTGGATTCTCAAATCGACCTCATTTTCGACCTTAGCACCCCAAAAAACCATGAAAACGACACCCATGACGCATATTGTGAGAAAGGTCACGGCCGCTATCTTGGATTCTCAAATCGACCTCATTTTCGACCTTAGCACCCCAAAAAACCATGAAAACGACACCCATGATGCATATTGTGAGAAAGGTCACGGCCGCCATCTTGGATTCTCAAATCGACCTCATTTTCGACCTTAGCACCCCAAGAAACCATGAAAACGACACCCATGACGCATATTGTGAGAAAGGTCACGGCCGCCATCTTGGATTCTCAAATCGACCTAATTTTCGACCTTAGCACCCCAAAAAGCCATGAAAACGACACCCATGACGCATATTGTGAGAAAGGTCACAGCTGCCATCTTGGATTCTTAAATCGACCTCATTTTCGACCTTAGCACCCCAAAAAACCATGAAAACGACACCCATGATGCATATTGTGAGCAAGGTCACGGCCGCCATCTTGGATTCTCAAATCGACCTCATTTTCGACCTTAGCACCCCAAAAAACCATGAAAACGACACCCTTGATGCATATTGTGTAAAAGGTCACGACCGCCACCTTGGATTCTCAAATCGACCTCATTTTCGACCTTAGCACCCCAAAAAACCATGAAAACGACACCTATGATGCATATTGTGAGAAAGGTCACGGCCGCCATCTTGGATTCTCAAATCGACCTCATTTTCGACTTTAGCACCCCAAAAAACCATGAAAACGACACCCATGATGCATATTGTGTGAAAGGTCACGGCCGCCATCTTGGATTCTCAAATTGACCTCATTATTGACCTTAGCACCCCAAAAAACCATGAAAACGACACCCATGACGCATATTGTGTAAAAGGTCACGACCGCCATCTTGGATTCTCAAATTGACCTCATTTTCGACCTTAGCACCCCAAAAAACCATGAAAACGACACCCATGATGCATATTGTGAGAAAGGTCACGGCCGCCATCTTGGATTCTCAAATCGACCTCATTTTCGACCTTAGCACCCCATAAAACCATAAAAACGACACCCATGATGCATATTGTGTAAAAGGTCACGACCGCCATCTTGGATTCTCAAATGGACCTCATTTTCGACCTTAGCACCCTAAAAAACCTTGAAAATGACACCCATTACGTATTTTGTGAAAAATATCATGGCCGCCATCTTGCTTTTGAAAACGACTTACCACCCTCGGTAGGTATGTGGACGCCATAATATAATAAAAACTAAGTAAATAAAAAAATATTGGTACCCCTTAATAATATTTTTAAATTTGCCCAATGTCCTTTGGAAAAAAGTTCGCGCAAGTGTCTAGTCGCGGAAGTGTTTGGGCGCAAACGTCTCTCGCGAAACTGTCTGGCGCGCAAGTGTCCGTCGCGCAAAGGGCTTCGCGCAAGTGGTTTGGCGCGGAAACGTCTAGTCGCGCAAGTGTCCATTCGCGGAAATGTCTATGGGCGCAAACGTCCATTCGCGCATGTGTCCATTCGCCCAAACGGCCGCGCGCAAGTGTCTTTCGCGCAAATGTCTTTCGCGCAAGTGTACCAGATCCTATTTTAATGAATGAATGAATGAATGAATCGTTTATTCTGCAAGTAGGATCTTAAAATCACTTTTACATGTCATATTTTTTATGCTAGTTGGAGCCGGCATTTCCTAACTGGACTACCTCTGAGAAGAAACGCCGAAACAAACTCAGGGATTATCGTCTCTTAATACTTTATCTGTTCTTTATTATTGTTTATTTAGTCTTCTATTTCATGATTGTTTTAATTTTAATTTTGTTTTTAATATTTTTTTGATTTCATTTTGTTAATCCTGATTTAAGAATATTTATTGAAATAGTTTTTTTTTTTCATTTCAGGTAATTTTTTTATTATGCAGCTAACATGTTATTCGAATGTATACTAAGCTATATTTTTACTTAATTTTTTTTTTCATTTCTTTCAGGTAACGGAGTCCCATAACATACACATCTTACAGACATAATTATTTTAAAATAGTACAAGTTTAAGTGTCTTAGCTGCAAAGGTTTGTTCACAATTTTTTGCATGAAATAGTAACAAACAATTTTTGTTTTTATACATATTAACAACAATATATTGATTCAAGACGTTTCTATGTTTACATGCATCCATACTAATATTATAAATGAGAAAGTGTGTCTGTCTGTCTGTCTGTACGTTTGTCTGTCTTTCACGGCAAAACGGAGCGACGGATTGATGTGATTTTTTAAGTGGAGATAGTTGAAGGGATGGAGAGTAACATAGGCTACTTTTTGTCTCTTTCTAACGCGAGCGAAGCCGCGGGCAAAAGCTAGTATTTTAGTAAAGATAAGCTTGAAATTTCAAAGATTTTTAGCACTTGCTAAGCTGGAGCGGGTTGCTTATATAAAATAAATAAATAAATAGTACAAGTGCCTTAAACCCGACATTAACAAAGTGCGTGAACTTGATTAATTATCATTTCCTAATTGATATATTATATATTTTTTTATTATGGTTATATACTTTTATTGACGGAAATGGTTTTGACATTATATACATTCTACTCTTCGCACTTAACCATGTACAAATAATATTGTAACAACATTATTTTAAAAGAGTAAGTATGGAGTTTCTTGCCCATTCTTCTCCATACGAATCAACTTTTTGGAATGTGCAAGTAGATTCATTTTTCTTTGTTTTTGACGTTCTAAAGTGCCGTTTTAATGTTTTATAAGAAACTAGCTTTTGCCCGTGACTTCGTCCACGTGGATTAATAGTTCCCGTTCCTGGGGGATTCCCGGGATGAAAACTATCCTATGTCCTTTCTCGGGTCCCAAACTATATGTGTACTAAATTTCATCCAAATCAGTTCAGTTGTTTAGGCGTGAAGAAGAGACAGACAGAGTTACTGTAGAATTTATAATGTAAGTACGGATAAATTATTTGAGTTTAAGTTTCGCCCGACACTTTGTTAATGTTGGGTACACAATATTAACGTATCATCATCAAATTTAATTGGAATACTTCCGCATAAGACTAGTACCTAATATCCTAGTTAAAAACAATTAGTGGCAAGCTCTTAGTTGAGAACCAGTTCAGTAATTAAAAACAATTGACTTTCGACCACACACCATGAGCTTGATAACGTGGTCTGTAAGTCACGGATATCTGTGACCAACAAAATTTTATATGTCTGAGACTGGCACGGCCTTCAAAAAGCCGAAAGACGGTTTTTTGACTGCTAAGCCGGAGGTCGTGGGTTCTAACTCAGTCAGGAAAAGGCGAGACGACGAAAAAAAAGTACTTAATTAGTCCGTTAGCTAGATTATCAGAAAAATTGGGTATGTATTTTTTCTTTAATCTCGTAAACGAAAAATGACGTCAATACAGTGCGCTGAAGTTTCGCGTGACGTCATGATCTGATGCAATTTTTGCAGAACAGTGACGTCAACGTCATCTTTGTATTCCTTTATTAATTTGATCAAGCAAAAAATACATGTCTCGTATTTTTGGCCGGTCTATCAGACGGACTAAACAAAATGCCATTTTTTTAATGATGTCGTCATCCCTATTATCAAAATTTATTAGCTTTGTAACTCCAGGCGTTTAGACTTGACATTGATTAATTTATCAATCAGAACAAGTAAACCACTTTTCTATTAGAAAACGCATTTGGCGGGCCAGTTGGTCTAGTGGTTAGTGACCCTGACTGCTAAGCCTGAGGTCGTGGGTTCCCACCCAGGACAAACTTTGTGTGATGAGCAAGATTGTCTGTTCTGTGTCTGGGTGTAATTTATCTATAATTAGGTTTCCCCCGCGGTTTCACCCGCGTTATATCAGATTTTTTATTACTAAAAAAAGAAGATAAAAGTATTCTATGTCCGCACCAATTTTCAGCCAAATCAGTTCTGCCGTTCTTGAGTTATAAAATGTGTAACTAACACGACTTTCTTTTATAAATATAGATATGTATTTAGATATTATATAAGCATCTATATCAGTTTTTCTGGTTACCATAACACAAGCTCTTAGCTTGGGATTATTATTATTATTTTAGGGTTTTTTTACACGTTTAACATAACAATATATACTTAAATAAAATAAAATAAATCTGTGTAAAGCTCTATTCGGTAATTATTATTTTTCACAAAAACCTGGAATGTGAATAAAACAAAGTACGTTTAGTTAATCAATTCAAGAATCGCTTTCTACGAGAAACTTGCTACGTCACTACACTACTTTACCTCAAAAATCTAGCACAAAAAATAAAACAAGTTTTAAATTTATCGATACTCGTGTCCCATCACTAGCTCTACAAATATTGACGTATCGATCGCCCTCTAGAGTGCTGGAACATCACAGTTCGGGCCCCGAGTGTAGAAAGCTAATAACTGAAGACCAGTGTACGTTTACCGTAATAATTGTTGGTCATTGTGAAGATTATAGATTGTTGGTAATTGACCGCATGCAGCAGAATCGTATGTCTTCATCTCCCTTGCTTGCGTAAAAACAAGAATACTTACATCTAGGTATATCAATACATGTATTAAACACAGTCGCTCCGATGTCTGTGCCTATTTGTGTTAAATCTTTAAAATTACGCAACGGATTTTGATGCAGTTTTTTTAGTAAGTAACTCAACAGGATACATGCGTAATACAGTAAAGTCGGCGGTATCAGCATTGCACCCAAGCGAAGCCGAGATGGTCGCTTGTCTATACTAATATTATAAAGAGAAAAACTTTGTTTGTATGTTTGATTGTAATGAATAGGGTCAAAAACTACTGGTCTGATTTTAAAAAATTCTTTCACCTTTTGAAAGCTACATTGTCAACGAGTAACATAGACTATAAGATATCACGCTATGTCCCACGGGAGCGAAGCAGTACCTAAAAACCTAACGTAACGCGGGTGAAACCGCGAGGAACAGCTAGTAATATATAAAATGGTAAAAATCAGGAATACTATTACTACAATATAAAATTATAAACTGATTGATTGATTATTGATCCCACCAAAACATTTCATGTAAAATGTTGCCAAGACGACCGCAAAAGGTTTGCCACGTAAAAAATATATCAGATCTCATGTAGAGCCAAGATTCTGAATCTACACGGCCTAAATCTACGTACTCTAACTTCACAAATTTAAATATCAGTAAAATTCTATGGCTTCGCTGTTTCGCTACCGTCGTCGTGGAGGTGATGCGCATGCGAATATTCAAATATTTAGTTTCTTAAGTAAGTAACGAAACATCCAAGCCATACATTTTTACTGATATTTAATTAAATTTGTGAAGTTAGAGTCGGTAGATTTTAACGCACAGCCCAAACCGCTGCTCCTAGAGACATGAAACTTGAAGGATATTCTTTGTAAAAAATAAGTAACCACTGAGAAAGGTTTTTGAAAATAGGCGAGACGACGAAAAAAAGTAATTAGTCCGTCAGTTAGATTATTAAAAAATTTTGGACACGTGTTTTTTCTTTTTTCTCGTAAACGAAAAATGACGACGATACAGTGCGTTGAAGTTTCACGTGACGTCACGATTAGATACAATTTTGCAGGACGGTGACGTCAAAAGCCCCCTCTCCGGAACTTTGTTGCTCTTTATCTTTGTATTTTTTTATTAATTTGATTAAGCAAAAAATACGTGTCCCGTATTTTTGGCCGATCTACAAGACGGACTAAACAGAATGTCATTTTTTTATGCTGTCGTCATCCCTATTCCAACCCGAAAGGGGTAAAATACTTAGTTGATGAAAATTAGACAGTTTTCATTTCAATTTTTTTTTGCCTTGACAAATACAAATTCTAAACACATATTTAATATCCAATCCGTACTTTCCGTACTAATATTATAAGTGCGAAAGTAACTCTGTCTGTCTGTCTCTTCTTCGCGACTAAACCACTGAACCGATTTAAATCAAATTTGGTACAGATATAGTCTGGGACCCGAGAAAGGACATAGGATAGTTTTCATCCCGGAAATCCCCCGGGAACGGGACCTATTAATCCACGCGGACAAAGTCGCGGGCATAAGCTAGTCATTTATTGAAACTTTATTTTTACCTTGACAAATACATACTCAACACATATTTGATAACGATAGTAGTGTAATTACTTACCTAGCATAGAAATGTACTAAAGAAACAAATGAAAAAGCCAATTTTACCTCGAAACATGACCTCGGAATCAATTAATTTTCCGCCTATGAATAAAAAATCTATCCGCTACATTTGAAGTTAAAATCAATACTTACACGTCAAGTCTTTTGTATTTATGTGGTTGTGGACTCATGACCTTTACACATTTTTATTTTATACTAGCTTTTGCCCGCGACTTCGTCCGCGTGGAATAATAGTTCCCGTTCCCGGGGGATTTTCGGAATGAAAACTGTCCTATGTCCTTTCTCGGGTCCCAGACTATATCTGTACCGAATTCGATTTAAACCGGTTCAGTGGTTTAGGCGTGAAGAAGAGACAAACAGAGTTACTTTCGCATTTATAATACTAGCTTTTGCCCGCGACTTCGTCCGCGTGGAATAAAAGTTCCCGTTCCCGGGGAATTTCGGGATGAAAACTAGCCTATGTCCTTTTTCGGGTCCCAGACTATATCTGTACCTAATTTTATTCAAATCGGTTCAGTGGTTTAGGCGTGAAGAAAAGACAGAGAGAGTTACTTTCGCAATTATAATATTAGTACGGATGTAGTCTCATGACCGTTAAATATTTTAGTTAATATTTTACCTTAAGTAAAATGTTTTCTTAACGTCAATCGGCTACGTCAAACTGATGGGCAGCTGATAAATAAATAAATATCTTGAAACAACTTATACAAGGTCATCTGTTTCAAAGCTAGGCTTAGCCTGTGTTATTATAACCAGACAATTGATTTACGTACTTATGTAATTTATAAATACATACATGTCAATCTATATAATTACTAGCTGCCTCCCGCGGTTTCACCAGCGTTAAAAATGAAGTCACTTAGGGGTATGAAAAATAAATAGTAGCCGATTCTCAAACCTACTGAATGTGCATATAAAATTTGGTAAAAATGGGTAAAGCCGTTTCGGAGGAGTAAGGTAACTAACATTGTGACACGAGAATTTTATATATAAGAAGATATACAGAATGGTAAACTGACTGACTGATTGACTCTGTTAATATATCAACGCACAGCACAATCCGCTGCTCCTAGAGACATGAAACTTGCAGGGTGTGTTCTTTGTGAAGAGTAGGAACCACTAAGAAAGTTTTTTTTTTAATTTCAACCCCAAAGGGGTAAAATAAGGGATGGAAGTTTCCACATCAAACCACGAAAGCAAGTCTATTATACATCTATATAAATAAATGTACGTATATACATCCATCCATCATTACAAACGTATGATAGTGCGTAGGAAGTGTAATAACAATTATTATTATTTATTATATCATTTATTTCAAAACATATTATTTACATATAAAATTGTTAGTAAGACTTAAAACTATGTTAGTAACTTATAACTGCTATTGTTTATTTATTTTACATTAAAAAGAACACAGCCTGAGCTGTGTACCTTATTCCAGTGCCGCACTATAGGACACTCAACATTGTCTACTATGGTGTTCAGAAGGCTGCTGGGGCTGCCCCGCACACGATGCATCAGAGAGGCCACTCTCTTGCGCACTAGAGCTCTAAAGCAGTCAATGTCGGCCTCCGCAAACATCCCTGATGCACTGCACAATGGTTGTATTTCTAAACAAAAGATTTGTTTGAAAAAATATCGTCTTCTAAAGCATTCATTGTGTTACAACGAGTTACTGTTTACCGACTCACTACCCCCTGCGGTTTTAACCGCGTTTTTGCTTACTACTCAGCTCTTGTAGGTTGTAGCGTGATGTTACATATCCTATAACCTTCCTCGATATATGGGCTATCCAACACAAAAAAAGAATTTCAATTCTGGTCAGGACTTTCAGAGATTACCTCCTCATCATTTCCCTATACAACAGTCAGTCAATCAGCCAGCCACTATCATCCGTACTAATATTATAAATGGGAAAGTGTGTCTGTCTGTCTGTATGTTTGTCTTTCTTTCGCGGCAAAACGGAGCGACGAATTGACGTGATTTTTTAAGTGGAGATAGTTGAAGGGATGGAGAGCAACATAGGCTACTTTTTGTCTCTTTCTAACGCGAGCGAAGCCGCGGGCAAAAGCTAGTAATGTTGATTCATTTTGTCAATCATTTGCTCTGTTCTCTAACAAAAGAAATCGTGTGAAACATTGAACTCCAAAACGATGTAATGCGTTCACACATCGACAAATCAGTCCTCTGTTTACAAACGACATGTCGAAGAATTGTGTCAATATTGACAGACTAGTGACGTGACATGTCGATAGACAGTTTATCGATAAAACTGTTAGGGACGCACACTTATTTGATAGGCTTGTTGGTCTAGTGGTTAGTGACCCTGACTGCTAAGCCGGAGGTCGTGGGTTCGACCCAGGACGAAACTTTGTGTGTGCAGCGTGATTGTTTGTTCTGTGTCTGGGTGTGATTTATCTATAATTTTATGTTGAAAATGATATAAGTATGTTTATCAGTTCTTGTATTATTTTTTTTTTTGTAATTATTTATAAGTTTTTAATTGTTTATTTTGTTATTTACCTGCACTATTTTTACATGTAGTAGCACGAAAATTAATGTAACCAAGTTATTGTAAAACATGTTTTTCTAAAAAAAAAGCGTGTCCGTGGAGTTTCTTGCCTGTTCTTCTCCATAGAGATCTACGCTTTGGAACAGGCAATTAGCGTCACTTTTCTTTTCTGACTAACCGATCGACTCTTTGACTATTCATAAGTGCCTATAAAGGGTCTAAGTGAAATAAATGCCTTGAATTTTGAATTTTGTGTTGTTTGGGTACCGTAAGCTCTGCTTAGTTTGGGATCAGATGACCGTGTGTGAGTTGTCATCAGTAATCAGCTCTATTTGCGTTTTGCTAAATATTTTTCCCTAATGTCCTAGGTTAAGGGAGGTTCAAATCCGGGTAAATAGTAGAGAAAACCCGGAATTTTACCCGGATGTATTCAAGAGACGAGTGCTTAGGCATCTTTTGGGCGAGCTCGCTCCATCGTAGGCCCCGTCTATGCCCTCGGGCTAGTCTGGGACCAAGAGCAAGCCCATACGTAATAAAAACAAAAAAAAAATCATAGATAAAGTAACACTCTCGCGATGCTTGAATGGGTAGCTAATCTATCTATACTAATATTATAAATGGGAAAGTGTGTCTGTCTGTCTGTCTGTATGTTTGTCTTTCTTTCACGGCAAAACGGAGCGACGAATTGACGTGATTTTTTAAGTGGAGATAGTTGAAGGGATGGAGAGTAACATAGGCTACTTTTTGTCTCTTTTTAACGCGATCGAAGCCGCGGGCAAAAGCTAGTATCTATATTAAATGACTAATTGACTGACTGTTGATATACTGCAGCACAGCCCAAGCCGCTGGTCCTAAATACATGACACTTGCTTTGTAAAGAGTAGGTAACCATTAAGATTGGATTATTCCGATCTGTTACGCCGTTTTGTCCCCACGGGTGACAGATAGGAAAAAAAAGTTCGATTTGTGCTCCAGTTAGCAATGTGTGGAACACATTTTCTATTAACCTCTTCACGCTACTGCGCGCCTAGTACTTTTGATTGATTTAAATACTAAGTAACTCAGTATTTTCAGTATTTTACCAACCCATGGGGACAAAACGGGGTGACAGATCGGAATAACCCGGATTCTTGGAAAATCGTAGGGAATGGAAGTATCGAAATTAACGCGGACGACAACGATTATAGAGTCACAAATTGTAACAACAATACATAGTAATTCTAATACTACATTGTCGATATAGTGAACATATATCATGTGATAATTATTCAAGTCCTGTTTACATTTCTCACGACAACGTGTGACCTATTAACGACAGGTCGCTATGTAAGGCTGGGCGCAGACGGGCGATTTTGCGACTTATTTGTAACTAGCTTCTGCCCGCGGCTTCGCTCGCGTTAGAAAGAGACAAAAAGTAGCCTATGTTACTCTCCATCCCTTCAACTATCTCCACTTAAAAAATCAAGGCAATCCGTCGATCCGTTTTGCCGTGAAAGAAAGACAAACAGACAGACAGACAGACACACTTTACCATTTATAATATTAGTATGGATGACGTGTAAAGGTGCTTCTGAACTGGGTTCTTACTGTAAGGTAATTAATGTGGAAATGTTAGAATATAATATTATGATATCTAAATTTTTTTTTTTATATTCTGTTTGCTGTTTTGCATGACAATAGGCTAGACAAAATAAAACTATTAAGTCCATTAGATGGATTTAAATAAATGGGCAGATATTTTTGTTATGTTTTTGAAGACGCTATTCATTTTAGTAAAAAGTTTTTAAAGATGGATATTAAAAAAAAATGATTAAAATGATCTTTATTTTGTAAATAAGTTATATGTATAACACTTTTAAACGTCAATATTTTGTTTTTTATATTTTAATCGAACGATGGAGCCGGTGTTTCGTAACTGACTACTCTGAGAAGAAACATCCGAAACAAACTCAGAGGTCAAAGTCTCTTTTAAAGTCCATACAATTGTATTGGTCAAATTATGCGAGGATCATGAAGGTTGATGACTGATGTGCTTTCTTGATGAGAAAAGCACACAGATTTGAGTGGACCTGTCCAGACAGTGCAAGCATTTGTCAGCAATCGTTTAGCTCAACTTAAGACGTAAGGAGCCCAACGTTTTGACGAACAATACCAAAGTAAGGACATTTGTGTAGGCCGCATAACTACTCAAACTGTCAGTCAAAGAAAATATATTATTACAAGTGTATTCTTAGGATAATGAATGACTCACATAATCCTCACACTAACAAAAAAAAAATATTGTATATAAAAATAATAACATACTTGAAGAAGTACAAATCAATGTCAATACAACAAAATAATCATGTCAATAAATAAATGAAAATTTATACATAAAAATATAGAAAAGAACGTATATTGTACGGCATTTTGATACTCCTTTCTTAACAGGACTGTGACTTAACTAATAATATTGAGTTCAAAATATAAATTATTTTTTTATTTATCTCCGATACTCTGATATCTGATAGCTTAATAGTGATGTAATGACATCACTATAAAACACTAAAACAATATTTACTACCAATAAAGTATTTACAAGTATTTAAAAAATATGTTTAAAACCCACACTGACACTTCAAAAGTCCGCCATTTTTGCGCGTAATGTGTCGTCATAGTTTATGTCAAACAAACACCTAACAATTTACCACTTGTCAATATTGACATTTGTAGTACAGTATAGTAAATATATTTTACGTCACATTTAATTTTACGTGTTTTGCTAACTGACGGTTCAAATGTTTTATGATATGACACTTTTTGAAAATTCAACTTCAACTCCTAATGAATTTGCCTTTTTGGATTTTTAGAAATTAATATATTGCTCAAAATGAATTAATCATAATCAAAAATAATGACAGGGGCATACTTCTAAAGTTAAAAAAAAAGACATATTTGATACTCTTAGGGCCGATTTTTCAATCGTTAGATAACTTTTATCTGAAGAGTATTTCAAAATTCAAAAATTCAAAGCATTTATTTCACTTAGACCATTTACAGGTACTTATGAATTGTCAAAGAGTCGGTCGGTTAGTCAGAAAAGAAAAGTGACGCTAATTGCCTGTTCCAAAACGTAGATCTCTATGGAGAAGAACAGGCAAGAAACTCCACGGACACTCTTTTAAAAAAAATCATGTTTTACAATATCTTGGTTACATTTTCTTTTTGTTGCTTCTACATGTGAAAACAATGTAAGTATGTAACAAAATAACCAAATACAAAATTAAAATAAAAAGTCAAAAATAAATAAAAAAAGTCATGGCAGTTAAGAGATGACCCATCTCAACTGACAGCGCCCGTTCACGAGCATGACGTGTGGCATCAGCACCATTTAGCTCAACCATTTTGAAGGGAACCGAATGATCCAACGCACTCGCCACCATCAGCGAGACTTTTTGAGCGAGCATGACAATGCTCCTAACCGCCATGTTTATTTGTGTCAGTAGAGAACTATCGTAATAAATCACTGCATTGTACTCACATTTACAAAAATTCAAATATGCATCTAAATTACACAATTTTTGACGTTTTGATAGCTTTGTATGAGAAATATGTCGAGTCATCTCGTGTTCTTGGTTATAAGAACACGTGTATGATCTCCATACTATAATTTATTAACCGAACAATTGTCATTTAAACTGAAATATAATTTTCAAACTGGACATTGGCAGAAATCACCGAAAATTCGGTGGATTGCCAGTACAAATATAAAAGTTGAAGTTGAGAAATATGTCAAACCGTCTTATTTATTCCTCAGATAGAAGTTAACTGATGATTGAAAAATCAGCCCTTAAACCAGTGTCCCTGCTAGCGGTTTTAGGAATTTATTATCATGCAAACTTACAAAATAGCTTCTTAGTGCGTTCTACGACATAAAATATAATAAAAAAAAAACGTGAAAATCAGTCGCAAAATCGCAAGTGCGTACAAATATTAAATTTAAAATGAATGTCCTGTTGATAACGCACGCTACAGGCAGCACTTACTTATTAATTAATTTAACTTGTTCATTAATTGTAGACATATCATCATGATCATTTATTTCTGGTATGGGCAGAAATCTTTATGCATAAAGTGGAAGTCAAATTTTTATTTGCATTAGACCATGAAGGCACTTTGGAACGTCAATCCGTACTAATGCTTATGCCCGCGACTTCGTCCGCGTGGTTAATAGTTCCCGTTCCCGGGGGATTTTCGGGAGGAAAACTATCCTATGTCCTTTCTCGGGTTCCAGACTATATCTGTACCAAATTTCATTCAAATCGGCTCAGTGGTTTAGGCGTGAAGAAGAGACAGACAGACAGACAGCGCTACTTTCGCATTTATAATATTAGAACGGATTAAAAAAGATTTTTTGTAATTCGTACCAGTACTACGACTAGCATCTTCAAACAAACAACCAAAGTCTTCATATTCACAATATTAGTATAGAAATGATTTGTATGAATATAAATACATTGTGAAATAATACAAATCATAAAACATATAATTTATTTGACGTTAAAATAAAAAGAAGCGCATTTAATATTCTTTTTGATTAGTTTCGTTGCCTCATTGACCTGATTAGGTTGGGTTCGATTCTCGGGTCAGACGGTGTGACTGATTTTTATTGCAATATTTTTATTTTGATTACTGTGGCATCAAGATTCAAGATATTATATCTGAGCATCGTGTGTGTGACGAATTATCAAATTCTTTGTGTTTTAACTAATATATTACTCGCTCTTGCCCGCGACTTCGCCCGTGTGGATGTCGAAGCTTTCATCCCTAATTTAACATCCTTAGGGTTGGAATCCGTACTATCCATCCATACTAATATTATAAATGGGAAAGTGTGTCTGTCTGTCTGTCTGTCTGTCTGTTTGTCTTTCTTTCACGGCAAAACGGAGCGACGGATTGACGTGATTTTTTAAATGGAGATAGTTGAAGGGATGGAGAGTAACATAGGCTACTTTATTTGTCTCTAAAATTGCGAGAAAGTTAGAGTAAAACAACAATTCCATTTTCCCATATAAAAGTTGTCCATGTTCTGTTGGATGTCGTTGTCATAGTAACCGGCAAATCAAGTGTCAAAACAGTTACAACCATAGAGGTTACAACCCGTCAAACCTGACACAAATAAGTAATGTTTAATTGTTTTCAAAATACGAATGGTATCATTTTCATAAATCCAAATCATGCAAATAAAAGCCATTTAATACGGTTTGAAATAACAAAAAGGCGTGTGTGTAATATGCTGTAAAAAATAATACTGTAACAGCTTTTCTTATTTCCAACGTACAAAATATCTAGATTTAAAATATTTACTAGCCTTCGCCCGCGGCTTCGCCCGCGTGGATGTCGAACTTCTACCTACTATTTTAACCCTTTAGGGCTATTTTTTATATTCTTCACAAATAATAAACCCTCCAAGTTTAATGTATTTAGTTAGTTATATATTAACAAACACGTTGATATCAGGCAGTGAGTTTACTATTATATACATACTAGATGACCCGGTGAACTTCGTATCACTTACCTATTAATGTAAACAAAATTTATTTAAACCATATCACCTTTATTCATAAAAGATTTGTATCGATTCCCCCCCCCCCCCCCACATTATCACAATCTTTTCACGTGTATATGAGTGGCCTAATAGTTGTTTAGTAATCTGGCAATACTGTCATTGTCGCTGTCACCTAACTTTTGAAGAAAAGATCGTTGAAAGGAAATGTTATGAAATGGGCTTTTAGTTTTAAAAAAAAGTCCAGGATGGCCATACAAAAACAAAAAAATATTAAAAGCACCATTATTTAATCAATACATCAATACATATAATTAAATCATTATATAATAAAATCAATCCATACTAATATTATAAATGGGAAAGTGTGTCTGTCTGTCTGTATGTTTGTCTTTCTTTCACGGCAAAACGGAGCGACGAATTGACGTGATTTTTTAAGTGGAGATAGTTGAAGGGATGGAGAGTAACATAGGTTACTTTTTGTCTCTTTTCAACGCGCGTGGAGCCGCGGAAAAAAGCTAGTCTACATATAAAGAGATAAGCTCTTTACCTGACCGCCGAAATTAGTGTTATGTTTTGTGTGCGTATGTGAGGTATCCGGCGACTCGGACCGCAATTAACTAGGACCGCGGTCCCAGTCGCCGGATCCGTAAAAAATATTTAATTTTCTTCCGGAGACTGGGACCACTCATAAAACGACAACTGAAATCAACAAAATGTATAGTCAACGAAATTTTTAATTTTGAGGACATTTAGTTGATTGCGGTCCGAGTCGGCGGATACCTCTTTATTCTATGGCACGCTTTCCAAACCTAAACCGTTTAAAAATATAAAAACTGGAATGCAATGGAAGTGAATTTAATATTTTTATTTATAGGGACTGTCCTTTATCTTAGACATCACTGACATCCCGTGACTCGGAAAGCACGTAAAGCCGTTGGTCCCGGTTGTCATTCGTAGAACTTTGACAGTCGTTACTGGTTAGCCAGAAACTAGGACCAGTCTAACCAAGAGGTATCGTGTCGTGGAGGTCAGGTAGGCAGTCGCTTCACGTAAAACACCGGTATCCAGCTAAATCCGGTTAGGGTGGCAGCCGACCCCAACACGATGGCAGTCGGGACTTATTGGTAAAACACACACCCCATTTTGGCAGCGGCTGAGTAAGAGAGAATAATCGTAAAGAGCTCAATGTAGTTGAAATTGAGATATTTATTCACAACTTTGTTAGCGCTTCTGCTGTTAAGGCGAAGGTTCTTTGACGTACCGCGTCGACGGTGCGTTAGTGTTCCACGCGCGCCTCAAAGAGAAGGAGTCAGCACAGGAAGGGGCCCAACAGGGCCAACGGTGCCGGGGTTGCGGAATGTTTATAATAGTTACCGTGACCCTGGAACGTAAAGGGCAACCGAAGGAACATGAGTGGGTTTTAGTCAGTAAAAGTCTGACACGCCCTCCTGCCGCACCCAGGACGGGAGCAGTCATTGGATGATTTCCCACTCACAAAAAAAAAAGGTTCTTTGACGTATTTTTTAGTTTTTTTACTAATTTAATATTTTTTTCTTAACCGAGTATCGTGATGGCCCAATGGATAAAGGGCGCCTTATCCTCTTTATCCGCCTTAGCCTCTCGTGCTAGAGATTGTGGGTTCGAATCCACGCAAGTACACAATGTAACTTTTTCAATTCATATGTATTTTCTAAAGTTTATCTTGGACATTACTGATATCCCGTGCCTCGGAAAGCACGTAAAGTCGGGGTAGTCAGAAGCCAGAAAGTCAGACCAGTCTAACCAAAGGGTATCGTGTCGCTCAGTTACTGGGTTGTGGAGGTCTGATAGGCAGTCGCTTCACGTAAAACACTGGTATCCAGCTGAATCCGGTTATTCTGGAAGACAACCCCAACATAGTTGGGAAAATACTAGGGAGATGAGGAGATTAGGATTAGCGGGGATTAGGCTTTCTGAACCAGATTTAAATTCGTGTAGATCATAGTTTCTCAACTTTATTTTGCTCAAAAAAAAAAGTGGGCGGCACTTTTTTTTTTGGTGAGTGTGAAATCATCCATTGACTGCTCCCGTCCTGGGTGCGGGGCGGGAGGGCGTGTCAGACTCTTACTGACTAAAACCCACTCATGTTCCTTCGGTTGCCCTTTATGTTCCACAGGGTCACGGTAACCACTATAAACATTCCGCAACCCCGGCAGGCGTTGGCCCTGTTGGGCCCCTTCCTGTGCTGACTCCTTCTCTTTGAGGCGCGCGTGGAATAAAACGCGCCGTCTACGCGGTCCTGGTCCTAGCCGGGCGGCGAGCTACCCATCGCTCGCCATCCGCAGAACCGCGCCTACGGTGGCCGGTAGTCGTCTTGCGACTCTCGACGTCTTCGCCTGGGTCTTAGTCCGGGGCGAGAGGCTCGTCGTTGCCTCTCGCGCGCCGCCGCTTCCTTCACTAGCATAACTGCTTCGCAGAAGGAGGCGACGGCATCCCATTCCGTCTCGCCCCGAAGCATGGCCTGACCCAGCGGGCGGCACTTTAAGTATATGTTTTTTTCTAGAGCCCTCCCATTTTCTTTTTTTGCCTTTTTAGACTATACTAGCTTTTGCCCGCGACTTCGTCCGCGTGGAATAATAATTCCCGTTCCCGTGGGATTTCCGGGATGAAAACTATCCTATGTCCTTTCTCGGGTCCCAGACTATATGTGTACCAATTTCATTCAAATCGGGTCAGTGGCTTAGGCGTGAAGAAGAGACAGACAGACAGACAGAGTTACTTTCGCATTTATAATATTAGTACGGATTTTTTAATCTACCCACGCCCTCTCTGCGCCCCTAATTTTTTCTGAGTCTTCTACTGCCCCCCCCCCCCCCGAAAGTCTCAAACGTCACAAGAGGGCGTAATCGCCCACGTTGAGAACCTATGGTGTAGATTGTCCTGATAGCACAGTAGTTAGATACTTGGTCCTTATGTTGATGACATGAGAAATGGGCGCCTGACCACTAGACCAAACAATTTTAACCGACTTAAACCTTCAAACACACGTCATTCAAGACACAATAGAAAGACAATAGCAGCGCGGCAGCCGGCTGTCGGTTGGTCGTGGAAAGGAAGAAGGAGATTCTCTCAGAAATGTATATGTGTTCGCGATTGTCTTGCGTTAGGGTGAAGAGATTTCGATGCGGCTTTCAGAATAGTGTTTGTTACATCTAGGAATAAGTTTTAGTTTATTATGCGAGTTCAAAAATGTAGATTCTCAAGAAAAAGAATCTTAGCGATTTGATTCGACAGACATTTGCTTTATGAAGGGGTTCTCTAGGTCCAATGCCTGCCGGGGTTTTCGAATATTTCAATATGTCCCGGAACATAAAGGGCAACCGAAGGAACAATGGTGGGTGTTTAGTCAGTAAAAGTCTGACACTCCCTTCCGCCCCGCCCAGGGAAGGAGAAGTCATTTGATGATTTCCTATCCGTAAAAAAACACATATTTCAAACAGGATTTTAAGAATTCCAAAAGTAACCTTGAGTACAGCCCTTCGCCTTAACATAACGTGTTTATTCGTTTGCGCCCACGCGTCTCCTAAACGGCATGTTGTGTTGTCAGCTCATTGTAAGTGTATGTCCGTATGTGTGTGAATTTCTCTGCAACTGATGTGAATCAAGGATTTTATCGCTTAATAATAACGTTTAAATGTTGCTTGGAGAAGTTAAAGACTTAATTTAAATGTTAAAAAGGTAGTATAATTTTATTTTCTTGTAAAAAGCTTAAGTTTTTGCGAGTATTGTGTAGAATGGAATATTTTTTATATCCATACTAATATTATAAATGCAAATATAACCAACTCTGTCTATCTGTCTGTCTCGTTTTTACGCCAAAACCACTGAACCGATTTGAATGAAAGGTACAGTACAGACACAAAGTAAATAATGTGATACAGAGATAGTCAAGAGCCTGAGGAAGGAACGTTTTAAAATCCCACAGGAACGGAAACTAAGCAGGTAAAACCGTTACGTATATAGCTAGTTATATATAGATAATATATATTAGGACATTTAGGACAACTCACACGCGGTCATCTGATCCCAAACTAAGCAGGACTTGTACTATTGTAACCAGGGTTGCGGAATGTTTATAATAGTTACCGTGACCCTGGAACATAAAGGGCAATCGAAGGAACATGAGTGGGTTTTAGTCAGTAAAAGTCACACGCCACACCCAGGACGGGAGCAGTCATTTGATGATTTGCCACTCACCAAAAAAAAAACTATTATAACCAGACAACTGACAAACGCATTTGAACTTAATCGCGTCTAAATCATGTATGAAGTGTCTTTATTTGACCAGACTTAACTAAAATTTTATCTTCTGTCCTTTTCTTCCTGAAAGAGAAAGATGCACTTAATTTAAAGTTAGGTTACTTTGTGAATAAGAGAATCGGCGCCAATGCCCAGCTTTAGGGGACAACTTTATTCACCGTCATGACATTTAACGTCTGCTAAATGACAAATGCGTTTACCTTTTAATTCCTGAGTATTTGACAGCTGGTCACACAACCGTAGCCCCCTATTAGCCCTCTTCCCTAACTACAGGAGCGCGTTAAGCTCCCAATATACTAATCTATAGCAAGTGCGTAGTGGTTAGAAGCGCGACTGCAAACCGTAGGGTCGTTGGTTTGATAGCGGTGTCGGCCAGGAAGAAGCGTTAATGATTTTAAGCAATGATTTTATAAGTAAAAAAAACATTCAAAGTGCAATTTTGACACTGCAAAACTTTTTACATAAAAATACGATACCTAATAATCATAATAATTAATAATTAATTATTATTGTTGATTATATTAATAATCATAATAATTATATAATATTAATAATCATAATAACGAATTCGAATACATGTGATTAGAGACACAATAGAAAGACAATGGCTGCCCGACAGCCGGCTGTCGCTTGTTCGTTGAAAGTTGAAATATTTTTTACTGATTTTCAGAATAACTCTCATAATACACCTCGTTTGCTCAAGATCTATGAAATTATCGTTTACGGTATTTTCACACTTACCGATATGAAGCTTAATAAAAAAAATTGAAAAGACCATGACTAAATTGCCTCCTGAAATGTTTTTGCATAGTAATAATTTATTGCATACTAGTTTTTACCCGCGACAGGCGACTCCGTTCCCGTGGAGGGATTTCCAGGATGAAAACTATCCTATGTCCTTTCTCAGGTCCCATACTATATCTGTACCAATGCCTAAACCACTAAACCAATTTCATTAAAATTGGTTTAGTGGTTTAGGCGTGAAGAAGAGACAGATGGACAGACAGAGTTACTATCGCATTTATAATATACTAGCTTTTGCCCGCGGCTTCGCTCGCGTTAGAAAGAGACAAAAAGTAGCCTATGTTACTCTCCATCCCTTCAACTATCTTCAAAAATCACGTCAATTCGTCGCTCCATTTTGCCGTGAAAGAAAGACAAACATACAGACAGACAGACAGAAAGACAGACACACTCACTTTCCCATTTATAATAATTATTAGTATGGAAGTATGGATGAATATTTTATACGATACATTATACCAAAAAAACAAGTTTTACTTTTTTTGGCTTTTGTAATCTTCGAAATAGCGAGTCCGATTTTGACGGGACTTTTACTAGATAAGCATGCTACTGGAGTTAGAAGTAAGCTTCTTATATTTCGTGAAAAGCCTTAGAGTTGCTCAGTAAAAAAAACACTTTTTGGGCAGAACCAAACTCACTGTAGGTGACAGCTATTTAGCTAAAATGTTGATTTATGTCTTGATTTAAAAAAAAAAAACAAATATCCCTGAGTTTGTTTCGGCATTTCTTCTCATAGGTAGTCAGTAAAGAAATGCCGACTCCATCAAGTTTTAAAAATATGACGTGTAACTGATTCAAACTTCCGAACACACGTCGAGACACAATAGAAACACAATAAATAAATAATAAATAAATATCTTAGGACAACTCACACACGGCCATCTGATCCCACGCTAAGCAGAGCTTGTGTTATGGTAACCAGACAACTGCTATACATACTTATATACTTTATACATACATACATATTATAGATAAATTACACCCAGACACAGAACAAACCATCATGCTCATCACACAAAGTTTGCCCTGGGTGGGAATCGAACCCACGACCTCCGGCTTAGCAGTCAGTGTCACTGACCACTAGACCAACAGGCCCGTCATAATAGCAGCGCGACAGCCGGTTGTCGCTTGGTCCTCGAAAGGTTAATAACTTACTCGCATAATAAAGAATTTCATGTCCATATCATTTCCCAAAAATTGACAAAAAAAAATTGTTCAGAACCTAATTCAACGTAGGCAGTATTTAACCTTTTGTCGACCAACCGACAGCCGGCTGTCGGGCTGCTATTGTCTTTCTATTGTGTCTCAAATCACGTGTGTTCGAAGGTTTAATTTCTCAATTCTTCACAACAGCCATTCCCTAAAAAAACCCAGTCACAAACAAACAGACACAAATTATTCCATCACATTTCTTCCCCGGAAACACTAAAGATAATCAATGAAAGAATTTCTCAATCACCGCGCGACTTTTAAAATTAATGCCAAAATAAACAATTCCGTATTCGTTTCCGTCTGTCTGTCAACCGTACTGTTTTAGTTTCGGACCGGGAGGAGGTACAAATGGAGGGCGAAGTTTTCTAAATCATCTCGTTTCAGTAGATTTTGTAAAAAGTTGTTTTAAAGGTTGTAAACAAAGGTTTGGTTTTAAAAGCTTGTGTAAAATTTAAGTTCGCATTTTTAGGGTTCCGTAGTCAACTAGGAACCCTTATAGTTTCGCCATGTCTGTCTGTCTGTCCGTCCGTCCTCGCTTAATCTCTGTGACCGATAGCACTAGAAAGCTGAAATTTGGTACCAATATGTATATCAACCACGCCGACAAAGTAGTAAAATAAAAATTGGAAAAAAATGTTTTAATAGGGTAGCCCCCCTATATGTAAAGAGGGAAATGATTTTTTTTTTAATTTCAACCCCGTCGTGTGATATATTGTTAGATAGGTATTAAAAAATGAATAGGGGTTTACTAGAATCATTTTTTGATAATGTCAATAATTTCGGAAATAATCGCTCCAAAAGGAAAAATCAAAGAGTCCACCCCCCCCCTCTTGATTTGGAACCGTAGGTTTAAAAAATATGAAAAAAAAATCTGGAAAGTAGAACTTTATAAGGACTTTCTAGGAAAATTATTTTGAACTTGATAGAAAGAACAGTTTTTGTACAAAAAAGACAAAAAGGTTGTACAAAATAATTTCTGCGTACTTAGTATGTCAACGTAACAAAAGCCTTTTTTTAAACTTATAAGTGGGAACACTTATTGTGACGGATGGGAAACTACGGAACCCTACATTAAGCGTGGCCCGAGACGCTCTTGGCCGGTTTTTTTTTCATAAAGAGCGCGATTTTTTTTGAAAATGTCCTCATTTACGTTTCCTACGTTCCCCCATCTACTTTTCCATCTTTCTGGCTGACTAGTCTTACCAAAGGATATCGTCGCCTAATTACTGAGTTGTGGAACTAGCTTCACGTAAAACACTGGTATCCAGGTTACACCGGTTAGGTTGAAAACCGACCCCAATAAAGGCTAGGGAGATGATTTATTTATCTTTTGTCCATTTCTGAATTAAATGGAGAGAAAAAGATGCAGCACTGAACTTAAATGTAGTCTAGTTTGTGTACACTGGAATCGGCACTATTACCTACGTAGCAATAGGCGAGACGACCATAAAAAAGTAATTAGTCCGTCAGATAGATTATCAAAAAACTTTGGACACGTATTTGAAGTGAAAACTTCTTTAGCGGCGTTGAGCACTTTTTCTGTAATGGGTATAAAATCTTAAACTCGCGTCAGGACACGTGACCTGATCGAAAAAGCGTAGGACGGATGGATAGTAGACAGCTGTCACCATCCATGGATGCGCGTGACACGCTGTTAATAATCAAGTTTTCACTTCTGCCGGCACTCCCGGAGTGCAACCCGTCTTTTTTTTTCTTAACGAAGAATGACGACGATACAGTGCGTTTAAGTTGCGCATGACGTCACGATTAGATACAATTTTTGCAGGATGGTGACGTCAAAAGCCCCCACTCCGGAACTTTGTTGCTCTTTAATTTTGTATTTTTTTATTTATTTGATCAAGCAAAAAATACGTGTCCCGTATTTTCGGCCGATCTCTCAGACGGACTAAACAGAATGCCATTTTTTTAATGTTGTCGTCATCCCTATTCCCGGTTAAACAAATTCCGTCCGTTTTAATTTCAAATGACGGGACGAACCAAATGGGCACTCCATTCGTTTTCACTCTGTGTTCAAAAATATATTTGAAATCTTTGAAAAGCTGTATCCCATCAGCGGAGGAAAGTTTATTTTATTTATATTTAGCAGTTTCTGAGATAGGAAAACTTTGATTTATTCAAAGTTTACTTAATTTCATTTTAATTAAAAACCCGACCGTTTGCAAGTTTGATGAGGCGAGGGTCTGTGTATACTTGTAGATGTAATAATATCCATACTAATATTATAAATGGGAAAGTGTGTCTGTCTGTCTGTATGTTTGTCTTTCTTTCACGGCAAAACGGAGCGACGAATTGACGTGATTTTTAAAGTGGAGATAGTTGAAGGGATGGAGAGTAGTAACATAGGCTACTTTTTGTCTCTTTTTAACGCGACGAAGCCGCGGGCAAAAGCTAGTTGTTAAAATAATCCGTACTAATATTATAAATGCAAAAGTAACTCTGTCTGTCTTTTCTTCACGCCTAAACCACAGAACCGATTTGAATGAAATTTGGTACAGATATAGTCTGGGACCCGAGAAAGGACATAGATAGTTTTCAACCCGGAATTCCTCCGGGAACGGGGACTATTATTCCACGCGGACGAAGTCGCGGGCAAAAGCTAGTTATAGATAAATTACACCCAAACACAGAACAAACAATCATGCTCATCACACTTAGTTTGTTTTGGGTGGGAATCCAACCCGCGATGTCCGACGTAGCAGTCAGATCCAGAGAAGACAAGACAGGAAGTAGTCAGTTCAGTAGAGTTAAGAGTATTATGAGCTATGGAAGCTGATAAATAGCTCAAAACCCAAGAGAAACCGCGTGGCACAAGTAGTAAAGTTCTCTAGGGAACTAACAAGAGGCTAAACTTAGCGATACGGTGATAATTTCATTAGCACCTATTTGCATAATCAATAATGTTGATTTAAAGCTCTGTTCAATCAGTTTGTTCGTTTTATAGCTTTTTCTCATCACTAAAGCAGTATTTTCTGATATATTTGTGATGATTAAATATTCAGAATTTTATAAAGATATCACTAACAAAATATTAACCATTCAACGACGGAGCGACAGCCGGCTGTCGGACTGCTATTGTCTTTCTATTGTGTCTCAAATCACTTGTGTTCGAAGGTTATTAAACAAAATATTTTATCTGTTAATATATTACATTAGCTTCCAGTTCCTAATTAATATATATTTTTTATTATGATTATATACTTTTTTTGACGGAAATGGTTTTGACATTATATACATTCTTCTCTTCACACTTAACAATGTACAAATAATAATATTGTACCACCATTATTTTAAAAGAGTTAGCGCCAGACTAATAAACGCTGCATAAAGTTATGACAGGCTTATACGTCAAAAAATGTATGGTTACACAGGCTTTATTCATTGCATAACTTTACACAGTGATTATTAGTAAGGGCATAACATAAGTATGAAGTTCCTTGCCCATTCTTCTCCATACGAATCAACTTTTTTGAATGGGCAACTAGATTAATATTTCTTTGTTTTGACGTTCTAAAGTGCCTTTTAAATGGTCTATTAGAAATAAATGATTTGAGTTTGAGTTTGACATATGTGTGTCAGGATACGTACGGCGGGTTACCACCCTTTCTTGGTTGATATTCCTCACATCCGCACGCAGCGCTTCTCAAAATCGTTCATAATGCGCACCGCAAAGGAATGGAACTCCCTGCCTGAGTCTGTGTTTCCAAATTCATATAACCCGGAAGTATTTAAGAATAGAGTGCATAGGCATCTACTGGGTGAGCTCGCTCCATCGTAGGCTCCGTCTATGCCCTCGGGCTAGTCTGGGACCAAGAGCAAGCCCATTATAATAAAAAAAAAAAAATAGGATGACCCTGTGGTTAATCCTTCGAACACACGTGATTCGAGACAAAATAGAAAGATAATAGCAGCGCGACAGCCGGCTGCCGCTTGGTCGTTGCATGGTTAAAGCCTTGCAAGAGGTCGTGGATTCGATTCCTGGCAAGTAACAAAAAAAATACCTGAATGGGAAACCAACCCACGACCTCCGGCTTAGCAGTCAAGTCACCAAAGATATTGACGATAGCCCAATATATCTATTATTTTAACCCTAGAACCTCCATGTATTATAATACCAGCCTATTACTGTCCCGCTGCAGGGCAAAGGCCTCTTCTCATACAGAGAAGGCACGAGCATTGATCACCACGCTTGCTCAAGGCGGGTTGGCGATTTCGGACTTATATTAACTACAAGTCCAGGTTTCCTCACGATGTTAACCTTCACCGATGTCTGTGATGTCTAAGATAAACTTTAGAAAGTACATATGAATTGAAAAAGTCACATTGGTACTTGCCCGGGTTCGAACCCGCAACCTCTTGCATGAGAGGCGGGCGCCTTACCCACTAGGCCATCACGACATCCATGTATTACGTAACTCAATTACAGGGGTGATAACTACCCCAGGGTTAGAACCCCTAGAGGTAGTTTCGACCCCATCAATTAAGATCTAATGCAAATATGTTAGACAAAGGGTGTGTGACGGTATGCGAATTTATTGGGTACTCGCTTATGCCCGCGACTTTGCGTTGAATAATAGTTCCCGTTCCCGGGGGATTTCCGGGATGAAAACTATCCTATGTCCTTTCTCGGGTCCTAGACTATATCTGTACCAAATTTTATTCAAATCGGTTCAGTGGTTTAGGCGTGAAGAAGACACAGACAGACAAAGTTACTTTCGCATTTATAATATTAGTACGGATTCTGTGTTACTTTAAGGTATATTATTTATATTAAATAGTTTTATAGGATTAAAAATGAAAATTACTAACTGGTTTCTATTATAATAATAATAATACCAGCATATTACGTAACTGTCCCACTGCAGGGCAAAGACCTCTTCTCATACAGAGAAGGCACGAGCATTGATCACCACGCGCGCTCAAGGCGGATTGGCGATTTCGTAGTCATATTAACTACTAGTTTACCCCCCCTAGACAAGTGGCATTGTAGAATAGATAGCGAAATAGAATAGATTGTCAAATGTATGGGGATGTCAAATTATTTAGTGAAAGCTTATGTCAACCCCATACATTTCACAATCTATTCTAATTTACAATCTATTCCACAATGCCACTTGTCTAGGGCCCCAGGTTTCCTCACGATGTTTTTCCTTCACCGATTACTGTGAGATCTAAGATAAAATTTACTTTTGAGATGCTCGTCGTTTCATAAACCCCAATTGGGTAGTTTACACCATTAACCATTAAATGTTAGACACAATTTCTATAAAACCTCTTTTAATTTCAGCCTAATAAATTCCGTTTATTTTCAATTTGCTATAAAACTTGATTTTTAGTTGATTTGAAATCAATAAATATGTAGTCAACTGAGTTGTTATTTTAGTGACGTCATAAGTTGCCATTGCCATACAAAATCTATTGGAGAATTGCGTTTTGACAGCTCATAAAAAGTACGTCAATTGATAATGGTGTAAAACACCGTATTGCGATTTTATTTCAATAAAAAATAAAAATAAATGAATAATAAACGGGTTTAGACGCAAATCGGTGATCTCTATGCGTATCAGCGGATTATGTCAAACTACTAAAGAGTGAAACGCCAGTGGTCATCCCCCTTTGATCCGCTGACCGGCCCTCGTTGTAAATGAACACACACGCCTTAGAGTGACAATGATTCAGTAAAATGGGTAGTATATTTTTTTCATGGCATCTATCATTCAAACAGTTAACTATTTTTTACAAATAATATTGACTGGTAATATAATTACTAGACGAATTTGAATATTGTTTTCAGTATGATAGGCAGATTTATGAAGAACTAGCTGTCCCGCCGCGGTTTCACCCGCGGTACGTTAGGTTTTTGTATACTGCTCCGCTCGCGTGGGTCATAGCGTGATATTATATGGCCTATATCCTATTTTGATGTATAAGCTACATTACCGAAAAGTTTCATCAAAATTCGCTCTGTGGTTTTTGCGTAAAAGTAACAAACATTCACACACACAAACTTTCATATTTATAACCTAGTAGGATAGTATAGGCTATACAGGACACCCTGTATAGCCTATACTATCCTACTAGGTTATAAATATGAAAGTTTCCCTCCATGTGGCATAGCCGTGGGACACCCCACGGCTATGCCACATGGAGGGAAAGTACCTTAAATCTTGTAGATAGAAAATTTTACTGAAAGAAGACATTATTTGAATTTTAAAAACAATTTAAATTGCATTCATAGATTTTTAAATAATTAAATGGTTGGGCCGGGAATCGAACTTGTTCCACGAGAAAAAAAAAACATCCTGTAGTTTTATCATACCGATCGAAAGGTTTCATCATAAGGATTATTTTTTGTTAAATAACATAGTGTCACAAATGAAAGGAAGACCGTGAATTTTAACATTTGATGTAAAATTTTGTTTTGAAAAGTTAAAAGCTTACATTGCCGTAAGGACATACAATTGACAATCATAACTACTTATTACTAATTATCTACCCACTCAAGCAGTACGCATCATTTAAATAAATAAATATCCACCACAACAAGCCCAAAAAATCATCAGGGAACAAAATAAACAAAAGTTATCACTTTGTATTCAAGACGAAGGGACTCATTTTGAGCATTTGAAAAATTGAACAATTTTGTATTAAAAATGTTAAAATTCATGGTTTTTCTTTTATTTTTCATACTATGTTATTTAGCAAAAAATAATCCTTGTGATGAAGCCTTTCGATTGGTAGTAACAGGTTCGATTCCCGGTTCAACTATGTAATTATTTAAATTTCTATGAATGCAGTTTAAAATGTTTTCGAAATTCAAATAATGTCTTCTTTCAGCAAAATGTTCTATCTACAATATTTAAGGTACTTTCCCTCCATGTGGCATAGCCGTGGGACACCCTGTATATAAACTTCCCTACCGCACTAAGCACGCAGGTGAATCCATTGGAATAACTGTTGATAAATAACTCATCTTTATTTATTAGACCTTTAGGTCTATTTTATATAGTTTTTTTTTTTAAGTTTTTTACTGAAAAGCCGGGCCTAAACCCTTTTTTATTGTCACCCTCTTACCCTAATCTTTTTCGCTTAGGGTCGTAAAACTGTGGCGCAATTTGTTAAGCGCTACCCCCGGTGGCGTTCGCTTTATTGTCATACACTATTCATAATTTAAGCAATTAAATATGTAAATATTTTTTGTTATGAATAATTTTTTAGGTATTATGGTAACAAAAAGTGGTTGGACGGTTAATTGAAAAGGTATAAAACTACATAATATGAATATACTAGGTGTATTTTTGGTCTTGCACAACCCGCTAGGAGATGATTCTACTCATGAAAACAAACAACTTTTATTAAGGAACCAACTCTGAAATCGCGAAAAAAATATCGGCTGTTTCTAACAAAAGTTCAATGCCCTCCCGACGATAATGTATGAAAAAGCTGATATTTTTTTCGAGATTTCAGAGTTGGTTCCATAATAAAAGTTGTTTGTTTTTATGAGTAGAATCATCTCCTAGCGGGTTGTGCAGGACCAAAATTACACCTAGTATACTAGCCTAGCTCCCAAGCAGTTTTGCCCACATTTGTTGTCACTGGAGTAGTGACAAAAAATGTGGGCTTCTGTCCTTTTCTTAATTAAATGGAAAGAGAAAGATGCACTTAACTTAAATTTACGTTGGTTTGTGAACAAGAGAATCGGCACCAATGTCGTTGCTTACCTACATGCAAAAGCATCCGAAACAAATTCAGAGATCAAGTCTCTTTGAAGGTTGCGGAATGTTTATAATAGTTACCGTGACCCTGGAACATAAGGGCAATCGAAGGAACATGAGTGGGTTTTAGTCAGTAAGAGTCTGACACGCCCTCCCGCCGCACCCAGGACGGGAGCAGTCATTGGATGATTTCCCACTCACCAAAAAAAAAAAAGTCTTTTTGAATCCTTCGACGACACACGTGATTTGAGACACAAAAGAAAGACAATAGCAGCCCGACAGCCGGCTGTCGCTTGGTCGAAAGGTTAAATTAAATAACCCACGTCGAAAAACACAATAATTCATACATCACCGGAACGATTGAGACCTCAATTGAGAGGTCAAAGCTCCCATTTTAATAAAATTTAATAATTGAGTCATCATGGCAGCCAAGTGGGGTGAATACCATACAATAGACTCTCTTGGGACCTTTAAATATTGGATCAGGGACCGTGTATTTGAGGAAATTGGTTGTAGGTGCTTTGAATGGGAATTACTGGTGCTAATTCTTTTGTTCACAAACCAAACTAACGTAAATTTAAGTTAAGTGCGTCTTTCTCTGTTCATTTCATTATGAAAAGGACAGAAGATACATATTCGTTCAGTCCTGTCAAATTTAGGCACTCCATAGATAATTTAGATGCGATTTAAAAACATGGCGTCTAAATATACGTCAATTTTCTTCAGGCGCTGTCTGATTTGACTGGATTAAACCAAAAATGTATCTTCTGTCCTTTTCTTTAAGAAATGGAAAGTGAAAGATGCATTTAACTTAAATTTAATTAAATTTGTTAACAAGAGAATCAGCAAGTCGTTCGCTCAAAAAAATTGACATACTTAATTAAAATAAAATTTTATGTCCAGGAATCCTTTTTTTCATTAATTTCATTAGGAAAAGGACAAAAGATACTAATTCGTTTAGTCATGTGAAATTAGACGCCTGAAGAAAATTGGCGTATTTTTAGTCGCCGTGTTTTTAATCGCGTCAAAATTATCTATGGAGTGCCTAAATTTGACAGGACTTGACTAATATTTTATCTTCTGTCCTTTTCTTAATAAAATGGAAAGAAAAACATGCACCTAACTTAAATTTAGATTAGTTTTTGAATAAGAGAATCGGTACCACTGTTCCTAAATAATATATTTTTATTATATACTAGTTGTCCTTCGCGGTTAAACCTGCATATTTCCCGTTCCCGTCCGATTTTTGGGATAAAAACTGTCCTAGGTCCTTTCTCAGATTATGGACTATCTCTGTACCAAATTTCATTTAAATCGGTTTAGTAGTTTTGGCGGCGTGAAAGTGAGACAGGCAGACAGTGTTACTTTCGCATTTACAATGTTACTAGGTTTTGCCCGCGGCTTCGCTCGCGTTAAAAAGAGACAAAAAGTAGCCTATGTTACTCTACATCCCTTCAACTACCTCCACTTAAAAAATCACGTCAATTCGTCGCTCCGTTTTGCCGTGAAAGAAAGACAAGCATACAGACAGACAGACAGACACACTTTCCCATTTATAATATTAGTATGGATTAGTAAGTATAGTATGGATTTTGATGTTTGATACTTAGCATAGCATTTCTTGTATGATTAGTACGTATATATGCATTTATTATAAGTACATATAAACCTCCCTCTTGAACCACTCTATCCATTGACAATATCATACAATGGAACCTCTTGGGACCTTTAAATATTAAATCAAGGGACTGAAATGCTATGGTATGAGAGATAGAAGCTGGTTGTAGGTGGTTTAAATGAAAGATATACTGTTTCTAAAGTACAGAGTATAATTTTATGTAATTGAAAACCTGATAGGGATTATAATTAGATTACAAGACTATCACTGTCCCACTGCAGGACAAAGGCCTCTTCTCATACAGAGAAGGCACGAGCATTGATCACCACTGACAAAGTAATATGAGACCAGGTTTCCTTACAACTTTTTCCTTCCCCGATGTCTGTGATGTCTAAGATAACTTTTAAAAGTCCATAATGGTGCCAATTCTCTTGTTCACAAACTTAACTAAATTAAGTTAAATGCATCTTTCTCTTTCCATTTCTTAATGAAAAGGACAGAAGATATATTTTAGTTTAATCCTGTCAAATTAGACAGCGCCTGAAGAAAATTGACGTATATTTAGACGCCATGTTTTTAAATCGCGTCTAAATTATCTATGGGTGTCTAAATTTGACAGGACTTAACTAATCTTCCGTCCTTTTCTTAATGAAATGGAAAGAGAAAGATGCACTTAATTTAAATTTACGTTAGTTTGTGAATAAGAGAATCGGCACCATTAATTGATAATATACATTTGATACAAAAAGTGCACTGTGTTGGCCATTACCTACGAGGCGATATTTGTCTAACAAGTTAGTCAAGAAATTCGAGTATTTAATGACAAAAGCGCGCGAGTATCATACGACGTTTTTCAACACACTTGTGAGTAAAATAAAATCAATTAGAATATCATCTATTACGCTACGATACCCATCGGAACGGAGCAGTAACCAAAAACTTCTCTAAAACCACGGGGGACACCAAAATCTATATCCATACTAATATTATAAATGGGAAAGTGTGTCTGTCTGTCTGTATGTTTGTCTTTCTTTCACGGCAAAACGGAGCGACGAATTGACGTGATTTTTACGTGGAGATAGTTGAAGGGATGGAGAGTAACATAGGCTACTTTTTGTCTCTTTCTAACACGAGCGAAGCCGCGGGCAAAAGCTAGTAATAATATAAAAGACAGTCGTGTGAGTTACACATTTTTTATAACTCAAGAACGGCAGAACCGATTTGGCTGAAAATTGGTTGGGAGGTAGGTAGCTTAGGACCAGGGGACGGACATAGAATACTTTTTATCTTCTTTTTTTAGTAACCAAAAATCTGATATAACGCGGGTGGAACCGCGGGGGACAACTAATTCTACAATAAAATATTAATGATTAAAGCCACATTCAGCTAAAAGATATAAAAACACGGGTAAATATTACCTGAGGTTATTTTGACCCCAGAGGCGCCTATGATAGATGACACCAGATATAATCTATTGCGGTTATGTAGCATTTTTTTAAACGACCCAAAATGACCCTTTTTTGTTCGTCTCCTATTCTCTAATCCATGTGGTGTGGTATGGTCAAGATGTGTTTGTTGTTGAGTGTAGGGTTCTGTAGAAATAAATCTATAATATAATAAAATAAAAATAAAAAAGCCTTTATTTGACCTAGACTACAAAAAGAAAAAAAATACTTTGATAATATTACTTATAACTAGATAATAAAATATTTCTATTTATATTAACATTTATGCTATTTACTTAAATATATTACTTATATCTAGATATCAGTATTTATAACTCTTATATAACTAATTATTGAGGTCCTGTGCTGTTTGCCACCATTTTAGGCCAGCATTTTTTTTAATTTCGTCGTCCCAGCGCATATGGGGACGGAATAAATATGGGGGGGGGGGGGGAATAAATCTATAGTTCTTCATTAATAGTACAAAAATAGTAAAAATTAAAAAATGAACGGCCATCAACAACTGCTATTTTAAAGTCGATTAATATACCAAAACCTTCTCATAACCTAATAAATAATTTTGTTTAAAAAAAATATTTCTTTCGATACTATTTTCTAATATTTACTTTTTCAATCACTTCTATAATATAATTTTCACATCATATTTATCGTTATAATACTAAAACGTCAGAATTCACAAAAAAATATACTCAGAAGGATGTATTATGAGTTTATGACAAATAGACAGGCATTAATACTATACTTTCGGACAAAAGAAGAAATGATTTGGTTTGCATTAAACCACGCACTCGACATGCCTTTGTAAACCGTTTCTATGTATTTTTAGGACCCGTGTTATATAATAAGCTCAATAAAATTCTTAATATTTATAGTGTTAATTATAAACAGTGTAGCCTTAAGATATTCGAGTACTTGAGAAAACTTGATTATACGGACACAGAAAAACTTTTAGATATACTCCAATAATTTTGTAGAAATTAAATTAGAAATCCCTTATTCTGTATTTTGTATAAGTAGTATAGTTTATTGTTATTGTTACAATTTTGTAAACTAGATATTAATTAATTTAATTTGTATTTGTATGGGTAGTAATTTCTGTGGACCAATCAACAACAAATCGCTTAGTCTGACGATGGCCTGAAACACAGGTTTTTATTAACCTAGCTCAGGCAGGTCGCTACAAGAAAAATGTAAGTACTAACACTCCACTCTGTAGTTCAGTATACTCTTTTAAATTAACTAGTCTTTAAATAGGTAATTAAGTCATCTTTTTAGAACTTGGTACTACTTAGTATTCATAAGTTTATTAATGTACTACTTTGTAAAAGAACGTAAATAAATTATTATTATAAAAATTATTATTATTATTGCCCATAAGGTTTTTTGTTAAACTACCGAACCCTAAAAAAGTTTAACAAGAAACAATGCAGGTATATCATTAGTCGGTATGCGTGTTGCACAAGATCGATTTTTAGCTGCACGGTGACAGACAGACATACCGACATGTTAGTTATATCTAAAATGAAGGCCAACGGTCATCATCATCTCCCTAGCCTTTTCCCAACTATATTGGGGTCGGCTTCCAGCCTAATCGGATTCAGCTGAATACCAGTGTTTTACGTCAAACGACTGCCTATCAGACCTCCACAACCCAGTAACAGGGCGACACGATACCCTTTGGTTAGACTGGTCAGACTTTCTAGCCTCTGACTACACGTAACGACTGTCAAAGTTCTACGAATGACAACCGGGACCAACGGCTTTACGTGCTTTCCGAGGCACGGGATGTCAGTGATGTCCCCCGCACCCTCTTACACGAGAGGCGGGCGCCTTATCCACTGGGCCATCACGACACTGAAGGCCAACGGTTGGTTGTGGAATAATTCTAATAGTTACCGTGGCCACAGAACATAAAAGGCAACCAAAGGCAAAGGAACATGAGGTATCTTGGACATCACAGACATCGGTGAAGGAAAACCTCTTGAGGAAATCTGAATCTCCTAATAAGAGTCCAAAATCGCCGCACCGCCTTGAGCGCGCGTGGCAATCAATGCTCGTGCCTTCTCTGTATGAGAAGAGATCTTTGCCCTGTAGCAATAGGCTATATATACATATATCAATATAATATATATATATCAAAATATTTATATCAATATCACATAGTGCTAATGACCTCATTCTCACGCGCATACTAGCAGAAACAACTTAGGTACTAAATGCTATGAATAATTTAATACATTACGATCAGATGGAAGGATTAGCTGAGTTTATTTATCTACACAAACTATTGTTTCGAAGTCTTGTTTTTGAGTCTCTGAAACTGTAAAAGCAAAATGTAATATTTTTGGCAAATCAATAATTAAAACTACATAGATCCCAATATTTTTTTTGTGATATCTAACAATTAATTAAAATGTCATTATCATAATTCCGGGATTAAATGTGTCGATACCAATGTGACTTTTTCGATTCATATGTTATTTCTAAAGTTTATTTTAGACATCTCTGACATCCCGTGCCTCGGAAAGCACGTAAAGCCGTTGGTCCCGGTTGTCATTCGTAGAACTTTGACAGTCGTTACGGGTAGTCAGAAGGCAGAAAGTCTGACCAGTCTAACCTATGAGCATCGTGTCGCCCAGTTACTGGGTTGAGGAGGTCTGATAGGCAGTCGCTCCACGTAAAACACTGGTATCCAGCTGAATCCGGTTAGACTGGAAGCCGAGCCAAACGTTGTTGGGAAAAGGCTAGGGGTGGTGTTGATTGTTTGATTTTAGAGGAGGCATGTTCACTCTATAGTCTTATCATTGAGTGAATTAAATGAAACTTAATATAGAGTGAAAATAAATAAGCAGGAATAGGTAGTGCATACTTCCTCAATGTTTACATAAGTCTACCGTGTCTATTCTGATATCTGATTATGATTTATATAATCGTAAGCTATTTCTCAGTTAATTTTATAATGATTTGTGTGACATACCAATGGCATATACAGCTGCAAAATATATACGAATATTATTAAGCTAAAGATAGGTTATTTGTACATTCAATTCATATACAAAATGGCGTTGCGGAATGTTTATAATAGTTACCGTGACCCCAGAACATAAAGGGCAACCGAAGGAACATGAGTGGGTTTTAGTCAGTAAAAGTCTGACACGCCCTCCCGCCGCACCCAGGACGGGAGAAGTCATTGACCATTTCCCATTCCCCAAAAAAAAATACAAAATGGTAAACTGCTTAACCGTTTGACTGACTGTTGATATATCAACGCACAGCACAAACCGGGTCCTAGAGACATGAAACTTGCAGGGTGTGTTCTTTGTGAAGAGTAGGTGACCAGTAAGAAAGGTTTTTTTTTTAATTCGCCCTTTAACGGGGTTAATATTTTTTTTTTTGGTGAGTGGGAAATCATCCAATGACTGCTCCCGTCCTGGGTGCGGCGGGAGGGCGTGTCAGACTCTTACTGACTAAAACCCACTCATGTTCCTTCGGTTGCCCTTTATGTTCCAGGGTCACGGTAACTATTATAAACATTCCGCAACGGGTTAAATATAAGTCCGACTTCCACGCGGGCAAAGCTGCGGGCTAAAGCTATTATACTAGTTATAATTCCTTTATTTACAGGCCATTAAAGCTCAAAGATGAAATAAATATATGAATAAATAGATAAAAGCCAAAATTGTTGAAATATTGTTATGTTATGGAAGAGCGGAGTCTCCTAATACAGGCATTATTTGCCTAAAAGGAGGTTCCAATCACAATCTATTGTTAAAATATTTTATTCCAAAATAAACATTTTTGTATTTTGTATTTTTTTTTTACAAGTAACAAGCTTTTTAAATCAAAATGTGTATAGTCCTAATTGCTATAAAATTTGACATGGCCACAGATTTTCAAATTAAAGTTTTTTTTTCTGTCTCCTAAGTTACTCCACACGTAACCACCTATAATTACATAGCGAAAACGCAACAGCCTAATTAATTTTTTAGACACAACAAAAAAAAATATTTACCGAGATAGGTATGACAAGATACTTTATAGCCGGAGAGCTGGTGAACCCTCCTACTAACGGTCGTCCTGTAAGGCTAGAAATTTGTGGAGTGATGAGTCATAGTACACCAAGGCCAACAACAATGACCTGGCAGGCAACAACCCTGCACGTCATCAGTCTTTTTATTTTTTTAAATGTAAAATAAATAATAAAAAAAAAGTTCTTCTGTAAGCTTCATAATTTAATATAATTTAGTTTATTGATTAATAATTATGGAAAAAAATTGACAGGCGATTTGGGTAAGCAGAAGTATCTGCCAGGCGAATCGAAAGGTGCATAGTTTAGGGGGAAAAATAAACTTTCTCCTGTAAAGTTGAAATTTAAGTATGTGTTTGAGCAAATCATTAAAAAGAAATGTGTACAATGACAGGCGGTTCTGAGCAGCATAAGACCTTGACAGGCGAGGGGAAAGATGCTAAGAGCGGGCGAGTAAGAGGCGTAACGTGAATGCGTATAGTGTGAATGAAATTAAATAAAATTAAAAATTATAGATGCAATATTTTTTTTTAATTGTAGTGTAATCTACATTATTTTTTACATTAATTATCATTATCATCCGACACTTCTTCACTACTACTTCTTTCGTCATAATCGAGGAGATGCTGCTTCGGCAGCATCTCCTTCAAACCAATTGAAATCGTAGTGATTATCGCAGCTTTATTTATTTATTTTATGGCTCTCTAACGACTTACTCACTAATACACTTAGTTACAAACTTACAATAATAGGTTTTATGACATATTTTTTTATGATAGTGGTCATGTATAGGAGTGCACATCACTTGTACCTATTAACATAAGTTAAAACATTACAAACAATAAAAAGTGGATAAAAAGACGACAAAAGCTGTTATAGGAATTAAATAATAATAATAGCCAGGATTATTCATCAGCAACTTGCTCTGAAATACAATTTTGTGGAATCGGGAGTACCGTATTACAGGTATGTGCTCGACCCAGTTCTTGAGAATAGCCATATCACATTATACTGGGATCGATCTATTATCACAGACAAAACTATGGTTGCCAATAAGCCTGACATTATGGTAATAGATCGATTAGAGCGTCGGGCAATGATTGTTGACATAGCCGTTCCACATGATGAGAACCTCGTGAAAGCCAAGAAGGATAAGCAGTCTAAATACCTTGACTTGGCTCGCGGGGTTGTCGACATGTGGGACGTAGATTCAGCAGTCATTGTACCGATAGTGGTGACGGCCAATGGCATAATAGCTAAGAGCCTCGACCAACACCTAAGGAGGCTCTCGCTAGGCAGCTGGATCAAGGGCCTGATGCAGAAGGCGGTACTCCTGGGCACGGCGCGCATTGTCCGGAGGTTCCTCTCTCTGGTGCCCTGACCATCGGTAGCTTGGACCCTGTTCCGACGCCAGTGGGCTACTATTTTTTATATTTTTAAATGTTATTTTTTATATTAATACCTATTTAAAAATGTAATTTATATGTATGTAATTATGTATACTGAATAAATGGAAAAATAATAATAGTATAATATCTTAGGACAATTCACACACGGTCATCTGATCCCAAGCTAAGCAGAGCTTGTGTTATGGTAACCAGACAACTGATATACATACTTATATAGTTTATAAATATATACATATTATAGATAAATTACACCCAGACACAGAAAAAACAATCATGTTCATCACACAAAGTTTGTCCTGGGTAGGAATCGAACCCAAGACCTCCGGCTTAGCAGTCAGGGTCACTCACCACTAGACCAACAGGCCCAGGCGTCAAAACATAGTTTAAAAAGCTTTACATCAGATTGTCCTAAGGAAATAGGATAAAAACAAAAAAAGAATATAAAAAGTATTCTATGTCCGTCCCCTGGTCCTAAGCTACCTCCCCACCAAATTTCAATCAAATCGGTTCTGCTGTTGTTGAGTTATAAAATGTGTAACTAACACGACTTTCTTTTATATATATACAGGATGGAATATTTCAATGGGCCCTGAAAGAAAACTACCTTAAATCATTAAGATAGATTATTTTACTTAAATTCCTTTAAGTTCCCTTATTTTTTTAAAGAAATAAAACTACATTAAAAATTTTCGAAAATTCGCTTGTCACACTCGGGAATTGAACTGGCTTAAAATGGAAAAAAACAACATCCTGTACTTTTATGACGTTAATCGATAGGTCATTTATAAGGATCAAATCTTTCTAACAAACATGGTAAATAAAATTAAAGGGAAAACCATGAAATTTTAACTTGTCAAATCAAAGGACGACTTTAGCTATCGAAATTTTCGTTCAACTAAAGTAAAATTCTTAAAATGTATGGTTTTCCTTTAGTTTAAATAACCATGTTTATTAAAGAGATTTTGTCCTTATGAATGACCCTAACGTTTGACATCATAAAAATAGACTGTGTCACTTTTTTGGATTTTTTTGGATTTTTGGGGTCAGATAGGCAGTCGCTCCACATAAAACACCGGTATCCAGCTGGATCCGGTTAGGCTGGCAGCCGACCCCAACACGGTTGGAAAAAGGCTAGGGAGATGATGACTTTTTTGGATTTTAATCGGTTCGATTCCCGGGAGTGGTAAGCAAAATTTCGAAAAACTTTGAATGCAGTTTTGTTTCTTTTTAAAAATAAAGGAATGATTTCTTTAAGTAAAATAACCTCTCTCAACAATTTAAGGTAGTTTTCTTCCAGGGTCCATTAAAACGTTCCACCCTGGATAATAAATAGATTTCAAATATATTTTTATATTTGTACGTGAATGAAATGTAGATTTGACTTTTTGAAAAGTAAATCAATTTTAAACACACTGAAATCTATATTATACTTATATTTGTATACAAAATAGTATAATATGTATAAGTTAATAATTTTCGTGTCATATGTGGCAAGAAACTTCTCATAGCGTGCGTTATCCAATCTTTGACATTTTGATCCGTACATGATGATGATAATTAATGTAAAAAATAATGTAGATTACACTACAATTAATAAAAAATATTGCATCTATAATTTTTAATTTTATTTAATGTCATTCACACTATACTCATTCACTTTACACCTCTTACTCGCACGCTCTTAGCATCTTTCCCCTCGCCTGTCAAGGTCTTATGCTGCTCAGAACCGCCTGTCATTGTACACATTTCTTTTTAATGATTTGCTCAAACACATACTTTAATTTCAACTTTACAGGAGAAAGTTTATTTTTCCCCCTAAACTATGCACCTTTCGATTCGCCTGGCAGATACTTCTGCTTACCCAAATCGCCTGTCAATTTTTTTCCATAATTATTAATCAATAAACTAAATTATATTAAATTTTGAAGCTTACAGAAGAACGTTTTTTTTTATTATTTATTTTACATTTAAAAAAATAAAAAGACTGATGACGTGCAGGGTTGTTGCCTGCCAGGTCATTGTTGTTGGCCTTGGTGTACTATGACTCATCACTCCACAAATTTCTAGCCTTACAGGACGACCGTTAGTAGGAGGGTTCACCAGCTCTTGGGCTATTATGACGAATTGTTCCTCGGTCTAAACCGTGCTATACCGTTTTTTCAACGTATAAAAAACTCGGTTAATCCTTGTATGCCTAGAATTCTGCCGGTACCTATAAGGCAAGAGGTCGTAGTCGTAATAATAAACTAACTAACCATGTCGATAACATCTGTAGATCAAGTTACAGACAGGGGTCGGCAACATTTTAGTTTTAATTATGTCGGAAAAAATATATTGAGCTTATTTGATGTAGGTTGTTTTTTGCAGGTAGACCTTTTTGGAACATCAATATTATTAACAAATACATAAAATTATACATTTTATATGTATGAGTCACCAAATCATAAAACAAAAAACTGTAAGGAATACCTAAACAAGGTGCATTTTTGAAACTGCAAAATTTTTCAGGATATTGTTATCAAACTCGTAAATAATCAAATAAAAATACGATACCTGGTCAACAATCGAAAATGTTGTTTTTTTTTCACCTCTTTTCATAATAACTCTAATATTAAACCACGTCTGCTTTGGATCTATGAAATAATCCTTTGCGTTTGTTTGTGTGTTTTAAAACGACAATTTCCCTTACCGATATGCATTTTTTTATACTTACCCATTTTATTGTTGATTCGGTTTCAAAATCATTAACATAATTACCTCCTGAAAGCTTTTGCGTATTCAAAAATACACATTGTGCAATAATCAAAAAGACAATAAATACTTATACTGTCACCCAAAATGTGTGCGACCCCTGTCTGTCCACAGATAGTATCAACACTTCGTTAGGCACAGACATTAAGCGCATACGGGGTATTTTACTAGTGATGTAGATTCTTATTGGAAGAGGGACACTGTTTTTCTTAGGAAGAGAGAAATCTTAGTAATACTACTAATATCCTACGTGTTTGTGTTTGGGTGTGTGTGGGGGGGGGGGGGGGTATGTGATTCAGCAGTTTTACAGTTCATTCATTAATAATAACTACGATAATAATACCAGCCTATATCTGTCCCACTGCAGGGCAAAGGCCTCTTCTCATACAGAGAAGGCACGAGCATCGACCACCACGCTTGCTCGGGATTGGCGATTTCGGGCTTATATTCACTACAAGTCCAGCCCCCCTAGGCAAGTGGCAATGTAGAATATACTGTAGAATGGAATAGATTGTTAAATGTATGGGATTGACATAAGTTTACGCTAAGTAGTTTGACATCCCCATACAGACAATCTATTCTATTCTACCATGCCACTTGTATAGCCTGTGGTCAGGCGAAATGTCAATTTGATAGCTGTCATTAATGTCCGGTGTCATTACTGCCCCGCGGAATTGACGCTTATGATCAATGTCATTTTATTGTTTTATCTGTGGTACGGTTGTGGTTCACTCAACTGGCCTGGTCGAGAAACCATACCAATCGCCAGATTAAGGGATAGATTGTTAAATGTATGGGATTGACAGAAGCTTACGCTAAGTAATTTGACATCCCCATACAGACAATCTATTCTATTCTACAATGCCACTTGTATAGCCTGTGGTCAGGCGAAATGTCAATTTGGCAGCTGTCATTAATGTCAGGTGTCATTATTGCCGGTGGAATTGACGCTTGTGATCAATGTCATTTTATTGTTTTATCTGTGCAACGGCTGTGGTTCACTCAACTGGCCTGGTCGACAAACAAATGAAGGGATAGATTGTTAAATGTATGGGATTGACATAGAGTATGCTAAGTAATTTGACATCCCCATACAGACAATCTATTCTATTCTACAATGCCACTTGTCTAGGCGGGTAGGTTTCCTCACGATGTTTTCTTTCACCGATATCTGTGATGTCCAAGATAAACTTTAGACAGCATCTCCATTGCAAATAATCAAATCTTTTCTCTTTATAAATAAATCCTTCTTTCCTTTCCTACTAATATTATTACTATGAAAGTTTGTATGAGTGTTTGTTACTCGTTCACGCAAAAACTACTGAACGGATTTTGTTGTAACTTGACAGTAACATAGCTTATACATTAAAATAGCCCATTAATTATATTTTTTTATGAAATCATCAAATGACTTCTCCCGCCCTGGGCGGGGCGGGGAGGGATTGTCAGACTTTACTGACTAAAACCCACTCTTGTTCCTTCGGTTGCCCTTTATGTTCCGGGGCCGCGGTAACTATTAGAACTATTCCGCAACTCAGACAGGCATTGGCTAGAGGGCTCCGTCACGTGGTGACTGTTCGACCTATTAATTACATAACATCGCGCTATAAACCACGGGAACTATAAAAGCGGAACACTAACCAAAAACCTAACATCTTCATCAACCTAACGTCTGTTTGTCTTTCTGTCTGTCTGTCTCTTCTTCACGCCTAAACCACTGAACCGATTTAAATGAAATTTGGTACAGATATAGTCTGGGACCCGAAAAAGGACATAGGATAGTTTTCATCCCGTAAATTCCCCCGGGAACGGGAACGGGAACTGGGCAAAAGCTAGTAACTAATAAAAAAGAAAATACAGCTATAATCTTTTACCTACAATGTTGGTGGCCCCTGTCTGTCCACAGATAGTATCAACAGTTCGTTAGGCACAAATATTAAGCGCACACGCGGTATAGAGCTAGTGATGTAGAAGGTTTTTTTATTGGAGGAGGGACGATGTTTCTCTGGAAAAAAAATGGGTAAGCGGCCTTAGGACTCTGAAATGAGCCAATAAAACAAAACCAAAAAAAAATATAACTAATACTTTTTACGAGAAATAACGGTTTATTTACGAAGTGATTTAACGCAATACAGTATTAAATAAATAAATAAAAAAAAATTGTTAATCCTTATCTAATTAATACCTATTAATCAGGCAGCCAGTTTACTATTTTATATTTATAGATAATAAACATTAATAATTAGGTAATTGTTGTAACTTTATGTTTACTAATTGTTTTAAACAAAAGTATATAGATTTTTTTTGTTTATTTAATTATAATGTGATTTTATGCTTATTTATTTATAGATCTGTGACTTCAAACACAATGTAAATTGTTCATGAAATAAATTTAATTGAATATATTTTTTACTATTTGTTTACAGGTAATACAGTGCCCAGTCACACATACGTGAGTCCGTAAGCTTACGAGTACATGCAGCAAGGGTACTATTCTATACTAATATTATAAAGAGGAAAGATTTGATTGTTAGTTTAAATTGAATAGGCTCCGAAACTACTGAACCGATTTGAAAATTTCTTTCTTTCATATAATGCTACGTTTTTAGCTAGTAACATAAGCTATAACATCACGCTATATTCATGTGTCGCATGCCTCATGCTATGATAAAAAAAGAAGTTCCAAAATAGCAATTTGGTTTTTGATCATTATTTTAATTCATATTTTTTTGTTTAATCAACCAACAATGTTGTATAAGTATTGTCTGTTATTTAATTTATTTGAAGAATTCCGTAACACATGATGAATGTTCCCATTTAAGATTAGTCACCAAAACAAAACCATTTATAAACAAAATTCCTACTCATACACTACACACATTCTAAAAATATCGACAAAAACAAAGGCACTTTGTAACAACACTAAATTCATCGACACAGCCACATCCCTAGCGTTAAGTGATTTACTGACATTTCATGCATTCCTACACTGATTGGCTTTCTCGCTCACTCATTTGTTTAAGCCGTATAGGGGAAAGAGACAGGTATAGTGACAAAGATTTTTGTAATACTACAAATAGTTTGGTAGTTGTTATGTGTGTATGTATATGTTTATATTTAAGGTATCTATTGAACTGCTGTGTGCTTTTAGAGGCATCGTTTTAAAGTAATCAACAGTTTTGCGCGCCTGTTGGTCTAGTGGTTAGTGACCTTGACTGCTACGCCGCAGGTCATAGGTTCAGTACTCTGGTAAGGCAAAATATTGTTATTTTTGCCAATAAGGAATTCTGTCGTGATGGCCCAGTAGTTAAGGCGCCCGCTTCTCGCTCGAAGTTGTGGGTTAGAATCCAGGCAAGTGCCAATGTGACTTTTTCAATTCATATGTACTTTCTAAAGTTTATCTTGGACATCACTGACTTCCCGTGGAAAGCACACACCTAAGGTCGTTGGTCCCGGTCGTCATTTGTAGAACTTTGACAGTCGTTACGGGTCATCAGAAGCCAGAAAGTCTGACCAGTCTAACCAAGGGGTATCGTGTCGCCCAGTTACTGGGTTGTGGAGGTCTGATAGGCAGTTGCTTCACGTAAAACACTGGTATCCAGCTGAATCCGGTTATGTTAGATATTATGTTATATCCGACCCCAACATAGTTAGGAGAAGGCTGGGGCGATGATGATATTTTTTTTCTTATGTGCTTGCTCTTGGTCCCTGACCTAGGCATAGACTGGGCCTACGATGGAGCGAGCTTACCCAATAGATGCCTATGCATGCACTCGATTCTTCATATATTATGGTGATGGTGTAAGTACGGTGGTAATAATAATATTTCCTCGAATAAATTCCTTTGTATTAGTAGGTACCTTCATTTGTCAGGTGATTTCTTGGAAACTGATGTAGCGATTCCAATGAAACTTTTTTGTTTATACATCTCAGCAGTTTTTAACTTTGACTGTGTAAGAATATTTACACCACCAACCAAAGGTTACAGATTACTGTTTACAAATTAAATGTTATAGTATTCATACTTAATATTATAAATGACGAATTTACGTGATTTTTATGCACAGACTAGCTTCTGCCCGCGGCTTCGCTCGCGTTAGAAAGAGACAAAAAGTAGCCTATGTTACTCTCCATCCCTTCAACTATCTCCACTTAAAAAATCACGTCAATCCGTCGCTCCGTTTTGCCGTGAAAGAAAGACAAACAGACAGACAGACACACTTTCCCATTTATAATATTAGTATGGATATTTAGAGGGATGGAGAGTAACATAGGCTACTTTATATCTCTTTCGAACGCAAACGAAACCGCGGGCAAAAGCTAGTTCATTCATACAAACATGGCCCCCTCTATGACTAGTCGCGTAATTAAATTAAGCAAAAGCAATCAAGAATAACCTTGAATTAATCTAAGCCTTACTCTTGTTGATTTGACTAAATACTTCACTAAAAGTAGGCTAATTCCTGTCCCTATAGATTTAGTAGATAACACGATATACACATTGCTTACAGACTTACAGTTGATTAACTGAGTACAGTAACTACAACCTAGTTACTTTAATATGTAAAATAGATCCCATTATACCAGGTGTATTTTTGGTCCTGCTCAACCCGCTAGGAGATGATTCTACTCATGAAAACAAACAACTTTTATTATGGAACCAACTCTGAAATCTCGAAAAAAATATCAGTTGTTTCATACCTTATGGTCGGGAGGGCATTGAACTTTTGTTAACTCAAAAACTACTGGACCGATTAAAAAAATTCTTTTTTCATTAGAAAGCTACATTATCCCTGAGTAACATAGGTTATTTAATATCACGCTATGTCCCACGGGAGCGAAGCAGTAACCAAAAACCTATCGTAACGCGGGTGAAACCGCGAGAAATCGCTAGTTCACAATATTACTAAGCATATAAAATGAAGGAGGTAATTTGAACCATTTTTTGTCCTCTCTTTAGAAATGTCAGTATGTATGTGTAGGTGTTATCTCATGAATGACTTGACAAGTTTGGACGCCGCCTTCACTCGCTGACACGTTGATAAGGCTTCGTTATAGAGTTGAATGGCGGCGACAGGAGTTAAAATATATTATTAGCTTTTTGAGGCAATTAATTTTGACCAGATTGACAGGAGAAAAAATCTGGCTGTCTCTTTCTAGTTTTGAATTAAAAAAGAGAGCGATAGTCTAAGCACTTGTCTGTCTGGCATCTGTCATTAGTGTCATATTACTGCCACGCGAAATTGACCCTAATGAATCACTGTTTTTTTTTTGGTGAGTGGGAAATCATCAAATGACTGCTCCCGACCTGGGTGCGGCGGAAGGGCGTGTCAGACGTTTACTGACTAAAACCCAGTCATGTTCCTTCGATTGCCCTTTATGTTCCAGGGTCACGGTAACTATTATATACATTCCGCAACCTGAAGAAAGTTGGCGTATATTTAGTCGTCATGTTTTAATCGCGTCTAAATTATCTATGGAGTGTCTAATTTGACAGGACTTAACTAAAATTTTCTCTGTCCTTTTCTTAATTAAATGGAAAGAACAAGATGCACTTAACTTAATTAGTTTGTGAATAAGACAATTGGCACCAATACATATCAATTACCATAAAATACACACAAATCTACACCGGTCAAAATTCTTCTCTACTTAAAAGTACATCAGTGGCTGTGGTATCCTCCATTGAGGGGGAGGGGGGGAGGGAGGCGATTTATCAACTGTTATCAAAGCATCAACCGAGATAAGTGACAGATGTGATGCATTGCCTAGCGCGGGATGTGAGCGTACAGGTCTGGTACTAACGCGCGTTTTAAAGTTTGGATCAAATCTTGCGATTGGTTTTTGAGCTAGTTCTTCTTAACCGATTGTTGTGAAATTTTGCATACATGTTTAGTTTTTGTGACTATACAAAATTTACATGTTTTATGTGTATTTTTTCGAATATATGGAGATTTATCAACTGTTATCAAAGCATCAAGCGAGATAATTCATTGCCTAGAGCGGGAGGTTAGCGTACTGAGTTAGGTTTAGGTTAGGTTAGGAGGTCGTTCGATTAAAATCGTTTTTGAGCTAGTTCTTGATAATAGATGGTTCTAAAATTTTGCAGACATGCTAAGTTTCCATGACGATATCATATTATGATATTTTTTACTTATCGTTGTGATAGACTCAGGAGATAATTAAATCTAGTAAACCCCAAGAGTTCATTCCTAAGGATACCTTCCTTTACGAATGTCTAACACTGTTATTTAGGTAAATCCGGTTAGACCAATAGCCGGCCTCAAAATAGTTGGAAAAAAGGCTACATTTGAAGTCAAATTTCAAATATCCTACCAAATCTTTTCAAAGAACACACGCTGCAAGTTTCATGCCTCTAGGGCCCGTATTAATAGACGTCACTCAACTCGGAGACCCTCTTAAGTCTCTTGCTGTCCTTGTCATTCTAAAGGGAAAAAAATTGGACAGCAATAAACTTGAGAGCGTCTCAGAATTGAGTGACGTCTATTAATACGGGCCTAGGACTAGCAGTTTGGACTGTGCGTTGATATATCAACTCAACAGTCAGTCAGTCTACCATTTTATACAGATAGATAATTATATAAGGATATTGGTGAAGATACTTTAAAGCCAGCGTGTTAGGCGCGGGTCTGCGGAAGACGAGCGATGTGTAGCTCGTCGCCCGATCACCCAGACCCGTGTCGACGGCGCGTTTGTTCGACGCGCGCCTCAAAGATCAGTCAGCGCGTGACGAGGCCCTCTTGGGGTAATGCCTGCCAGGGTTGCGGAGTTACCGCAGCCCCAAAACATAAAGGAGAACCGATGAAACAAGAGTGGGTTTTAGTCAGTAAAAATCTGACACTCCTACCCCGCTCAGGGCGGGAGAAGTCATTTTAAGATTTCCCATCCTCAAAAAAATGTCAACGCGTTTGTGCTAGCCCTACACGAAGCGCATGATGTATGAATGTAAAAGAATATGACGAAACGTACTCGCGATGAGATACTTTGGTATGCTACATAATACTTTTGAAATACTGTTCATTTTTACTATTTATGGCTTAAGCTTGTTTTTTTTTATGGCGTGATAAATAGACGTTACTAAGCATTGACTTTGGCTAAGCACTTACACTTGTCACTGTTAACACAACTGCCAAACATTGTGTACGATAAAGACGATAACAAAGGCTAAGACCAAAGATGTTATAAGTAAAAAAGTGTAGATAGGTTATAATATATGCAGTCAAAAAGCGGCACATTAAAAGTTTGCCAATTGACCAACATAATACTGAGTATCGCGTTGACATTTGACGTTTATCTCTTTTTCACTCGCACCACTTCAATCATGTCATCCTACTTTGACGTGTAATGTATGTGTGCGTTAGTGTGCCCTTTTTGAAGATAGAATTTTGTTTGGGTAACCTATCTACACCTTTTTACTTATATTATCATTGGCTAAGACAAAGTCAGTGCTTATTATCTCGCCATTAGAGTTCTGTAAGTACGTCAGAAGGAATAAAACTAGCTAAGTTTGAGTCGGTCTTGCACAAGAGGTCTATTTTGATGTGAATCATCTATAGCCGCACGTAAAACAAATTTCTGGCGTGGAGACGCATGCCGTGGCGACGCTTCGCCACGCTTTTGTTTCTTTTTAAACATATTACTTTTACAAAATAATGTCGATGTTTCACATCTGCCAGGCGTCCCGTGACGGATCACTTTTTTTTTGTAGTTCAAAGGTATGAGGACCACAGTAGAGTTCCTCACCCTCCATTGAAAAGGGAGGATCCTCCGACCAGACAGTTGTTGTGTCTGGTGGGCTACTGCCCGACGGTTTTAGTCGGGATTTTGTGTAGGTATGTCACCTTAGACCTTTAAAAGTTTTATAGATAGAGTTGAGTAACTCTATCTATATTTTTTTTTTTAAAGAAAGATATACTAGGTGTATTTTTGATCTTGCACAACCCGCTAGGAGATGATTCTACCCATAAAAACAAACAACTTTTATTATGGCACCAACTCAGAAATCGCGAAAAAAAATCAGCTGTTGGTCGGGAGGGCATTGAACTTTTGTTAGAAACAGCTGATATTTTTTTCGCGATTTAAGAGTTGGTGCCATAATAAAAGTTGTTTGTTTTCATGGGTAGAATCATCTCCTAGCGGGTTGTGCAAGACCAGAAACACACCTTGTATTATATGTTTAATTCATGTATATTATCGTAGAAAAAAAAATTGGTTGCCTGTAAAGTCGGTATACGGGCGAAAGTTTTACGTGACAACGACTTTGAGTGGCAAAATAATTTTAATGTGAATATTCATTCGTATAGTAGGAAGAAGGATGAAAACGCGTGCCTTTCACTTTTTATGTCTGTCTCTCTCGCTCTTAGGCGGGCTAACCATGCCCGAGTGGAAGGGACGCGTGCCTCTCACTCGCTCTCATTGTGAGCGCATAACGTGAGCGGAGCGTAACGCAGTTTCTTGAAGTGTCACCCGGCAAACCAATTTATAAGACGTTGTCACGTCAAAAACCTAGTTTTTACAAGATTTGCCGTGCCAAGCTGAAGCTGGTCTCTAGTTATTATCTAAAAAAAACTCCTAAATTTTGCCTCGCACAACCCTCAAACTCGCCACCTCTCACCACTAAACCACTGGCAAATTACCTATTCATCTCATAATATAATTATTCGTCGCCGAGCATACAATTAGGATCATTGAATCTATGTCCCATTGCAGCATCCAATTGATTTAACTGTACTGGCAGGGAGAAAAGCGGTTCTGTTAAACGAGAAATCATATTATATTTGTTGCTCTAAAACTCAGAAAAAATTGTCATTTGCAGAAAGCTAGACTAGTATTCTAACAAAAATAAAAAATCATCTAAATAAGCAAAACGACAAAAATTTGTACTATTTCGTACTAATATTATAAATACGAAAGTAACTTTGTCTGTCTGTCTGTCTCTTCTTCACGCCTAAACCACTGAACCGATTTGAATGAAATTTGGTACAGATATAGTCTGGGACCCGAGAAAGGACATAGGATAGTTTTCATCCCAGAAATCCCCCGGGAACGGGAATTATTACTAAAGCTAGTAAGTAATAATAAGTCCATTAGATAGATTATCGAAAAAAAAATTAGAAACGTATTTTTTCTTTTTCCTCGTAAACGTAAATTGACTACACTATAGTGCGTTGCAGTTTCGCGTGCGTGACATAACGCCTAGGTACAATTACTACTGAACTGTGACGTCACAAGTCCCCACTCTGGAACGTTGCTCTTTATCTTTGTATTTTTTTATTAATTTGGATTTAGTATGTGTTAATCTGATTATATCCATATCCATACTTCCATACTAATATTATAAATGGGAAAGTGTGTCTGTCTGTCTGTCTGTCTGTCTGTCTGTATGTTTGTCTTTATTTCACGGCAAAACGGAGCGACGAATTGACGTGATTTTTTAAGTGGAGATAGTTGAAGGGATGGAGAGTAACATAGGCTACTTTTTGTCTCTTTCTAACGCGAGCGAAGCCGTGGGCAAAAGCTAGTAAGCTATATTACTAAAAAGTTTTTATCATAAACCATTCAATGTTTAATAACATGATTCTTAATGCACCTCTACTTTTAAACTCTGGGTTGCCACTGAGAAATAAGTATTGCCAGTAAAATTACATACAACGACACGACCAGATACCCAATTACTAGAAAACGACCATAAGTGTCCGATTACTTAATAATACTGAGAAATCTTAGACGTAACAGCGAAGGATCTTGAGAAAATATAGATTTCAACATTTTACTTGGGCCTGTCATGCAATACTTTTGTAAAAGGGTCTTAAAATGACTGTAAAATAATAATGAACCTTAACTATAAATAAAATACTGGCATAGCTAGACGATCCATACTAATATTATAAATGGGAAAGTGTGTCTGTCTGTCTGTTTGTCTTTCTCTCACGGCAAAACGGAGCGATGAATTGACGTGATTTTTTGAGTGGAGATAGTTGAAGGGATGGAGAGTAACATAGGCTACTTTTTGTCTCTTTCTAACGCGAGCGAAGCGGCGGGCAAAAGCTAGTTTTATATATTTAGCTAGCTAGTTGTACTATCCACGTCGTGATGGCCCATCACGACGTGGACATGACATCAGGCAAAGAGTCGTGATATTGGTCGAAATTATTTTACTAATATCAAGCTACATTAACAGCAAGTATCTACAATAGGCCATATAAAATCAAGCTACAGCTTACGGGGCTGGAGCAGTAACCAAACACACGGTACAAGCTTGTATGTAGTGAATTTATTTAAAATCGCCAATCCGCCTTTAGCAAGCATGGCGTTCATTGCTCGGTACGAAGAGGTTATTGGTCAGCAATCAATGGGACAATGGTGCCGATTCTCTTATTCACAAACTAACGTAAATTTAAGTGAAGTGCATCTTTCTCTTTCCATTTAATTATGAAAAGAACAGAAGATAAAATATTAGTTAAGTCCTGTTAAATTTAGACACTCCATAGATAATTTAGACGCGATTTAAAAACATGGCGTCTAAATATACGTCAATTATCTTCAGGCGCTGTCTTATTTGACAGGATTAAACTAACATGTATCTTGTATCCTTTTCTTTAAGAAATGGAAAGAGAAAGATGCTTTTAACTTAAATTTAGTTAAGTTTGTGTACCAGAGAATTAGCACCAGTAGTCTGTAGTAATAATAGGCTAGCGTTATTATTTGCAGTAAGAGCAGAATACTAATATTATAAATGAGAAAGTGTGTGTCTGTCTGTTTGTCTTTCACGGTAAAACGGAGCGACGGATTGACGTGATTTTTTAAGTGAATATAGTTAAATGGATGGAGAGTGATATAGGTTGTGTCTTTTTAATGCGAGCGAAGCCGCGGGCAAAAGCTAGTGGTACATAATTTGTCAAGTAGAGTGTGCACAAGTGTACAGTAGAGTCGCGTGTCGAGTGTCCATCTTACTTACTCTCCCCCACACGACTGTAGCGCAATTTGTGTCCACTGTCCTGCCTTTATAGATACCTATAACAACTATACCAATACTCAATTATTTATTGCATTCTATTGCCCTTACTAATAATCACTGTGTAAAGTTATGTCATGAATAAAGCCTGTGTAACCATACATTTTTTGACGTATAAACCTGTCATAACTTTATGCAGCGATTATTAGTAAGACGCTATATGTATTAGGTACCTACCAATGATATTATAAGTAAATAAGTATAGATAGGTACCTATAAGCAGTCAAAAAGTGGCACTTTTAAAGTTTGCTATTTGACCAACATTTTACTGAGTATCGCGTTGACACTTGACATTTATCTCTTTTTCACTCACACTACTTCAATCATGCCATCCTACTTTGACGTGTAATGTATGTGTGCGTTAGTGTGCCGTATTTAAAGATAGAATTTCGTTTAAGTAACCTATCTACACCTTTTTACTTAGGTACAATATCTGGGTACTTAGTCGGAATGTAAAGCCTTGAAGAAAATGGATAAAAAAATATAATTAGATAATCAAAAAACCCAACTGCAATATCGGAAGTTGGTTCTGTTTCTGTTTCATGTAATTGTCACCAACTTCCGAAATTGCTGTTGGGATTTTTTGTTTTTTTTTTAATTTATAATTTTTTTTAGAATACACTAGGGTATATTATTAAAAAAAATTAGGAATTCTGGGATTTCTAGGAGTGACATAGGTGTCACTCATATGTCGGAATCCGTTAAACGGTTTAGGCTGTAGAGCGTGCCATAGAATGAGACATACATACATACGTTTGAAAAACATAACCCCTTCTTTCGGCAGTCGGGTAAAAAGACGGCATGTAGCAGAGATGAGAATGTTGAGATGGATGTGTGGAGTGACCAGAATGGATAAAGTGAGAAATGAGTATATTAGAGGAATCTTGAAAGTAGCACCAGTCGCAGATAAGTTGAAAGGAAATCGTTTGTCGTGGTATGGGCATGTAAAGAGCAGGGATGAGACGCACATAGTAAGGACAGTTATGAGTATGAATGTAGAGGGTTGGAAGGGGAGAGGAAGACCTAAGAGAAAATGAATGGATTGTGAAAAGAATAATATGAAGGAGAAAGGATGTGATAGCATGACGGTTGGCAGGTTGGTATGAAAGAAAAAAAAAAACATGTTGCAGAAAGAAGAAGTATTAATTTAGTACCTGCAGTCATCCCGCCAAACCCGTTTATTTCTTTTTTTTTATTACGGGCAACAAACAGTAGCATATTTAATATGGCACATGATCCGAGTATTAAAATAATAGAAACGACAAATACACTAACCACGACATTATCCACAGACAGATTACCATACAAAATACTTAGCGTAGAAACTGTTAATAATAACAATACGGTTCAAACTTAAAGCTACTCAATACTAATTTGACATGGTTTAAATAATTATCCATACTAATATTATAAATGGGAAAGTGTGTCTGTCTGTCTGTCTGTCTGTCTGTCTGTTTGTCTTTCTTTCACGGCAAAACGGAGCGACGGATTGACGTGATTTTTTAAATGGAGATAGTTGAAGGGATGGAGAGTAACATAGGCTACTTTTTGTCTCTAAAATTGCGAGAAAGATAGAGTAAAACAACAATTCCATTTTCCCATATTTAAAAGTTGTCCATGTTCTGTTGGATGTCGTTGTCATAGTAACCGGCAAATCAAGTGTCAAAACAGTTACAACCATAGAGGTTACAACCCGTCAAACCTGACACAAATAAGTAATGTTTAATTGTTTTCAAAATACGAATGGAATCATTTTTAACCGACTTCAAAAAAGGAGGAGGTTCTCAATTCGTCTGTATGTTCTTTTTTTTTTTTTTTTTTTGTATGTTTGTTACGCGACATCTCCGTCAATTGTAAACGGATTTTGATGGTTCTTTTTTTGTTTGATAAGTCATGATTCAGGGGTGGTCCCATATAAATTTTGTGGCGATCGGTTCAGTGGTTCTCGAAAAATTCCCCAAGAACAAAAAAAATTGACGAAATATTCATAGACGATGTGTGTTTTTTCTTCAAGTTTCTATATCTACATTGGGAGTCGACACTAAAAAGTAATAAATAAAAACTTTTTTTCAAAAAAATAATAACCGCCTTCAAAAACTAAAAACCCAAAAATAACTAAAATTTCGGAAGTCGGTGGCTTCTGTTCTGCCAGTCAATTTGTGTTGCCACCGACTTCCGAAATTTTAGTTATCATAAATCCAAATCATGCAAATAAAAGCCATTTAATACGGTTTGAAATAACAAAAAGGCGTGTAATATGCTGTAAAAAATAATACTGTAACAGCTTTTCTTATTTCCAACGTACAAAAATAATATTAAGATAAAAAAATATCTAGATTTAAAATATTTACTAGCCTTCGCCCGCGGCTTCGCCCGCGTGGATGTCGAACTTCTACCTACTATTTTAACCTTTAGGGCTATTTTTTATATTCTTCACAAAGAATAAACCCTCCAAGTTTAATGTATTTAGTTAGTTATTGTTATATATTAACAAACACGTTGATATCAGGCAGTGAGTTTACTATTATATACATACTAGATGACCCGGTGAACTTCGTATCACTTACCTATTAATGTAAACAAAATTTATTTAAACCATATCACCTTTATTCATAAAAGATTTGTATCGATTTCCCCCTCCCCCCCACATTATCACAATCTAGATTCACGTGTATATGAGTGGCCTAATAGTTGTTTAGTAATCTGGCAATACTGTCATTGTCGCTGTCACCTAACTTTCGAAGAAAAGATCGTTGAAAGGAAATGTTATGAAATGGGCTTTTAGTTTTAAAAAAAAGTCCAGGATGGCCATACAAAAACAAAAAAAATATTAAAAGCACCATTATTTAATCAATACATCAACACATATAATAAAATCATTATATAATAAAATCAATCCATACTAATATTATAAATGGGAAAGTGTGTCTGTCTGTCTGTATGTTTGTCTTTCTTTCACGGCAAAACGGAGCGACGAATTGACGTGATTTTTTAAGTGGAGATAGTTGTAGGGATGGAGAGTAACATAGGCTACTTTTTGTCTCTTTCTAACGCAAGCGAAGCCGCGGGCAAAAGCTAGTATAAAATAAAGTGAAAAAATCGAATAAAATCTGCATCTTAATACTGGGGACAGATCATAATTAAAATAATTTCACATTATAATTTCACATCGCTACTTGCCCAGATTCTAACCACCAAACTCTTAGCGCTCCTGCACACGATGCCGCCACCGCGCCGTCGCCGCGCCGCCGCCGCACAACTACACTGTACATACGAGTCGCGCGAAGACCGCCACCGCGCCGCCGCCGCGCCGCCACCGCGCGCGTTCCCAGTTATTTCATTATCCTGATTCATTCCATTGCCGGCCGCGTATGAACATGCGGCCGGTAATGGAATGAATCAAATAGATGCGCGGTGGCGAGACGAGGACCGCGCGCGGTGGCGGCGCGGCGGCGGCGCGGTGGCGGTCTTCGCGCGACTCGTATGTACAGTGTAGTTGTGCGGCGGCGGCGCGGCGACGGCGCGGTGGCGGCATCGTGTGCAGGAGCGCTTACACGAGAGGTGGGCCCCTTAAACACTAGCAAAAGCTTTAAATAAGCCATCTTCATCATCAGAAAGCTTCTGTTTCTTCACAATAAGAAACAGAAGCTTTCTCCTTTATTCTTTCTCAACATTGTACAACAAACACACAGACGGACAAAACGACTTGGAATTTAATTATTTAGTCACGTTTCTGACAGGTACCTGCTGGGTTCATTATTCGGGGATCCGTTTGAGAACCCTTCGCTTTGAGGTGAAAAGTGTAGGTATTTGTAATTACACCTGTCAAGTTAAATTAAATTTTAATTTTGGTGCGCTTTTTTAATTGTTTTTCGCGTTGTCTGGGGAATTTTAATTAAATTATAATGGTACAAGTTGTAAATTAATATGTTTAATGCTTTAACTGCGTGGTATAGTTTTTTTTATTTAGTGCAATAAAAAATGTTTTTTTTAGGGTTTCGTATGAAATGTAGGAATATAAAACCGGCCAAGTGCGAGTCGGACTCGTGCACGAAGGGTTCCGTACTATCATCTCAAAAAAATATTAAAAACACACGTTTATTGTATGAGGAGGTCCTTTAATATTTTATTTTGTTAATTTTTAGTATTTGTTGTTATAGCGGCAACGGAAATATATCATTTGTGAAAAATTCAGCTTTCTAGCTATCACGGTTTATGAGAGACAGCCTGGAGACAGACAGACAGACAGCGGAGGCTTTGTAATAGGGTCCCGTTTTACCCTTTGGGTACGGAACCCTAAAAAAGAACCCTTAAACCATTAACCCTAGCCTTTCCCCCAAGACGTTGGGGTCGGCTTCCAGCCTAACCGGATTGAGCTGGATACCAGTGCTTCACGAAAAGTGATTAAAAATCAAACCATCACAGCTCTCAGTTACTGGGCGACACGTTACCCCTTGGTTAGACTGGTCAGACTTTCTGGCTTCCGACTATCCGTAACAACTGTCAACGTTCTACGGATGACAACCGGGACCAACGGCTTTACGTGCTTTCCGAAGCACGAATGTCTGTGATGTCCAAGATAATCTTGAAAAAGTACATTATAAACTAAAAAAGTCGCATTGGTTCTTGTACTGATTTGAACCCACAACCTTTTACATTAGAGATTAATATAATTTCAATAGGTACCTAAAAAGATAGATAGATATAACTAGATACCTATTATTAAATTATACTAGGTGTATTTTTGGTCCTGCACAACCCGCTAGGAGATGATTCTACTCATGAAAACAAACAACTTTTATTATAGAACCAACTTCGAAATCTCTAAAAAAATATCAGCTGTTTCATACATTATGGTCGGGAGGGCATTGAACTTTTGTTAGAAACAGCTGATACTTTTCGCGATTTCAGAGTTGGTTCCATCATAATAGTTGTTTGTTTTCAAGGATAGAATTATCTTCTAGCAGGTTGTGCAAGACCAAAAGTACACCTAGTTTATAAAATGTGACTCGTCTTTATTTCTTTTAACTAAGTGGCACTTGCTTGCCAAAAGGTTACCGACCTATAATTTTAAACCTAGCAACGCTGTATTATAACGCCATAAGACTCATTTTTCACACACCAAGCAAACAAAGCCGAAAAGGAGGTTAAGCCAGCAGAATAATGTATTAATCCACTTTAAATATCCAGAAAATTTCATAGAAATAGTTGTAATACAACTAACCCAATTTACCAAAGCAGATTGGACCATAAAAAATTCAAAAGATGTCACGCCTCGGCTTCTTAAAAGGTGCGAACAAAAACATAAATAAAAACCTACGGGACCCATTCTATTAACTTCAACAACCTAACACGACGTCTTTGTCCGAAGTGTCAAACGATGACAATACGTTTTGACGTTTCAATTGTGTTTTTTTTTATAACCCGACCGAGGTAGCTGGCTATTCAGCCATTAAATTAAAGATGAAAAAAAATGATTTATTGCTACGAAACTGGGTTGTACTTGGCAGAAATTAATTTATAATATTTCTTTAGGTTAATAGCTACTTGTTATATGTATATTTATTTATTTATTAAAACTTTATGCACTAAGAAAAACATTGCACAATGGCGGACTTAATGCCTAAGGCATTTTCTACCAGTCTATCTTTTAAAGGTGATGCAGAGACAAAACATGGTAGGTGCAAAGATATTAAAGTAAAAGAGGAAAAAGAAATGAATTATTACAATAAATACATAAATACATACATACAAAATATAAACAGTAGAGAGAGTTAAAAAAATATAGATAGAGAAAAAGAATAAATTACATGTGGGATGAATCTGCCAATTTCTTGCGTAAGTATTCGCTTTGAATGTGTACCGACTGGTCAACGTCCTGATATTCTGAGGAAGATCATTCCAAAGGAAAACCGCCTGGACAAGAAAATGAAGACTTCAGAAAACTAGAGCGGTGAGAAGGACATCGTAGAAGACAATTATTGAAAATATATATATATTTATGTTTTTGGTATCATGGATGTTTTTAGTTGAACTAGAACCCGGAGTTTGAAAGTTGATTAGGACACCTCAATGCCTTCTAAAGCTTGTTTCATTTGTTTGTTCCGGTTTGGGGCAAGTACCAGTGTGATTTTTTCAATTTATATGTACTTTAATTTATCTTGGACATCACTGACATTCTGTGCGTCGGGACGCACGTAAAACTGTTGGTCCCGGTTGTCATTCGTAGAACTTTGACAGTCGTTAAGGGTAATAGACCCAGAAAGTTTGACCAGTCTAACCAAGTGATATCGTGCTACCTCGCCCAGTTACTGGGTTGTGGAGGTCTGATAGGCAGTCACTTCCCATAAAACACTGGTATCCAGCTGAATCCGGTTAGGCTTGAAACCGACCCCAAAGAAGTTGGGAAAAAGGATAGGGAGATGATGATAACATGATTGGGACGCGATGGGTATCTCGCCGCCCGACCAGGACTAGGCCCTGGTCAACGGCGCGTTTTACTCCACGACCGCCTTATAGAGCAGTCAGCACTTGACGGGGCCCTCTAGGCCCAAGGCCTGACGGGGCTGCAGAATTGTTAGAAAGAGTTACCGTGGCCCCGGAACATAAAGGGTAACTGAAGGAGCATGGGTGGGCTTTAGTCAATAAGAGTCTAACACTCCCTTCCGCCGCACCCAGAGCGGAAAACGTCATTTGTTGATCTCCATTCACAAAATGAAACTTTTTCCAAAATAATAATAACCGCCTTAAAAAACTAAAAACACAAAAATAACTAAACTTCAGAAATCTGTAGCAACACCATTATTTGGAAGAAGAGAAGCCACCGACTTCCAAAATTTTTGTTATTTTTGTGTTTTTAGTTTTTGAAGGCGGTTATTATTTTTTTGGAAAAAGTTTTTTATTTTTTGTGTCGAGAGCCAATATCTGACTGTGTATTACAGTGTCTTTCAAAGTAATATAACACGAAAATAGAAACTTGAAGTAACGCATATATTGTCAATGTATATTTAGTAGATTTTTTTTGTTCTTGATGAATTTTTCGAGAAGCACTGAACCGATCGCCATAAAGTTTTTATGGGACCACCTCTGAATCATGACTTATCAAACAAAAATAGAATCATCAAAATCGGTTCATAAACGACGAAGTTATTCGCGAAAAAACATATACAGGGTGTAGCGTAAATAGTGGTCCACCGTTAAGGATTCGATTTACCAGATAATTTACTATAACCTACTACAATTTTAACCATTTTTACGAATTTGTAGATAAAGTAAAAAAAATGATTAAAAATAGAGAAGAATTGCTTTTTCTCTAAAAACACATTTATTCACGATAGCTCTAGTATTCAGCTGTTATGAACAGAATTCAGAAAAAGAAAAGATGTTTCTTTTTTTTAATACAAGCAAATTTATAACAAAATATGTAATTTAAAAAAAAAGAAAAAAATAATATCTCCGGAACCCTTGGGTAAAAATGGTTAAAATTTTAGTAGGTTATAGTAAATTATCTGGTTAATTGAATCCTTAACGGTGGACCACTATTTACGCTACACCCTGTATACGGTCGAATTGAGAAACCTCCTCCTTTTGTTTTGAAGTCCGCTAAAAAAGCATATATAGGAGTGCGAAAAGCGACTATGTTTTATACTATACTAGCTTTTGCCCGCGGCTTCGCTCGCGTTAAAAAGAGACAAAACGTAGCCTATGTTACTCTCCATCCCTTCAACCATCTCCACTTAAAAAATCACGTCAATTCGTCGCTCCGTTTTGCCGTGAAAGAAAGACAAACATACAGACAGACAGATAGACACACTTTCCCATTTATAATATTAGTATGACTAATGATAAGGTTGTACAAAGTTTAACTTACTACATAACACCTATTTTAACTAGTAATAATGTAGCTACCGATAAATCAATCGTAGCATAGTTACGAGGCATTACTAACAGTGACTCACTCCAGCTCAAAGTAGCGATCGTAAGATTGTAAGCTTAAACCTACTTTATTGAGTTACTGTGTTATGCTTGAGACTATGTTCGTGGCAGTCAATGGCCAATTAATTCGCCCTTGTTACTAGAATTCTATGTGTGTTTAAGGCGCTGTCCATAGCAAACACCTTGTAAAAGTCTAGATTTTCGTCGCAAAGTTAGCCGTATCTATACATACCACAAGCCTGAAATAATACAGTGTATATATAGTCTAATATACCAAGAAAAGACTTACACAAAAACAATTCACAAATGTGGTCTAGTACTACGAAAAAAAAATGTTCAAAAAGACCTCGAAAAAAAGTTATCGTCTCGAAATTCTCAATTTTTTTTAGCGACAACCATCATATTTTTTATATCTATAACAAAGAAAATTATATAAACTAAAGACATACCTAAAATTTTTAAAACACAGAACTGTATTTATTTAAATATTCAAATAAAACTGCAAAATTGCTTACATTTTTGCGGATTTGCTAAAATATTTTCGACCTTATTTCTATTAATTCGATGCACCTCCGCGAATAGCTACTAACCGCGCCTTAAAGATTCGTAATAGTCAGTTAATTACAAGAAAAATTAATTTAATTCAAACTTGTAAATTGCATATTTCAAACATTTTCATGATTTTTATTTTTAACTTTGAATCAAGTTAGCTTGCACAGTTTAGACTATCAAGTAGTGTGCTTCTTTCATCAAGAGAACGCTTAATCTTTAACTTAAATGGACCTTAAATATTCGAACACACGATATTTGAGACACAATAGCAGCGCGACAGCCGGCTGTCGCTTGGTCATTGAAAGATTAAAAGACTTTGACCTCTGAGTTTGAATCGGATGTTTCTTTAACTTCTTCAATAATTTATAAATACATACTATAGATAAATTACACCCAGACACAGAACAAAAAATCATCACACAAAGTTTGTCCTGGGTGGGAATCGAACCCACGACCTTTGACTTAGCAGTTACTGAACACTAGACCAACAGGCCTGTTGAGTAGGACCAAGTACGCAAAAAACAAAAGAATTGCTATCCAATTCCACATAATTTCTTTCTACAAATCGACCATGAAATACTACACCTACATAATTCGATTAATCGATTATTTTTAACTGAATAATCGTTGAAAGACGATTATCTTAAACGAGGCCGATTAGTCATTCAAGCGATCAGCCGGAAATAATCGGTACGAATTTAGCGCGAATCGATTATTGAGTAGACTTCAAGTGGGAGATATCTTGGTTAAAAACAATCCATACTAATATTATAAATGGGAAAGTGTGTCTGTCTGTCTGTCTGTCTGTCTGTATGTTTGTCTTTCTTTTACGGCAAAACGGAGCGACGAATTGACGTGATGTTTTAATTGAAGATAGTTGAAGGGATGGAGCGTAACATAGGCTACTTTTTGTCTCCTTCTAACGCGAGCCTAGCCGCGGGCAAAAGCTAGTTTTGATATAATTACTTGTATTACCATCTCCCTTTCTCAAGTATGTTAGAATCGACTTCTAGTCTTCCACACATGATTCGAGACACAATAGAAAGACAAAGACAGCCGGCTGTCGCTTGGTCGTCCGGATTTAACTGAATGCCAGTATTTTACTATAAGACGCGGTTGGATTTATCAGACTTTCTGGCTGTTTTTTTATGAATTGGAAATCATCTAAAGACTTCTCCCGCCCTGAGAGGCGGCAGGAAGTGTCAGACTTTTACTGACTAAAACCCACCCTTGTTCCTTCGGTTGCCCTTTATGTTCCAGGCCGCGGTAACTATTAGAACTACTTACGGTGACACACAGGCGAGTAAAGCCATCAAGTCACAAGTACGCGTACTTTCTCGTACGTCTATCACCTTTTAACCTTTCAACGACCAAGCGACAGCCGGCTGTCGGGCTGCTATTGTCTTTCTATTGTGTCTCAAATCACGTGCGTTCGAAGATTTAAGAAAGGAGATTTGGATAGGCCTTATTATGTACTCAAACTGTCGGTCGTAAAATGTAAAGGTCATAGCTCATTAGAGCCACCCGGCAGCCACTCCGCACCGACTCGCCTCCTGCGGCTAGTATTCTTTATATGGACTTGTATGGGCATGCGCTCACTATATCAACTCCGTAGCGTCACCGGATCGCCTCGGTTATACATTATTTTCGGCTCACACATTATTTTTCATTTTTTGAGGAAGGTAATTTATTTGTAAATGTGTTACACTAAATGTTCGTGAACTTGATTAGCTTCCATTTCCTAATTAATTTTAATTTTTATTATGTTTATATACTCTTTTGACGGAAATGGTTTTGACATTATATACATTCTTCTCTTCACATTTAACAATGTACAAATAATAATATTGTAACAACATTATTTTAAAAGAGTAAGTTTGTATGGAGTTTCTTGCCCATTCTTCTCCATACGCAACAACATTTCCGAATGGGCGATTCACTTTTGTTTTATAAGTATGACGTTTCAAAGTGCCTTTTTTTGGTCTAATGATTTGACTTTGACTTTGACTTTATAAGGCGAGTCGGTGCGGAGTGGCTGCCGGGTGGCAGTAATGAGCTATGACCTTAATCGTCGAACATTATAACGACCTACAAAGTCATCACACTCGCAATAAATATGATAGACTCAATGATTTTATAACTAAAAAGTGTACATAGGTTATATGCAGTCAAAAAGTGGCACTTTTAAAGTTTTCCATTTGACCAACATGATACTAAGTATCGCGTTGACATTTGACGTTTATCTCTTTTTCACTTGCACTACTTCAATCATGTCATTTCTCATCCTACTTTGACATGTAATGTATGTGTGCGTTAGTGTGTCGTTTTTGAAGATAGAATACGGTATTTGACACTATTAACCGATAAATCTTAGACGTAATTTTTAAAAAACCTTTTTTTTTTATTAGTCCTAAGCATCGGACTTGTTTTTAATTTACTGTAAAATTGGATTTTTAATTGCTTTAAAATCAATAAATAGTTAGTCAATAGGGTTACTAGCTTGTGACGTCACAAGGTGATATTGCCATTCAAAATCTATAGGAGAATCACGTTTTGACAGTTCATAAAAAGTACGTCAATTGATGATGGTGTCAAATACCGGCGGGGTTATTACCTATGAAACCGCAATCAGCAATATTTGCGCAGTGATCGCGCGATCGTCAAAAAAAATCGTATTATGTATGAACCGATTGCTAATCGCTCGCTGATTGTTCTAATGCACTTATTGCTACGATGACGATAAAGTAGCAATCGCTAGAACTAATTAAATATCACCATTAACAAAAAAAACTTAACTTTGCTCTTAAAAACCATACTAAACCACCAAACGAAAAATGCATATTTTAGTTAACTGATTGCTCCACAGAGGCAGCACTATCGCTAGATTGCTATTTGACGTGACGTATTTTGAATTGACGTTTGAGCATCAAATATTGCTAAATTATCGCGATCGCTCGGCTATTGCAAGATACGTAATCCCGGTGCGGATTTCGTTTAGGTAGATAACCTATCTACACTTTTTTACATATAATATCATTGGATAGAACTAGCCTTTCGTTCTTGTGGATGTCGACACTTCCATCCCTTAATTTACCACTTTACGGTTGGAATATCCAAAAATCCTTTCTAACTGGTTACCTACTCTTCACAAAGAACACACCCTGCAAGTTTCATGTCTCTAGGAGCAGCGGTTTGGGATGTGCGTTGATATATCAACAGACAATCAGCTTACCATTTACCCGTGAGGATCTCAAAACTTTCTTCCCTGATTTCACTTATACAGGGTTATTGGTAAAACACCGACATCCTTTCAGTACTATGTTACTATCATCATAAACAACAACTTTTGTTCTATGATTTTTTACAAAATGACATTTACCAAAAACAAATCTTCAAGATTCCGTTGTCCTATCTAACACATTTCAACTCTGTATTGTGCCGTAACAACATACCTACGCTTGCCGCGCACTGTCCTCGTATGTTACGCAGACTTCGTCACATTTAGGGTGTTCAATTTAAATATATTGTATGAAAATGTAATGAACTAAAATATGATAATTTTTAAAATGTCGTAGAACAAAAGTTGTTGATTATGATTTTAGTAACATAGTCCTGAGAGGATGTCGGTGTTTTACCAATAACCCTGTATAGAGTTTGAATTTCCAAAAATCCCTTCTTAGTGGTTACCTACTCTTCACAAAGAACACACCCTGCAAGTTTCATGTCTCTAGGAGCAGCGGTTTGGGCTGTGCGTTGATATATCAACAGTCAGCCAATCCGTCAGTTTATTTCAACTCCCACGATCTATTTCGCCAAGCAATCTGGCCACAACTAGAGCATAAAGCAGGCAATGCCGGAGGTCATACACAGTGTAATTTTAGCTCCCATGTGCAGCAGAGTCCATTAGACAGAGCAATGATAATATTAAGTGCACGCTGTTTTAGGGTTGTTGCGTTACAGAAATTGTAGAGAAAGTCTGGAATTATATCTAGCTTATTTGTAACCCTCGACGCAAAAAGCACATCGTGTGTGTGTCTGTCTGTTGGTTTGTTTGTCTGTGGTACCGTAGCTCCTGAACAAGAGAAACAGTTTGGATGAAGTTTTATTGCAATCTATCGATGGTTCTTTAATTATATCCAAACTAATAATCATAAATGGGAGAGTGTGTGTCTGTCTGTCTGTTTGTCCATCGTTCACGGCAAAACAGCGACGGACTGACGTGAGTTTTAAGTGGAGATAGTTGAAGGGATGGAGAATGACATAGGTTACTTTTTGCCTTTTTCTAACGCAAGCGAAGCCGCAGGCAAAAGCTAGTATTACATAAAAATCGGTTCGAACTTATTTATCAACTGCTTTGGTAGACGCAATTGTAACCTTCATAACTTTTTGTGAATTGTTTTTTTTTTTACTTAAGACATCACGCTATGTCCCATGGGAGCAAAGCAAAACCAAAAACTTAACAGACAGCTACAAAGTAATAAAAGTGTGTGTCAACCCTATCCCTATATCTCGAGAACTCAGCGTTTTATCATTACGACTTGTAAGATGGGCGCACGGCATCGTTAAAGTGTATCAGACGCATATTTAGTGCACTTTTAAGTTTAGTGTGGTAAGCAGAGCAGTAGGTGTCGGTAATCATAGTTTTTTCTATACAATGGTGCCGATTCCCTTGGTCACAAACTAGACGAATTTTAAGTTAAATGCATCTTTCTCTTTTCATTTCTTAAAGAAAAGGACAGAAGATACAATTTAGGTTAATCCTGTCAAATTAGACAGCGCCGGAAGAAAATTGACGTATAATTTAGACGCCATGTTTTTAAAACGCGTCTAAATTATTTATGGAGTCTCTAAATTTGACAGGACTTAACTAATATTTTATCTTCTGTCCTTTTCTTAATTAAAGAGAAAGATGCATTTATCTTAAATTTAGTTAAATTTGTGAACAAGAGAATCAGCACCATTAAGTAGTTTTTTAATGGTGCCTAACCAAAGGTTAAAAATGGGACATTATTACTAAAGTCTGTTTGTCTGTCATCAGGTTGTGTCTTATGAACTGTGATGTATTTGTTTTGCCGCGATAACAACGAATATTGAAAACAGAATAACATAAATATTAATTAAGTAGTTAGAAAGAAATGCGTTTTTTTGCCGATAATGGTACCAATGCCTGCCATGTTAGTTACTGCGGCCCCGGAACATAAAGTGTAACCAAAGGAGCATGGTTTGGTTTTAGTCAGTAAAAGTCTGACACTTCCTCCTAGGGCGGAAGAAGTCATTTGATGATGTCCCATTCATAAATTAAAATAAACAAAATGGTTGCTAACCCTACGTGCGCAAGTACGACTCGCAAATCACATTAAATTAATGGAAGCTCTATTTTTTACTATTAGTCGTTATAGCAGAAACATAAAAAAAATAAATTAAAATAAAAAAAACCCCCGACCAACAAAAAAAGTACGCAATTATTATATACAAAAGGTTAAAAATACTAAACCCTATAAAAAGCAAACAATCTGAGCGTGTAACACACCTAACAAACGACCTGATGACCTTGAAGACCTGAACCGATGTCCACCAAACATAGCTAAGAACACTCTCGACTCATATACCTTTCAAACAAAAAAAACCGCATTAAAATCGGATCATCCGTTTGGGAGCTACGATACAGACACATACACACACACACTAACAGACACGTCAAACTTATACAACACCCCGTCGTTTTTGCGTCGGGGGTTAAAAAATACATCAACTGCGAAAATTTCAACTGTCTAATCACAGTTTATGAGATACAGCCTGGTGCAAGACAGACTGACGGACAGCGGGATTCCCTAGGGAACCCTAGAAACGGTTCAACGGTCTTTTTAATATTTATTTTAAAGATTCCCACATTTTTCACTTGAACGAATTTTAATATACTCTCAAATCTCAAGTACTTTTAAACGATTTTTAATATAATAACTTTAAAGGGTTATTACAATTGAAATAAATAATTCACACTACACATTTTTGAAAAAACAATAGCTCAAGTGTGCGGGGTTCGATTCCCGGGTCGTTAAAGTGTGAAACTTGTGCCTTTTATTTTTGATGCTGGTTTTTGAGAAAGGGGCGAAATTCACCTTTTTTGTTCTCGCCAATTGAAGGTAACGGGGAATTAACGGGGTATTGGGCGTGAAATTGCTTCCTGGGTTCGACTCCCTAGTTGGACAAAGTGGTTGTGGGTATCGCTGTCTCCGGAAAATAACAAGATCCGTAAGTTTATCAATCTACTGGGAAGTTTATAAACTTTCGTAGGATTCTAAACGGGAGATAAATTGTAATATTTTACGTCCACATTTTCGTAAATTGATAAACTTACTGAACTCACTCGTAAAATAATAAGTAAGCAGTAACCAAACGCTACGCGCGATCTGATTGGTTGACTCTCACGTGTCACTTCTCCTTCCTCGCGGCTGCCATTGTTCGCCACGGAATATAAACTATGAACGTTGACCAATCAGAGATAAGAGCAGTGTGTTTTTTTACGTATTTCAAAGATGCGTATATTTAAAAGAGTTTCTGTGATTGGTCGAACCATATAAAATCTTACGAATAGATATCCGTTAGTTTATAAATTTACCGTATGACGTCGGAAATTGATAAATTTACGAAAATGTGGACGTAAAATATTACAATTTATCTCCCGTTTAGAATCCTACGGAAGTTTATAAACTTCCTAGTACATTGATAAACTTACGGATCTTGTTATTTTCCGGTGACATGGCTATTGCTTGCAACGTTGACGACTGTTGACGTTTTGGCGGGTATTGGTCTAGTGGTTAGTGACCCCGACTGCTAAGCCGGAGGTCGTTGAATCGATTCCCATTTAGGACAAACTTTGTGAGATTGTTTGTAGTATGACTGCTTGTTCTGTGTCTAGATGTAACTAACCTTCCGAGGACCAACCGACAGCCGGCTGTCGCGCTGTTATTGTCTTTCTCCATTGTGTCTGGAATCACGTGTGTTCGAAAGTTTAATATACCTATAATGTGTATGTATTTATAAATTATACATATAGGTAAGTAAGTTTATCAGTTGTCTGGTTTCTGGTTTGTCATAGTACAAGCACAGATTAATAAATAGTTACCACGTAACAGATACTTCACTCCAATACAAAAACGAAAATACCTACGCTATAATAGCCTACAAAATCATAATAATAATACCAGCTGTTTGCAGCGAGGAGAAATTTACCAAAAGTACGCACAAAGAGAGTTGAGATTCTTTTGCCCGCCGCGCGACTAACGTGTGTGCGTGTCATCCAGCAAATACGCTAGGGTTATACGTATGATGAAAATGGTAATAAATCGAATGTTTTAGAAAAACAATTTTTTTTTGTTGGTCAAATATTTTTTAGTTTAATAAAATGACTGATGCATATTTTGCGTTCCTTGAATTCCCGATTATTATATTTTAGTGTCGAAAATATCCAAAACCGCGTGAATAATTTTAATAAATAATCAAAAGGGAAACAGGAGAATTGGGAAACAGGGGAATTGCACAATAATCACGCAATAATTACGTGGTTTCGGCATTTTGATAGTCAGCGCTGTACCCGTGACATGCAAGCACTCGTGCGGGCGCGCTACAGCCCGGTGTTCGTTGTACCGTCGACGGTACGCGAAGCGGTAGGCATAAAACGCGTGGCCTTGAGCGAGTGACGGACGCCTGGTACAAGATCAGATTTCAGAAAACTGCTTGTACCTGTACAACTGTTGTATACTTAATAATATATAAATCATTTTAAGCCACCCTTCGCTTGACTGAAAGCAAAACATTATGTGGGCCCAGTTAACCATTATCACTTTTTAAAAGGGGGTCTCCGGTCCCAGTTCCATAGTGGGCCGAACGACCCCTGACCCAATGTGACTTGTCCCTAGATATTAATGACAGACAGACAGACAGATATTCATGTCAGATTCATTTTATGATTTAATTTCGAAAGTCGGTGGCAAAACTACTTGAAAGAGATCTAAACGAAGACAGTGAAAGCTCCTTCATTTTATACCTGGATTCGAACCCACAAACTCAAAATGACTTCTAGCTTATCACGACATTGTAACAATCTCAATACACCTTAACCGAGAGCAATTACTGGAACCAATAGCTCCAATGTACCGCGCGGGCATCGAACCCATAAATTTAATTCCGATGCCATACAATTGAACCCACGACCTCGGTTCATTTGACTTTATGTTTACTTCTAAGTGGTATTCAGAGGGTATGGTACTTAAATGGTATATGTTATGGATTTTTGTTTTATTTGTGTATGTAGGGTAATTGGTAAAGGGTCTGATAGGATTTTTTTTATATGAGATGGGAAAAGACCAGATGGGATGACCATAATGCCTTGGAAGTTGGGTAGGCCTTTGGTGTGGGACGCAACATGTGTTGATACCCTCATCTTCCAAGGTCTGCGTGTTGTGCTGGGGCAGCTGCTGCTGAAGACCTCAAACGGCGCAAAAATATTAACCACCTTGGGAATTATATAGTTGAGCCGTTTGGGGTTGAAACACTGGTGCCATGGGGTCCGAGTGCTCATCTTGTTTTTCAAGATATCGCCAAGCGGCTAGTTGACTCTTCACGTGACCAGGGCTGGCTTTTTCTTGGGACAAAGAATTAGCATTGCCATACAACAGTATAGGGGTTGCGGAATGTTTATAATAGTTACCGTGACCCCGGAACATAAAGGGCAACCGAAGGAACATGAGTAGGTTTTAGTCAGTAAAATTCTGACACGCAAGGACGGGAGCAGTCATTGGATGATTTCTCACTCCCCAAAAAAAAATACAAATTGTATAATATATTTATTATAGTATGATTTATAAGTTTCTGTATATATTATATTTAGATTTCATATTTAAGATACTTATACTAAATAAACTGGGTAGCAAAGGAATAGGAACGAGAAAATCGTGATCGCTTTTTCTGTCTATTCATCCAATCTTTTAAACTCAGTTTTCAGCAATAGATAAATAATAATATGTTTTCAGTAATAGAATTTAAGGAGAAGGATTTTTATTATTATTAAAAATAAGTCTTTATGCTAGACAAAAGCTGTCTTCCAAAGATTAGTAACACCAGTTCAAAGCGAGTTGCTAGTTCAAAATAAACATATATCCATTGTTTCAATAAAAAATATTTGTACGCCGTTAAGGCAAAACATAACTGTGCTGAATATAATAATTTTAACATCTTGCATGCTATGTGTGTATACTTATGTATAACAAATAAATGATTCTTATTCTTATTCTTAAATTTTATTAACCATTTAACCTTTCTCCCGCAGGCCAAAACCATGACTTAACCACCATTCGCCTCCCGCCATCTCTCCGGCAAACGCTGGCCGCGATGTCCGCGTACCTGCGCGCACTGTTCGTCTGCGCGGCGTTGCTGACCGCGGCGGCCATGACACGGGCAACCAACTGCCCGTGGGCTTGCTCCTGCCGCGCATCTGCCGCTGACTGCGCGCATCGGGGACTGCTGCAAGTTCCGAAGAGACTACCTACTGATTCGCATCGATTGTGAGTTTTTTTTTTTGTTATTCTTTACTTGTCGGATCTTGGTGGTAGGGTGTATCCTAAATCGTGTTGAGCTTAGCTGAAATGCTGTAGGTAACAAGAAATCAAATATCGTGGGACACCCAATAAAGAAACTGCGCAAATAGTACAGTAAACTTATTTATGTACTATGATTAGGGCGTTAAATATTGGTACTAGCAGGCTAGTCGCATGCGTTAAATTTACTAGGCTCTCATCAAATTGGTCACTACCAAGGATAGGAACAAAAAAGAACCATGGGGGTTTAAGAGTCCCTAAATATCCCTCGCGTAACCCGTGTTCGCCTCGCTACCTGCGCGCACTGTTCGTCTGCGCGGCGTTGCTGATCGCGGCAGCCATGACACGCGCAACCAACTGCCCGTGGGCATGCTCCTGCCGCGCATCTGCCGCCGACTGCGCGCATCGGGGACTGCTGCAAGTCCCAAAGAGACTGCCTACTGATTCGGATCGATTGTGAGTTTTTTTTTGTTATTCTTTACGTGTCGGATCCATCTTTCTTCTGGCGTTGACATTATCTTACATGCAGTTGGTAGCCAAAACACCCTTAGAGAAACCGCACAAATAGTACAGTAAAATTGTATTGACGTGTACAAGATGACTGGCTCATATCATGCGTTAAGGTAAGGTATACTTAGTTTGGCTCCCGACACTTGGTAGCAGAAGGATCCGTTGGGTTAAAGGAGTCCCGTATATCCCCGACCTAACAACACCACACGCTGGCCGCACGTCCGCCTACCTGTGCGCACTGTTCGTATGGGTTAAAGAGACTTGCTTTTAGCGGGTGTGAATCATGAGTTGGGAGAATACCGGGCTCCCGAATTGTAGTAGCAGAAGGAATCATGAGAACCCTCTGTTTTTCTCAAACGGAAGGTAGTGGGAACTAAAAAGATTATCTGTAGAGTTTCTTGCTCAATATTTTCCATGGATATCTGTCTACGTTTTGGAACAAGCAACTAGCATCACCTTTCTTGACTATCCGACCGGCTCTTTGAAAATTCATAAGTGCCTGTAAAGGGTCTAACTGAGTGAAATAGTTGCCTTGAATTTGGTTTTCCCCTCGCTAAAAAAATGGTGCGAAAAAGACAAAACAATTAATATATTTTTGTCCTGTGCGTCATGGAAGCCATAACACGCAACGCAGTCAAGCGCTCAACCATTTAGTCGATAGAGCCGTAAGTTATTAAAATAACTAGCTTTTGCCCGCGGCTTCGCTCGCGTTAGAAAGAGACAAAAAGTAGCCTATGTTACGCTCCATCCCTTTAACTATCTCCGCTTAAAAAATCACGTCAATTCGTCGCTCCGTTTTGCCGTGAAAGAAAGACAAACATACAAACAGACAGACAGACAGACAGACAGACAGACACACTTTCCCATTTATAATATTAGTATGGATAATTATAATGAACGACTTTCGGAAAAAATGCGTGACATTATGAAATAATAAAAATGTCGTTATGGCGTAGTAGTTAAGGTCTATTAAATCTGTGGGCAAGTGCCGATGTAACTATTTCAAATCATATATGTATGTACATTCTAAAGTACATATTGAACGTCACTCACATCTCGTGCCTCGGAAAGCACGTTAAGCTGTTAGACGGCAGTCAGAAGCCAATATGTCTGACCAGAACCAATGGGCACCTTGTCGCCCAGTTACTGTGTTGTGGAGGTCTGATAGGCAGTCGCTCCACGTAAAACACTGGTATCCAGCTGAATCCGGTTAGACTGGAAGCCGACCCCAACATAGCTGGGGAAAGGCTAGGAAGATGATAATTCGTGAAATAATAAAGATAAATTATAATAAAAATAACTCGCTAAACAAGCTTGTGTTAAGATAACCAGACAGCTGATATACATATTTGTAAAAAATATAAAACACATTCAACATATTATAGAAATAAAATCCATACTTATACTTATACTTATTACAAGTTATTACTTTTACTTATCCATACTAATATTATAAATGGGAAAGTGTGTCTGTCTGTCTGTATGTCTTTCTTTCACGGCAAAACGGAGCGATGAATTGACGTGATTTTTTGAGTGGAGATAGTTGAAGGGATGGAGAGTAACATAGGCTACTTTTTGTCTCCTTTCTAACGCGAGCGAAGCCGCGGGCAGAAGCTAGTCCATACTAATATTATAAATGGGAAAGTGTGTCTGTCTGTCTGTCTGTCTGTTTGTCTTTCTTTCACGGCAAAACGGAGCGATGAATTGACGTGATTTTTTGAGTGGAGATAGTTGAAGGGATGGAGAGTAACATAGGCTATTTTTTGTCTCTTTCTAACGCGAGCGAAGCCGCGGGCAAAAGCTAGTATAATAATATTTTTATCGTCACCAGAAATATAGTATCGCTGCAAGGAACAGCTTCCAAAATACCGATACTATATCGAAAACCATGAAAACTATCGAAATCGCCAATAAACACTGCATAGCTTTTATAGGGGTGCGAAAACCCATAGTAATATACCCTAATATTATAGAAAAACCTTCCAATATTTTCCTTAGGGAGAACCCATGAAATTGAGGTAGAGCTGTGAAGGTTCAGAGGTGGCATTTTGTTAGGGACTCGTGTGGGTAATAAATAAATATAATTCATTTATATTAGGTTCTACTATGTTATAATTGTAAGCTAGTATGCACGAAGTAAGTACAAATTAAAACAAATTAAAAATTAAAATAAAATTCATATCCATACTGATATTATAAATGCGAAAGTAACTCTGTCTGTCTGTGTTTTCTTCACGCCTAAACCACTAATGATGATGATTTGGTACAGATTTAGTCTGGGACCTGAGAAAGAATCCCTAGCGGACGAATTAGAGGGCAAAAGCTAGCATAGAACAAAACTGGTGCTAACTTGTGGGAATATAAAAAGGTCAAATATAGATCATTAAAAAATACATATGAATGAATGAAACTACTACGCTGTTTACGAGTTTATTAATGAAAACAATCTGATGTGACATTTTATTTAAATGTCACTTATGTATGTTATGTACTAAAAAATATGTACATTCCGTATATCATGACGGGCACTAACACAAGAACGTAATGAACTTATGTTTTGCAATGAAAGGTGTTATTCTAATCAATATTATTTTATTTTATTTTTATTTAAAATATAATCGACTTAAAATGGCAAAGAGCCATTGGGTCAAAAAATAATGATTTAAATTGTTTAACTCTATAGGTTCTTTCCAGATCTTAACAAAACTGTGTTATACTTACATATCTTAAGAAAATAGTCTTTCAAATATACAAAACCGCGTAAAAAACTCACAAAAAACACAGTCGAATTAATAACCACCCATTACAATTCAGTTCAAAATAAGAACCATTTTAAAATACGACTCCAAAAGCTCTATCTAAAATACTTTATCTGATAATAGAATCAGACTTCTCCCGATGCAAATTTCGCGATAACAAAAACCTTTATATTTGAATAATTTTCCCTTTTAACCGATAGTTGTAGATCAAGAGCGAAGAATCCAATTTTATTCAATTCCATTTTGAAATAAGAAAAAGTTTCTTCTCTACCGATTCTTAATTCTGCAACACTATTCGTGGGGAGATGGTACTGTTGGGGAGAGAAGTGTTATTGGTTTTTGCAATGTTCGTGGTCACGTGATATTTTTTAAAGGAAAATATAGATTGGTCTGAAATAGTAATCCGTACTAATATTATAAATGCGAAAGTAACTCTGTCTGTCTGTCTGTCTGTCTCTTCTTCTGGGACCCGAGAAAGGACATAGGATAGTTTTCATCCCGGAAATCCCCCGGGAACGGTAGCTATTAATCCACGCGGACGAAGTCGCGGGCAAAAGCTAGTCTATACTAATATTATAAAGAGGTAAAATTTGTAAGTTTGTATGTAGGGGGGTAATCTCTGGAACTACAGGTCCGATTTGAAAAATTCTTTAAGTGTTAGATAGCCCATTTATCGAGGAATGCTATAGGCTATATACCATTACGCTACGACCCACGGGAGCGGAGCAGTAACGAAAAATGCGGGTAAAACCGCAGGGGACAGCTAGTAATATATAAAGAGGAAAAACTTGTTTATTTGTTTGTTTTCATTTAATAGGCTCCGTAACTCATGAACCGATTTGGTAAATTCTTTCCCAATGTAAAGCTTCCTGCCGGGGTTGCGGAATAGTTCTAATAGTTACCGCGGCCCCGGAACATAAAGGGCAACCGTAGGAACATGGGTGGGTTTTAGTCAGTTAAAGTCTGACACTCCCTCCCTCCCGCTCCGCTCAGGGCAGGAGAAGTCATTTGATGATTCATAAAAAAACCCGATTCTTGTTACTAAGTTTCGATGTTCGTCCGTCTGTCTGGATGTCCATCTGACACCATGCTTTATCTCATGAACCGTTGAATAATGTACGAAACTCCAGCTAACCGGTTTTTATGTAGTTTTTTAAAACCTTTCCCATTTGTATTATTCTTATATCCTCATTGATTACTTATGTCAAACCAGCTTTTGCCCGCGACTTCGTCCGCGTGGAATAATAGTTCCCGTTCCCGGGGGATTTCAGGGGTCAAAACTATCCTATGTCCTTTCTCGGGTCCCAGACTATATCTGTACCAAATTTCCTTCAAATTGGTTCATTGGTTTAGGCGTGAAGAAGAGACAGACAGACAGACAGAGTTACTTTCGCATTTATAATATTATATTAGTACGGAAGTACGGATAACAACTCATCTTTCTTTATTTTCTTCTATTCCAAAAAAATAATTGCAAGCGAAGCACATGTCTCCCCGCCTGTACGTAAGGCGGGTTCATATTAGCATCATATTGGTAGGATCGGCACGTGCCGACAATATGTCTTCATGTGTACACGCCTATAATATTAGGCCTTTCTATACAAATAGTTATTGATTTAAACTGTGCATCTGTTTTCAGGTGTTTTTAAATGGTTAAAAAGGTAGATTTTTTAACATCAGATATTCTATTTACATGTACTTATAACAAACTAGCTTTTGCCCGCGACTTCGTCCGCGTGGAATAATAGTTCCCGTTCCCGGGGGATTTCCGGGATGAAAACTACCCTATGTCCTTTCTCGGGTCTAAGACTATATCTGTACCAAATTTAATTTAAATCGGTTGAGTGGTTTAAGCGTGAAGAAGAGACAGACAGACAGAAAGACAGACAGAGTTACATTCGCATTTATAATATTAGTACGGATGAATGGTTTAAATACAATTAAATAATTAACAGACTTAAAAAAGTAGGTTCTCAGTTCGACCTGTACGTATGTATGTATGTTTGTTTGTCCGCGATTATCTTGCGTTGGGCTGAGCCGATTTTGATGCAGTTTTTAGCAAAGTGTTTGTTACATTCTGGGGAAGGTTTTAAGTTTAGCACTAATGGATATCCCGTGACGTTGCGCGCATAGATCGCGTTTTGCTTTCTTGGATTGTAGATTTTCAAAGACGTATTTTTTATTTAAAAAAATAAAAAGCTTTTTCCAAAAATAAAGATAACCGACTTCAAAAACTAAAAGCTCAAAAATAACTTTTCGGAAGTCGGTGGCAACACAAATCGACCGGCAGAAGAGAAACCACCGACTTCCGAAATAGTTATTTTTGAGCTTTTAGTTTTTGAAGTCGGTTATCTTTTTCGTACTTAAGGCACGATATGTCAAAAACAAACTTCAAAAAGCATGAATATTACAATACCATTGCATAAAAAGCTTAATTATACAAAAAAAAATGTAAACAAACCCAAAAAGCCTATTTTTACATTATTTAGCATAAAAGCGACACAACAGGAAATGTAAATTTTCCCTCTTTACGACAAGGGGCAACCGTTCAGTGGCGCCCTCTACATGTCCTTTGTACAATTTAGGAAAAGTTTTGAACATGAATATGTATCTGTTATTTATCAAGCACAAAGTCAAAAGAACTGCCTGAAAAAAGGGTAGGTGTAGGGAGTTATAATTTGCTTATCTTTATATCATATCTACGTAGTATAAAACAAAGTCGTTTTCCACTGTCAAGTCTGTGTTGAAAGTTCAACGCACAGCCCAAACCGCTGGTCCTAGAGACATGAAACTTAGAGTGTGCTCGTTGTGAAGAGGATGTAACCACTGAGAAGAGTTTTTCGCAAGGATGACGACAGCATAAAAAAAACCGGCCGAGAGCGTGTCGGGCCACGCTCAATGTAGGGTTCCGTAGTTTCCCGTCCGTCACAATAAGTGATCCCACTTATAAGTTAAAAAAAAACGAGCGATTATTTCCGAAATTATTGACATTATCAAAAAATGATTTTAGTAAACCCCTATTCATTTTTAAATACCTATCCAACAATGTATCACACGGTAGGGTTGAAATTAAAAAAAAACACTTCCCACTTTACATAGGGGGGCTACCCTAAAAAAAACATTTTTTTCCAATTTTTATTTCACCACTTTGTCGGCGTGATTAATATACATATTGGTACCAAATTTCAGCTTTCTAGTGCTAACGGTCACAGAGATTAAGCGAGGACGGACGGACAGACAGACAGACATTGCGAAACTATAAGGGTTCCTAGTTGACTACGGAACCCTAAAAAATGGCATTCTGTTTAGTCCGTCTTGTAGATCGGCCAAAAATACGGGGCACGTCTTTTTTGCTTGATCAAAATAATACAAAAATAAAAAGATAAATAGCAACAAAGTTCCGCAGTGGGGGCTTTTGACGTCACCGTCCTGCAAAAATTGTATCTAATCGTGACGTCATGCGCAACTTCAACGCACTGTATCGTTGTCATTTTTCGTTTACGAGAAAAAAGAAAAAATACGTGTCCAAAATTTTTTAATAATCTCACTGACGGACTAATTACTTTTTTTTTCGTCGTCTCGCCTATTCGATATGGAGGTAATATTGTGCATAGAAATTCGTCATCCAGGAGTTCGAAACCACAATAACATTTGAATTACGAACCACTTTTTATTTTTTTTTGGTGAGTGGGAAATCATCTAATGACTGCTCCCGTCCTGGGTGCGGCGGGAGGGCGTGTCAGACTCTTACTGACTAAAACCCACTCATGTTCCTTCGATTGCCCTTTATGTTCCAGGGTCACGGTAACTATTAAAAACATTCCGCAACCCCGGCAGGCGTTGGCCCTATTGGGCCCCTTCCTGTGCTGACTCCTTCTCTTTGAGGCGCGCGTGGAACACTAACGCGCCGTCGACGCGGTCCTGGTCCCAGCCGGGCGGCAAGCTACCCATCGCTCGCCATCCGCAGAACCGCGCCTACGGTGGCCGGTAGTCACCTTGCGACTCTCGACGTCTTCGCCTGGGTCATTGTCCGGGGCGAGAGGCTCGTCGTTGCCTCTCGCGCGCCGCCGCCTCCTTCACCAGCATAACTGCTTCGCAGAAGGAGGCAACGGCATCCCATTCCGTCTTGCCCCGAAGCATGGCCTGAACTAGCGCCGGGCGCGAGAGGTCACCACCGCCGATCGCTTCTACGAGGACACGTCGATGGTGCGCCCATGCGCGGCACACCTCCACCGTGTGCTCGACCGTGTCCTCCAGGCGACCGTTGCTGCAGTGGTGACACCCAGGCGTCGCTTCCGCCCGAATCCGACACAGGAACCTCCCGAACTGCCCATGTCCGATGAGGACCTGTGTCAAGAATTACCAACCATTGATCATAATGAGGTACTATTACCAACCAAACTTCATTATCCATCCCTTATTGCAATTACAAAAAAACTGTCTGAAATCAAAGCGAACCGTCTTAAAGACTGCTTACCCCTAAGATACAAAGCGTTATGTTCAGAGGATCATTTGCAGGATTCCTTCCAAGCGTTTTATGAAAAATCGAGTACTATACAATGGTATTTTTTGAAACCTACCGATACACAAACTCAGTTACGCTCGGCTGGTACAAAATCCCGGCTTTTCTTTACATTATGCATGTATTATACACTAGCTGTTCCTCGCGAAACCGCGAACCCGCATTACGTTAGGTTTTTGGTTACTGCTTCGCTCCCGTGGGACCAAGCGTGATATTATATAGCCTATGTTACTCGTGGACAATGTAGCTTTCGAATAGTGAAAGAATTTTTTAAATCGGTCCAGTAGTTTTTGAGCCTATTCATTACAATCAAACAAACAAAGTTTTCCTCTTTATAATATTAGTATAAATAATAAACCACTTGAATTTTTCTGTCTATTAAAAATAACCGCATGAAAATAATTTTCGTGATTATAAAGATTAAAACATATAACGTAGGAACAGACGGTGGGAAGCGACTTTTTTAAACTATTTAGGACAGTTGAGATAATTGTATTACCAACTCAGTAATATTTATCTACTATATAAAAATAAGTCTGGTTTTCCTGCCTGACGCTATAACTCCAGAACGCACGAACCGATTTCCACGGTTTTGCATTCTTTGGAAAGGTCTCGGGCTCCGTGAGGTTTATAGCAAAGAAAATTCAGGAAAATTCCGCGAAAACGAAGTCGCGGGCAGAAGCTAGTTATAATGAAGTGACCAATACCCAATAAAATTACTTCTTCCTTATTAAAATTACACTCAGCGTTACAAAGAAACTGTTTGAAATCAAAGCGAACCGTCTCAAAGACTGCTTACCCCTAAGATACAGAGCGTTATGTTCAGAGGATCATTTGCAGGATTCCTTCCAAGCGTTTTATGAAAGTGGGGAGCCTCGGGCGTGTAGGAGCGCCATGTTGCCTTGTGTGTGGGACTGTCTTTAAATGTTATACTGAAGATAATAAACTTTTTCTATACTTAAATCTGATCGAACTGAACACACGTGATTCGAGACACAATTAGTGACGTCATAAGAAAGAAAGAAAGAAAGAAAGAAAAACATTTATTTTGGACACACACAGGAAAAGAAAAATAACACAACAAAAAAAAAACATGAAACTATATAACAAAAAAAGATACCTGTGCGAGGCCAAAAACGGTCCCTATCTCAGCATGATGCTGCGATTTTTCCATAAAAAATACCGCAGCGCTGGTATTCTGATAGGGCCGAAAGTGCTAGTGATGTCACGGATGCACATACGGACACTTGCAGAAACACAAAATTATATATGTAATAAATATATGACAACAAAAACAACATAAAAAATAAACATAAATATTGCCAATAATAAATATAAATTCCCCGCGCAATGAACGCGCGCGGGCGCAGACTAGTTTATTATCTGTGGCAGGACTGACATTTGACGTTCAAAGCATTTGACAGTTATTATTTCAGAGAAGAGAGAACAAAGAATTTCTTTGTTATTGTTACGCCTGTGATACAACTTGAAACATCATAACATTATTAAATACAAAATTAAATATATATAGATATAATGTATAATAAATATTATGAGAGGAAGTGACGGTTGAGCTGCTGACTCGCTGCTGGTAACAGACCAGGCCATCACCAGTGGGAACTATGCGTGCATACCCTAGGTGAGTTACTGACCAGTTGCCTTTTGGATGCGCAGAAGATGTTCTTTAATTTCACTCTAAAGGTACCAACTGTTTTTATAGCACGAAGAGGAGGTGGCAGGTCATTCCAACAGCGGGAAGCAGCAAATTTAAAACTACCACGAAATGCAGCAGTTCTATGCGATGTGGCCAACAGAAGGTAGGCAGATGCTCTGGTTTTCACTTTATTTATGTCTCGTGACCATGTTAGTTTTCTGTAGAGATATTCTGGTGTTTTTGTGAGAATTGTGCCAAAGAGAAGGGTAGCCAGGTGTAGCTTCCTACGATCTGACATTCTCAACAATTTACCCTTATTTAGAAATGGAGTTATGTGTGTGCGTGGAGGAACATTATAACAAAATCTTGCACAAGCATTCTGCACCCGCTGAATCAACTTCTCACTCCTGCCAAGAATACAAGCCCCATACACAGTGTCAGCATAGTTAAGTTTGGATAAAATTAGTGACTCACAAAGCATAACACGCATATCCACACTAATGTAGGGGCGTATACGGTACAGGAGCTTGAGGCGATAAAAACAGTTCCGAACAGCCTCCAAGATATGAGTCTCAAAGTGCAGGTGCTCGTCAAACACCAACCCAAGATTGCGGGCTTCTTGTACCCTGTCAATTTGACACCCGTTAATCCTTAGATCCAGACTGCAACCTTGCATCTTATCCAGAAATACTCTGGACCCCAGTATCATAAATTTAGATTTGGTTGGATTTAAAACCAAGGAGTTGCTGTTTGACCATGCTGAGACCCTACCTAAATCCTCGTTAATCTTCCTTACAGTTTCAACAGCATCCTGAGGGCGAAAAGAGAGATACATCTGAAGATCGTCGGCGTACAGATGGAACTTAGTGTTGATCAGACAGTTGGTGATGTCTGCACTGTAAAGGATAAAAAGGAGCGGGCCAAGGATTGATCCCTGTGGTACACCCCTATTCACAGGCAGAGGGCGGGAAGACATAACAGCTCCATTACTGTCATCTGTAACCTGAACAAACTGGGAACGATTACTCAGGTAACTCTGGAACCAACTAACTGTTTCTGGTATACACCCGTAGAATGATAGTTTGGAAAGTAAGAGGGAGGTATTTATAGAATCAAAGGCGCGTGAAAAGTCTAGCAGGACAAGCATGGTACCCATACCCTGGTCTCTAGCCTCCAGGATGTTGCCCACCACATCAAGGAGGGCGGTGGCTGTGCTGTGCCCTCTACGGAAACCAGACTGAACAAGTGGCAGAATGTGATTTTGTTCAAGGTATGCTCGAAGCTGGTTAGAAACAACCTTCTCTAGAACCTTGGAGAGACACGGCAAAAGGCTGATAGGGCGAAGATCCTTCAAACTGGAAGGAGTAGAGACCTTAGGGATGGGCCTAACCACAGCCATTTTCCACAGATCAGGAAAAGTAGAGGTGGCTATGGATCTGTTAATGATGGCCGTGATAGCTGGAAGTGTGTGGGGAAGAGTCATCATCAACATGTCAAGAGAGATGTCATCCACTCCCTGAGCATTTGATTTGAGACTCTGCAAAAGCCTGAGCACCATATCCTCCTGAACTAGTTCCAGACCGAAGCTATGATCACTGAATCTGTTTTGTTCAAAATAAGCCAAGTCAGTGTCGCTGACACTGCCACTGCCAGGTACATCCAGAAAGTGTTCATTAATTGTGCTAGGGTTATGACAGAAATGTGGTAAAATGTGCTCAGGTTTTTTAGTTACGGAAAGTGTTGACTTTAAATGACTCCATAACCTCTTGGGCTGCTTAATATTGCCATTTATATAAGATTTGAAATAGGCACGCTTTTCACTGTCGAAGGCAGCCCTAACAAGGTATTTAAGTTCTTTATAAGATGCTATATGATGAGCAGACTTAGTTGTTTTGGCTTTAATATGGCATTTATCCCTCAACTTGATCATTTCCTTGACAGTGTAAGTTATCCAGGGGCAAGACTTTTCTTTAATCAATACCTTTTTTAAGGGTGCGTGGAGGTCAAATAAGTTTGTTAGGTATTGATTAAATGTACCTACCATAGTATTCACGTCATCATGCCTTGAAACGTAATCCCAGTCAATCCTACTTAAGTCATCATTAAAGGAATCTGTTAAAATATCCTTTAAAGGCCTAAAGGTGATCCAGTAAGGGGAAGGCTTCTCCAATTTAAACTTAAGATCCACTGAGATGACTGCATGTTGACCAAGCTCAGGGATGTGCGACACAGATAAGGTGTTTTGCTATACAAAATCTATGGGAGAATATCGTTTTGACAGCTCATAAAAAGTACGTCAATTGATGATGGCGTAAAATACCGTGTTTCGCGTGGCAGTAGTACGACACCTGACTTCAACTTCAACTTTTTTATTAATTATGGCAATCCACCGAAATTTCGGTGATTTCTGCCAATGTCCAATTTGAAAATAATATTTTAGTTTAAATGACAATTGTACGGTTATTAAATTATAGTATGGAGATCATACACGTGTTCTTTTAACCAAGAACACGAGATGACTCCACGACACCTGACATTTATGACAGCTGTCACTTTTGACAGGGCCAAGCTGTGGATAAAGATGTTTGTTTGGAAAACGAAAACGAATAGATTGTCAAATGTATGGGATTGACATAAGCTTTCGCTTAACAATTTGTTATCTCCATACATTTGACAATCGTTTTCGTTCCGCTATCTATTCTACAATGCCACTGGTCTAGGGGGGCGTATTTTCAATACTATTACATCATTATTTGAAAAGCGTAAGTATGGGGTTTCTTACCCACACAAAACAACCTTTTATTTCTCTACATTTTAATTCACTTGTAATGACATCCAAACTATCTTTTAATCCTCAATACTCAATAACTTTATTGCATCCCATAATGTATAACAAGGCTGGTAGGTTAATTAAAAGAAACAATTATGGACCCTGTCGGGCACAGCAAGATAGTTTTTTTAGAGGAGAGGATGAAGAGCGCTCTTTGTTCAAATACAAAAAAAAAAAATCGAAGTAAAGGCAAAATAAAAAAAGACTTGTTACTAGATCTTAATGTCAGTATTGCAAGTAGATATTATTTTATTGTAATTAGATATTATTAATCCTTCGAACACACGTGATTTGAGACACAATAGAAAGACAAAAGCCGCGCGACAGCCGGCTGTCCCGCTGCTAAGGTTAAAAGGTCTAAAGAAAAACCAATTTGACTTTGAATCTGACTTTGAATACAGGACAAGTCTCAACCGTGCCTCTAACATGGCCACCCGACCATCCCGCCAGGCATCAATCCCCGCATTGAGCATTTCCGCTCAATAGCTTCTTTTAAGAATATAACCAAGAAAAGTTCCTTAAACTGTGTGATTGTGCTCAAATTACTGTTATTTAGAATGACTAGTGTGAGCCCGGGGATGCGTTTGAGAAAACTGAATTGGCCTATTTTTGTCTCAAGGACGAAGGCCTATTATATTAGGTGTATTTTTGGTCTTGCACAACCCGCTAGGAGATGATTCTACTCATGAAAACAAACAACTTTTATTACAGAACCAACTCTGAAATCGCGAAAGAATTATCAGCTGTTTCTAACAAAAGCTCAATGCCCCGACCATAATGTATGAAACAGCGGATATTTTTTCCAAGATTTCAGAGTTGGTTCCATAATAAAAGTTGTTTGTTTTTGTGAGTAGAATTATCTCCTAGCGGGTTGTGCAAGACCAGAAATACACCTAATAAAGGATGAAAATTTGACATCTGCGCGGACGAAGCTGCGTGCGAAAGCTAGTCAGTTTTTAAGCTTTCAATCACCAGTAATAAAAATAACCTGTCACATTCTTTTTGAAATGAAATACATCTTTTTAATAATAACCTTTTAGAAAGCCTTCTTATCACACTCTGCCGACCCTCTTTTGATAAAGTGCGCAATAATACAGTATTTGGCGAACCATTTCCGTATGATAATTGTTATTAATAGCTAGAGGGTGAGCAGAGAGACCCATAATGTAGTATTTATATGTTACTAGCTGTCCCTCGCGGTTTCGCTTGCGTTTTGTTAGGTGTTCGGTCATTGGTCTCTTGGGGTTGTAGCTGGAGATGGGTACATACCCAATTTGGGTATAAGTAGACTTTTTACAAGTTAAATACCCAAAATCATGGGTAAAAAAAGCTTTTTCCAAAATAAAAATTCTGTCTAGAAAAACTAAAAATAAAAACACATAAAATAACTAAAATTTCGAAGTCGGTGGCTTTTCTGCCAGTCGATTTGTGTTGCAACCGATTTCCGAAATTTTTGTATTTTTTTTTGCAAAAAAATTATTGCTGAAACTTTTTTTTCTCTCGCCAAGTTTCAACAGCATATTTCCTATAGTTTTGGAAAAAAGTGGCTGTGACTTAAGGACGTACAGACAGACATGACGAATCCAAAAGGGTTCCTTATTTTATTTAAACACAAAACCGTAAAAACTTGGGGCTGCAGAATGTTTATAATAGTTACCGTGACCCCGAATCATAAAAGGCAACCGAAGGAACAGTGGGTTTTAGTCAGTAAAAGTCTGACACGCCCTCCCGCCGCACCCAGGACGGGAACAGTCATTTGATGATTTAGGACTCCCCAAAAAAAAAACGGTAGAAACTAACAAAATGCGAATCATCATCATCTCCCTAGCCTTTTTCCAAACCGTGTTGGGGTCGGCTGCCAGCCTAACCGGATTTAGCTGGATACCGGTGTTTTACGTGGAGCGACTGCCTATCAGACCTCCACAACCCAGTAACTAAAACCAGTAACAAAATGCGAATAAAACCAAAAAAATACAAATAAACGCCTCCAATTTTTCCCAAACCACCACAGCCTAGGCACCTAATAAATAGTCTATTTAATTTTCTTCCCGTAGATTGCTCGTTTAATTCTCTTCACGCTGCGGCCACTGCAGGCTTGGCAGAGAGCCAGGATGCGGCATGCGGCACATTGATCATGTTTATTGAAAACTGTCTCCTTGATTTACTGATTAAAATGTTGGGTAGGGATGATTTTTAGGGGTTTTTTTTTGGTGGAGATTTTGTGAAAATGATTTTTTTAATCTACACTAATATCTAATACACTTCTACACTAATATTATAAAGAGAAAAACTTTGTATGTTTGATTAATAATGAATAGGCTCAAAAACTACTGGACCGATTTAAAAAAATCTTTCACTATTTGAAAGCTACATTGTCAACGAGTAATATAGGCTATACAAGGTGTATTTTTGGTCTTGCACAACCCGCTAGGAGATGATTCTACCCATGAAAACAAACAACTTTTATTATGGAACCAACTCTGAATTTCACTGAAATCGTGAAAAAAATATCAGCTGGTTCATACATTATGGTCCGAGGGCATTGAGCTTTTCTTAGAAACAGCTGATATTTTATTCGCGATTTTAGAGTTGATTTCATAATAAAAGTTGTTTGTTTTCATGGGTAGAATCATCTCCTAGTGGGTTGAGCAAGACCAAAAATACACCTAATATAATATCACGCTATGAACCACGGGAGCGAAACAGTAACAAAAACCTAACGTAACGCGGGTGGAAACGCGAGGTGGAGCTAGTTCTATAAATTAAATTGAATTTTGATTGTAATTTAAATGCGTGAGTTAATTCTTCGAACACAAGTGATTTAAGACACAATATAAAGATAATAGCAGCGCGACAACTGGCTGTCGCTTGGTCCACGAAAGGTTAATACAAGATATTTAGGCATATGCTGTAGTGTACTGCTTTGTTGCTTATTTTGAATTAATAATACAAAATTTTCTATTTTGGCGCCTTTATGAAGTCTGAATAAACAGTCGTTTCATGTAAAAATAATAAAAAGGCTATAAAAATTCTCGCACGTGCTATCATACAAGTAAATTGCCTATCTATAATAGGTTGATTACACCTGCCGAGTAGAGTGGCGAGACAGTGCCTTTTCGGCCGAGTACTCGGTATTTGTAAACACATTGCCGAGTACTCGGCCGAGCGCTCGGCCTAGCAACCGGCCGAGACAGTCACTCGGACCCAGTTCTTTTTACTAGGCCGAGTACCCACCTCCCCGCTTCCCCGCACTGTCTCGCTCGGTCACTCGGTGAATCTAAACAGCACTCGGCCACCACTCTCCACTCGAAATAAACGGTTGTCTATTGTTTGCCCGAAGATTATATGCCATAATCATCATTTTCCCGAATTTCATTTACCCGAATTTCATTTGCCCGAATGTTTCATTTGCCCTAAAAGACATATGACATAATTTTAATTGCCCGAATTTTAGATACCATAAGATACGAATGCCATAAGTATTGTTTGCCATAATTTTATGTGCCATAATAATTATTAGACATAATATTTAAATGGCATAATATTTAAATGGCATAACAAGTATTAGACAAATATTTAAGCCCCGTAATGGTTTTTTTTTCGGTGCATGGTTGATGGTGGGCTAGGTCGACGGAGCCCCGCTTCGCGGGGCTCCTACTTCTGTGTGGTTTATAAAAAAATAACCACGAAGGGGATGGCGGGGTCTATTCGCTCGCTTCGCTCGCTCACACGACCCCGCCATCCCCTTCTAACCTAACCTGTCCGAGTCGGGGTGCCCTAAAGTCCCAATTGCATCCAATTTCTCTTGATATAAACAACCGTTATACACCCGATGTCGATGGCAAATTATGTTATGGCATATCATAATTATGGCATGTGATAATTATGGCATGTGATAATTATGGCTTACAATGATTATGGCAAATGATGTTATGGTAAGTGACTTTATGGGAAACAATGATTCTGGCACGTGACTATTATGGCAAATGAGAGTAGGGCAAATGAGTATTATGTCGTATGATATTATGGCTGTTGACTATTATGGCAAATGAAATTAGGGCAAATAAAATTCGGGTAAACGGCGGTATACCGAAATAAACGATTTCCGATCCATGTTAGCCTCAGTTGTCCTTGCACTTCTTCTAATAACTGAACTGTCTCGCCACAATATCGAAAATACGTGTGAACACTTACTCGGCTACGGCACTGTCTCGTCCGAGTTACATTTTACTGTCTCGCCACTCTACTCGGTAGGTGTAATCAAGCCATAGGTAATCTTTACATTCTCAACAAATCTTCTTCAACAAATGAGAAATAGTTGAAAATAGTTGAACAAAGTGTATAATTATTGGACGCAGTGAAACTTGGCTCCGTTTGGAATAGTTTTACTTGAAGTTTGCACAGCGGTACAGTTGTGGAGAGAAGTGGGTAGGTTACATTGTATAAGGTATGATGCCTATATTTTAATTTTATTTTACATTAAAAAAAGGCATTCTATTTAGTCCGTCCAATAGATCGTACAAAAATACTGGACATATTTTTGTTTGATCAACTTCTATACTAATATTATAAAGATACAGGATTTGTGATGTGTATGTAACGAATCGTGGAGTGCGCGAGAAATGCCACTAATAGAAAAAAGTGGAGGGAAATCGCAAGGGCAGCTACTAAGGACTTTTTTTTATACTATTGTAAAAAAAAACTTAGACTGAAATTAATAAAATGGTTGTAGCTATTGACACTATGCACCCCAAGTTTTTTTACCATAATATAAATTAATTTGTTATGAACACTATTTTAATCTAAATGTATTACTTTTAAGTTTCTACTTATGAGTTGGAAGTTCTATAAAAGCGTATTTAAAAAAAATTGTTTTATTTATTTATCACTTTAATTTTTTTGTTTTTTTTTTATAATTATCGCATTGTCGTCGGTCTTTGACAAGTGTACAAAGTTTGAATCAAATCTGATTGTTCAAAATAGAGCAAATTCGAGCCCAAAGAAATCGGTTACATACAAATTACAAACAGGTGAAACTAATAAACGTAAAAGCTGCAATTTCCATAGTACTATCAAAAACTATTTTTTTTTTATTTCTACCTTGTAAAACTTAACTAAATGAGGGTTTTTGGTATACCGCCGTTTACCCGAATTTTATTTGCCCTAATATCATTTGCCATAATAGTCAACAGCCATAATATCATACGACATAATACTCATTTGCCCTACTCTCATTTGCCATATTAGTCACGTGCCAGAATCATTGTTTCCCATAAAGTCACTTGCCATAACATCATTTGCCATAATCATTGTAAGCCCTAATTATCACATGTCCTAATTATCAGATGCCATAATTATGACATGCCATAACATAATTTGCCATCGACATCGGGTGTGTAACGGTTGTTATATCAAGAGAAATTGGATGCAATTGGGACTTTAGGGCACCCCGACTCGGACAGGTTAGGTTAGAAGGGGATGGCGGGGTCGTGTGAGCGAGCCAAGCGAGCGAATAGACCCCGCCATCCCCTTCGTGGTTATTTTTTTATAAACCACACAAAAGTAGGAGCCCCGCGAAGCGGGGCTCCGTCGACCTAGCCCACCATCAACCATGCACAGAAAAAATACCATTACGGGGCTTAAATATTTGTCTAAGACTTGTTATGCCATTTAAATATTATGCCATTTAAATATTATGTCAAACAATTATTATGGCACATAAAAATATGGCAAACAATACTTATGGCATTCGTATCTTATGGTATCTAAAATTCGGGCAATTAAAAGTATGTCATATGTCTTTTAGGGCAAATGAAACATTCGGGCAAATGAAATTCGGGTGAATGAAATTCGGGAAAATGATGATTATGGCATATAATCTTCGGGCAAACAATAGACAACCGAGGGTTTTTGCGTATCGACATGACATTGACAGATATGTCAAAATTCACCAATCATGCTGCAGTTGGACCTCACGCCTACGTATTGCCATCTAGCGGATTTCTCATACGCGAAAACCCTCATTCTCAAGCCGTCGTGAACACTTTTCCGCTCACCTGTACCAGTGCAGACGGAAATTAATCAATGCAAATACTAAGTTTAATTAAAACTGTGTTTAAACTAAAGTCGTTTGCTTCGACTTCGACTTCTACAGCGATTGAAAGTAAATTTAGTTATGTATAACAGGTTATAACAGAGATGATAAGATTTTTTCCTTATTTAAATGGGATGGTATTTAAAAGTACTTCAATTTATTACCATTTCATTTACCTAATTTTGCCTGTGTTCCACCAAATATACTGAATGTGCACAGTGGTCTCGAACCTACCGATTTTTCGGTATTTCTACCGATATGGGCTCTGTTCTACCGATATACCGAAATATAACGACTTTTCTACGATTTCACAGTATACATGGAAATTCTACCGATTTTTCTACCGATTTTACACTTTTAAGTTGGCAACCCTTTTCATTTATGTTTAATGTTACGGGGAAGCCCTCAATAGTATGGACCTAGTGCAGAATGTAGTTCATATATTTTGGGGAATACCCTTGACACCCTTGTGTCCTGCAATTCGATGTTATAAGGGGCTTCCCGCTCGGGAATTTACCTGTCTAGTATATATAAACAGTAATTCAGTTTTATTTTTTCATTAATTTTCTTAACTTTGAAGAGTGAGTACCTAACCGAAAGAGTCCCTACAAAATCAGATAATTAAGTTAAAATGTCGTCTGACGAGGAGCCAAGCACAAGTGCGAGTGTAAGAAGAAAAAAATATCTACAATATTATAGAAAAGAATGGGAAGAAGAATTTCCAGGTTGGCTGCAAGATAGTCGTAAAGGCGAAAGCTATGCCTATTGTAAAAGTTGTAATAAAGATATCAACATCACATCAGGAAAAGACGCTATAAAGAAACATAGTTCTTCACAAGCACACTCAATATCATCAAAGAATATAAAATCACAACCGAAGATATCATCATTTACTGTGACCAAAACTCATAAATCTGATATACTGGTTAAGCAAGGTAATTTTTTTAGTTATTTATTTTACTATTTACATTGTTATATTATTTGGTTTTCTACTTATCGGTTTATAGAAGCAGTGGATATAATTATACCCTAATCGCTACTAGACATACTGATATACCTACGTAATTTTAATTCTTTATTTTTAATTTCAGGTGAAATAAGATTAGCTTCGTTTGTTGCTGAACACAATCTACCATTCACTATTATGGAGCACCTACCGCAGTTGATGCAAGCCATTTGTCCTGATTCAAAAATAGCAAAAGAAATAAAATGCTCTTCAACCAAAACTCATGACATAATTGATCATATTATAGGTAAAGAAAGTTTCAATAATTTATGTGAAGATCTAGGGCAAACTAAGTTTTCGCTTATTATTGACGAGTCCACTGATCTTAGTACGACCAAACACTTGTGCTTAGTTGTGAGATATGCGAAAATGAATCGTATTAAAGATTGTTTTTTAGCTCTTATTCCATTAGAAGAAGCTAATGCAGCAACCTTATTTGAACACATTGTAAATTTTTTTAGAAGCAATAATATTCCATATAAAGATAATCTAATAGGTTTTGCATCTGACGGGGCAAACGTAATGATGGGACGTAATAATTCTGTTGTAACATTGCTGCAAAATGAAATTCCTAACATTTTTATACTTAAATGCGCCTGCCATTCGTTTCACCTTTGCGCGTCATATGCTTGTACCAAATTGCCACGTTTTATAGAGGATCTTGTAAGAGACATTTACAACTACTTTTCTTCTAGCCCAAAAAGAGTGGCAGAGTTTAAAAACTTTCAAATGTTTTGCGACTTAAAAGTACATAAAATACTTCACCCCTCTCAAACACGCTGGTTATCAGTACATGCAGCAGTGAAGAGAATATTGGAACAACTCTCTGCTCTTATACTATTTTTTATAGACCAAATATCTAACAATGATCATCTTTTAGCTGCAGAACATATATTACAGAAGCTCCAAGATCCTACTACGATATTATTTTTGGAATTTTTAGATTTTGTATTACCATTATTTACCGATTTAAATAAAGAAATGCAAGCAGAACACCCGAAAATTCATAATTTATATGAAAAAATAACTGGAACATTAAAAACTATTTTTGATTGTTTTTTAAAAAGAGAATATTTAACTAGCACTCCAATCGAAAATGTTGATTTTAAGAATCCCAGAAATTTTATGGATATTGATGACGTATACTATGGTGCTGCTGCGTCTAATACACTACTAAGTAGTTCAGAAAATCTAAACTCAGATCAAGTAAATTTGTTTAAATGCAGATGCCTAGATTTTTATATCGAAGCTTGTAAGCAAATAACCACGCGGTTTCCATTGAAAAATAACCCAATAAAAGGTTTAGACATAATTGATCCAAAAAATGTTAAAATTGGCAAAACTGCTTCGATAGTTCCTGTGAGTAGGCTCTTTCCCAATATTGTTCACAGCAATGATTTCCAGGAAATTGATACAGAGTGGCGCATTTTAAGAAATTGTGAACAAATCAAAACATTTCCTGATGATGTAGAACTATTTTGGGATGAAGTAAGTTTATTAAAGCGTGGCGATGAAACTCAAATGTTTCCATTGTTGTCTAATTTCATCTTTAATATTTTATCACTTCCCCATTCATCCGCTAACGTTGAACGCATATTTTCACATATTAATCTTTTAAAAACAAAGCAGCGAAATAGGTTGTCTACTGAATCAATCACTGGTCTATTACATTCAAAACGACTCATTAATACAGCTAATTGTTACGATTTTGAAATTAATTCGAAGATGACCGCGGCTATGGCCAAAGAATATTGGTATAAAAAATAATTATGATTGTTGCAAATTAGTCTGTAAGTTTTTTTTTAATAAATAAACGAATTTTATTGAATATTGTATTTTTCTTTTGTCAAATACCGATTTTGGGTACAAATATACCGATTTTAGCTGGCAATTCTACCGATCTCGCTCTATGACGTTCGAGACCACTGAATGTGCACCAAAATATGTTAATTAAAATATGTCATAACGAGCATCTATTTAATAACTGTTGCAAATTTGTAAAAATAGTTATACACCTAATTTTAGAAACAAGCATTTATTTTTTTAGTTTTACTTCAGATAATGCACTGCAAAAACTAACTAAGATAGGTCGACGGAGCCCCGCTGCGTGGGGCTCCTATTTCTGGGTGGTTTAAAAAAAATAGCCACGAAGGCTAAGGCGGGGAGCTCCGCTCCGCTTCGCCCCCGCCTTAGCCTTCTAACCTAACCTGTCCGAGTCGGGGTGCTCTGAGTCGGAGTGTCAAAACTAGTTTGTCCTAAAAATTTTGTGTAACATTCAGGAATATTTGGTGCACGATCAGCATTAACGGGTTTAAGATCAATATTTTAGAAATGCATATAATTATGTACCTTAAGATTTTTGGTGAACACAAAAATATTATCCATTTAAATGTGCTAATTGTGTATCGAATCCGGGCAAGTACCATTGTGCCTTTTTCAATTCATATGTACTTTCTAAATCTTGGACATCACTGACATGACAGAATAGAACTTTGACAGTCGTTACCGGTAAGCTAGGAACTCTAACCAGTCTAACCAAGAGGTATCGTGTCGCCCAGTTACTGGGTTGTGGAGGTCTGATAGGCAGTCGCTTCACGTAAAACACTGGCATCTAGCTGAATTCTTTTAGACTGGAAGCCAACCTCAATATAGTTGGGTAAAGGCTAGGGAGATGATGATGAAAATTGCTAATGGTGCCGATTCCGTTGTTCATAATAAATCAATGCCAGTCTATTACTGTCTCACTGTAGGGCAAAGGCCTCTTCTCATGCAGAGAAGGCTCGAGCATTGATCGGCAGACGATGCGGTGATTTCGGACTTATATTAACTACAAGTATAGGTTTCCTCACGATGTTTTCCTTCACCGATGTCTGTTTGTCGAGGACGTCAGTCCTAGATGAACTTTATAAAGTACATATATGAATTGAAAAAGTCATATTTGTACTTGCCCGGATTCGAACCCATAACCTCATGCGAGAGGCGAGCGCATTAACCAATAGGCTTTCAAGTCTTGTTTACAGACTAAACAAAATTTTATTTCTTTGCATCTTTTTTTTTCATTTCATAATGAAAAGGAAACAAGATTAATATTTGATTAGTCCTGTCAAATTAGTCAGCGCCTGACGTGAATCGACGCATTTTTAGTAACCATGTTTTGATCGTATCTGAATTTTCTATAGAGTATCTAAATTAGGACTAAACTAATATGATATTGGTGCTGATTCTCTTGTTCACAAACTTGACTAATTTAAAGTTTAAGTGCATCTTTTTCTTTCCATTTCCTAAAGAAAAGGACAGAAGATTCATATTCATTTAGTCCTGTCAAATTAGACAGCGCCTAAAGAAACTTGGCGTATATTTAGTCGCCATGTTTTTAATCGCGATTAAAGTATCTATTGAGTGCCTAAATTTGACAGGACTTAACTAAAATTTTATCTTCTGTCCTTTTCTTAATTAAATGGAAAGAGAAAGATGCACTTTACTCAAATTTAGGTTAGTTTGTGAATAAGAGAATCGGCACCACTCTCTTCCCTGTTCAAAGAAACTTTTTTATTTAGTATATGATAATGCCTATATTGTTATTTGCCCGGTATCGAACAGTATTAACGCCACGCCTTAACCTCTGAGCCAACAAGACTTAAAATATTATAATATCAAGTCAAATAATTTAGATTTAAACTCATATTATTTAAACACACTCAATGTATGCCATGACACGCTTCAAAATCTTTTTATAGTCTGTGCTGCGTTCTATAATCTATGGTATATAGATTTAATCCTCTTTTGAACATACACAGATGGTCTATTTAATCTATGCCTTGTCTATGGAATACACTTTATAAAGTTTATTTATGGTACGTTGAATAAACAATGAGATTATGTTTTATTTTGAGATTTGTTCTGTGTATCTTGTTGTAATAAAATCATTAAGCTATTACTAGTTTGGAGGTATGCGTGACAGAGTGTAAAGTCCCTCATCCTTCGTTAAAAAGGGAGGTTCCTCCGACCAGACGGGTGTTGTGTCTGCTGGGCTACAGTACTGCCCATAGGTTCTAGTCGGAATTTCTGTACATGCTAATGTCGCCGATAACTCTTACATCGCGATGTAAGATGTCCGTTGTACTATCCGTGCGAGCTAACATGGCACCTGGGATGTATGAATGACATTTAAAGTAATGAGTGCAAAAAAGGAGACGTTCGGTTTTGGGCTAACACTATGACAGATGACAGGTATAAGCTAAAACCATTTAATAAATAAAAAATATATAAAGAAATTGGAGATTTTGTGCTTAGTTGTTTCTCATAACATACTACGACATTTTAAACTGCTTAGAATCAAAGCTGTAAAAAAATTACGTGCACGCCTGAAAATCTGTTTCTGCATATTCGCCATTTTAGTTAAACTTGTGCCGTAAAAAAACGTTGAAAAAAGTTTTTTATTTATTACTTTTTAGTGTCGACTCCCAATGTTTGACTGTGTATAGTATCTTTCAAAGTAATTTATTTTCAAAATAAAACTACTTACAATCTTATAAAACGAAAATAGAAACTTGAAGAAAAAGCACACATCGTCTATGAATATTTCGTCAATTTTTTTTGTTCTTGTTGAATTTTTCGAGAAGCACTGAACCGATCGCCACAAAACTGATATGGGACCGACCCTGAATCATGACTTATCAAACAAAAAAAGAACCATTAAAGTCCGTTTACAATACGGTAGTTTCCACCATTATCAATTGACGTACTTTTTATGAGCTGTCAAAACGCCATTCTCCAATAGATTTTGTATGGCAATGGCGACTTATGACGTCACTAAAATAACAACTCAGTTGACTATCTATTTATTGATTTCAAAACAACTAAAAATCAAATTTTATAGCAAATTGAAAATGAACCGAATTTATTAGGCTGAAATTAATAGAGGTTTTATAGGAATTGTATCTAACATTTATTGGTTAATGGTGGAAACTACCCAATTGTCGGAGATATCGCGTAACAAACATACAAAAAAAAACATACAGACGAATTGAGAACCTCCTCCTTTTTTGAAGTCGGTTAATAAATGGAATAGTGATGCTAACGCTACTGGTAAGACGAGAGCGGGGCGCCGCGCGGGGTCGCAGGGAGAGGTTTGTTTACGAGCCGGGTGCCATGTTAGCTCGCACGGGTGGTAGTTCACGTGTTCGGATCAAATTCGGATCGAAAATATTCGGATTTAAATCTTTGAAAATCAACGCTTTTTTCGACTGTGATATGTATGTATTAAACATATAAATCTTCCTCTAAAAACACTCTATCTATTCAAAATCTCGCATCAAAATCCGTTGCGTAGTTTTTAAGATCTTGTTTTATTAAATACCAAGTGATTTCATGATGGCCCAATATATAAAACCCTGTCATAAAAACATGATATTGTAGACTCAATTGCCCTCACTAATAATCACTGTGTAAAGTTATGCAATGAATAAAGCCTGTGTAACCATACATTTTTTGACGTATAAACCTGTCATAACTTTATGCAGCGTTTATTAGTAAGGCGCTATATCTCTTTCTATGTTTATCCAGGACATCACTGACATTCTGTCATTTAAAGCCGTTGGTCCCGGTTGTCATCCAAGAAGAAGCCAGAAAGTCTGACCAGTCTAACCAAGGAGTATCGTGTTGCCTAGTTACGTACTGTGGAGGTCTGATAGGCAGTTGCTTCACGTAAAACACTGGTATCCAGCTGAATCCGGTTAGACTGGAAGCCAACCCCAACATAGTTGGGAAAAGACTAGGGAGGTGATAGGGATATTTATTTTGTGAATTGATTAAATATAATGAAAACTCTTACTAATCCATATTGTTCCATATTGTTTCAATCGATCTATGGGGCAAGTGTTAAGAAGAAACATATATACAAACTCAGAGGTCAAAATCTCCGGCAACCGGGACTAACGGCTTTACGTGCTTTCCGAACCACGGAATGTCAGTGATGCAAAGATAAACTTTAGAAAGTAGGTACCTACATATAATTAATTTAAAAACCTACTTTGGTACTCTCTGACTTCAAACTCACAAGCTCTTACATGAAAGACGGTTGCCTAAACTACTGGGACATTTAGCAAACAAGTTTAAATTAAAAAAAAAACAAATCCTGCACTGCAAGTTAACAAAAGAGCTGATATCTCCGAAACGGCTAAACTGATTTTGACCAAACATGTCTAAAAATCATCGCTAGATAACCTACTTTTAAAAAATGAATTCGCATCCTAATCTATTTATCCGTAGAGAAGTCAGCATGAAAAGGGGCCCAACAGGGCCAACGCCTGCCGGGGTTGCGGAATGTTTATAATAGTTACTGTGACCTGGAACATAAAGGGCAACCGAAGGAACATGAGTGGGTTTTAGTCAGTAAAAGTCTGACACGCCCTCCCGCCGCACCCAGGACGGGAGAGAGAGATTTTCCACTCCAAAAAAAATCTATTTATCCGTTTAGGAGCTCTGGTGCCACAGACATACGCATACCGGTCAATTTTATAACACAACTCTTCTTGCGTCTGAGGTTAAAAACAGCACAAGAATTATATCAATTTACAAGATAAATCTATACTTCTATACTAATATTATAAATGGGAAAGTGTGTCTGTCTGTCTGTCTGTATGTTTGACTTTCTTTCACGGCAAAACGGAGCGACGGATTGATATGATTTTTTAAGTGGAGATAGTTGAAGGGATGGAGAGTAACATAGGCTACTTTTTGTCTCTTTCTAACGCGAGCGAAGCCGCGGGCAGAAGCTAGTTATAGATAAATTACACCCAGACACAGAACAGATAATCATGCTCATCGTACAAAGCTTGCCCTGAGCGGAAATCGAACCCACGACCTCCGGTGTAAATAATAACCACTAGACCAACAGGCCCGTCAATAACATTTATTTATCACTAGCTTTTGCCCGCGGCTTCGCTCGCGTTAGAAAGAGACAAAAAGTAGCCTATGTTACTCTCCATCCCTTCAACTATCTCGACTTAAAAAATCACGTCAATTCGTCGCTCCGTTTTGCAGTGAAAGAAAGACTAAACATACAGACAGACACACTTTCCCATTTATAATATTAGTATGGATTTAAATGTCCTTACAATAATAAAATTGTCATACATAAAGAAAGTAAAACATTGTTGCAACAATAAAACGCAACAAAACGGTTCTAAAATAAACTGCATTGCGTAAGCAATTACTCCTCGTTCGGGAGATATGGACGGACAGAGATATGAACAGAAGTTCCACTTAGCACGCCCATTGAATTAAGTTGTTTGGGGACTTAAAATTCAAACTCAAAATTATAATATAATACCAGCCTATAACTGTCCCACTGCAGGGCAAAGGCCTCTTCTCATATAGAGAAGGCACGAGCATTGATCACCAGTTCACCACGCTTGCTCAGGGCGGGTTGGCGATTTCAGACTTATATTAACTACAAGTCCAGGTTTCCTCACGATGTTTTCCTTCACCGATGTCTGTGATGTCTAAGATAATCTTTAGAAAGTACATATGAATTGAAAAAGTCACATTGGTACTTGCCCGAATTCGAACCCACAACCTCTTGCATGAGAGGCAGGCGCCTTAACCACTAGGCCATCACGACACAAACTCAAAATTATGTTACTGAAATAATTGGCGCTTTTTTTTGATTGGGTAAACATCGAATGACTTCTCCCTCCCGGGGCGGGAAGGGGGTGTCGGACTTTTGCTGACTAAACACCTTTGTTCCTTAGGTTGCTCTTTATGTGTGTCTCTGTTGTTTGTGTAATTTAGATGCATATTTGAATTTTTGTAAATGTGAGTACGATGCAGTGATTTATTACGATAGTTCTCTACTGACACAAATAGACATGGCAGTTAGGAGCATTGTCATGCTCGCTCAAAAAGTCTCGCTGATGGTGGCGAGTGCGTTGGATCATTCGGTTCCCTTCAAAATGGTTAAGCTAAATGGTGCTGATGCCACGCGTCATGCTCGTGAACGGGCGCTGTCAGTTGAGATGGGTCATCTCTTAACTGCCATGACTTTTTATTTTTATTTTAATTTTGTATTTGTTTATTTTGTTACATACATTGTTTTCACATGTAGAAGCAACGAAAAGAAAATGTAACCAAGTTTTTGTAAAAAATGATTTTTTTTAAAAGAGTGTCCGTGGAGTTTCTTGCCTGTTCTTCTCCATAGAGATCTACGTTTTGGAACAGGCAATTAGCGTCACTTTCTTTTTCTGACTGACCGACCGACTTTATGACAATTCATAAGTACCGTAAATGGTCTAAGTGAAATAAATGCTTTGAATTTTGAATTTTTTGAATGAATAGTCCGGGGCCGCGGAAACTATTGGAACTATTCCGCAATACCGGTAAATATAAAACATTAACACCACGCTACTTTCCACAAGAGTGGAGCAGAACAACGATCTAACCTAACGCGGGTGAAACCGCAGGAGACAGCTCGTATTATAATAGACCTCTTAAAACATGCTAGACTTGTTACATTGTTATCACTTTGTACTTTAACGCCTTACTAATAAACGCTGCATAAAGTTATGACAGGTTTATACGTCAAAAAATGTATGGTTACACACAATGATGTTATAAGTAGAAAAGTGTAGATAGGTTATATGCAGTCAAAAAGTGGCACATTAAAAGTTTGCCAATTGGCAAACATGATACTAAGTATAGCGTTGACATTTGACGTTTATCTCTTTTTCACTCGCACTACTTCAATCATGTCATCCTACTTTGACGTGTAATGTATGTGTGCGTTAGTGTGCCGTTTTTGAAGATAGAATTTCGTTTGGGTAACCTATCTACGCCTTTTTTACTTAAAATATCATTGTGTGTAACCATACATATTCTGACGTATAAACCTGTCATAACTATATGCAGCGATTATTAGTAAGGCGCTTAGAATCAACGTGAATTATGTAAACTAGTTTTAAACATTCGAGACACAATAGAGAGATGATAGCAGCTCGACAGCCGGCTGTCGCTTGGTCGTCGAAATGTTAAGAGTGGTCATGGAGTTTCTTGCTAGTTCTTCTTAATAGAAACTACTGTTTTGGAACGAGCGCCTCAAAGAGCAGTCAGCACGTGGAGGGGTCCTCTAGAGCCAATGCCTGCTGGGGTTGCGGTCAGTTGCGGAATAGTTCTAATAGTTACCGTGACCCCGGAACATAAAGGGCAACCAAAGGAATACGGCTGGGTTTTAGTCAGTAAAAGTCTGACACTCCTTTCCGCCCCGCCCTATTCATTGTTATGCATACGTCGCAGGCATTTAGTACAATCTAAAATTTACACATCGCCTCGGCATTTTATATTTGGCGTAAACGCTGCCGAAGGCAAAATGTCAGAGCAAACCAAATCAGATAGGATAGGTTAGACGGCTAAGCAAGCTCCGCGGTTATTTTTTTTAACCATCTTGAAATAAATTTAATTCGGATTGCTTTAAAATTTTGCCGATATACGCCTTATATTATTTTTCTATGCATTTTTGATGTGAAACATCTATAGCCGCACGTAAAACAAATTTCTGGCGTGGCGACGCATGCCGTGGCGACGCGTCGCCACGCTATTTGATGGTGTATATATACAGTCACAGTCTTGTGTACTGTGTGGCGATGATGTAATGTCGATGTTTCACATCTGCCAAGCGTCCCGTGACGGCTCACTTTTATTTAAACGGTGGACTGATACGAAATGCCTGCGACTTACACAAAACCGGGGAAACCTCAATAAATAAATATTACATTGTTGAACTTCTGCACAATATCTTTATAGCACAAATGCGTACATAATAATGATGAATGTATCTCATAAACTGTGCTAAGCGGCTGATTTATTGCAGTGTACCATCGTTACGCAGCGGGGAACCGAACTCACTGACTTTGCAAACGCTGCTTGTTAATCACTGAACCGTCTTTTATTAATTGGTTGGAATTTTGATACTAATTTTGTGTAATTGTTTGTTGTGTCATCTGTAATAATAAAATGGTGACTGATTGACTGGCTGTTAATATATCAACGCACAGCCCAAACCGCTGCTCCTAGAGACATGAAACTTGCAGGGTGTGTTCTTTGTGAAGAGTAGGTAACCACTAAGAATGAATTTTTGGGAAATTCATACCCTTATTTTAGAGGATGGGAGATCATCAAATGACTTCTACATGGGCGGGGCGGGAACGAGTGTCAAACTTTTACTGACTAAGACCCGCCTACTGCCTACTGCCTTGTGCCTACTGGCCTGGTTCTGTTCTGTCTCCTGCTTGTTATGGAGGGAAGTGGAAAACATATTATTTCTTACTCCTCCGATGTACTTTTCTGATTAATTTCGTCGTGGGATCCAAGACAGTTGAATCGTGTCTCCGGGACTCGTCGAGCTTCATTGCTCGGCGCTTTTCTGGCGGACTCCACTGTTGATTCTGGCTTTCAGGAGTTGCAGTGGTTGGGAATAGTGTGTGGGATTGTGACTAAAACCCGCCCTTGTTCCTTCAGTTGCCCTTTATGTTCCGGGGCCGTGGTAACTATTAGAACTATTCCGCAGCCCAAATTCAAAAGAGGTTAAATAGGCGATGAAAATTACGATATTCTTGCGGGCGAAGCTGAGGATCTTGTATAAATAAGTAAGAAGTAAATCTTAGATTATTTAGAAAAAGATACAAAGGAGATATTTGATTTTGGGCCACCTCTATGTACACTACATAGATAAAAAGGAAAAAAAATATAGATTTTCATAAAAATACAATAAAATAATTTGAATAAAAGTAAAATTGTAAATAATTAATTATTTCCAAAGTTTTTTAGTGAGTTAACCCTTCTTTAAGGTAGCCATGACAGTGGTGTTATGACGTTTGATTGACGACTTTGACAGTTCTAAGTTTCGTTTCCGTTTATCTTTGACGTTTGACATTCTTAAATGACATTTCGCTTATTGCTGACCACCATAATTATTAGTAGCTGTGTTGCTCTCCTTGACCGAGTTAAATTGAAAATACATAAAAACAAAGCCAAAATATAGGGAAATAAATCAAAAAACGTTAACTATACTTTTTAATGATATTTACATTAGGTGTACATAGTGCTGGCCCAAGCTCCATACATTTCTAAAACATCTCCTTTACACAATATCTCACATTACGTAAAACAGAAACAAGACAGGTGTTATCAATCTAACTAAATTACACAAAAACATAGAAATAACTGCTTTGAACTATTTATCTGACTTCAAAAGGAGGGTGTTGTGTTTACAATATATTACAATTATCATATTTCATTTGAGAATAAATCTTATTAACAGTTAACACAGTATTGTGTTTAGCAATCTGTTTTTAAATATTTATTGTAAAAGAAAATAATTGAAAATGACCCAGATTGCAGTTTTTAAAAACCAGCCAAGTGCGAAACGGATTAAGCACCGAGGGCTCTATACAAAGGTAAAATCCGTACTTAATATTATAAATGCGAAAGTAACTCTGTCGGTCTGTCTCTCTCTTCTTCACGCCTAAACCACTGAACCGATTTGAATGAAATTTGGTACAGATATAGTCTGGGACCCGGGAAAGGACATAGGATAGTTTTCATCCCGGAAATCCCTCTGGAATGGGAACTATTATTCCACGCAGACGTAGTCGCGGGCAAAAGCTAGTATATTATAAACAAAACACACTCCTTTTGAAGTCGTGTTAATAGTTTAAAGCAGTAATTTTTAACTATGTATGTCTGTATGTATGTAATTTAGTTAAATTGGTAACACCTGTTCTAATTCAGTTCTACGTAACATGAGATATTGTGTGTTTAAATTATCTAAGATTTATTTAAAGTTATAAACAATTTGTTTGAAACAATTTTATAATGAGCTTTATGGTCTAGTAGCGTAGTTTCATCAAAATCCGTTTAGTATTTTTTGCGTGAAAGAGTAAAAATCATACACATACACACATACATATACTGTGTGTATATTTATGTGTGTGTGTGTAATTACATACAAACTTTGACATTTATAATATGAGTAGGATTATAGTCTTAACTTTTTGCATACCAAAAAGTACTAAAATACTTAATATTAATAATCCGATCCATACTTACTTTCTGTAAATAAAGAACGATTTAATTCTATTTTAAAACCACCAAACAAAAATTTACAAACAAAACATATCGATATATAGCGGCGGTAAGACCCCTCTTTGAGGAGTGGCTGGAGAGGCACCACGGCGCTCTCACGTTTCGCCTGACACAGGTCCTCACCGGACATGGTCAGTTCGGGAGGTTCCTGTGTCGGATTCAGGCGGAAGCGACGCCTGGGTGTCACCACTGCAGCAACGGTCGCCTGGAGGACACGGTCGAGCACACGGTGGAGGTGTGCCGCGCATGGGCGGACCATAGACGTGTCCTCGTAGAGGCGATCGGCGGCGGTGACCTCTCGCGCCCAGCGCTGGTTCAGGCCATGCTGCGGGGCGAGATGGAATGGGATGCCGTCGCCTCCTTCTGCGAAGCAGTTATGCTAGTGAAGGAAGCGGCGGCGCGCGAGAGGCAACGACGAGCCTCTCGCCCCGGACAAAGACCCAGGCGAAGACGTCGAGAGTCGCAAGACGACTACCGGCCACCGTAGGCGCGGTTCTGCGGATGGCGAGCGATGGGTAGCTCGCCGCCCGGCTAGGACCAGGACCGCGTAGACGGCGCGTTAGTGTTCCACGCGCGCCTCAAAGAGAAGGAGTCAGCACAGGAAGGGGCCCAACAGGGCCAACGCCTGCCGGGGTTGCGGAATGTTATGTTTATAACTGTTACCGTGACCCTGGAACATAAAAGGCAATCGAAGGAACATGAGTGGGTTTTAGTCAGTAAGAGTCTGACACACCCTCCCGCCGCACCCAGGACGGGAGCAGTCATTGGACGATTTCCCACTCACAAAAAAAAAAAAAAAAAAAACATATCGATAAAAATTAAATCGACCCTGTTACATCACTATCCGTTGTTTGTAAATCCACTAATTATTCTCGCAGCAAGCAATTATCGTCTGTTCCCAATCGCTCGATAATCGATACTCGATTGCCGCAATCACTAGACGTGAGAATCGAACTGATTCGATTAGTAATAATCGTTAGAATTTACTTTTATTGGCTTGGGAATCGACTAATTTAATTTTGTTGAACAACACTATGGTTTGTTTATGATTGTTTTTTGTTTTATGGTATTTAGATATTATGGTTTTATTGTCTTTTGATTTTAATTTATTACGTTAAATTAGTGTAAAATGAAAATTACCTATCTGCAGGGCAAAGGTCTCTTCTCATACAGAGAAGGCACAAGCATTGATGCGCGCTTTCAAGAGCGGTTGGCTATTCGGACTAATAACCTTTCGTCGACCAACCGACAGCCGGCTGTCGCGCTGCTATTGACTTTCTATTGTCTCTGTCGAATCACGTGTGTTTGAAGGATTTACTAGCTTTCGCCCGCGGCTTCGCCCTCAGTGATGTCAAACTTTCATCCTTATTTTATGCCTGGTGACAGACTGACAACAAAGTATTAAAAGGGTTCCGTACTTATTTTCGTTTTCAGGTACAGAACCTTATTATAGGGTAATAATAGAGTTCAAAATCCTGTAACACTAAAGGGTCCACAATATAGTCGTAAAGCGCTTACATTTACAATTACAGCGCCTGTAATCTTAGGGTATAAACAGTTTTATTGGCGCTATCGTACGGAATGGAGTTGTATTGTAAAATGGTCGGTAGTGCAGCTGGGAACAAAAAGAAAATGATGGGGGAAAGAAAGAATGAGTTTTTATTAAAAAAAACTAAGAAAGGAAGTTCTGCCCGCGTGTATGTCGAATTTTCATCCCTTTCTTTACCCCTATAGAGGTGGAAATTGCAAAAAATATTATTGAATGGCTACCGACTCTCCACAAAGAAATCACGGAGCGACGAATTGACGTGATTTTTGAGTGGATATAGTTGAAGGGATGGAGAGTGACATACGCTACTTTTTGTCTCTTTCTAACGCGAACGAAGACGCGGGCAAAAGATGCTCAATGGTGCTGACTCTCTTGTTCACAAACTTCACAAAACGCGCCTGAAGAAAATTGACGTATATTTAGACGCCATGTTTTTAAATCGCGTCTAAATTTTCTATGAAGTGTCTAAATTTGACAGGACTTAACTAATATTTTATCTTCTGTCCTTTTCTTTAAGAAATGGAAACAGAAAGATGCACTTAACTTAAATTTACGTTAGTTTGTTACAAGGTCGACTATACATTGATATTAGATACATTTCAAAACCACACATCTTCATATCAAACGCACGTCTAAAACACTCACTTCGCTAACTTGGGAAGCACTTAAAGCATTAGCGAAGTGCCCATTTAGTGCCATTTAGTGCCACTTAGTGCCTTTTACGTTAAGTTTTGGTGTAAGTGCCATTTCTGTGACCGCGGGGTGCCTTAGTTACCTATATTAGTTAGTTGATACGTACGAGTCAGATGATATTAAATTTTTTTTTTTTGGTGAGTGGGAAATCATCCAATGACTGCTCCCGTCCTGGCTGCGGCGGGAGGGCATGTCAGACTCTTACTGACTAAAACCCACTCATGTTCCTTCGATTGCCCTTTATGTTCCAGGGTCACAGTAACTATTATAAACATTCCGCAAACCCGGCAGGCGTTGGCCCTGTTGGGCCCCTCCCTCTTTGAGGCGCGCGTGGAACACTATGTGCCAGGCCACACGGTGCGGCAACGCGCCGCACCGCATTACTCCGCACCGCACTGGCGGCCACACGACCAGTGCGGCGCCGTACGGTGCCGCACTACGCCGTACGGCGCCGCTGCGGCACCGCAACAAGCTCAGTACTGCCATCCCCATGAACTGAGCGGCGCCGCTGCGGCGCCGCTGCGTCGCCGCTGCGGCACCGCACTGCTTGCACCCCTCCCCGCCTCGTCTGCCTCGCGCCGTAGTCCGGTGAGCCTGCGGTGCGGCGCCGCAGCGGCGCCGGACGTACCGTGTGGCATACCATCCAATTTTATATGTAGGAAACCGTTGCGGCGCCGCTCAGGCGCCGCGCCGGAGCCGCAACGCACCGTGTGGCCTGGCGCTAACGCTTGTCGCCGCGGTCCTGGTCCTAGCCGGGCGGCGAGATACCCATCGTGAGCCATCCGCAGAACCGCGCCTACGGTGGCCGGTAGTCGTCTTAAAATTCTAAATATGGAAAATTAACTCACAATCACATTTTTACACATTAATATTGAGCTTTCCATTTTTTTCTATCTGACTCATCGTCTCCCCAGCCTTTTCCTAACTGTTGGGGTTGGCTTCCAGCCTAACCGGATTCAGCTGGATACCAGTGTTTTACGTGAAGCGACTGCTTATCAGACCTCCACAACCCAGTAACTGGGTGACACGATACCCCTTAGTTAGACTGGTCAGACTTTCTGGCTTCTGAATACCCGTAACAACTGTCAAAGTTCTATGAATGACAACCGGGACCAACGGCTTTATGTGCTTTCCGAGACACGGGATGTCAAAGATGTCAAACTTTTGACGGGCTTTTCGGTCTAGTTAGTGGTTAGTGACACTCACTGCTGAGCCGATGGTCGTGAGTTCAGTTCCTACCCAGGACAACTTAGTGTGGAAAGCGTGATTATTTGTTGTGTGTTTGGGGGTAATTTATCCTTATAAAGATACTAGCTCCTCCCGGTTTTACCCTCGTTAAAAATGTTAAGGTTGAACAACCCTTATTACTTAGGGGTATGAAAAAAAGATAGTAGCCGATTCTCAGACCTACTGAATATGCATATAAAATTTGGTAAAAATCGGTAAAGCCGTTTCGAAGGAGTAAGGTAACTATTATTGTGACACGACAATTTTATATTTCAGATAAGTTGGTTTATCAGGTATCTGATACAAGCTCTGCTTAGTTTGGGATCAGATTGCCTTGTGTGGGATGTTCCAGGATATTAATTATTACTATTAAACTTTAGAAAACTTAGATACTAACATGCATAATTATATTATCATAATAATATACTTATATCTTTATATATATAATTCTTCTGTGAGTGTGTATATCATTGAACTCCTCCTAAACGACTGGACCGATTTTGATGAAATTTTTTGTGTGTGTTCAAAGTCAAAGGGATCTGGGAATGGTTTAGATTCTCAAATCAACCCGGCAGATGGCGCTGATTGTTTGAAAAAGCATGTGATCTCGAAAACGGCCCTAACGATTTCGCTGAAATTTGATATGTGAGGGTTTTCGGGGATGAGAAATCGATCTAGCTCAGTCTTATGTCTGGGGAAGCGCATGTTTTTGAGTTTTCTCTTACGCAATATTTCACATTTCACGCATAGTATGGGCGCTAATTAGGCTATATTTATTGTAATCTTATATCTACCCGTGCGAAGCTGGGACGGGCCGCTAGTATCATAATATATAAGTAAACTACAGCAAACGAAGTAACGGCGTCATGCCTCGCTGCGAGGTGTCGCGTATCCTTCCGCGAAAAGGCGAAATAAAACACCCTTCGGCTAAAACTCTCCTTTGCGGAAGGTCTTCAAATGATGTGGGACACGAAGAACGACTTGAAATTAGATCTTTACGAACATAGTAAGCCGGAGGTCGTGGGTTCGATTCCCACCCAGAACAAACTTTGTGTGATGAGCTAGATAGTTTGTTCTGTGTCTGGGTGTAATTTATCTATAATATGTATGTATTTATAAATTAATAATAATAAATAATAATAAAAACTTTATTGCGTAAAAGGTGTTGTAGTAAATACAATGGAATAGTTACACTTATATAGTTAAATTATATAAGTATGTATATCAGTTGTCTGGTTACCATAACACAAGCTCTAAGCAGAGCTTAACTTGGGATCAGATGACCGTGTGTGAGTTGTCCCAGTATATTTATTATTTATTTATTATTATTTGTAGTATATATTTAAGCGGCAGTAAACAAAAAACTAAAAATCCAGACAAGTATTCAGCAGATTTCGTACCATTCATTGATAAAATGATATTTATTCTGTAATTTGGTAAAAAAATAACACTTTTACACGTTAGTGGTGCCGATTCTCTTGTTTACAAACTAACGTAAATTTAAGTTAAGTGCATCTTTCTCTTTCCATTTAATTTAGAAAAGGACAGAAGATAAAATATTAGTTAGGTCCTGTCAAATTTAGACACTCCATAGATAATTTAAACGCGATTTAAAAACATGGCGTCTAAATATACGTCAATTTTCTTCAGGCGCTGTCTAATTTGACAGGATTAAACTAAAATGTATCTTCTGTCCTTTTCTTAATTAAATGGGAAGACAAAGATGCACTTAACTTAAATTTACGTTAGTTTGTAAACAAGAGAATCGGCACCAGTATATTTTTTCACTTATTTCAAGAGAACGATGGGGCCAGTGTTTCCTAGCTGACTACTCTGAGAAGAAACATCCGAAACAAACTCTGAGTACTCTAACTTGGAAAAAAACAACAAAAAAATCACGTTTTTTGTATGGGAGGGCAAATTAACAACTATTTAATTTGGTTTTTATTCGTCGTTACAGCGGCAACAGAAATAAATCATTTCTATAGTACGATTTTTAATTCGAGTCAGAAAAATGACAAGTGCAACTGTCACTAATACCAAAAAGGGTGACCCGCTACAATAGTGATGTTTCACAATCGATAGACTTAGACATTTAGTCATGCTTTGTTTTATTAGGTACCAAAGCGTTTTTTTTATTGTAAATATTGAATACATACCGTCTTAAATAGAACAATTTTAGAAATATGGACCTTACCGAAAACAAATAATATAACAGTGTTTTATGTAATATTAAATTATCTACCGTGTATGTCTTCTATTTAATTGCCGTAAATTACTTAAATGTAATATTTTTTTATAATAAAGGCAATTTGAGATTGAATAAAAAAAGTATTCTCGACTAAGATTTCATTGTAAAAGCTCGATTGTACCACATCACTATTTATTTGGGACTAAAAACCTGCAACACTTTTTTTTTAGTGAGTGGGAAATCATCCAATGACTGCTCCCGTCCTGGGTGCGGCGGGAGGGCGTGTCAGACTCTTACTGACTAAAACCCACTCATGTTCCTTCGATTGCCCTTTATGTTCCAGGGTCACGGTGACTATTATAAACATTCCGCAACCCCGGCAGGCAAAACCTGCAACACTGGAAATGTCATTTTTCTGACTCGAATTAAAAATCGTACTATATAAAAACTTCAATTGTCTAGCTATCACGGTTTATGAGAATAGCCTGGTGACAGACAGACAGTGATTGAGTTAGTAATAGGGTCCCATTTTCACTCTTTGAATACAGAACCCTAAAAACTGAAAAAATATTGACAATTACTGTTGTTTATATTTTTATGTGTTGAAGATAAATAAAGAAATAACGTTTTATTCGTTATTGTTTAATTATCCTGCTGACTGTACGGAAATAAACAATATGGCGGATTTTCTTTCATAAAAATAGACCTGTGGCGAGTTTACACATACTTATTTTCGTGACGAATTAACTTTGTGACGAATATACAATAACCCATTTAAATAGTCTGAAACAAGATTATTTTTATTTAAACTATTGTATTTCTTTTGTTTCAGAGACCTACAAGGGAACAACATCACGATAATATTTCAGAGCGACTTCCTTAGCCTGAAGGATCTGAAAACTTTGTAAGTATCTACTAATATTTACATTATTATGAATAATACCAGCCGATAACTGTCCCACTGCTGGGCAAAGGCCTCTTCTCATACAGAGAAGGCACGAGCATTGATCACCACGCGCGCTCAAGGCGGGTTGGCGATTTCGGACTTATATTAACTACAAGTCCAGGGGGCCAATTCTCGATTTTCGCCATTTATCTCGAGTTCGAAATTGAAAGTCTATCTCTATGTCTATCAAAAATATCTCTATCTCTACCAAAAAATGTCGAATTGAGCAGAATTCCGTATTCTCGGTCACAATAGAAATGAATGTCGCGAAAATGTCGAGTCGAGTGAAGATAATGTTACCATTATGAAGAATCGCGCGTTCCGTTTTTGGTAGCTAAGTAAAAGTAGCATAAGTGAATGAATGATTTTGTTTTAAAATGCTGAATATACTAATATTTAAGTATAAAACGAAACGTTTAGTGTAAAAATAATCAGTTTGACAGTTGACTGTCTGTCAGTGAAAGAATCCAAGTGTTAGGTAGGAAGTAAATGATAAAGTTCTTTATTTTAAAATAAAAATAGCTAAGTCATACAAAAAATTAATTATAATAAAATCGGTTACAATAATTGTGCACTCAACAAATACGTAATTTAGGTATTTTAGGGTGTGCAAGATAGAAATTCTAATAAACAAATAAACTCGTCCATCTTTCAGTGGTTTCAAGTCTAATCGTGTTCGTCGTTTCAAGAAAACACAATTCACAAATCAAAAAGTATAAATCGAATTTCCAGTAGGTATGAGATGCCAAGCCGTATTTTATTAAAAAAATAAGGAAATATAACTCAGTGTACAATGCAAAACTCAACGAATTCACTCAGAAATGACGTATCTCTACAATCGACATGACATCTCTACTGCTCAGAAGCACTCGACATGAACTCTAACGTTAGTCTTCGACAAATGTCGAATTAGACATCCCCAGAATAGCAACTTTTAAAATATGACGAAAAAATGACGTCATTCGATTTTTTTGTCGAATTCGACTTCATCTCTAAAACCGAGAATTGGCCCCCTGGTTTCCTCACGATGTTTTCCTTCACCGATGTCTGTGATGTCTAAGATAAACTTTAGAAAGTACATATGAATTGAAAAAGTCACATTGGTAGTTGCCCGGATTCGAACCCGCAACCTCTTGCATGAGAGGCGGGCGCCTTAACCACTAGGCCATCACGACATATAAATAATAATGAATAATGGCTTCTCAAAAATATAATGGAGGTATTGCGTCATTGGATAAATATAATCATGTCTGTAAAACAACAACTTCGTCTGCGTCGATTTATAGTTTCCGTCCCCGGTGTTATCCTATGTCCTTTCTCGGGTCCCAGACTATATCTGTACCAAATTTCATTCAAATCGGTTCAGTGGTTTAGACGTGAAGAAGAGGCAGACAGACAGAGTTACTTTCGCATTTATAATATTAGTACGGATGGCTTGTTGATCTATCTATCAATATTTCTACTTTGTCTGCAACATTATTTTCGAAATATTAGTATATTTCGTTCTCTTTTATTTCTTTTGACAATGGTCAAATTATTGCGACTTTTGGTTTCATTTTGAATTCGTTCGTTCATGAAAAATAAGATATTATTTCATAAATTAGAAATTTACAAGAATGAATAATTGTTGCATAAACATCTGTTTATTTAAATATGCCAGTTTTGCGCTATTATTCGTACTAATATTATAAATGCGAAAGTAACTCTGTCTGTCTGTCTGTCTTTCTGTCTGTCTGTCTCTTCTTCACGCCTAAACCACTGAACCGATTTGATTGAAATTTGGTATAGATATAGTCTGGGACCCGAGAAAGGACAAAGGAATGTTTTCATCCTGGAAATCCCCCGGGAACGGGAACTATTATTCCACGCGGACGAAGTCGCGGGCAAAAGCTAGTTATTTCATAAATTTGTAATTTTCCAGAATGAATAACTGTTGCATAATCCTTTGTTTAATTAAATATGCCAGTATTGCGCTATTATTTGAAATACGGGAGAAAATTGTAATTGCAGTAAATCTATATTTTTTTTATATTTATTTGTGACGGGACGGGAAAGACACAAGAAAAAAGTTTTGAAAATTATCGAATTTATGTCCCTCCCATTTTCAAATAGATTATACAAACAGCCCCCCTAGACAAGTGGCAATGTAGAATAGATAGCGAAAACGAATAGATTGTCAAATGTATGGAGGTATGAAGATGTCAAATTGTTTAGCGAAAGCTTATGTCAATTCCATACATTTGACAATCTATTCGTTTTCGTTATCTATTCTACAATGGTGCCGATTCTCTTGTTCACAAACTAACGTTAAGTTAAGTGCATCTTTCTCTTTCCATTTAATTAAGAAAAGGACAGAAGATAAAATATTAGTTAAGTCCTGTCAAATTTAGACACTTCATAGATAATTTAGACGCGTTTCAAAAACATACGTCAATTTTCTTCCGGCGCTGTCTAATTTGACAGAATTAAACTAAATTGTGTCTTCTGTCCTTTTCTTTAAGAAATGAAAAGAGAAAGATGCATTTAACTTAAAATTAGTCTAGTTTGTGACCAAGGGAATCGGCACCATTGCCACTTGTCTATAGGCCCTCAGATCTCCTACATTTTCTTTTATTTTTACTTTTACAGACAATTATCAGAAAACCGAATACACACGATCGAGCGAGATGCTTTCCTCGAGTTGAACGCCTTAGAACGACTGTGAGTACATTTACATATTTATTTAATTAATTCTCCTTAATTACACGCAGACATTTTAATGGTTTTAGAGTTTTGAAGTAAATTGAATGCGCTGCATTGTTAGAATGTGTGTTTTTTGTCTAATACTTGTGGCAGTTTTTACAAGTTGGGATAATGTGATGTGTTTTTGAGAATAAAACCAAAATTATTCTGCCGTCCTCACGCTTTAGTAAATAAATAATAATTATACTTCAGGCTTCGTCCTCGGGATTAGCAAATAACACATGTAGTACCGCCTAGTGGTTCGCCAGTCTCACACTATAGTTGAGGGTAGAAAATAAAATTAAAAAATAAATTCACGTCAACAAGACAGTTGACCGACCCGCTTGCTTCATTCGCTTTTTAGTGCTCGCCACGATCACACGCTCGCGTCTCAAAAGTGCTAATTGTTTATTCCAAGTGCTAATTAAACATGCCTAAACGGAAACGTGAGGAAGATTACGATCATCTGCTGCGGTAGTTCAAGAAATTAGAAAAGAAAGTGTTGCGAAGATGCCGTAAGTACGCTGAGTCGTTCCAACTCGCTTGATACTCGTTCCCGCTCGGAGTCTCCAGGTCAGTCATTGTGTATTTATTGTTTGTTAGTTTTATTGCTGCCGTACAAAGCCCGTTTAATAACGAGCTGGCGATAAATAAGTCGCCATAATGCATGTCCTTTAGGCAACGATTTTACTTGCCTTATTTACTTTTACATACATATCAAGTGTATCAAAACCTTTTTGTCACGGTTTTATGTTTACTAAGAAGTAACTTGTAGATACTTACTTATACAGTGTGTAACTGAATTAATGCACTTTGAGAAAATAGTTTGTTCAGAATCGTTTACTGAATCGATTTTTGTTATTTTTAATATGGGTAATATTTTATCCCAAAAATAATTAAAACTACGTACATTGCTGTCACACTTCCGCTGTACAGTCAAAACAAACTAAAATGGATGAAACACCTACTACGCTAGACCCTTATGCAAGTGCGACGGTGTGCATGCGTAAATTTGTAATGTGACTATAATTTTCTCCCACAATCTGTACAACTAATTAATAAAAAAAAAAAAAAACACTGTTTTAAACATAATAATAAAAAATCAGTGTATGTATTATGATTATAACATAATATTCTAATTTGAGTGTCTGGTGGTGTGCGTTTATTCCGGGACATATTGTACACAAATTTTTTACAATACATTTAATCAATCTTAAGAAAAGTGTTGACTAAATTACATTACATTTCATACCTGTTGGGTTTAATTACCATTCGTAGAAACTCCTACGATATTTTAAGAAATGTTATCTTTGCAAGTTTACCTACTCAATATCAAAATAGAATAATAGTTATGCGAACAGTATTTTAGGACTGTTTCTTAACTAATTGTCAATAAATTAGTGTGACTCAATCGTGATATTTTACATAAATTTTATAATAAAACATAATTTTTATAATAAAACATTACTTACACCCGTGATAGTAATAGTTACCTAGCCGGGTTTGCGTACTTCTCTGGAGTTGTACTACCCAATAAAAGCTTTGCGGACAGTATTCTAGGACTGTTTCTTAACTAATTGTCAATAATTAGTGTGACTTACTTGTAACATGGTACTTACACAACTAAAGATTATTATAACTTGGAGTTGTACTACCCGACAAATTAGTCTTGCGAACAGTACTTTGGTCTGTTTTTTGACTAGTGTAGGTCAGTAATGATGACGTAGATGGGTTTGCGTACTTCTCTTTGGAGCTGTACTACCCGATAAATTAGTCTTGCGAACAGTACTTTGGTCTGTTTCTTGACTAGTGTAAGTCAGTAATGATGACGTAGATGGGTTTGCGTACTTCTCTTTGGAGCTGTACTACCCGATAAATTAGTCTTGCGAACAGTACTTTGGTCTGTTTCTTGACTAGTGTTGGTCAGTAATGATTACCTAGATGGGTTTGCGTACTTCTCTTTGGAGCTGTACTACCCGATAAATTTGTCTGGCGAACAGTACTTTGGTCTGTTTCATGACTAGTATAGGTATCGGTGGTTTTCAGATCAAGAACGTAATAACAACGTTCCAAACCTACTTGACGGTATTGTTGATTCTGAGCCATGTGCGGAGACGCTCGTCGACCCCGTCCCGGAACCCGACGAAGAGTGCCCCCGCCCCCTGCCGCCACCCGCAGCCGCTAGCGCCGTGGAGCCGGTGACAAATACTGAGGAGCCTGAGTCAACTGATACGCCAAACAGTACAATACTCGAAATACTGGGCGAAGATCCTACTATTTCGAATATTTTCGGCCCCGAAATTCATAAGGACTATTGCGGAGTAATTGAAAACTAGTTAATGCTCCTGTATTAAATGCCGAAATTAACGCGGCTATTTACGACGTTAATGCTAAACGCGACAAAAATGTTGAAATTAGACAGAGACAAGTTTCTACTAATAACTAAAATGACAATAATCCTGAGGTAATAAGCCTATGTTTTCTTTTGCATTAAGGGATGCGAAATCCCATTCAAATAACTTCAAAAAAGCTATTCATAATTTATTATGTAATAGAGCTATGTCAAAATGTCAACCTACCGATGGTTAATTTTTATCTAGTATATTTCTAGTGTCTAAAACAAATGGCAAATATAGTATCATTCTAAATTTTAAGACAACTTAAAAAAAAAAAAAAAATATTACAGAATATCATTTCAAAAAATGAAGGTCTACGCACATCATTAAAATTAATAACAAAAATAGATTTAAAAGATGCTTACTATTTTATAAGTATTCATTATAATTCAAGAAAATATTTAAGATTTAAAGTTCAACAACTGTACGAATTTAACGTTCTACTATTTTGCTTAAGCACTGCCCCATATACATTCACTAAAATAATGAAACCTACTGTCCGGTTACTACGTTTGGCAGGCCTAATATCTATTAATTACTTAGATGAGTCATACGACAAATGTTTGTACAATACTGTACAATCTAAGAAATTAATTACATCTCTCGGATTTTTAATTAATGAGGATAAAAATTTAATGATACCTAGTCAAGTATGTACATTTCTAGGTTTTGTTTTAGACTCTGAAAACTTCCAGATCACGTTACCCTCGGGAAAAATAGTTCGCGTCAAATCAGAAATGAAAAATATGCAAGATACGTGAATTTGAACAAATGGTCGGATTACCAGTTTCATTTTTTCCGGCTGTAGAATACAGCTTGCTATGTACTAAACTATTTGAACGCGTAAAACATTTAAACTTAAAACCTGATGATAACTATGATAAATTTATGTATATATGTAGTGTGTTACTACCTGATCTAAGATGGTGGTATAATGCAATACATATACCGTTTTGTAGCACGATACGCATGATCTGAAAATTTTCTCAGATGCCTCAACTACGGGGTGGGGGGGCTGCCTGTGGCAAAGAGAGGGCTAGCGGGTTGTGGAGTAATCAAGAGAAGACACAACATATATAACTACTACTTGCGGCCTTCCTTGGTTTAAAAGTATTTGCTAAAGATTTAAATAACTGTCAAATTTTACTCCTCATCGACAACACTACAGCCGTCTCTTACATTAATAGGATGGAAGGTATTTCGTTACCCCACCTCACTGACATCACTCGTCAGCTACGGCAGTGGTGTGAATGTCGCAAATTGTACGTCATAGCTCATTACATTAGCTCATTAGACAATAACACGGCAGATGCCGAGTCAAGGCGGACTGGGCATACCAGGAAATTGTCTCAACGTATGGGGTACCTCAAATAGACTTATTTGCCAGTCGAATAAATACTAAATACTCTGCCTAGATCTCCTGGCACAGAGACCCCAATGCAATGGCAGTTAATGCATTTTCAATTTCCTGGGCCGATATTTATTTCTATGCTTTCCCACCTTTCTCTGTCGTTTTAAAGATACTGAGAAAGATAATTACAGATAAGGCTAGGGGCGTACTAGACGTACCACATTGGCCCACAGCTACTCAATTTTTAAAAAAGCCTTTTATTGTCTGATCCAGTTGTGTTTAAGGCAAATGCAAATCCAATTTTATGTTTCAGTTCTAGCGATCGCGACATATACACCAAACTTAATTAAACCCCGGTGGCAGGGAACTTATGCGGACGGCGTGGGTAAGAACAAGCGTATCTCCGTCAGCAGTTAATGTGATGTATGCGTCTATTTCTGAAAACTCCTATAAACAATATGATGTTTACTTACGGCGCTGGTATGGTGATTTGTATAACGCTTCGATTCCACAAATAATTAATTTCCTTAACATTCTCTATGAAGAGGGATATCAATACGGGACGCTTAATTCTTGTAGATCCGCGTTTGCCCTACTCATGGGAAATAATTTAGGAGAAGATGATAGGATCAAAAGGTATTTTAAAGGTATATTTCGGATACGTCCTCCTTTACCCAAGTATGAAATAACATGGGATACTACAATAGTAATAAATTATCTCAGCCAGTTTTATCCCAACGAAATGTTATCCCTTGAAAACCTTTCGAAAAACTTATCACTCTCATTGCCTTTTTGACTGCGCACAGAGTACAGACCTTGTCAAAGATTAATTTTAAAAACATAGAATTGTCCCCTTCTAAAGTAACTATCAAAATACCTGACCTCTTAAAAGCAACACGCTAAGGATGTTTGCTGCCATTGTTAGTGTTACCGTTTTTTGAGGAACGACCCGAAATAATATGTCCTGTCTTGACTTTACTTACCTGACTCAAAAAATCAAGCCCGTTGCGAAAGAATATTGACTCCCTCTTCATAAGCTTTAAAAAGCCTTACAATGCTGTCGGTTCTCAAACCTTGAGTAGGTGGATAAAAGACACCCTGCGCAATAGCGGTATCGATGTGAACATGTTTACCGCGCACAGCACAAGGCACGCCGCTACATCCGCGGCTCTTCAGCTGGGCGTCAGCCTAGATCGAATAAGAAAAACCGCTGGATGGAGCGGCTCGTCAAGCACATTTTGGTTCTATAATAGAACCATAGGTAATGTCACTAACAATGGAAATGATTGTTTTGCCAGAACAATTGTAAACAATAACTCAAATGAAGGTTAAGATAAGCTGATTTATAATTATTTTCTTATATCTGTTTGTAAAATTGAGGAATAAACAAAATATTTCACACTACTATCTCTAAAAGTCTACATGTGTTATTTGCTAATCCCGAGGACGAAGCCTGAAGTATAATTAATGATTAAACGAACTTACCTGTACGTGAAGTTCTATCATAATTATACGAAGGCTTCGTCCGAAGGGATTAGCAACCCTCCCTCCCATTAGTTACCCCATTTATTGTGTGTGAAATATTCAAGATGCGGCTACTCTCTAAACTAAATGAAGCAAGCGGGTCGGTCAACTGTCTTGTTGACGTGAATTTATTTTTTAATTTTATTTTCTACCCTCAACTATAGTGTGAGACTGGCGAACCACTAGGCGGTACTACATGTGTTATTTGCTAATCCCTTCGGACGAAGCCTTCGTATAATTATGATAGAACTTCACGTACAGGTAAGTTCGTTTAATCATTAATTATCTTTAAAAAAGTCTTTGTTTCAATTCACATATACTCATTGTGTTAGTTTAGTAACAATGTTTCTGAATCCTACGTTAGTATTTTATACTAAAAACATACAAAATATTTACAAAATAAAACCATAATATTGCTTAGCTACCAAATTACTTATGAATTGTCAATCATGCAAACAAAATGATGGGCATTATATTAAGTAGACAGATCAATGGGAAGTCTCTCTTTTTAGGGTTCCGTACCTCAAAAGGTAAAATCGGAACCCCTTAAGGATCACTTTGTTGTCCGTCCGTCCGTCCGTCTATCAAGACCCTTTTACTCAGAAACTCGTCGAGATATCAAGGTGAAATTAATATCACATACTCAGGTCTGCTATTTCTCAAAGCAGTGATTAAGTTTCTAAATCAACGCAATAAAAAGATACAGCGGTTTATATTGCATATTTAGACATTTGCAGGGGCATCAAAACCTATAGAATACTCTTCCCATTGACCAAAAATCATAAAATTTGGCAAAAAGCAATGTCATGTAGCACAAGTAAAGGAAAAACTCCGAAAACCGTAAATTTGTAGCTATTTCACAAAAAAAAATTAACGAAACCCTCGTTGTGCGAGTCCGACTCGCACTTGACCGGTTTTTCTTATAAAAATGGCGCCGAAAAGTGACAACTGATCAAAGACAAAGAGCGCCATTTTAGCTAAAGGACGGCAGCATCTTTGCATACCTACACTACTTCATTATTCTGCATACTTTTTATGGAATAACTGCTATAAAAATACAGCGTTTCAATAAAATTATAAAGCCATTAAAAAGTCTGGAGTGGAAAACTTTATTACAAAGTTATGTTGTACAAATGTACAGAAAAATGTAAAATTCTAATTTAAAAACTAAAAATTGGAATTGTCTGCGCATCGTCGTCTCAGCGTTTCTTATACCTTTTTTCTTGATTTTGACTTTGAAATTGTTTACATTTAATATTGCTTATTTATGTGAGGGATAACAATGCTTATTTATTTGTCGGAATTGAAATTAAAATTTATTAAAAAAAATATAGTAAGCATGCACTGTGACACATTTATTTTACATAATTTTAATTTGGACTTTATATTGCACCAGTTTTTTTAATGTGGTTATAACACGATTGTGCTGTTTTTATATACATTTTTTATGTGATTTGCATAATTTAAAGGATAATTTATTAATTTTTTTTTTTTAAAGTATATATTTTTCCTCCAGGGTGTCACAAAACTTCACAGGGTTTTTCTTTACATTTATTTTCTTTAATTTCGACTGCCCCCGTGGGGTCACATTTTATATTTATTTCTTTATTCTGCCCCCGCGGGGTCACAGCACAGGTTAAGAAACGCTGGACTGTATTAACATTTTCTTCCAGGAGACTCAACAATAACCGCCTGGGTCACTTGCCAGAGGGATTATTTTTGAGACTGAGACACCTACAGAGACTGTGAGTAATTGACCCCCTGTGGTCAATGGTGTGGTCCCTGTTGGTCCCAAGGTTCTTGGTGTTCTTACCCTGGGTGATGCTGTGGGTTAACTTGGTGAAGTCAAAATGCTGGGGTGTAAGGAATCGTATCGGCAGCATGAAAGAAAGACAAAAGAAAATCAGTTTATTCACGCATAGTAAGGTGAAACTTATAAACTAGAAACTTTAAAACTAAGAAAACTAAGAAGCGTCACACAGGATAAAGCTTTGATTCACTTCACTAGTGTGTGGTTTATCAGTATTTTGGTTGAGAATGCTTCTTAACCTTTTAGAGTTGAGAGTCAGTGAGTCGTGTTAGGTACGGAGTGATTATTTAGTTAAAAATGTATCTGATGTTGTAACTTATCTGTTTTTGGTAAGGATTAGACGTTTACTATAGGAGACTTCTGGTCTGACTTTCCGCCAGAGATATTATTGAAAATTGAAACGCATTGTGGACCCTCGGACAAACCACTGACTAACAAATACTGAGACAGTTCAAATATCGAACAATAACCGTATTTGTACGTCTAGTTTCGGATTAGTTAAATGACATACCACAAGTTTGGCTTTAATTGGCAAATTGAAATTTTACGAATAGAGTGATGATTCATAGTGATGATTATCTTTTTCAAATCTGGCTGTAAAGAAATATCTTGTGTCTCTGATAATAGGAGCGAAAAACAAACTCCATTACACAAAAACCTAGAGGGCTGGAAAGACAGAAAAAATCTTGGGTAAATTATTCAACTAGCTAGGATGATTGACTTCTACATAATAATATCTCGTTGTAACCTAGAAAACTGGAAAAGCAGAAACATTCGTGGGTATATTTATTGATTAGGAGTATTTTGACTTCACCACACCAAAACGTCACAGCATCCACCTCCCCATCTCCATTAGCTTGTGCCTAAAACCGGGTTCTTCAATGTCTATATACTTTTCATTATAATTTCGTTTAATTTTCTACCCAACGCCGCTAGCACATAACAAAATACAAACAAAAACAACTCGACTTAAATTTTTAGACGATTTTTTTTAGTTTTTGTGGGAAAATTTTAACTTTTTTTTAAGGCCGAAAAGGATCTGCTAGGAAAGAGTATAAATATGTATGAAGAATAATAACAATATATTATACGAAACAAAAGAGTTTAACACCTTCTTAAAGGAATGGCAATGAGTTGCGATTGCTTTTTTGGTGTTCTTCTTTATGACTTAACTGCTATTTAGCCCCCTCTTATAAAACAAAAAGCCTTATTACGTAACAGGTACGAAATAATGATTGATATTTTATTTTGGCCCTAAGAGGTCGCAACAAACTTTCTAACTATTGGAAGAGATTGTGAATCCAAGAAGTTTATAAAACAATGATTAAGAGTGTTCTTAACCTTTTTAAATAAGCCACCATTTACCAAGTTAAAAATACTGGCACCCCTCACAACCATAACAAAATATCAATGAAGTTCATATTTACGTGATAAAACATTCTTGTTGCCCATCACCCCTTAGACTTTGCGACCCCCAGGGGTCACGGGCCACAGATTGAAAAACGCTGTTTCAAAGCATTAATTCACCGAAAACACAATAAAACATAACGACAAGCACCTTTTTGTCTATTCCACTCAAATAAAATATTGAAAACCCGTTGGGTGTGCTAAAGGCAGATGAAAAAGTTAAATTTTCCCATAAAAATGTTATAAAATCGTCGTAAAACCCCATGGCCTAACATTTTTCGCTTGTTCCATCTCATAAGCTTCGCTCCGGTGTGACCCAACCCCGTAGGGCTAACCCACCCCCGTAACATCGCTTTTTTTGTACAGAAATAATTTTAGTAAAAAATAATTTAACTGTAAGTAAAATAAAAAAATAATAATAATGTGAATTTAACAAAAATTAAATGCGGTTGACGTGTTAACCTTTTCTTTTTTTTGTTTTTATTGCAACGTTTTTTTTAATATACGGTTGCATTTGTTTGAACATCTTTTTTTGAATACGGTTGCTTTTGTTTTACGATTTATTTATTTAAAATTAAATTTCATAATGCAAGTACGTAAGTACTTCAGTAGTTTAATTTGTTTTTTTACTGTTTTAACAGTTAATGTGACTTTGAAAAGTAAATGATCTGCCTATCATAAAAATATCATAATATATATATGTTATAGGCAATGTGTACAATGCAGGCATTCTATACAATACCTAGGAAATGTATAGAATGCCGGGGTCGATCAGGCAATGTATGAAATGATGTTCAATGTTTAAATTATTTTACACTTTACCTAGGAAATGTATAAAATACCTAGGCATTGTATAGAATGCCAGTTGAAGCACAGGCAATGTATGTAATCGTTTTTTCTTCTCTATGATTTTGTTAGATAGGTACTGATCTTTTGAGAGCTAATCCTAATTTCAACTTCCATTAGCATACACCGATACATGTGTTCTATTGGTTTGCATGCCTAAGTACATACGAGTTTTTGCGTAGAGGGCGTTTCTCACATAGCAGTTGCCTTCGGATAAACATTTACATTTACAACGTACCAAAAAATTGCAGCAGAAAGTCGCCCACTTGATTATGGAAATTTGATCATGACACGAAAAAAACCAACAGTTTTTATTTAAAATAAGCTTTTATTGTACTTTTAATAAACTGTAGGTAACATAATTATAATTTGAAATTAAATAAAATCTTAGGTAACATCTTTGAACAAACTAAAATAGAGTAATATGAAAATTGCAATCTTGTATTAAACTTTAATTTAACACAAACATTACTCTAAATAATAACGGTCCCATCGTTCGATTAAAAAAAAAGAAAAAAAATGACGTGTAAAAGTGTAATTTAATACCTATTTACAAAAATAAATCATTTATTTATTTATTCAATATAAATTAAAAATCTTCTAAAAAGGTTTCATTTATGTAGGTATTAAAAATGTGTAGTCAAGTGTGAGAAATATTATTTACCATTTAATTATCAAAAGTAATAATAGAAATGACATAATGAAATAATAGAAACACGTGTCTCCTTCTCGTGGTCGTTCATTATACACATTGCCTGATGCACTTTGGGCATTTTATACAATACCTAGGCAATCTATGAAATGAATCGTATTATATACATTGCCTGAACGTTTTAGGCAATATATATAAAGCCTAGACATTCTATACAATGCCGGATCATACACATTGCCTATAACATATATACAATCTTCTAGATTATACAACATTTATTTGACAACTCAGCCCCCCTAAGCACTTGGCATTGTAGAATAGACAGCGAAAACGAATAGATTGTGAAATGTATGGAAATGTCAAATTGTTTAGCGAAAGCGTATGTCAATTCGATACATTTGACAATCTATTCGTTTTCGCTATCTATTCTACAATGCCTCTTGTCTAGGCCCTCAGATAAGCATTAGATAGTGATTAATTAATTTAGATTTATTTTTGGGATTGCTTAACCAGAAAATATTGTTTTATAAAGCCCCTAAATGGCCATGTCTTTTAAAATATCATTTTAACTTACACTTTACAATGAAACTTGCTTAAAAGTTTTCTATATCTCAAAACCTATATGTAACCACAAAATCTTTCTAAAGATACAGAACTTTGAGCTCTATTACTAAGTATAACAAGTACCAAATTACCGACCTTCTAATTAAAGGACGTCCGACAAAGGTTTAGCAAGAGGTCAAAAGTTTTTATATATTTTGGTATGTGGGCTAATTTTCCTAAACTGATACAGAATTCAGCATTAACCTTTCGACGACCAACCGACAGCCGGCTGTCGGGCTGCTATTATATTTATATTGTGTCTCAAATCACGAGTGTTCGAAGGATTACATTTTTAATAGCTTCAGGGTTTTGTGGCAATAACATGAACTCGAGACCTATCGCGACATCTATCGCCCAACTTTCATTATTTAAATGTCATTGACACAACAAGCAATCATGCTCATCACACAAGGTTTGTCCTGGGTTGGAATCGAACCCACGGCCTCCGGCTTAGCAGTCAGTCAGCACCAGAACAACAGGGCCTTCAAAATGTTCCGTTAAAATATCAGTCTTTGTCTCCCTTAAAACTCCGATGTTCCTTCTCCCATCTACGTCAAAGGAGCGTATGCAACCTTTGCTATTACCGACTGATATCAGTAATGTCCTTTTTTTTGTTGAGCGAAGAAAATGCCTATCGCATGCCACCGTACGGGGAGACGTTGGTTATGTGGGGATTGCACCCACTAAAAACTCCGCTTGTGCACCTACTTTAGCCTCGGTGGATGGGCCACGAGAACTGCTATGCATGACATTCGCGACCCATCCAGCGATGCCCACTTAGGCTCCCTCTCTCTGCCCGAATATGGGCTCTCTTCCACTTTTTGCGATGTCTGGGTACACTGGGACATCACTCCATCTCTAGGGACAGTGCAGCGTAGACGATAGATCTGTGATGTCCTAGATTAATCAAATCCATCATCTCCCTAGCTTTTTTCCCAACTATGTTGGAGTCGGCTTCCAGCCTAACCGGATTCAGCTGGATACCAGTGTTTTACGCGGTGCGACTGCCTATCAGACCTCCACAACCCAGTAACTGGGCGACACGATACCCCTTGGTTAGACTGGTCAGACTTTCCTGCTTGTGTCTACCCGTAACTATCAAAGTTCTACGAATGACAACCGGGAACAACGGCTTAACGTGCTTTCCGAGGCACGGGACGTCAGTGATGTCCAAGATAAACTTTAGAAAGTACATATGAATAGAAAAAGAAAGAAAGAAAGAAAGAAAGAAATATATTTATTTGGCACACATATAGACAGATACAGAGCAGAAAACCAAATGTTACAAAAAAAAACAAAAAAGTCACATTGGTACTAAAATAATATATAAGTAAGACTTTTACACGGGCCAAGACGCAAACGAAAGCTAGTTTTAATAACAAATGCCAGGTCATCCCAAGGACGTCGTGTGGCATTAATGTCATTATATTTTTTAACGCGGGAAGTAGTTTCAAAACGCGGGAAGCGGCCATCTTGATTCGGATGTGCAGGTCAAATGAATTACATATTTTTTGTTATATTATTATGTAACTTGTGTTTCAGTTGTCACGGTTTGTGGTCGTGAAGGTTGAATTAGGTAATTAATTTAGCTGCTATATAAATAAAACAATATCATGTACTAATGTGACCTACAATTATATATTACTAGCTTTTGCCCGCGACTTCGTCCGCGTGGATTAATAGTTCCCGTTCCCGGGGGATTTCCGGAATGAAAACTATCCTATGTACTTTCCCGGGTCCCAGACTATATCTGTACCAAATTTCATTCAAATCGGTTCACTGGTTTAGGCGTGAAGAAGAGACAGACAGACAGACAGAGTTACTTTCGCATTTATAATATTACTAGCTTTTGCCCGCGACTTCGTCCGCGTGGAATAATAGTTCCCGTTCCCGGGAGATTTCCGGGATGAAAACTATCCTATGTCCTTTCTGGGGTTCCAGACTATATCTGTACCAAATTTCAATCAAATCGGTTCAGTGGTTTAGGCGTGAAGAAGAGACAGACAGACAGACAGACAGAAAGACAGACAGACAGAGTTACTTTCGCATTTATAATATTAGTATGGATTAGTAGGGATTATATTCGTTTTGAGTAAAATGTCGTGATGGCCTAGTGGATAAGGCGCCCGCCTCTCGTGTAGGAGGTTGTGGGTTCGGATCCGGGCAAGTACTAATGTGACTTTTTCAATTCATATGTACATGTGACATCACTGACATCCCGTGCCTCGGAAAGCACGTAAAGCCGTTGGTCCCGGTTGTCAATAGTAGAACTTTTACAGTCGTTACTGGTAAGCCAGAAAGTCTGACCAGTCTAACCAAGAGGTATCATGTCGCCCAGTTACTGGGTTGTGGAGGTCTAATAGGCAGTCGGTTCACGTAAAACACTGATGTCCAGCAGAATCCGGTTAGACTGGAAGCCAATATAGTTGGGAAAACGCTAGGGAGATGACAAGCAATAGGATAGTTTTTATACCAAAAATCGCACAAAATCGGAAACTACGCGGGTAATACCACGAGGGAAAGGTAATTATTTATTTATTTAGGCAAACCAACTAAATACACACAAAGACATCCATATAACTTATCATTAACAAATAATTTAAAGCATCGCATGCATCTAAATAAAAGGTAAGCACAACATTTCAAACAAATCTCACTGCACAATAATAATTCAAATGGTTATATAATATAAGATCTTAATATACTTATCTAATACTAACTTGGATTAAGTTCGGTTAAATACAATATGAAATAAATTAAATTCAAATAAAATCAAATTAAAAGAGATACATAGAATTACACAGAATGAAATTAAATGACATAGAATCCGATTAATAAAGAAACTATAATACATTAATTAAATCACACAAGCATAAATAAATTAATTGGAATTAATTGGACATAAATACCATATTATTGAGCAGAGCTTTTTTCAATTTAGAGACGCTACCTGAGAATATATCGAGGTCACAATCGATAAATATTTCGTTACACCTTCTGAGAATATAGAAAATAATTATGTCTATCAAAAGTAGATTCCACAATACATATTGTTTAAAATTAGTATAACTATAATCACTTATGCTGCATTTAAAAATGTTAACGAAACTTACTTAAAATAACACTAAAAGGTGAAAAACATAAAAGATAAAAGATAACCATATCTTTTTACATTTCTTTTGAAAAGAGCAACTTTGAAAGAGCTTTCAATTCTAGTCGAGCGTGCAAAGGATAAAAGATGCATAGTACAGTGGCGGGAGAGGAAACCGACCCAGCTTTTATATATTTTCTATTAGTTTTTGGCCTTTGGTTTTGCCTATGTGGTAGAAGATAGGTATATAACGTTGCTTTAGTTTTATGGGTATTTTTAACCGACTTCAAAAAGGAGGAGGTTCTCAATTCGTCTGTATGTTTTTTTTTTGTATGTTTGTTACGCGATATTGATGGTTTTTTTTTGTTTGATAAGTCATGATTCAGAGGTGGTCCCATATAAATTTTATGGCGATCGGTTCAGAGCTTCTCTAAAAATTCATCAAGTACAAAAAAATTCGACGAAATATATATTGACGATATGTGCTATACTGGGTCAGAGCCCATACGTCCCCTACAATTTGTCCCCCAGCATAAAAGTTGTGGATTCGGCCCCTATATAGGTGCCCATTGGTCTCCTGGTAGGGACCAATTAATATTTTAATAAAAATATTATTTTTAAGGTACCCGTTCGTCTCCTCTAATATATACACAATATAAGTTAAAGATTCGGCACCTATTCAGGTGCCTATTGGTCCCCTGAGATAAAATTAGCTATATTTTACCTAAGAAACGGTTAACATAGTACACTTGTGAACAGTTTATTAACGCACTTAATTTAATAAATCATAACAGATCATTGAAAAAAGAGCTATGGTGAATGATAATCCGTCATGATAATAATATAACCTGTCGATAGGCTTACGATGTAATATTGTCTCTCTACGAATGGCTTGTTAAAAAAACGGGTATTAATGATTTAAAACTTAAGAGAACAAAAGTACTAGGCGCGCAGTAACGTGAAGTAGTTATGTACGAAAATCTAAAATTCACTGTATTTTTAATTTTCTCACAAGATCATCTTAATCAATCCAAAGTACTAGGCGCGCAGTAACGTGAAGTAGTCATGTAGGAAAATTTAAAATTTACTGTTTTCTTAATTTTCTCACAAGATCACCTTAATCAATCCAAAGTACTAGGCGCGCAGTAACTGGAAGTGGTAAATAGAAAACGATCGATCGACGAATCGATTAATTATTTTGAAGACTGACTTAATGCCTAGAGCCTAGAGGCATTTTATTATACTTAATCTTATTTGAAATACTTTAAACATGATATTTAAGAAATTATTCTATTTTAATTTTACCCTTTTCTGCGCGACTGTACCAGGACTACCAAACTGCAGAATACACATATACATGTACTTATATTAGAAGAATGAATTAAAATAAATATTCTTCAGGGGACGAATTTAGGCCCCTCAAAAGTTCCAGGGGACGAATGGGCACAGGGTGCGAATCTTAGGAGACGAATGGGCTCTGACCCGCTATACTTCAAGTTTCTACTTTCGTTTTATAAGATTGTAAGTCGTTTTATTTTGAAAATAAATACTTTCTAAGATACTTTAATACACAGTCAGACATTGGAACTCGACAGTAAAAGGTAAAAAATGAAAAACTTAAAAAAAATAACCGCCTTCAAAAACTTAAAAACAACTAAAATTTCGGAAGTCGGTGGCTTCTCTTGTGGCAGTCAATTTGTGTTGATGACCAAAACCCATCACAAAAGTAGCGAAACCATAATATTCATATTAATTAATTTTAGTTCATTTTTTATAACTAGATGGCGTAGTCGCGATTTAGTGCAAGCTATGGTTTCGTTACAACGACTTAGATAAGACTGTATTTTTTTATCGTATGAATGGTCATCGGAACAGATCAAATATATGAACCAGCAGTTCAAGCTATTAATGAGGTTTTAATTTCAACCCTATTAGTAGCTACATTACAACGATTACTTCGGTAAACATTTTGGTCCTATGAGCCTGGATATCAGACCCGGAACAGTCTGACTTTTTGGTGTTTGGCGGTGCCAGCTGTGGACCGCACCCCAAGTACTCGCAGTGGATTGCTGCGGCTAAGTACTGGGTATAGTTCAACGGGACGCCACAGAGGGACCCGTAGTTCAAGAATATCCTCGAGCTGAAGAGACAGGTTCGTTCAGCAAGGTGGACGAGGCCGGTGATAGCAGCCAGGAATTCAAGTTCAAAGTGACGCCACAGGAGGCGCCACTAGTACCTACCAGTTCAACCTACGTGTATGTGTGAGTGAAGTGCAATTGTGAGTACAATTTAATTAATCTAAAAAAAAAAAGTTAATGGTCAAGCAAATCTGAACTTTAGTGCAAGGAAGATTTTAACTTTAACATTTTAGAAGTCATATTTTGTGCCAAGCAATTTTCAGCTTTATTTCAAGGAACATTTTAACTTGTAAGATTTAGCATTTAGATAATGTTGCATATTAGGACTTAGAATAGTTTTATAAAAAACGGGGGAACGGGGAATCCATGCCCGATTTCTACCAGAGTTAATTTGTTTCTCAAACACTTGTAAAATTTTCCGCATTTTTTGAGACTTAGAAAAATTTCAACTTTTTGTGAATTTTGGACTTGTCAACGTTACGCATTTTATAACTTCGATGAATTGAATTACTAGAGTTTTATTTTAATACATTTTATTTTTGTCTTATACACTCGTTAATTTACTCTTGTTGTTGTTTGTCATCTAAAATGGAAGGTAAAATTAATATATTAAAAGACCTTCAGACCGTGATTCAAAAAGCGTTAACTAATTTTAAAAAGAGTCCAAAAGACAGACTTACTGTCGAATATATTCAAACAAGACTCGAATTACTTGAAAATGATTGGTCTTCATTTAAAAATACTAAGACTCAACTTTATGGCCAATATAAATTGGAAGATATTATAGGTCAAAAGGTTACGGAAATTTATGATTTAACTGAAGATACTTATATTAACTGCAAATGTCTAATGAAATTGACACTCAATAAGATTAACGTCAGTGAATTACAAACGCAAAATAGTGGTTCTAGCAATAGTACTGGTAGTTCAAAATTATCTAATTCTTTTGTAAAGTTACCAAAAATTACAATTCCGTCTTTTTCTGGAAACTATAGTGAATGGACAACTTTTCACGATTTGTTTATTTCCTTAGTGCATAATAACCCGTCGTTAGATAATGTTCAAAAACTTCACTATCTTAAAAGCCACCTCACGGGTGAAGCTGAGCAGTTGATTAGGTACACACCGATTACAGACGCTAACTACAGTCAATGTTGGTCGCAATTAGAAAAGCGATATGCTAATAAGAAGTACCTAACTAATTGTATTATGAAAAGATTGTTTGGCCAAAAACGATTAAATGTTGAATCAGCTAGTTCATTGAAAGAATTGTTAGATACGACAAGCGACTGTTTAAGTGCTTTAAAAAATCTTAACATCGATGTGAGTACATGGGACGTTATCATTATTCATATTGTTACGTTCAAATTAGATAACGAGACTCGTAAGCAGTGGGAATTAAGTATTTCAAACGACTCTAGCAACGAATTGCCCACCTTTGAGCAGTTTAAAACATTTATTGAAAGTCGATTTCGCGCGCTTGAATGTTTCGAGCCCAGGAAAGTTGTGGCTCACCAGGTCAATCATAGTTCACACGTTCATGGTTCTAAAGCGATGTTAGCCACGACGTCATCCACTATACGTTGCGAATACTGTTCAGAACCTCACAAGCTCTGCTTCTGCAAACAATTTGCAAAACAGTCCACAGAGAGCAGGCGTGAGTTTGTGGCAAAAAATAGAATCTGTTTTAATTGTTTAGGCGGCAACCATACAGTATACGACTGCAAAAAACAAACGTTTTGTCGTGTATGCAAAAAACGCCACCATTCACTGCTACACCCTAATAGGGAACCAAATGCTGAGAATGATGGCCAAGATGCGGCAGCAAAGTCCACCATTGATAACGTTAGTGCTTCAACTAGTGACAATCAGGTAGTGTCATGCTTGTCTACTAGCAAAATTCCCAAACCTAACCAGGTGTTATTAGCCACAGCGTTAATAAAAGCAGAGTCCAAGACGGGCGAATTCCAAACTGTTCGTGCACTATTAGATCAAGGTTCACAGGCCTGTTTTATCACAGAGGCTACAGTCCAACTTCTTAGACTAAAGAAAATTCCTGTTAGAGGTCTCGTCTCTGGATTAGGTGACGATAGGTCAACCATTGCGAAGTACATGGTCAATCTCACAATTGGGTCCAAGATTGATCTCCAATTCAAACTCAAAATAAACGCCTACGTTTTGAGTAAGATCACCTCATACTTACCTGAGAGAAGTGTGAACACTAGTTCAATTGATTGGATTAATATTAACAATCTATGTTTAGCGGATCCTTATTTTAGTACACCCAATAAAATAGATGTTTTACTGGGAGCAGATGTTTACTGCTGCATCATGAAGGAAGGTATAGTGAAGAGTCCATCATGTAATCTTATGGCACAGAACACCACTCTAGGGTGGGTCCTTTCTGGTGTAGTCGGTTCAAGCAAGGAAAGTTCAAACTTACATAATATTAGCGTACATTGCGCAAAGTTCAACGAAGATCATCTTCTGAAAAAATTCTGGGAGATAGAAGAGCAAATTAGTACAAAGAGAATCTTAAGTCCAGAAGAACAAAAATGCGAAGAATTATATATTAAAACTACTAAACGAGATGATACAGGCAGATATATAGTACACTTACCGTTCCGTGACGATAATCCCGCATGTAAGGCCGGAGGTTCTCGTGACATAGCTGAAATAAGACTTAAATCATTAGAAAAAAGATTACATAAGAACACAGATTTGAAACAAAAGTATACAGATGTAATTAATGAGTATTTAAACTTAGGACATTTAAGAGCTGTAAAGAAAGACGACAATAAAAAGAATGAAGCGGTTTACTTACCACACCACGCGGTTATCAGAGAAGATAAGGTCACAACTAAAGTCCGTGTTGTGTTCAACGCATCTGAAAAAAATAAAAAAGGAGTATCGCTCAACGACACTCTGATGGTTGGGCCGACACTACAAGCGGATTTGAGGCATACAATTCTGCGATGGAGAGTACACGCTATTGGTATTGTGGCGGACATTGTTAAAATGTACCGGCAAGTTAGAGTAGCCGATGATTATGCTGTCTACCAGCGAATACTCTGGCGAGATGATCCCACGAAACCAATAGAAGATTATGAATTGGTAACAGTAACATTTGGGACAGCCTCTGCACCGTATCAAGCAGTTCGAACACTCCATCAAGTCGCATACGATGAAGGAGACAAGTATCCTCTTGCAGCTGCTAAAGTTTTAAATTGTTTTTATGTGGATGATTTAATGACTGGATGCGACACCATTGAAGAGGGCACAGAAATCTGTAAACAAATGATAGAATTATTAGCAAAAGGAGGCTTTGCATTACAAAAGTGGAATAGCAATAATAAGCAGTTATTAAACAAAATACGTTTACTGGAGAGTACTGAAGAAACTCTGCAAAAAGATCAAAAAAGGATTACAAATGAGGACAAACAGGACATAATAGTAAAAGAAGAAGATAGAAATAATAAGGACAAAAAGGATAAAATAGATAAGGATACCAAAATAGAAGAGAAGGCCATAGAACTTAAGCTAGATAATACAATAAAAATTCTAGGACTTACCTGGAACCGCCGCGAAGACTGCTTCCAATACTCCGTTAACCTTCCGCCGCTAATATCCGCACCTGTAACAAAAAGATCTATAATATCAGACATAGCTCGATTATTCGACCCATTAGGATGGTTAGCACCGAGTGTGGTTGTAGCAAAGGTGTTCATACAAAAGTTATGGCTTGCAGGTCTTGGTTGGGACGAGGAGGTAACTACAGAATTAAAAACCAAATGGAGTACTTACCGTGGAGGATTAACCTTACTTACCAAGATCCAGGTACCTCGCTGGCTTAGTACAAGTTCAAATGATGAACTCGAACTACATGATTTTAGTGACGCCTCGAAAGCAGCGTACTCAGCTGTTGTTTATTTAAGAACAATAGACGCAGCAGGTAACATTAAGGTGTCTTTGTTGGTCGCTAAAACAAGAGTAGCTCCCATCAAACAGATCAGTATATCTCGATTAGAACTATGTAGTGCAGTACTCTTCTCAAAGTTGTTGGTAGAAACATCTGAGGTCTTAAATATTCCAGAGATGAAGATCTTTGCATGGACGGATTCCACCGTAGTGCTATCGTGGCTTAGTAGTCACCCCAGCAGGTAGAAAACATTTGTAGCGAACCGAACCTCGGAAATATTGGGCACTATAAGTTCAACTCAGTGGTTTCATGTGTCTACCAAGCATAATCCTGCCGACTGCGCCTCCAGGGGATTGCTACTTAGTTCACTTGTTCGTAATGACCTATGGTTTTCCGGTCCATCTTTTTTAGAGAATAAGTTATTTGAGTTCCACAGGCCAAAAACTCTACACTTGCGTATAAAGAAATGGCCCCGGTGATGACAACGACACCCATGCATCACATTGCGGACTTTTTCTTCTACAATTAAAAGACCAACTTCCAAGTTATATATTTTACCAATAGTGCAATGAATTGTTTATTTTTATTTCTAGAGCATAATATATGTTAAGTATATAGAGCGTTTTAGGCCAATTATTTTAGAGTTTGAGTTTTTGAAGACTGTTTATTGATGTTGTTTATTTTTCTCGTGTATTAAAGTGTCATAAGGTCAAAGGAATTGCTTATTTTTGTTGTTATTTTTCTTAGATTTATGAAGTGTTATAATAGCTAAATGAGTTGATTATTTTAGTTGTTTATTTTAATTAGATTTACGAAATATTGTAATAGGTCAAAGAATTGATTTTTATATTTATGAAATGTTATATTTAACACAAAAAGTGCAAATTATAGTCTTATAGTTAATTTAAGAAGGACATTCCGTCACTAAATGTCCTTGGTGGGCGGTATGTTGATGACCAAAACCCATCACAAAAGTAGCGAAACCATAATATTCATATTAATTAATTTTAGTTCATTTTTTATAACTAGATGGCGTAGTCGCGATTTAGTGCAAGCTATGGTTTCGTTACAACGACTTAGATAAGACTGTATTTTTTTATCGTATGAATGGTCATCGGAACAGATCAAATATATGAACCAGCAGTTCAAGCTATTAATGAGGTTTTAATTTCAACCCTATTAGTAGCTACATTACAACGATTACTTCGGTAAACAATTTGTGTTGCCACTGACTTCCGAAATTTTAGTTGTTTTTAGTTTTTGAAGGCGGTTTTTTTTTAAGTTTTTCTAAGATAAATAACTCAGTACTGCGTTGTTTCTATGCATAGTAGAACTCAAGTGATTTGAGTCAGTCTGCACAATTTTTTTGAAAATTATTTAATAATCATCATAATATTATTAACACGATGATTGTTGAACTACAGAATAATACAGTAAACCTGAATGAATATTTTACCACGGGTTGAATTTCCAAAAATTACTTGTTAGCGCACTTTTTCAACATAAATAAAAACTACTGCGCACGTTACATGTTTCTAACTTCAGTAGTTTCAGCATTCGATATTTTTAACAATCATTATTACCAGCCAATAACACAAAAACCTTAAACAATTAACACTATGTCTGTCAGTGGCCCTTTGGCTATAACATCGACATAAATTGGTAGCAACAAAATCGGTCGCTAATCCCGTCCCCAAGTGTAAGAACACAAAGGCGTCTTCGAGCCAGCCATGCGTGGATTATAAGGTTTCCTTCACGCCCCCCCCCCCCCCACTCCGCGGCGAGGGCGAGGAAATGGCTTCCTTTGAAAATATCAAACATTATTTAGTAAAAAAAACTATAAATATGATATTGATGTTTGGTGTTTCCGATTGGATGAGTAAATGGTGCTTTTTGGTATCTATTCATTTGTTTTGGACTAGCTAGGCCTCACGTTTTCACCTGCGTTATGTAAATACAAATAAATATCTTGGGACATCTCACACACAGTCATCTGATCCCAAGCTAAGCAGAGCTTGTGTTATGGTTTCCAGACAACTGATAAACATACTTTTATACTTTATAAATACATACATATTATAGATAAATAACACCCAGACACAGAACAAACATTATGCTCATCACACAAAGTTTGTCCTGAGTGGGAATCGAACCCACGACCTCTGGCTTAGCAGACAGGGTCCCTGACCACTAGACCAAAATCCCTGTCAAAAAGTGCATAAAATATACAAAACTAGCTTTTGCTCGCGTCTTCGTCCGCGTGGATTAATAGTTTTCATTCCTGGGGGATTTTCGGGATGAAAACTATAAAATCCTATGTCCTCCAGACTATATCTGTACCAAATTTCATTCAAATCGGTTCAGTGGTTTAGGCATGAAGAAGAGACAGACAGACAGAGTTACTTTCGCATTTATAATATTAGTACGAATTACACTTTGACACTACTCTTTGTGAGCCCATGTCTTAACCACAAAAGCATCTTGCCTCAATATTTCCCCCAGCTCTGAACCTACTATCTCCCTTTCAACAGACAGAGTGACTAACCACAAGACTGACCAGTCAAATATCACATCCTTTACCTACAACTCCTACAAAGTAACACCGGATGTCTTAGCTCTCTTATAACAAATCAACAAAGAGTATTATTGAACGTGCGTGCCTCTCTAGTGAGGGGATTACTCGATGCTTTTATATCGATAGAACGATTGAAAAGAATGAATGATTTCGTCGCTCTATGTGAAGGCACGTTCGGTCTTTGAATGGGACGAAGTAATGAACTAAATCGGATTTGGCCGCTTTTGGTGGCGTGTTTATTGTTTGGTGTAGTGATGTCGTTTGAATAAATTGTGTGTATGTATTTTTATTTTTGTTTATTTACATGTGTAGATGTCAAGTTTTGTTTTGTTAGACGGGGTATAATGTTGAGTTATTATTGACCGTTCAAAGCAGACGTCCTAATTTTTTTTTTACTACTTGCAATGTTGAATGTCGTGATGGCCCAGTAGTTTTGGCTCCCACCTCTCATGTAAGAGGTTGTGGGTTCGATTCCTGGCAAATACAAATGTGACTTTTTCAATTAATATGTACTTTCTTAAGTTTGTCTTGGACAATGCTGACACTCCTTACCTCGGAAAGCACGTAAAGCAGTTGGTTGACATGTGTAAAACTTTGACAGTCGGTACTAGTAGTCAGAAGCCAGAAAGTCTGACCAGTTCATCCAAAGAGTAGCGTGTCGTCCAATAACGGAGTTGTGCAGGTCTGATAGACATTCCCTCTATGTAAATCCAACCATTAGTTACCCTACATACTTTAGGAAGCCGAAAAGACTATGCACTCAAAAATGAAAATGTCACACTGGCACCTAGATTCGAACCCAAGATCTCGTACATGATAAATACACTCCTAAATCACTGAGCTATTACGACAATATCAAATTTTTTTTCGACTGACATATTGGTTTAATGGTTAGTGACCCTGACCGTTTAGCGGTCGAGGTCGTGGGTTCGATTCCCACTCGGGACAAACTTTGTCTGATAAGTATGTTGCTGTTTGTTCTGTGTCTGGGTGTAATTTAACTATAATATGATGTATGTATTTATAAATTACATAAGTATGTTTATCAGTTGTCTGGTTACCATAGTACAAGCTTTGCTTAGTTTGGTTCAGATGACAGTGTCTGAAATGTCAAAAAAAAGCATGAAGCCAACCGTTGGGGTCGCCTAATCGCCTTACAATAAGAAAATTTCCATAAGTCACTTTGTACTTTCCCATATTCAAACTCAACCTCTTACATGTTAAGTGTCAAATAAAAAATGTTTATTTGTCAGAATGTGGTACAATAGATTAATTTACAAAATTGAAACCAGCATATCCTGCCTTAATATATCAATATATTTCTAAATATTTTAAAACAATAACAATTATTATGAGTCAGTGAATAAGAATATTATTTTGTAATAATATAGTATTAAGATTATACTATTTTTTAGTAACACTCTAAAGATCTTCAATCTTTTATCGATTTCGACACTTGTCCCCTCACTAGATACCAACACACGTTGCGTACC